>CM076570.1:727533544-728183047 GCA_034641835.2 Pinus albicaulis | reverse complement strand
TTTGACTAACACTTAGTAGATTGGCTTTTAGATCACCTACAATATTACATCCTGAGCCTCTCCTCTTCCATTATTCAGGCTTATTGTGCCTTTTCCCTTGATTCTCCTTGCTTTATCATTACCGAATGTTAAATTCCCGGATTTATTTTTATCAAAAGATACAAACTTGCTTCGGTCCCCAGTCATATGTTTTGAGCACCCACTGTCCACATACCATTGATTGTTCTGATCTTGAGTAATTAGAACCAGATCACATTTATTTAGTTTCCTTTTCCATTGCATGCAGCTGTTTTCTCTATAACATTTCTGAGGAGATGGATCACAGTCTTTGAGAGGACATTCATTAGACTTGTGCCCATTTTTATGGCAGCTAAAACATTTGTTTTTATTTCTGAATAGATTGAGTACACGAGTGAATCCATTATTATTCCTAATTCACCTTGAGTTTCCATACTCCAGTCTCTGTATATACGTTCTGCACTCCATGGCTTTATGACCGAACCCTTTACAACAAAAACAATACCCATGGAAGTAGTAGATGTCTCTGGCAGAGAGAGTTGTTTGAGTTAGTCTTTTCATTTGTTGCATCTTTTGCTGGCTGGACTGGATTTTCTTTGTCTTACAATATGCCGCAATATGTCTAGGTTTGTGGCAAAAAAAGCAGGTGATGCTTCTCACAAGGGGAAGGAACCTCCTTTGACATCTTCCGAATTTGTTCAATTCATCCTTAGGAGCGTATGAGCCTTTTGCAGTTGACCGTTTCTTCATTTCTTTCTTTGTCACTTGAGGTTGCTGCTTGTTTCTGTTTGTTTCATTATATATCATGGTCTTGTTGGATTCTAATTCTGTGGATTCTATTTTTTGTCCTTCATTATCCTTTACAACTTTTACAAAAATGATATTCTTGTTATCTTCTGCCTTGGATTTGCTGGTTTCTCCTTCATAGCCTATCCCAACCTTTATATGAGGAGGTATTTGAGCATTTAGAATTTTGTCCAAATGTCCAGAGCTTTTCATTTGAGAAATATTCATAGTTAATTAAATTTGGGCCTTTTCTAATTTATTCCTCAGGCTTACCACTTCTTCTTCCAGTATTTCTCGCTCCTGGTTTTTCCCCTTTATTTCTCTTCTCAAAATAGCCTCTATTTTCCTTAATTATTCTAGCTCAATCTTCAATTTAATAATGTATTTTAAATCAGGTTCTGTCTTTGCATATTTCAGAAGAATATATTTTTGCTTCTTACTCTTAAGTTTAAGTTTGTATATTTCATCCAGGGCACTAATTAGCTCCCCCTCAAGATATACCTCGCCTTCTTCTTCAAATTCCCAGAGATCTTCCTCAAGCTCTTCCTTAGCCATCAAAATAAATTCTGGTGTTCCTTCTTCATTGGGGGATTCATCTGAGCTCTCAGATGCACTGCTGTTTTGTTGGGCATAGAATTTTCTTCTATTAAATATGTTCCCTCATGGCCTATTGCAGAAATTGGTTTTCTCTTTCCCTCTTGACTGATTCTCCATTTTCTTATGAGGAAATTTAGATGCATAGTGCCCCACTCTTCCACAGTTAAAGCACTTAAATGGAAGTTTACCTTTATACTTACCTGTGCCTTTCTCCAATCTTCTGACAAATTTGGCCTCTTCTTCATCAGAGCAGGAGAATGTACCTTCCTTCTCTTCTCTGCACTTATCTGCCTTGAAGGCTGCCTCCCTCACATTTGACTTCCCCTTTGGACGTCTCATCTCATAGGGCATCAAGTTTCCAAGCAATTGGTTCATGGTCAGTGTTTCCCAGTTTGTTGTTTCTTCTATGGTAGAAACCTTAGGGTTAAACCTGAATGGTAAATATCTCAATATATTTTGTACAATTACACATTATTTAATGGTTTCTCCTAGAGCTTTCATGTTATTCACAACTTCTGCAACCTTTAAGAAGAAACTTGCTACATCTTCATCTTCATTCATTTTTACATTTTCAAAATGAGCTCTATAGGCTTGCATTTTGGCCATCTTGACCTTTTTTTATCTCCCTCATGGATATTTTATAATGTATCCTAGATATATTTGGCAGTCTCACTGTGCATTATTTTGATAAATTTTGTTTCACATAGACCACTCAAGAGTGCATTCATGGCTTTTGCATTAGCTATGAAATTTTGCTTGGCTTCTTTCTCTGTGTCAGTATCCTTTGGAGCATATCCTTCTTCCACAACAACCCAAACTTCTATTCCTAGAGACATTATGTATGTCCTCATTCTTATTTTCCAGATGGCATAGTTTGTGCCAGTAAACAATGGGGCTTTATTTATTGAGCATCCTTCTAGGATAGCCATTTTGGGGACATGGATCTCCTTCCAGTTGTTAAAATGATACAAAAGGAACTGGCTATGATACCAATTGATGAACCCTTAGTTAAACTGAGAGGGCAAGGGGGGGGGGGGGGGGTGGGTGAATCAGTTTAATACATTTGTGGGCATTTAAACCTTTTTCATTCAACTCATTTAAACCTTCATTTCATAAACAACTTAATACATAATGGATCAACAAACATAATGTGTGGACATCAAGTAATTAAACAGATTAAAACATCACATCAACACTTAATCATCAAGCACATAGACAATAGATATAAGTGAAAACCCATAAAGGGAGAAAACCACTTCTTATTATTGTTGTGATGCAAAGGCAAGCTCCAACTCCCTCTCACAATTGATTTTTTGTAGGCTCCAACCTACAGGAGGCTTCTACCCCAAATTCTGCAAGCTACAACTTGCAAGGAAGCTCCAACTCCCATCTATTTTCTGTAGGCTACAACCCACAGGAGGCTCCTACCTCAACCAACTACAACTGGACATTTATTAAGCTACAATTTGATATGGAAGAACCAACTCCCTCACACTACAATAAATCATATTCTGATTTACCTAGATATCAACTTTGTTTTTCTCCTTCTTCAATGTTGCCCTTCCAGCCTTCAAATCTACTTCATATCAACTCTGGATATGCACATCATCTCTATTTTCTCTCTCTCATTCTTCCACTCTCTCCCCTCTCTATGAATATTAAAATAACATCATTTATATAGATCAATTCATGGATGTTTTCATTCTATATGGGAATATGAAGTGAACAGGCATGACTCTTGCCTTCCACCCATTCATTTCCTCACTCAGAATATTCAAGATGTTACAAATATATACAATTATTACAGTATCAAATGGAGTTTTTCTTTGCCTGGGAGACTTACCTTTGCATCACAAACAATATAAAACAAATAATACATTTACAGCTACATTGAAATATTTCATTAAGCCCTTTCAGCTTCTTAGATTTTCTATGTGTTTGCCCTCTTCTGCTTACTGTCCCTTTGTCTTTTATGTTTCTGCAGTTATATTCCAACTGTGCTACATGACCGCCTTTTTTCCCGACTTGACCCTTGCTGTTGCACTATTCTGCACGAGCCCCGGGTCCTTTTTCTTACCTGAGCCTTTTCTTGCGCATTCAACCTTTTCTTTTAACACACAGCCGCATCTACATGACACTTTTCATCTTGGTCGAATTCTTTAACCAAACCCGCGGATCTGTAGGTTATGGCCTACATCACTCTCCTTTTACACGCAGCGAAATACAACTTTGGAGTTAAATACAACATACATACATTAGCGATCAAACATCGCTCTTTTAAACCAGACTACACATAAGCCCAAATCTCTTGCATACACGCGAAACTTCCTGTTGGAGGGTCCCACAATACCTTGAACCAATCACAACACATCGCATTTCGGAAAACTTACCAAACAACCTTAACAGTGAGCTTATCATTCTGCCGATGTAAATTTGTGTTGTAATCTCCACCGTAGATCTTCACCAGATCTAACGGTGTTGCTATACCTCTTTGTCTTATTGCAATCGCTCGCCCGCAATTTTAAATCTTATTGATAACGATAAACCATATACTCTGCGATGTGTGCTAGTGCGTAGTTCTGACACGTGGCTCCTCCCTCATTGCATCGCATCCTTCCATCCTTCCTGCATCGCATCGAAAACAACTTACCATACCATGCGAACTCTTAACGGTAACCTCTAAAATTTGCGATGTGCACTAATGCGCAATGCTGACACGTGGTTCCTCCCTCATCGCATTACATCCTTCCATCCTTCCCGCATCACATCGCAAACAACTTACCATACCATGCGAACTCTTAACGATAAACTCTAAAATATGTGATGTGCGGTAATGCGCAATGCTGAGACGTGGTTGCCCCTCATCGCAACCAACTTAACTTGCAAAGTCATCTTAACCGTTCATCTCTCGCCTTCACTTCTGTGATCTAATCTTGACCGTACGTTCACTTTCTTTGGAAATCTTCTAAGTGTTCTCCGCCTCAGTTGATTTCTGTTTGTTTTGTATTCTTCAATGCGAATCTCTCTTGAGCTTGTCTTTGTTATTGAATCTCATCCCAAGTTATCACACTCGACATACACCTTTTAATACTGATTAAAGCCAGAATTCAGAATTTATTCCTTTCAACCTGCACATAAGTTTATCTGCTTACAACTTAGCTTTGGCTAATGCTCTCTTTGCATGGCCTTCTCTTCCTACAGAGCCCTCTTTGTCTCTCAGCTCTCGCCTCTCTCTCTTGGCCTAATATTATTTGTTTAATTGGCCTCTTCCTCTCAACTCTCACCTCTCTCTCTTGGCCTAATCTTATTTGTTTAATTGGCCTCTTCCTCTCGGCTCTTGCCTCTCTCTTATGTTTTCTTACTGCATTATTTCGTCATCTGCTTCTTTGCCTTATTGTTGTTGCTTGTTTGCTGCCTTTGCTCCTTGTCTCCCTTGCTTCTTAGCTGCCTTTGTTGCCTTTTCCTTTTTGATAGTTCAGGTGCTGCTCCTTTTCCATCAATGAAAATATTTCCAACAGTCTCATCTCCTGAATCTGACCCTAAGTCATGTTCAACTATAGCAACAATTTTCTCCTTTTCTTTGGCTTTTAGTTTGTTTGGCTTCAACTGTGTATGAAGTTGCCAACATTGGTATTCATCATGGCCATTCTTCAAATAGTGTTTACATGTGAGTTTTTCTTCCTCTCTTTTGACAAAGCTATTTCTCTTTCTTCTTCCATAAAGCTTTCCCTTTACTTTACCCTCACTATCATTTTTCTCATCTATGTTATGTTTCCCTCTTGCTTCTGAATTTGTGGCTTGAACACAAACCTGTTCTATGTTTGTGGCATTAAACATGGGAATAGTGTGCCTAAGGTGATTTTGAAAACCCCCAATCTACTTTAACAAAGTTTCTTGAGAATTCAAATTAATACCCAAAATAAGAGCTCTTCTCCTAAATTCATGAGTATAATCTTGCACACTTTTCCCTTTCAATTGTCTAAAATTTTTCCAGACCATAATGCATTTTGCATGTAAGATAATGGATAGAATTTCCTTTTAATGGGAGCAATAAAACTTGACCAAGACATAGATATCTTACCATAGTTTTTAATCTCTTCTTGGGTCCTTGCTTCCCACCATACAAGTGCGGATCCTTCCATCCTCAAAGATGCCAATTAAATCTTTTTGTCATCTTCATGAAGGTTCTGAATTATGAAATACACCTCGAATTGACGTATCCAATTGTCCAATATTTCTGCATTTACCTCGCCATTATACATTGGAAGCTCAAATTTGACATCAAGTTTGAGTAAGGGTGTTTTTCCTCTTGTGGTATTTGAGTGAGTATGATTGGTTTTTGCAGTGGAAGTGGAAGATGATGCTGATGGTGACGATGAAGATGGTGGAGATGGAGGTGGATTTCCTCCACTACCCTTTGAATCATTTTCTTCATCCTTCTTATCATCTGAAGTTCCTTCTCCATATGGAGGCTTAGAACCTTTTCCTGCCATCCTAACAGTAAATGCATCAAACATAATTTTAACCATCCTCTTTATGTCATTGCAGTCTTTCTTGACATCATCCTCTTATGAATGACCTTCAATTTCTCCAACACCTGACATAATGGCTATGGATTCAAGCTCAGCTTTTGGTGCTTGTACCTCTTTAATCTCAGCTTCTGGTGCAACTTGTACCTCTTCAATCTCAGCTTCTTGAGATAAAACTTGAGGTGCTTCAAGTGCAGTTGTGAGTGGAACTTTTGGTGGAGATGGTGCCCTTGTGGCTATCCTTCTTCTGGTCCTAATCTCGAGACTAGAAACTAATAGTTTCCCTTCTCCTCTCTGCAACTTCAACCTTGTAAGCATCACAAATTTGCAACCATTAAAACCCTACTTACACAAAACTTAGGCAAATCAAGCAAATAACCTTTGCTCTAATACCAAATTGATTTGAGTATGAATGTTAGTTTTGCTGTGCTAATTTCATCTTCATATTTAAATTTTATTTGTTGATCTTATGCTTGATGTACATAGGTTTCCTTGTTGTTTATGTGTGTCAAACATGTAAATTAGTTGAGTTTTATGAGTAAATTCAAGAGCATAAAGCATGAAATAAATATGTTGAACAACAGCAAAAACAAGAACAACAAACCATCACAATTGATCCATCAACATAGAGTTTTGATGGAGGAGTTCACCCTTCCTGGGCTACATCTCCTTGGTCCAACTTCCATGGCTTGGGCCTTTGTATTAGCTCAAAAGTGCAAATTAATTTAAAACACAACTTAAAATGGGATAAGTCAATTATTATGGCGCATAAGTGCGTTTAATGGGAGCGCTTAAGGGAGGTTATGTGATAAGGACACATGGGGAGGTGGTTGGACCCCTCCTTCCCGCTGTCAGAGTAACCGTATGACATCAAATATATATGGCAGACATAGATTAATAAGAATCACTGCTGTGGCTTGTTGGTAAGCCGCTCCATTCATTTGGGGGAGGTTGTGGGGTCAAGCCTCGACCTCCACCCATCCCATATATATATTTTCCATCGAATATAATCAATGCCCTTTAATACTTTCAAACTATGGTTCAGACTATGGTTTAAGAATAAATGCACCCACCATATATATATAACTCAGACTTTGGGTTATATGAAAACTTTGGAATATAAATATATTTCAGACTTTGCAATACATTCCAACCTTAGGATATGCAATGCGGACTTTGAAACCATAATTTAAAAAAAATGCAATTTGACCTTGCTATGAGTTAATTTGAAATTTGGAGAGGGTCCACCAGAGAGGTCAGATGGAGGCCCCTTGCTGCACCGCATGTCCGCCTTTGGTTGGGCTGTCCCAAACCATAATATAAAAAAAATTTGAATTCAACCTTACGAGCAAATCCATAAAAAAATTTCACCTTCAAACCAATTCAGAAAATCCTGCTATGGCACTTGTCACATTGTAATTGGGAAAAAACTGAAGAATATTCCCTGAATATACCTAAAATTGCTGACTAGGCTGCCATGTCACCAACCTGTCACGTCTGAAATATTTTTAATTGTTTAGGAAAGTCAACATCAGTCTCTATCTTCTTCATCCAGACTCTGTTTTCAACAAAACGAATAGCGCCGGATTCCTGGCGACGAGCTCTTCGTTGTCGTTCAGTTTCCAATAAATTATGAGCACTTTAATTTTTGATATTTTACACTGAGTACCTGATCAGATATAGATATGATATGATAAGCTAGAATGGATCTCCACATGACGAACTAGTAGCTGATGCATTGATGAATATCCTTGCTAAGGAATAGGATGAGTCTTTTTAAGGAAATATTTGGATTGTGGATATCTCCTCCTTGGTTGAGAGGGAGTGAGGATGGACACCATGTTCTCCATGTGTCACATACTATGGCATGGAATAACCACCATAAGCCTAGTGCATGGAAAAAGGTAGGGAAAATGGTGGATTGGATAAGCATCATGGACGTACATTCTTGAGTCATGTATTGTGGTCGATTAGGATTAATATACTAAGTTGAATACATGGAATTGGTAAGGAATGGTCCGGAGGACGAAATTTTCTTTGATATTAGGAAATGGTCATGTGAGGTCATACCTTTGGAACACCTAGGTGGGGTATGTGCATTGAGAGGCGATGTTGTCCAAATTAATGCCTCCCAACATTGTGCTCTTATCTAGTGGAGAGATAAATCATACTTGTAAAGGCCTTGGTATTTTGATAGTGTTGGTTATGATGATGCTATCATCATTGATTCTTATCAATTCAGATCCTTTCTTATACGAATATTTCAACTTGATATTATCCTATTGAGTAATTATGAATACCTCCCTAGTTAATAGGGAGTGTTGAAGATGTAACTAGTCTCAATATTCATAATGTAATATAATTCTATCATTGGTGTATTTATTATATTCTTTATTATATTTTTAATTTGTTCAAAGCATGTTATTCATGCTTATAGAGTCAAAAGCGTCCAAAATAATTTTTTATGAGAAAATAAAATTGTATTTGAGAAATGTCCCATTCAAATAATTGTAAGAAAAAGAAATTTATTTTTTATGTTGATTCATTAGTCTACAAAATGTCAAGTCGACCCTCCTTGGAACAAGTCAGCCTGATCCTCTAGAGTGGCACACATTCAACCTTCTGGATAGATATATATAGAAGGAAATTTGACTCACTTGATAGATTATCCAATCAAACAAATAAGAAAAACATACGAACTATGCGACGGAGAACAAGGAGCATAAATTAAACAAGAGAGAAATTCAAGTTAAAAACAAGAAGAATATCCCTTTTTGCTGACCAAATTTCTGATGTGGACAACTTGCACATGTGAGGACATAATTTTCTATGCTACTACAGACCCAAAATTGCAGGTCCGAAATTTCATGACCGAATATCAGGATGACCAGAATTGGACGAGGTTTGATGCTTAGAGGTGACTTGGAAAAGGGATGGACTTGGCATTTTTTGGTGGAGGTTTTATCTTGTTCTTGGTCTTGGATATCTCATTTTGATCTGATTCTATAAGAGAAGGATTGTTTGGTTTCCCCCCTTGTGGGGTTTTGCCTTGGCTAGCAACCTAATTTTGGTGTCTCTTGTAGGAATTTACAGGGTAAGTTCCTTAGAACAAAAACCAAAGGTCACCGCTCACAAACATATCACAAATCAGTACACCAGTATATCACGTGGTTAAAACCCTCGAAGAGGGAAACAATCCACGGCCTGAGCCAACACGGCCACTTCAAACAATTTATTAATATAAAAAGAAAGATTACATATGTTTCTCTCATAAATAGTTATCGGAAAAATGTCCCTCCATGCTCTTTAAATAGAGATCATGGACCAATCGGGTGTTAAGCCATAGATCAAGTGTCGTTAATACCAAGGAGAGAGTGAACCGTCAGATCACTACAAATCGTGATCGTCAGATTATAAGTTACAAATGTACATAGTAAAGAAACACACTTTACCTAACTCTACACTAGACTAAGTTATTATTAACTATTTCCTATGTGTCGGAATATCCTAACGTCCCCCCTTAAGAACAACTTGGGATAGGATTGAACGATTTACAAAGGTGACACAAAAGGAGCCTATTTCCTATGTGTTGAAATATCCTAACATCCCCCCTTAACAACAAATTGGGATAAGATTGAAGGATTTACAAAGGTGAAACAATAGGAGAAGGAAGGAGGCATTAGAGTCTATCCCCCCTTAATGATAAATTTCCTGAACTCCAAGCATGGATCGAAGTTTGGTAAACTTCGCTTCTGTGAGAGCCTTTGTAAATATATCGGCTACTTGATCTTTGGTTGGACAATACTGCACTTCAAGAACACAATCATGAATGATATTTTGGATGAAGTGTATGTGGAGCTCAATGTGTTTCATATGCTAATGTTGAACTGGATCTTTACCTAGTTGAATGGCACTCTGATTATCACACTAAAGTGTAGTTGGATGCTGCTGATGAAGACCAAATTCAGACAGGATCTGATGAAGCCACATGGCTTCAACTGCACCACGATACTCTGCTTCTGCTGAAGGAGAGATGACACTTTGTTTCTTACAAGACCATGTAATAGGTCTTGAACCAAGAGTGAATACATATCCTGCAGTAGACTTTTGATCATCAGGGTCACCAACCCAATTAGAATCAGTGAAACCAACCAACAATGGAGATGCTCTTGCACTATAATGGATCCCGAACTGAACTGTACCTCGAATATATCAAAGTATTCTTTTAGCTTCTTTCCAGTGACATTCATGAGGTTGGTGCATAAACTGAGCGACAAGACCAACAACAAAGGAAAGGTTAGGACGGGTATGGGTTAGATACAGAAGTTAACCAAAAAGTTGATGGTATAAGGTAGCATCAACTTCAGGGGTAGTACAAGTGGCTGAAAGCTTGACTCCAGACTGAAAGGGATAAGGGGCTGGATTACAGTCTTCCATGTGAAAGTGGTGTAGAAGATCACAGGCATACTTGGACTAAGAGAGGGTAATACCTCCTTTGGATTGCAAGACTTGAAGACCAAGGAAATAATGCAAGTGTCCTAAGTCGGTCATTTGAAACTTATTTTTGAGGCTAGAATTCACATGGTTTATATGGTTGGGATCACTACCAGTAAGGATAATATCATCAACATAAAGAACAAGGATGGTGCACGACTTACCCACTTTCTTGGTGTAGACAATGTTGTGAGAATGACACCTAGAAAAGCCATTATCTAAAAGAAATCTATCCATTCTGGCATACCAAGCTCAAGGAGCTTGTTTGAGACCATAGAGAGAGTTCCTAAGGCGACAAACAAGGCTAGAGTCATTTTTGATAAAGCCAGGGGGTTGTTCCATGTAGATTTCTTCATGCAAATCTCCATGTAAGAAGGCAGATAGAATTCATTTTGGCAATAGGGGAGAAGGTTTCAATATAGTTAATGCCTTCAACTTGTGAAAATCCTTTAGCAACAAGGCGAGCTTTATGTCTATCCACTTTTCCATCTGGTCCAAAATTTTCTTTGTAAACCCATCTGCATCTGACAAGTTTTCTTCCTTTTGGAAGAGGAACAAGATCCTAAGTATCGTTTGCCAGTAAGGAATGATATTCTTCATTCATAGCTTCATCCCAATCTGGATGACCAGAAGCTTCTTCAAAGGTGTTTGGATCAGGATTTTCTGGAACTTGATCCAATAAGGAAGAGGCTCTTTCGAATTGAGTACGTGTACGTCGTCGATCTGCAGGGTCACCTGCAAGAGAACCTGCTAAATCCCGAGTAGAGCGGACCCATCTTGGAAGCTGTGGAGTGGAAGGAATATCTTCAAGAGGTGGAGGAGGATTTTTGTCCTCGATGTCATCATATGAAATAGAAGGAATGCTATAAAAAATAGAAGAGATAGAGAGAGGTGGCACATATGCCGAATTAGGCTCGCAGGCCAAAGGTGCACACCCGCCGAACTAGGCTCGCAGGCCGATATATTTTCATCAAACTTTACATCTCTTCTAATGATTATATTTTTGGATTTTGGTTGAAGAATTCTATATCCTTTGACATCTTCAGAATATCCAACAAAAATGCATTTTTCACTATTAGGTTCTAAGACTTTATGTTTCACATCTAGAATATGGGCCCAAGCATCACTTCCAAAAACATGAAAGTGACTTACATCTGGTTTGATTGAGCTCTAGGCTTATTCTAGAGTTAAATTCCTTAAAACCTTAGTAGGAGTGTGATTTACTATGTAATTTGCATAGTTAATTGCTTCTGCCCAAAAATTGGGACTAAGTCCTTTCAATTGAAGCATACAATTAGCCATTTCTTTTAAGGTGCGATTCTTCCTTTCAGCTACACCATTTTGTTGTGGAGTATATGGAACAATATGTTGCAATTGAATGCCATGCTCAGTGAAAAAGTTGATAAATTTATTGTTCACATATTCTCCTCCATTTTCTGATCTTAACTTAATAATTTGATGTCCAGATTGTTTCTCAACAAAGGCCTTAAAGGCCAAGAACATGATAAAAACTTCACTCTTGAGTTTTAAGAAGTATAACCAAGTGCGTCTGGAAAAATCATCAATGAAAGTTAAGAAGTACTTGCAACCAGAGAAAGAAACAACAGGAAGTGGACCACATAAGTCACTGTGCATAAGCTGCAAAGGGGCTGAAGCATGCCAAGAGGCACGTTTTTCAAAATTATCCTGATGATGTTTTCTGAGTACATATCCAGAGCAAAAACCATCTCGGCAAGATACCATAGGAAGACCTGTCACCATATTTTCTTTATATAGAGTTTGAAGAGAGCGATAGTTTAAGTGACCAAATTGCTCATGCCAAAATTTGCTCACTTCATCATTATGAGCAACAAAAACAAAGGGAAGACATGATGACCCAAAATTTTCAAAATTATACAACCTTTTGGAATCATCAGCAATGCCAGTAGCTAAAATATGTCTAGGATATTTGAGGTCCTTGATTACAACATCATGCGGTGAGAATTATACTATTTTCCCTTCACCTGAATGAGTTATTTGATAAACAGAGAGACGGTTGCATGACAAGGTAGGAACACATAGTACATCATTAAACTGACCATTATCTAAATGAATGGTTCCAAATCCTAAAAAACTAAGAGATCTATCATCACCAACATAAATATGTTTGGTGTTACAATCATTTAAAGAAGAAAACATGGCTTTATTTTTGGCCATGTGGTAAGAATCTCCAGAATCAATGAGCCACTCATGAGAATGAGAAGAAGAAGATACATTTAATGCATAACTATATGCTTGAAAAAAACAAGTAGAAAGTGCCATCCATGAAGATGAATTTGAAGAGCTCTCCAAATTGATGTGGTGCTTCTTCATTACTGCTTCCAAGGATTCCATATTTTTATAACATTTGGACTCTACATGGCCATCACAATTACAAAAGTTGCAATGTCTATATGTTTTCTTCCCTTTGTTTTTAGTTGCCTTATCAGTTTGGTGAGTTGCTTTATCATTTTGCGGATAAAATTGCTTAGGAACCTTGTTTGGTTTAGGACCATACTTTTTAGGATACTACTTCTTGTGATTCTTTTGATATGGTTGATGTTGGGCTACTAAGGCTTTCTTAGAAGCGTTTCCAGAAGTGATAAGACCAAGGTGTAAGATTTTTTATTATTCTCTTATCAAATAATCGCAAAAGGCATAAAAAGATGGGTTCTTTTAGGTGGTTCCTGAAGAAATGATGGCTTCTCTAGTGGAATGGAAGGTGGAAACAAATACAAAGTATGCAGGGCCAAGCTTGGCAAGAATGGAATAGATGAGGCTACCTTCTTCCTTTCTTTTTTTTACTCTTTGGTGTGTGTGCTTTTTCCTTCCAAAAAAACACAAAAACCAAGCACCAAAAAAAATGAAATGCAAGCCTTACGGCAAAACGCTAGATTTTTGGTTAGCCTTACCGGCAACTATCCTTTTTTTCGTTTTCTGATTTCCTGAGTTCGCACAAATATGCAAGGAAAGAGTATATGTAGCAAAAAAAATCCCTTCTTCTTGTTTCTGATTTGCCGAGATTGCACACAGCGCAGAGAAAAGAGCATACACAGAGATTATAAATAAAAAATAAAAAAAAATATCGAAATAAACAGAGGGAACCGAAATAAGCAAAACTATTAACAAATATAACTGCAAAAAAGGATGCTTTATACCTCAAGATCTAAACTGACATAACTTGGGAAATTAGAAACCTTATCGCATGAAACAAAAGGGGTTCCTCACTGTAACAAACACTCCGGACACAACAAAGCCATTATCCAAGCCCAAAAAAGTGTAGAAATAGTATATCTACAAAACGACAGTCGCATGCAATCAAACCGGCTTCAGATTTGGATCAACAACGGAATCAACCCTCAAAATAGCTTTGATACCATGTAGGAATTTACAGGGTAAGTTCCTTAGATCAAAAACCAAAGGTCACCGCTCACAAACAGATCACAAACAATACACCAATATATCACGTGGTTAAAACCCTCGAAGAGGGAAATAGTCCATGGCCTGAGCCAATGCGACCACTTCAGACAATTTATTAATATAAAAAAGAAATATTACATATGTTTCTCTCATAAACGGTTACCAGACAAATGACCCTCCATGCTCTTTAAATAGAGATCATGGACCAATTGAGTGTTAAGCGATGGATCAAGTGTCGTTAATACTGAGGAGAGAGTGAACCGTCGGATCACTTCAAATCATTATCGTCAGATTATAAGTTACAAATGTACATAGTAAAGAAACACACTTTACCTAACTCTACACTAGAATAAGTTATTCTTAACTATTTCCTATGTGTCGGAATATCCTAACATCTCTTGTCTCTTTATTTTCTTGGAAGATTGGTCATCTCTATAATTTCTTTAATAAGACATAAATAATACTAAATAAGAAGTCTAACATTCACAAGTAATTATCAAGACAGAGAAATCAATCCTAATCTTACTACACTTGATTTCTCAACATATTGGTCAATTTTACTTCAAGGATGTTGCTTCCAAAAGAAGGAAGGGATAGAAAATAATAAACGATTTAAGTGGGAGTATCAACTCTATAAAAGTGCAAATGATTTAGGAATATTAGTAAACCTATTTAGTAAAATGAGAAAATGAGAAGATGAGTATAAATAAACAAGGGTTTTAAAAAATGAAGTAAAGTTATAAGTTGGATCCTTGATGTTAGTGATATAAAGCTGAGAAACTCACCCTATGAAGGAAGATAAAAGGTTGAATTTAAAATTTCTATAATGATGATAACTTATTATAGAGCTCATAATGATAACCATCTTTGTTGAAATACTGAGAGGGTGGGGGGGGGGGGAGAGGGGGTGAATCAATATTTTTTTACAATTTTTATTTTTTATGCGAGTTAAGATCACTTATAAAACATAACACAAAATGAACAATAAAAATAAATAATTTTATTAATAAGATCGACGAGGACTCCAATCCTCTTTATAATGAATCAAGTATAATAATGATTCAAGGTTCCAACCCTAGATGAAAAATCTAATCTTAAATCTACCAGGTTCCAACCTATACTTTTCCAAGAACCAACTTGTTCTTCTTGAGGAATCCAATCCTCTAGGGCACCAACCATCTCAACTAGTTTAGGCTCCAATCTAGTCTTCTCGAGGACTCCAATCCTCTAGGGCTCCAACCCACTGCTTTAGATATTCAATATGGATTTAATGGTTTGACAAGTCTTCCAATGTCTTTTGCAACAAGCCCTGGCAGTATCTTCAAGTTCCCCCTCAAAAATTCCCTCGCTTAACTCATTAATGATGGCTTTATTAACCAAAAAATGTGTCTTCAAAACTCTTCATGATACCCAAACAATTTTCTCCAAGGTTACTCCATGATTTCTTCAATCATTTATCAAGGTCTCCAAGAATGTATCCAAGAATTTCCTCAATAATTTTTACTCTAGTACAATTTTCAAGTAGTCTTCAAGGACATCTCCAAATCTATTAAACCATTCTATAGGTCTAAACCAAACAAGTAGAAAAGTTATGCTACCAAAATTTTCTTCCAGAGTATTCAAGGTCTGTTACAAATATTAAGATTTATTCCATGAGAGTTTACTACACATATCAAGTGTCTACCCAAGTATGCACAATAAGTTTTCCAAAGGAAACTTCCAATGATGGCTCCAAGATGTGATCAATAGGTCTTTTACAAGACTTCAAAGGTGTCTTCTTCAAGATTACCTTAAGGTCACTTAAATAGCTCTCTTCTTTCTGCTCAATAGACTGATAAAAAAAACTCCAAATGTCTCCCCCACAGATGTTGCTTCAAGATTATGATATGCTTACTTCTCAAGATGTTGAAATACATAGTTTGCCACAACCTTTCACAGGTCTGAATTCTCCCTTTTTTTAAGGCTAAAAATAGTCCTACCTCAGGGTTGATGTATGCCAAGATTGTTGCTTTAAAAGAAGGCCTAGATGTTTGATTTAAAATACCTAAATGACATTCTTAAGTGTCTGCTCTAAAAAGGCCGAATTCAAAGCTTCAGGATGTCCAATATTTCTGCTTCAGAATGGATGAGGTTTCAGCTCCTGGGTGACCAAGACCTATGCTCTAAAGGACCAAGACTCGTGCTCAAACTATTAAGGGTTCTGTTTTGGTAAGTATTTTGAAAAAATTGATAAACTTCTTCACAATAAAGGTTTGAAACTTTTTCTTAACGAGAATTGTTCCATTTCCCTAAGCTCAGAGTGTGCTTAAACACTTTCCAAAAAATTTAATTTGTCATAGTTCTAAGATTCTTTGCCACATATATGAGCTCCAAATGCTCCAGGTCTGAGACTTATAGAGTTACACGTCTGTAAAAAAATGTGAGTTTTGTCCAAGTAGAAATTTCAAATTCAACAAATAATGTTCTTAGTCTTCGTCCTTCTGCTTCAGATCCAAAATTTGTTTTGGTGCTTGACCACATATGTATGGAAAAAAGGACAAGCTCAAATCGGTATTTATACTTTTTTGAATGTTTGATGAAGGGTCATGTCAGTTGGAAAGGTTTGTTGAGCGTACATGAGTCGACTTGCATAGGCTAGAATATATATATTTTTTTAATCTCAAAAATAAATTTCTCCTTGATGACAAGGTTTTATGGGGCATATGAATATTCATTGGAAAGGGTTTTAAGCCTTCTACAAGCTGATGTAATCAAATTTTCGTCTAATAAAAATAAAATAAAAAAATTCTTTCATAAAAATATCTTTTTATGGCATACTTTTATGGTTATAAACATTTGGAATGTGGATAGGGATTTAGGGTAATGGATAGGAATTCATTTATTTATGCTAGGATGTAATTATTAGGGATCTTATGGTATTAGGATTAGGGTTTAAACAAGACTAGGGAGCTAGGGATTTTCAATAAATATCTAGTCTACAACAAGGCTAGAAATGATATCATAGTACATGAACTAGAGTGCGAAGTTTTCTCATCAAGGCTAGATTTGAAGGGTTTCATCATCTTAATGGACCTAGGACAATTTTTTCATCATAGACCAAGGAATTCAACAATGTTAGAGCATATGTCATCATGTGTCAAGGAGGATTTCATTGAAGAGGCTCCTTCATTTAGTCATTATTAGGCCATGCTTCCATAAAATAAGGCTTGTCGTTATATAGATAGGGATATATAGCTATGGATTCATGTAGAGAAATAATTACTAGGCTTTGCATCAACAAGGGTTCAACAAGGACTAGGTTTTTATATAGAATACTTCATCTATAACATATATCAAACAATGCACCTTGGTTGTCATCTTATTGGCATCAATGACAACTCTATCCAACAATCTCCCCCTTTGTCATTGATGAAAATATTCTCCCCTTCCAGTATTTTCTCCCCCTTTGACATCAATGGTAAATGGGGTGTTTTTCCTTAAAATATTTCATCAAGTGCTCCCCCTATCATCAAGCATCTCCTTGTTCATGTCATCATGTTGCTTAATCATATTTTATTCCTTTCTTCATCAATGCTAGTTCTCCATGATAGATATGTTGTTCCCACTGTTATCATTGTGTTGCTCTCCTTGGTATTGTGTTAGTCTTCTTGTCACAAAGCTTCTTTTTTTATCCTTGATGTTATCATGGTGTTTGACTTGAGACCATTATATTTACCTTGCTCCTATATCTCTTGAAGTATAAAGTATGCATCCCTAAGGTAAAGAGAATTATAAAGAACCAAAGAATTAAGTTGGGCTACCATGGTGTGAAGTTTGAATTCACTATGAGCATATCTCTTTGTAGCAACCCAAGAAAGTCATATCATGATACCATAATCGATGGCAAAAATGGAGAAAAAGAAAGGTTGGAAAGGTAAGGTTGAAGAGGTATGTCTAATTTTTGTTATTTTCATGACCTATATTGCATATAATACTATGTCCTCTTGGTCATGATTACATCTAAGAAATGACCACGAAAAAATGACCATGAAGAGTAAGATAACGATCTTATGCTCCTTTATATTGATAGGTCTGCATAGATATATTCGAAATATTGACATGTTAACATTCAAAACCATTCTTTGCACTTGAAGATTAGGTTTTTGTAATCAAGAAACAAGAGTTATTAATAAAATTTCTAGGGTTTGCAGCTAACATATTAGTATGCTTATAGAATTTGCAAATCTAAAAATTGGCAAGTTTTGGAGATTCTGGATATTGAAGCATCTAGGGCTTGTAAAACCTAGCTAAGGCACAAATAATAAAAACCCTAAGATAAATTCTAGGGATAATCTTTAAAAGAAGAAACCCTAGCTCTTGATAATGACAGAAATGACATCATGTTGATGTGAGGACAAGGTTAAGAGGGAGATGACTTTCCTCAAAAAGATAAGTACTCTATATCTCCTTGATTACTAATATTATTACTGTCTTTGTACTTTGCTTAATTATATTTTTTCTTTCATAGCCTACTAATAAAGCTTGCAGGTCAATAATAAGAATTACCTAAGCTTTGAAAATAGATGAAAGAATGTAACAAAACACAAAGACTTTCCTAGAAAACGTAAAGGAAGAAGGAGAAAGCAATATGCATTAGATGACATATCTATGGAAATACCCTTTAGCAAGAAGTTGAAGAGTTTTGATATTGTTGATACATCATTGTACCGAAAACTAATTTCTTCCTTGATATATTCGATTCAACTTCACATTGATTGGGTTACTAATAAAGATACTAATGATGGTTGGAACTGGTATGATTCCTTAGAAGAAAATGAAGCAAGATTATGTTGCACTACGAAGAAGGAGGATATGGAAGTTTGTACAATCAACTGTGAAGCAGTTTGGCTCCATAATATGTTCAAAATGACATGTTGGATTATATTTGATCAAGACTACATGAAGATTGTCAAAGAAAATCAAGAAAATCAAAGCTTATTACGATTTAATAGTGGATATAGATATGATATGATAAGCTAGAATGGATCTCCACATGACGAACTAGTAGCTGATGCATTGATGAATATCCTTGCTAAGGAATAGGATGAGTCTTTTTAAGGAAATATTTGGATTGTGGATATCTCCTCCTTGGTTGAGAGGGAGTGAGGATGGACACCATGTTCTCCATGTGTCACATACTATGGCATGGAATAACCACCATAAGCCTAGTGCATGGAAAAAGGTAGGGAAAATGGTGGATTGGATAAGCATCATGGACGTACATTCTTGAGTCATGTATTGTGGTCGATTAGGATTAATATACTAAGTTGAATACATGGAATTGGTAAGGAATGGTCCGGAGGACGAAATTTTCTTTGATATTAGGAAATGGTCATGTGAGGTCATACCTTTGGAACACCTAGGTGGGGTATGTGCATTGAGAGGCGATGTTGTCCAAATTAATGCCTCCCAACATTGTGCTCTTATCTAGTGGAGAGATAAATCATACTTGTAAAGGCCTTGGTATTTTGATAGTGTTGGTTATGATGATGCTATCATCATTGATTCTTATCAATTCAGATCCTTTCTTATACGAATATTTCAACTTGATATTATCCTATTGAGTAATTATGAATACCTCCCTAGTTAATAGGGAGTGTTGAAGATGTAACTAGTCTCAATATTCATAATGTAATATAATTCTATCATTGGTGTATTTATTATATTCTTTATTATATTTTTAATTTGTTCAAAGCATGTTATTCATGCTTATAGAGTCAAAAGCGTCCAAAATAATTTTTTATGAGAAAATAAAATTGTATTTGAGAAATGTCCCATTCAAATAATTGTAAGAAAAAGAAATTTATTTTTTATGTTGATTCATTAGTCTACAAAATGTCAAGTCGACCCTCCTTGGAACAAGTCAGCCTGATCCTCTAGAGTGGCACACATTCAACCTTCTGGATAGATATATATAGAAGGAAATTTGACTCACTTGATAGATTATCCAATCAAACAAATAAGAAAAACATACGAACTATGCGACGGAGAACAAGGAGCATAAATTAAACAAGAGAGAAATTCAAGTTAAAAACAAGAAGAATATCCCTTTTTGCTGACCAAATTTCTGATGTGGACAACTTGCACATGTGAGGACATAATTTTCTATGCTACTACAGACCCAAAATTGCAGGTCCGAAATTTCATGACCGAATATCAGGATGACCAGAATTGGACGAGGTTTGATGCTTAGAGGTGACTTGGAAAAGGGATGGACTTGGCATTTTTTGGTGGAGGTTTTATCTTGTTCTTGGTCTTGGATATCTCATTTTGATCTGATTCTATAAGAGAAGGATTGTTTGGTTTCCCCCCTTGTGGGGTTTTGCCTTGGCTAGCAACCTAATTTGTTGAGAATCCGAGGGCTTGTGATTAATTCAAATTCTTCTTCTGATAATTACTTGTGAGATTACTTGATTTAATTATGTCTTCTCTTCTTATCTTATTTAGTCTTTCATCAAGTCAATTACCAAAATACAAGAGACACAATGTTAGGCTCTTCGAGCCAGGGAAAAACCTCTCCCTCTTGGAGAGTGTTGTGGATCATTATATCTGCATATCCTTTTTATTATGTCAAGTTTTGAAATTTTGGAAAAAGAAAATGTTTTTTGAAAAAATATACATGAGGATCCGAAATATGCTATAGTATAAAGTTTTATACTTTAGTATAGGAAAAAGATGAAGAAAGAATACAATGTATTTCCATTTTCATTTTGATTTACGGAGCGGACTGACTTTAGATTGTTATATTTATATTAATGATAAAGTCCGAGCAACTTCCGGAGCGGAAGTCGCAATCATGCGCAGAAGCCTTTGGATAAGCAACTGCGAGGGGTCAACTAGCCCGTCGGTTATCAAAACCCGACCCCCCGCAGTTGACTGGTCAAATCTCTGAAAAATATTGATCGACGGCTCTGATTGATTGCGGGGGGTATGGGTTGGAGGTCTCCGCCGTACTCACAGACCCCCCGCATTACGTCATCCGCTGAAGTGGCAAACAGTTGTCATCCACTATGCGTGTCTTTCCACGTCACCCTTGCATTGATTTCGGTTTCCGTTGTTTATAAGTCGGGTTTTCCGTTCCGTTGTGGTTCAATTCTGACTGTTGCCATGTTTTAAAACCCGTCCCGCCGCGCCACCCCGCCACAAGTGATGGTTCATTTGTGATTGTTGCCCAGTTTTAAACCCCGTCCCGCCACCTTCGCACCAAACTGTTTTCGAAATTCTTGTCAGCTATGGCCAAACAAGCATCCTTGTCTGGTCTGTCCTCTCTGAACCCTCTCCTAGATAGTGAGAAAGACGTCCGTGATACTGCCTCCTCTGTAAATCATCCTCTCATGCATTACCAAGTGACCTTGAACACCGACCAGTCACCTGTGTTTTCCGCTATGCAGAGTTCTGGAGTGTTGTCCGCCTGTATTCCTAAAACCCATGTCTTTCCTGAATTCATTTCCTGGTTGGTTTCGTCCATGTATCCCGGCAAATGTTATGTCATGAACTCCCAGAGAAATTTAAAAAAAAAGTGTTTCTTGCGGTAAGTCAGCCTAATTACGTACATTATGTTTCCTGAGAATGACTTTGTACTCGTAAGATTCACTGTTCACTTCGAGGAACTCTCAATTGAGGAATTTAACCACTGCATGTCATTTTTGGTATCGAATCCGAAGAAGACCCAGTTTGGATCGGGAAAGTTTGGTTTGGATGCTTTTAATGTTCAATACAGGTCAGTTCTCAGCTGTATTATGGAGATTCACAGTAGAGAAGAGAATGCGAAGTTAAAGCAGCACTGGGGATGTTTACTCTCGATGAAACCAGGAGGAAAGGATATTCCATCCTTTTGGCAAGAAGTGGTGAATTCTCAGTTGCTTTCTTTCCCACTAACAGGTTATTTCAGATTTCCCTCATTAATAGTTTACTTGTTTTTATACCAGAATGTGGAAGAATTCATGAGTATTGGTTTGAACATAATGGATAGCAACAAAAATAAACAATCAGTTCTACTTTGGACTGATTTGATCAGAAGAGAAGAGAATGAAGCTGGTTTATTTGAATTTGTGGAACACTTTATGACCACCGCTTATAAAATTCTCAATGGAACTCAGCCTCCCTGTTTCTTGCCAAAGGCCCAGGAGTTCTTGCAATTAGGACCTAATTATAGATATGGAGACTGGTTTGTTTTTGAGGACTATTCTGAAATAAGGCTATATGGAGTCGGTGTTGAGCCTTATAGGCTTCCAACATTTGTTCCCATGAGACTGTTTGCTCTGGAATTTATAAGGCAAAGTCTCAATGTGGATCAAGTTCATTTTCTTCCAATGAAGAAGGGGTTAATGTACAAGTTGCCCATGAGTGTAGGTCCTTTTGTCGTTAACACAAGGCAAGCTTATGAGGAGGTATCAAGGATATTGGAAGGAACACAGTTATTATTGGGAGAGAAATGGGCCTATGATCCACATGCGATTATTTCACAAAGAAGGGTCGAGAACGGTTATGCTGCTTTTACTCATGTGAGTAAACCGGATTTAGAGAAGTTGGCTAATCCAGGAGGGCCAAGTTTATCACGGATTAGTATTCAAACCCCTGTAATAGTGGAAAATATGGGCAAGAGAGTGAGAGATGATGTTATTGAGATTGATGAGGAAGAGCCCCGAGAGGAGAAAAGGACTAAATTAGTAGAAGATCACTCCTCCAATTCACCTGGTTTCACTCTCCAGGTCAGTGAAGAACAGGGTGCTTCATCTCCTAGCAGATCAGAACTCCAGCTAGAGAAAGCTCCTTCTATGAAGCAGGTGTTCTCCTTAATTGAAGAAAAGAATCAAAGAATAAAGGCCAATATAGAGACCAAACAAGACTTTTGACTGTAATGGATTTGGAGAAAGACCAGTTCAAAATGGCGTTATCGCATCCGACAGGGATGTCTCTGGGACCCTCAGGCAGTTTTAAGGAGGTGAATATTGTTATGGATGTAAAGAAGATCCCCTTGTGGGACAAGATGAATCTACATATGCAAACAGGTCAGTTAATTGTTAATGATTTAGGTAAGACTCATGCTACATCAGTCAAGACAGAGAATATGCTTGCTAAGGTTGTCAAACAGTGCAAGATGGAGAAAGCCAATGCCAGAGCATTGACTATTAAAAATGAAGAACTGAAGAAAATCATAATGAAGATTGGCGTTGATCCAAATGATAAGAGCGCAATGCACAAACTGATGAAGGGCGCAGAAGCAGAAATATCTTCATTAAGGAAGAAGCTGAAATTGCCAGCTGCAGAGCATTCGCTGGCAGCTGAAGTAGCAGAGGTAGAAAAGGAAAAAGAGGAGCTGCGACAACAATTGATAAATAAATATGAAGAGCTTGATAAGGTAAAGCAAACAGCCATAACCTTACAAAATCAAATTCAGAACCACACTTGTACTTTTGATTTTTCTGCAGGTGCGGCCGATCCACAGGTCCAAGTTGCTCAATTGAATACAGAGCTAAAAATGGTGGAGAGAGATTGCAAACAGGCCCAGTCTGAAAAGGATACAGCTCTGAGATTAATGCAAGGATGGGAAGAAAAGGCAGGCGAAAATGAGCAGAAGCTACATAAAGCTGAAGAAGAAATTAAGGAACTCAAGGAGAAGTTGAAGGGAAATATTTCCCTTATTAAAGCTAAGGATCTCATCTGGAATGAGATCATTTCTGAAATACAAGCAAAATGGAATTCCATACAAGTAATTGCCAGAGAGAAAGGCATTGTTGCTGATCACGAAAAAGAATTGTCATCAGACAAGCCAGCTGCAATCAAAAGATCAAATTGGGCTAAAAGATTCATGAATTTTATTAATTCCAAAACAGATGAGGAGTTGCAAGACATGGGGATACAAGACAGGTATTTTTATGCTGAGGAAATAAGCAAGATGATCATTAAAAATGATCTTCTGAAAGCATTAGAGAAGCGGCTACATGTAATCAAAGAGGTGATTAAGAAATTTGACATTTCATTTGATAAATTGATAAGAACTGGCTTGCCATCATGCTGGAGGGAAGGAGGTGAATTTATGTCCTGGAAGTTTTATGAAGATCAGTTGGTGTTTGCAAAAAGCAGAGCAGATGGCCGACATGAGAAGACGCAGATACTAAAGGGAGAAACAATATTCAATTTCTTACAAAGACATTTCCTTCTGCTGTGGATGGTGAAAACGTTGTTTACAAGTAACCTCACTCACAGTCATATTGTTGCCTTCACAGTAGAATATCATCGCTATAAGAATGCTCCAATAACTCAGGACAAGCTTTGGAAGGAATGTAAGAAATTTACTATTGATACAGAAAAAGGATTTCCCGCCAAGCAGCCACAAGTGACCGTACAGCCGCAAGAAATCATTGATTCAGTTGCTGTTCCAGGAACATCAGTTCCTTTAGATTAGGATTTGTCATATTTTATTTTATTTTCAAGTCAAATGATGCAATGTAATGAAATGTTTCTGAGGCATATACCTCCGTGACAGAAAGTAGTTAAGTAGTTACAGTCAGTTAGAATCAGTTTTATAACTGAAACCATTTTGGTTCAGCTTGTATTTAAAGACATCTTAAAGAAGGAAGAAGGGTCCGAGTTTTGAACCTTTGAAGGCTAAATTTTGTACTGAGCAATATCGAATGAATAAAGAAGTTTTGCAAGTTTCCAATATTCCATCTATGTTGAAGAGTTTTCTTGGTTTCCATTTCATTTGCATTTCTGTGAATAAAGTAGAGTGATTAGAGCTGCAGGTCTCTTGATATTTATATGTCTAAGAGTTAAATATCCTTAATGGGCACTCCTCTTCTTTAACTTATATGTTTTTCACTTCCTCTGGATTTTATAATGACAGCTTCTGTGTAACGCAGCATGACAAGTTAAAATCCTGTTCTTTCTCTGTCTTTCATCTGTTCACTTCAGTATAAAGAGAATATGGCATTGCATGGCTCCTAAAGATTTGATATTTGGGAAATATATTACTAACATTTAAAGGGTTAAGAAACAGAGACACATATATACATTTTTGTGACATAATCTTTAATGTCTTGAGCACGGATTCTTGTACACAGCCAAGAATTGTTTCTCAAGGAACAACATTAATTGGCGCCGTTGCTGGGGAACGAAGAGTCGAAGTTCTTCCCTGGGTTTTAATCTACATTTCCTCTGGTTGTTTAGAGATGAGGAAATAGTACGCTGTGATTTTTGAAAATAGATCTGGCTCCCAAAAAACCTCACACGAGGTCAGACACCTCTCAGAAAAAAGCTCCCGTTTTGTCAAATCCTGAGAAGCTTGTTTCCAAGAAGGGCCAGAAACCAAAAATAGTTGTTACACCTGAACCCACACTGCTCGCACCTGGCAGCAGTTCACACGTTTTTTCATCCAAGAAATCTTCCAAGAAACTCATTTTCTCGGAAGAAGAATCATCACCGTCACCCATTCAAGAACCCACATTAGAAGAGCAATCATTGGAGTTTGTGCCTTTTCTCTTTACAGAAACTCAGTCACATACAGTTTCCAGCTCTTCTGCAATTGTTCAAAGTCCCATTCCCATATCAGTTGTTTCACCTCATTCATCTTTTCCCACAACTGGTATTCATTTTACCCCCGCTCAAGGAGCAGTTAACCCGGGCGCAAACATGGCAGTTCCTGCAGCCCCTGCCTTCTTGATGAACAGATATGCACCTTTAAATCTACCACAACCATTGCATGATTTACCACAGGAGTACCTCAAGTTACTCCCAAGATTTACTGGTGAAGATGAAATAACTGCAGAACAGCACCTGCCCCTGTTTTGCACTTTTGTAGAAAATTTAAATGTTGAACATTTAGATGTTGTCATGAGACTTTTCGTTCAGTCTCTGAGTGGAGAGGCAAGGAAGTGGTTCAAAGGATTACAGAATGGTTCTATCAATGATTGGGAGGCTATAGAAAGACGTTTCATTGAGAGATGGGGCGAAAAAAGGGACCATGGTTATTCTTTGACAGAATTTAATGCAATTAAGAAAAAATATGATGAAAATATGAACGATTTTGTTAGGAGATTCAACAAATTGTATAATAGTTTGCCTGCTGAAATGAAACCCCCTCCGATTGGAGCAAGGGTTGTTTTTGCTGGTTCTTTTGAACCAGATTTCAGTTTCACGCTAAGGGAAAGAAGGTCTCCTACGCTGGAACAGATTCAAATTGATGCCCTGGAGATTGAAGCAAATATGTCTGCTGCTGGTAAAGTTTCAGATAAAGGAAAAGCTAAGGAGGAAGCCTCAGTTCAGGATCAGAGAATTGAAGACATGACTAAGGTTATTAAAAATCTTTCAAATAAGTTGGTAAAGTTGGAGATAGATAGCAAGCCTGCCAGACAGAACATAGGGGTTTTTAATCCTCAATTCAAAAAACAACCTTTGCAAATTCTACAAAGAGAAAGGAAGGATCAAGATCAGGTGCAAGCACCCTTGTACATAGAAGCAACCCCGTCGCGCTCAGCAGACGAAGATGATGACAGAGAAGATGATGCTCGAATTTCTGCTGTATATATGGAAGATGATGAAACCGAAGAAGAGATTGATGAAGAAGAGGAGAGGGAAGAGGAAGAAGCTGAACCCTCATTTGATCAAGAAGAGATGGACGATTATTGTAAACAATTCACAGATTTTATGCAATCCGAGTTGCATAAAAAATACGACATGAGGTCGAAAAAGAGGATGAGGATGCAAGAAAATGAAGAAAAAGAACCGGAAACAACACCTATTCCAAAGGCGACTCCACTGTAGAAAGGTAAGCAGCAAGCTGAAACATCCCAGGTGAAAGAAAAAGATTCTAACATTTTGGAGAAGGTGGTTACAGTTTCTAATCGGAGTTTAAATTCTAAAAAAGATCAAGAAGATCCTGAAAAGTTGACAAGATCAAATCAAACTTTCAGTCTATCGAAGGAGTTAGAAAAAGTAAAGATACAAGTACCTCTTCTTGAACTCATGAAAACCCCGGGTTACAAAAAAGAGATCGCTGAATTTATTAGTCTGACCCAGCCTGACGAAGTGAGTGATACAGTCAATCTGCAAGAAGAAAATCCAGTGGTGACATTTGGACCTCATGTGGAAGAGGTAGATTCGTCTGTTCCTCCTTTTTATATATCTCTTCTCTTGCATGATTTTGTTTTGCACAATTGTATGCTGGATTCTGGAGCATCACACAATCTGATGCCACTGAGTGTGATGAAGGAGTTAAATTTACAAATTACCAAGCCATACAGAGATCTTTATTCTTTTGACTCGAAAAGAGTTAAGTGTGTAGGTCTCATTAAATATATGGTTGTTTCATTGGCTCAAATCCCAGCCAAAAGTATTATGATGGATGTTGTAGTGGCAGATATTCCAGCCAGGTTTGGAATGTTATTATCTAGGTCATGAAGAGCGAAGCTGGGAGGAGTTTTGAAACTGGACTTTACGTATGCTATTATTCCCGTTTTCAATGGTGAAGAAAGAAGATTGTATAGAGAGACCAGATTCCAAAAGACTGCCACCAAGAAAGAGGCCAGTAATTCACCAATTTATGGTCAAGAAAAGGATGATCTGTCATGTTTCATGTTGCAGGAGGTTGCAGATTTTGCTGAGGAATCCCAGGGGAAGCTTGATTCAGAAATTGTGCATAAGGAATTACAGTCAGAAAAGCCGTGGAAGTGTTATTTTGATGGAGCATTTTCCAAAGAAGGTACTGGAGCGGGTTTTATTTTTGTTTCTCCGGAAGGTAACTTGGTGCCTTTTTCTTTCAAATTGGAGTTCGAGTCTACTAATAATGTTGCAGAATACGAGGCATTAATTATTAGTTTGCAGACAGCTAAGCAGATGGGGATTAAAGCCATGACTGTGTTTGGAGATTCGGAGTTAATTATAAGGCAGATTAAGAATTCCTGCCAAACCAAGCATCTCAGATTACGAGCATACCGGAATGAAGTATGGGATCTGATTGAAAACTATTTCGAAGCATTCAATTTGCAGTTTGTGCCGAGAGAAGAAAACAGATTAGCAGATTCACTGGCGGTTGCAGCAAGTACGTTCAAGCCTCCTATCAGCGTGAAACTAAGGTATGAGATAGAAATGAGACATAGGCCGTCGATTCCTAATAATATTAAACATTGGCAGGTTTTCGAAGATGATGAGCAGATTAAGCAGTTTTTGTTGATGACTGAGGATTTTGAAGATCATCAAATTGATCTGGAAAGTGACGAAGACGAGTTGGCTGGTAAGACTTTTAAAAAGGAAATCGGTGGTCGGGAAATTATTCAGTTAAAAGATAACGTCTTACCCAGAGGTTTAGTACCGCTTGAAAGATTGTTTGGGGCTAATGATGTTGCTGTGGATCAAAAACAGAGGAACCAAGACGAGCCAGTGGAGGATTGCAATTTGGGTACTCCACAAGAGCCTAAGATGGTCAAATTGTTCAAAGGGCTTCCGAAGGAATATAAGGAAAGGTATGTAGAATTGTTTAAATAGTTTAAAGATGATTTTGCTTGGTCATATGATGATTTGAAAACATACGATAAAGAAATTATACAGCACAAGATTCCACTCAAGGAGGGAGTTAAGTCACATAAACAGAAGCTTAGGCAGATTAATCCATTGCTGCTGGCTCCAATCGAGAAGGAAATTAAGAAATTGTTGCAAGCTAAGATAATTGTCCCACTCAGGTATTCCGATTGGGTTTCTAACCTTGTACCTGTTCGAAAGAAAAACGGAGAGATAAGGTTATGCGTGGATTTCAGAAATTTGAACAGGGCTTCATTAAAAGACAATTATCCTCTGCCGAAAATGGACTTTGTCTTGCAGAAAGTGACTGGCGCTTATAGACTGTCTATGGTGGACGGGTTCTCAGGTTATAATCAGGTAGCAGTGGAGAAGGAGGATCAGAAAAAAACCGCTTTCACTACGCCTTGGGGAACGTTCATGTACGCCAGAATGCCTTTTGGCCTGATGAACGCAGGGGCCACATTTCAAAGGGCGATGGATATCGCATTTGTAGGAGACACGTTTGTAGTGGTTTACTTGGATGATGTCACAATTTTTTCGAAGTCGGATGAGGAGCATTTATAGCATTTACAGAAGGCCTTCATGAAGTGCAGAAAGTTCGGATTATCACTGAATCCGAAGAAGTCTTTATTTGCCCTGGAGGAGGGTAAATTATTAGGCCACATTGTTTCGAAAGAAGGAGTGAAGATTGATCCTGCCAGAGTTGAAGCCATTCAGACGATTCCTCTGCCACGAAGTAAAAAGGATATCCAGCGTTTCCTCGGAAATATTAATTTCCTAAGACGGTTCATCCCAAATTATGCTGAAATCGTTAAAAAGATTACTGACATGTTAAAAAAGAATGCTGAGGTAAGGTGGGACAAGGAGGCGAGGGAATCATTCCAGAGGATCAAAGAGGCTTTAAAAGAAGCCCCTGTTTTGGTAAGTCCAGACTATTTGAAGCCGTTTCAAATTTTTTCATTTGCTTCTCCTTCAACTATTGCAGCCGTTTTATTACAAAGAAATGAAGAGAAGCAGGAGCAGCCAGTTGCATATTTCAGCAAAGTTCTCCATGATGCAGAATTGAATTATAACATATTAGAGAAACATGTGTACGCTCTGGTAAAGGCATTGAAAGCTTTCAGAACTTATGTTCTTCACTCTCAGATTTTGGCGTATGTCCCCAATTCGGCCGTGAAAGATGTGCTCGTACAAAGTGATGTGGAAGGTAAAAGAGGAAAATGGATCGCAAAGATACAAGAGTATGATTTAGATATAAAGCCAACCAAGCTGGTTAAAGGATTGGGATTGGCCAAATTATTGACAGAATCCAATTTCCAAGCGCTGGGAATCAATTTGCTGGCCCCCGTAGAAGAAGCAAATGAAGAAACGCGTGACAGTCAATCAAAAACAGCAGTTAAGTATAAATTTCTCTGTTCAGAGTGGTATAAGGATATTGTACATTATCTGTGTTTTTTGTCATGTCCACCTTCCATTAATAGAGCAAAATACAGAGCCCTGAAACTTAAAGCTCAGCCTTATGTTATAATCGAAGCAAAATTATATTGGAAGGATCTAGCTGGTATGTTGTTGTTGTGTCTTACAGAGGAAGAAATTCAAGAAGTGATAGAAGAGTATCATGAATGCCTGTGTGGAGGGAATTACAGCTGGAAGGTAACGGCTCACAAAATATTCAAATCAGGTTTTTATTGGCCGACTGTGTTTTCAGATGTTTACAAGGTAGTAAGAAGCTGTCAAAAATGCCAATTATTTGCAGAGAAGAAAAAGCTGGCTCCCCTACCTCTTCTTCCTGTCTTTGTTGAAGAACCCTTCAGACAATGGGGATTGGACTTCATTGGAGAGATTAATCCACCATCCAGCGGGCAATTTAAATGGATTCTTACTGCTACGGATTATTTTACAAAGTGGGTGGAGGCAATTCCCACCAGGAAAGCCAATGATGTGGTAGTAATGCGGTTTTTGGAGGAGAACATTTTCAGCAGGTTTGGATGCCCCGTGAAGATTGTGACAGATAATGCTCAGGTTTTCAGTTCACTCAGGTTTATCAATTTTTTCCAAACTTATAATGTGACGTTGTCTCACTCCACAGCTTACCATCCGCAGGGCAATGGATTAGCAGAATCCTCTAACAAAACATTGGTTAGGATTTTGAAGAAAACAATCAGTGAGAATCAGAAGAATTGGGACACGAAGCTAGTCTTCGCTTTGTGGGCAACAAGGATGACCACAAGGAGGTCTACTGGCAAGTCACCTTATGAGCTCGTGTATGGCACTCAAGATTTATTTCCAACTCAATTGGTAAAACCTGTAATTTCTTTCCTCCAAGATGCTCAAGCAGAACCAAACCCTATGATACGAAGAATGAACAATGTGATGGAATTAAGCGAAAGCAGAAATCAGGTTCAGGACCGCTTGCTCACTTATCAGCAAAAGATGAAGGCAGTATTCGATAGAAAGGCAAAGGAAGTTTTGTTTCAGGAAGGAGATTTAGTTTTGAGATGGGATACACGAAGGGAAGATAAAGGCAAACACGGGAAATTTGATCCTTTGTGGTATGGCCCATTCAAAATTAATGAAGTCAGAGGAAATAACACCTTCGTGTTGGAAAATTTGGAAGGAGAAATGCTGGATATGCCTGTCAATGGGCAATATCTCAAGCATTATTTCCGACATTAAGCAGTTACTGATCCATCATTGTATATATCCGGAGTGTTCACTGTACATTTTCCATCAAGCAATTTTTGACTCCATGCCCGAGGTGAAGGCACTAATCTGCAGGTTCTTAGTGTTTCGTGGTAAAAACACTATCCCCAGGTGGAGCCAGATGTTGTGGATCATTATATCTGCATATCCTTTTTTATGTCAAGTTTTGAAATTTTGAAAAAAAAGAAAATGTTTTTGAAAAAATATTCCTAAGGATCCGAAATATGCTATAGTATAAGGTTTTATACTTTAGTATAGGAAAAATGCGAAGAAAGAATACATTGTATTTCCATTTTCATTTCGATTTGTGGAGCGGCTGACTATAGATTGTTATATTTTTATTAATCCTAAAGTTCGAGCAACTTCCGCAGCGGAAGTCGCGATCACGCGCATAAGCTTTTGGATAAGCAACTGCGGGGGGTCAACTTGCCCGTCGGTTATCAAAACCCGACCCCCCGCAGTTGACTGGTCAGATCTACGAATATTATTGATCAACGGCTCTGGTTGATTACGGGGGGTATGGGTTGGAGGTCTCCGCCGTACTCACAGACCCCCCGCATTACGTCAGCCATTGAGGTGTCAAACAGTTGGCAAACAGTTGTCATCTGTCATGCGTGTCATCCCACGTCACCCTCGCATTGATTGCGGTCTCCGTTGTTTATAAATCGGGTTTTCCGTTCCGTCGTGGTTCATTTGTGATTGTTGTCCAGTTTTAAAACCCCGTCCCGCCACCTTCGCACCAAGTTGTTTTCGAAATTCTTGTCAGCTATGGCCAAACGAGCATCCTTGTCTGGTCTGTCCACTCTGAACCCTCTCCTAGATAGTGAGAAAGACGTCCGTGATACTTCCTCATCTGTAAATCATCCTCTCATGCATTACCAAGTGACCTTGAACACCGACCAGTCGCCTGTGTTTTCCGCTATGCAGAGTTCTGGAGTGATGTCCGCCTGTATTCCTAAAACCCATGTTTTTCAGAATTCATTTCCTGGTTGGTTTCGTCCATGTATCCCGGCAAATGTTATGTCATTAACTCCCAGGGAGAAAGTGTTTTGCAGGTTTCAGCTCAATTAATGCGTCAAGCATTATGCTTCCCGGAGAATGATTCTCCTTTGCAATTCTCAGAAGATTCGCTGGTTCAATACTTCGAGGAGCTCTCAATTGAGGAATTTAACCGCTGCATGTCATTTTTGGTATCGAGTCCGGAGAAGACCTAGTTTGGCTCGGGAAAGTTTGGTTTGGATGCATTTAATGTTCAATACAGTTCAATTCTCAGCTGTATTATGGAGATTCTGGGGAGAGAAGATGATTGCGAAGTTGACAAAGCAGCTCTGGGGATGTTTACTCTCATGATGAAACCAGGAGTGGTGTTAGATATTCCATCCTTTTGGCAAGAAGTGGTGAATTCTCAGTTGCTTTCTTTCCCACTAACAGGTTATTTCAGATTTCCCTCATTAATAGTTTACTTGTTTTTATACCAGAATGTGGAAGAATTCATGAGTATTGGTTTGAACATAATGGATAGCAACAAAAATAAACAGTCAGTTATACTTTGGACTGATTTGATCAGAAGAGAAGAGAATGAAGCTGGTTTATTTGAATTTGTGGAACACTTTATGACCACTGCTTATAGAATTCTCAATGGAACTCGGCCTCCTTGTTTCTTGCCAAAGGCCCGGGAGTTTTTGCAATTAGGACCTAGTTGTAGATATGGAGACTGGTTTGTTTTTGAGGACTATTCTGAAATAAGGCTATATGGAGTCGGTGTTGAGCCTTATAGGCTTCCAACATTTGTTCCCATGAGACTGTTTGCTTTGGAATTTATAAGGCAAAGTCTCAATGTGGATCAAATTCATTTTCTTCCAATGAAGAAGGGGTTAATGTACAAGTTTCCCATGAGTGTAGGTCCTTTTGTCGTTAACACAAGGCAGGCTTATGAGGAGGTGTCAAGGATGTTGGAAGAAACACAATTATTATTGGGAGAGAAGTGGGCCTATGACCCACATGCGATTATTTCACAGAGAAGGGTTGAGAACGGCTACGCTGCTTTTACTCATGTGAGTAAACCGGATTTAGAAAAGTTGGCTAATCCAGGAGGGCCAAGTTCATCACGGATTAGTATTCAAACTCCTGTAATATTGGAAAAGATGGGCAAGAGAGTGAGAGATGATGTTATTGAGATTGATGAGGAAGAGCCCCGAGAGGAGAAAAGGACTAAATTAGCAGAAGATCACTCCTCTAATTCACCTGGTTTCACTCTCCAGGTCAGTGAAGAACAGGATGCTTCATCTCCTAGCAGATCAGAACTTCAGTTAGAGAAGGCTCCTTCCATGAAGCAGGTGTTCTCCCTAATTGAAGAAAAGAATCAAAGAATAAAGGCCAATATAGAGACACAAGCAGAACATCATATATCTGCTGACCAAACAAGACTTTTGACTGTAATGGATTTGGAGAAAGACCAGTTCAAAATGGCGTTATCGCATCCGACAGGGATGTCTCTGGGACCCTCAGGCAGTTTTAAGGAGTTGAATATTGTTATGGATGTAAAGAAGATCCCATTGTGGGACAAGATGAATCTCCATATGCAAACAGGTCAGTTAATTGTTAATGATTTAGGCAAGACTCATGCTACATCAGTCAAGACAGAGAATATGCTTGCTAAGGTTGTCAAACAGTGCAAGATGGAGAAAGCGAATGCCAGAGCATTGACTATTCAAAATGAAGAACTGAAGAAAATCATAATGAAGATTGGCGTTGATCCAAATGATAAGAGCGCAATGCACAAACTGATGAAGGGCGCAGAAGCAGAAATATCTTCATTAAGGAAGAAGCTGAAATTGCCAGCTACAGAGCATTCGCTGGCAGCTGAAGTAGCAGAGGTAGAAAAGGAAAAAGAGGAGCTGCGACAACAATTGATAAAGAAAGATGAAGAGCTTGATAAGGTAAAGCAAACAGCCATAACCTTACAAAATCAAATTCAGAACCACACTTGTACTTTTGATTTTTCTGCAGGTGCGGCCGATCCACGGGTCCAAGTTGCTCAATTGAATACAGAGCTAAAAATGGCAGAGAGAGATTGCAAACAGGCCCAGTCTGAAAAGGATACAGCTCTGAGATTAATGCAAGGATGGGAAGAAAAGGCAGGCGAAAATGAGCAGAAGCTACATAAAGCTGAAGAAGAAATTAAGGAACTCAAGGAGAAGTTGAAGGGAAATATTTCCCTTATTAAAGCTAAGGATCTCATCTGGAATGAGATCATTTCTGAAATACAAGAAAAATGGAATTCCATACAAGTAATTGCCAGAGAGAAAGGCATTGTTGCTGATCACGAAAAAGAATTGTCATCAGACAAGCCAGCTGCAATCAAAAGATAAAATTGGGCTAAAATATTCATGAATTTTATTAATTCCGAAAAACGGATGAGGTTACGGAACGCGGGATACGAAGACGGTATTTGTTTATCTGCGGAAATAAGCAAAGATGATCATTAAAAATGATCTTGAAAAACATCGAGAGAAGCGACTAGGGTAATCAAGGGTGATTAAGAGGGCCAGAAGCATTTCATATGATAAATTGATAAGAGCGGCACATACACCATCATCTTTGGAGGAAGGAGGTGAATTTATGTCACAGAGTTTAGATATCGGTTGGTGTGCAAAAAGCGAGCGGGGGGATAGGCGGCGGCAGAAGACGCGGTCTCGAGGAGAAACGAGTCTTCAGTACCCCGAAGACGTTTCCTTCGCATGGATGGTCCAAACGTTGTTTACAGTAACTTCTCACTCAAGTCATATTGTTGCTAGGTAGAATATCATCGTTATAAGAATGCTCCCATGTCGAACAAGCTGCGGAAGGAATGTAAAGAAATTTACTATTGATACGAAGAAAAGTTTCCATGACGACCCATAGTCGCCAGAGTACGAGCGCAAGAAATCCGATTTGAGTCGATTCTTGTTCCGGGAACATCAGTTCCTTTAGATTAGGATTTGTCATCTTTTATTTTATTTTCAAGTCAAATGATGTGAATATAATGAAATGTTTAAAGAGTATATGCCTCAAATGACGAGAAAGTAGTTAAGTAGTTACGATTAGGTTAAGAATCGAGTTTTATGTTAAAGAACCATTTTAGTTGACTTGTATTTAAAGACATCTTAAAGAAGGAAGAAGGTTAGGAGTTTTGAACCTTTGAAGGCTAAATTTTATCTTGAGCAATATCGAATGAATAAAGAAGTTTTGCAAGTTTCAATATTCCATCTATGTTGAAGAGTTTTCTTGGTTTCCATTTCATTTGCATTTTTATTGAATAAGTAGAGTGATTAGGCACGGGTCTCTTGATATTTATGTGTCTAAGAGAGTTAAATATCCTTAATAGGCGTTCACTCTTCTTTAACTTATGTGTTTTTACTTCCTCTTGGTTATAATAGCCCAGGTTTTTACGTATGTATGACATGAAAAAGTTGAAATCTGTTCTTTCTCATCTTTCATCTTGTTCATGCAATATAAAGGGAATATGGCATTGCATGGCTCCTAAAGGAATTTGATATTTGGGGAAATATATTACTAACATTTTAAAGGGTTAAGAAAGCAGTCACATATATACATTTTTTGTGACATAATCTTCTAATGTCTTGAGCACGGATTCTTGTACAGGCCGTGTTTCTCAAAGAGCAAACAAACCCATGGCTATAATTTTTGTCTCATCTCTCGAATCCGACCCTAAGTCTTGTTCAACTATAGCAAAAATTTTCCCCCTTCTCTTTGGCTTTAGGTCTATTTGGTTTCAATTTCGGGTGAAGTTGCCAACAATGGTCTTCATCATGGCCACTCTTTGAATAGTTCTTGCATGTGAGTTTTTCCTTCTCTTTCTTTACAAAACTATTTTCTTTTTTTCCTCTTCCATAAAATTTTCCTTTCCCTTTACCCTCACTTTCCTCTTTATCCTCTATGCCTTTTTTCCCCTTGCCTCTAAGTGTGTGGCTTGTACACAAACTTCGTCTAAATTGCTTATGTTAAACATAAGAATATTATGCTTCAAATAGGAATGTAAACCTCAAATGTATTTCAAGAGTGTATCTTGGGAATTAAAATTTACTCCTAACAACAAAGCTCTCTTTCTAAACTCCCGAGTGTACTCTTGAACTTGTTTGACCCTTGAGTCTGCCTAAAATTTTTCCAACTCATAATAGATTTTTTGCATGTAAGCTAAAGGATAAACATTGGCTTTTACTGGTGTTGGGGTTCCCATGTTTTGGCAAGGTTGGCAATACCAAAAGATGAGACAACATAAAACCACTTTCAGACTACGGGATCTAGCCCTCCTGGGTCCGAAGAGGGATCTCTCTATGTAAGCAAATATTTATGTCTTTGAAGCTCAAAATTTAAGATGTTAGGCTAGTTGTAAGGCTCGGGTTTTGTTTGTTTGTGTTTGTTGCTGGTCATCGTGAAAGAAGGGTTCAAAATAAGACAAGGATGAGCAAAGAGGATTTAGGCAGAGGTGACGTATTCCGAGGAGTATTCAAGACCATTGGGCAATGGAGTCAGGAAAGGATTTGCTTTCTATTCAATATGCGAGCTTTTCAATTGGGCTAGTCATCTAAAACATTGGATCTTAAAGATGATAGTGTGGTGTGGAATGGTAGGAGAGGATGAAACTACATAGATTAGAGCACAAAGTTAAAGACCCGAGATGAGAGAGAGACTTTGAACTCTCAATGCTTCGGCCTCCAGACTTGAGGGATCTTAGAAAGGCTAGTTGGTCGTACAAGGATCCTAGTGGACGAGGGCTTAACTCTAATCCCCGGTGTTCCCAAATCTTCTAGCTAAATCCTAACAAGAACATCTAAGAACAGATTAATTTAATTCATACATTAGAGAGCAGGTAATAACATCCACTACATCGGTTAAATCAACTGAAAATCAATTCTTAGATAACACATTTAGTAGAAAACATCAAAGGCAAGGAGAGCAGTAAAACATAGGGTACCTAACAAGGGTAAATCCTATGCCAATATTACGATGCAAGCCAAGTAGAAACGAAATGAAGTGAATTAAAACACGAGAGATAGGAACACATCACCACTCGCTTTAGATCGGGATCCAAAGAAATGTGCTTGTCATGTTAAATAGCAATACCCAGTCAAGTACAACATTGCCAATAGCTGAATACTTGGTCTTGAAAACATCTTCCTCGACCTTATCTTACAACTTTACACAGAGACTTATCTCAAGAGAAACAACTTACAATTCTCCGATAACCGATAAACAACCATTTCAATGAGTTTCTTCATGAATTTATAGCTCCAGTGGAGTGGAGAAGGTAGGTGAAAACTAAATGCGGCATTAAAAACTCAAAAAGGAAGAGGGTCGAGGCCCATTCTATTTAAATTATGTGCATTTATTCATGGCACTCTTTGGGTGAAAGAGTGGTCTTCTCCGAGCTTCCATTTGTCTGCGGTATGTCTCCGATGTACTTTGGGTCGCAAGTACTACGTAGTACTTTTCGGTGAATTAAACAAACATATAGAATCAAGACGCTAAGATCTACCATACTGTGCAACAAATGCTTCCGATAGCATAGGACTACTGTCGTAGAACTTCTCTTGGACACAACGTATACTCGAAACAATAATGTGTACCATGTCCGTGCTCGAGAAGAAACATTCTCGCTGATTTGAAATCTCGATAGAATTGTTTTTTGCGCGACTGGACCTTTCATGCAATCTATGATGTCTTTGAACTGGTACCTTTGCCTCCTAAAATCCATCGAAAAGGCTCAAAAGCCTTCTATTTCTTGCCTCGAGCTCTCTCGCTCGCTCCCGTACTGTCTTGTTTATGCAATCCGAGCTTTAATGGCGCCGAAGAGGGTTTGTAGAGTTTGAGCTCTGTCCTTTGATGAAATTTACTATGCGAACACTTTTCCGGGACAACTTCCCCAGAGTAATACCGAGCTCTGAATTCAACTTCCTCTATGCGTTGTGCCTTTACGGTAGCGTATATGAATCATGGCGGTTTACGCCCACCTACAAAACATGAAAACAAATTAATAAAACTATGCATGGAGAGGGTGGTGTGGATGATCTGCGGACGACGATGCATGCGAGAGGATATTATGGAGGAGAAACGTGTAACGATGAAAAATGTGCTGGGCGACATTAGAAATTTTTGACTATGGAATGAAATTATACAGAGGGGACGGATGAGAAACGACGAACACACATGGAAAAAATGACGTGGCAGTACGGGGTCAATGGCGGGCATGAGAATAAATGCGGGACCATTCGATCTCGGAGGAGATCGATGGTGGAAAACCCATCGGAGGGCGATGGATAGTGGGCCAAGGGTACGGTTGCCTCGGGTTAACCTATGCGCAACTTCATGGAGTGATCACCATTGGATGGAGGGGCTGCCGTATCGGGACGGTTGACATAGATATCGCACCGTGTTTTTCCGTCGAATGATAATGCACGATGAGTGAGCGGTTTTGAAATAGTGTCGCTTCCACGCGTCGCGTGATGAGTGGGAATCGCTAGCCTATTGGACAATACCGCCCATCTCTCGAAGGCGGTGCGATAGTTACCGCTAGTTTCCCGAGCAAGTGCGCGGGGACCATCCGGGCGGGTAAACTCGGTTGTTGATCCGGCGGCAAATGAACGATTATGATGCGATGAACGAGTGGCAAATGGAATGAACGGTGGACGTTGCGCTATTGTGCAAAGACCGTCCGATCTGCGAGAGATTGACGGCTTTCAAATGTGCCCGATATTCAATCGAGATAAATGCCTTTCGCATTGCCGCTCTGGTCTCGGCTGCCGGGTCACGTGGAGGGGGAAAGGTGCGGGGCTTGGCCGAAAGGGGGTTAGGACCCATATATGGAGAATATGGTTTTTGGGCCATTTTTTAATGTATTTTCGAGCCAATCAAAAGGGTAACGATAGGGGAAATAAGAGGGAAAAAAAACCACATCGGGGGTGTGCGTATGGTTTTGAGGGATTTTGGGGGTGAACGAGGGGGAAGTTTAACAAAGGGAAAAACGGGTTGAAAAGGGATATTTTGCGGGGATACAAGGGATAAATGTTGGCCTTTGGAGGACAAACTTTTGCAATCGGTGAGACCTTATAAAGGGAGTCGAGTAGAGGGAATTTTACCAAAGGCGAGAGGCATAGGAGACTTCAAGGATGACGTGTCTTCAGTGGGAGATGCATTCCTTGAAGGCTCAAAAACAATTTAGCCCCCTAATTTACTTGTCGAGAAATTTATAGGGGGCTAACAGTGGCTCCACATGGGGATGGCTTCTTCTTGAAGGAGTCAAGAATTCGAGAGAATATATCTTTAGAGTAGGCCAGTATGCCTATTGCTTGAGCCATCTTTCTTCTTTGATTTTCAAAGTCGCTACAATTGTGAAGACATCAATTTTAGCAGTAAAAACTTTCCCAATCAATCTACCTACCCATTCTACAATCCTAGCATTTTTTTTCTTCTAGGGTGCATTTGAGCTAGCAAACCCTTTACATCTTTTTATTTTTTTACAAATAAGAAAATAAACCTATTCTATTTCTACCCTTATTACTCCATGAGACCCGTATTAAAACATGTTGGTCTCACATGTTTCTCTACCTACTCTAATATCTACTGGGATTAAAACTGTCCAAACGGATTTCTTCTCTATATTCTACAACAGAAATTTAAAAACAGTCAAACTAGGATTAGATAGTCTAGTTCGTTGTAGATCCAAGGCATAAAGACAGATTTGCACATGGACAGAAACTTGCTGAAAGTAGAACTTGAAGGCTTGAAGTCTGAAGTTCGAAGCATCCTTCTTTCCTTTGTGACTCAAGTTTTGAGCTTGTTAGAGTCACTTCCTTTTCTTCATCTCAGCTCTGATGTTGGGCTTGTTAGAGCTGATTCTTCTTTCTTCTTTGTTGGTCCAGGTTTTGGGCATGTTTGAACCAGATTGTCTTTACTTTCTTTGGCTCGTGTTTTGATCATATTAGAGCCAATCCTTTTGCACTTTAGAGGTTCATGTTTTGAGCATGTCCCGAACCTCTCCTCTTTTTTTGAAAAACAAAACATTGCAATGGTATGTACAATGGAGATGGAAACTAGAATTTGGAAATCAACGAAGTAGTGTTTGAGCATCCCTGCCATCGACAGGGACCCCCCAAACGACTACTGTGCCATCTAACTCTTGTAGAAAAAAATGCATTTGGACCCACGGTGGCCTGGATGACGTAGGTACCTTGCCACAAACTCGTCAAACTTGCCGTGATTTCCTTTGTCCCTCTCTCCTTTAGTCCCACTTCAGAACTTTATCCCCAATTTTGAAATCAGAGGCCTTAGTTATTTTTGTCAAACAGCCTTCTTTATGTTCTCTCGAACCTTCACAGACTTCGTTGTAGACCTCCTCCCTTGTTTGTTGGAGATGAATTGTCTGATTTATCCTTCTAATCATGTTGTCTTCTTCTGTCTAGATCTCTTGGGCAAGTTTGATCACTGGTATACCCAAACTGGTAGGAAACACCGCTTCTGTTCCATAGACAAGCTGGTATGGTGACATGCCAATGGATTTCTTCGTTGTAAGCCTATCAACCCACAGAGCATGCACTAACTTTTTGTGCCATGAATTTTTGTTCTCTTCCAATGACTTCTTGATGATGGTCACCAGAGCTCTTGTTTGATGATTCAGCTAATCCATTACCTTGACGGTAATAGGAAATTGAATGACCGAGTGCTATTTGATACCCGTGACAAAAAATCAACCATTTTTCCTAGACTCGAAAGCAACAACATTATCAGTGATTATTTTCCTTGGGCAACCAAAGAGAGAGAGGATATGACCTTCTAGGAACCTAATGATGACTAAATCTGTGGCATTCCTAGTAGGTATGGCCTCTATCCACTTAGTGAAGTAGTCTGTGGTTGTTAAGATCCATTTTTGTTGTGAAGAGGAAGTAGGATGAATTCCTCCTATGAAATCTAGGTCCCATTGCATAAAGGGACCTTCAACAGTGATGGGTTGTAGAGGTAAGGGGAGGAGTTTTCTTTTTCCTTCAAAAATATGGCATTTGTGGCAGGCAATTACCATTTTATGGATATCATTGAAAAGTGTAGGCCAATAGTAGCCAGCTCTAAGTATTTTTTTTTGTAGTGGCTTTCCGGTTCGGTGACCTCCACACTCTCCTACATGGAATTCTTGTTTAATCTTTTCTGCCTGACTTTCGAGGGCAAACATTTAAGCAATAGGTCATTTGGATTTTTTCCAGTATAAGCATTTATTCGTAAATACAGTAACTTACGGCTTTTAGCTTTAAGAATGCGGCCTTGGTCTTTGATAGTTCGGGAGGGGCATTGAGGTGTGTAAGCACATACGGAATGTCGAATACCAAGGAGAGCTTTGAAACTCCTCCTCAACAGTGGGATCGAGCAATCCCCGTTGCTCATCCAAGGTATTTACCATGTCAATATCAAGGGCTTGTAGATTTGATTGAGCCATTAGTTGAGCTAAGCCCTCACCCTTGATTAGCTTGGTGGGTTTTATCTCAAGGTCGTATTCTAAGATCACATCAATCCATTTTCCCCTATTCCCATCTGGGTCTTGGGACAAGATGTATTTAACCACTATATTTGGTACATAGGCTATGGTGTGGGAATGCAGTATGTACACCCTAAAGTCTTTTAAGGCCTTAATCAGAGCATAGGCCTATTTTTCCATTATGTTGTAATTCAAGGGTGCATCCCCTGAATGCTTTCTCTGAAGAAAGAAATGGGTTGTTCCATTCCCTATGAATTTTTCTCACGATGGGACTCTGACTATTGTATGCTTGGAGGCAAATGAAAAAAATCAGGAAATCTTTTTGAGAAATCTAGGGTTGATTAGGACAGGAGCTCGGGTGAGTGCAAGTTTAACCGATTCAAAAATATTTCTTAGCTTCAACGAGTCCACTTAACTCCTACACCTTTCTTCAACATGTTAGTCATATTCCTAAGGTGTTCGGCTAAGTTGGGAATAAATCTCCTTAGGAAATTTATTTTCCCAATGAAGGAATCTGTAACTCTTTGATGTTTCTTGGGTGTGTGGTTTGTAGTATTCCCTCAACTCTTTGAGGGTCTATCCTAATCCCTTTCTCGGATATGATATGGCCTAGAAATTTTTTCCTTCCCGTAGCCCAAATACGGTCGTTTTGGGATTTAATGACAGTCCAAACCTTCTACATTTTTCAAAGACTCTCCTCAGGTGTTCTAGGTGTTCTTCCTCTGTCTTGGAGTAGATTGTTATGTCATCCAGGTAGATGACAATGAAGTGACCTATTTCATCTGAAAAAGCTATTTCCATTGCTCTTTGGAAGGTTGCGCCAGTGTTCATCAATCCGAAAGGCATTTTTACATACATGAAAGTGCCCCATGAAGTGGCAAATGTTGTTTTGAGTTGGTCTTATGGGATTACTAAGACTTGGTTGTACCCTGAAAAACCATCTATCAGGGAGATCCTTTTAGAACCTACTACCCTCTGAAGAATATGTTCCACTTTTGGCAAAGGGTAATTGTCTTTGAGTGAGGCTCTATTAAGATTCCTGAAATCAATGCATAATCTGATCTCCCTATTTTCTTTCTCACAACCACTAGGTTTGATACCCAATTAGAGAACCCGATAGGCACAATTATACCGCCTCATACATTTTTCTTAATCTCTTTTCCAACTGTGAGCAATTGTTTTGGGTTTATTCTACGAAGTTTTTTTCCTCGAAGGGTTTCTCGATTTTATTTCAAGGGTATTTTATGTTGTATGATGTTTTGTGTCATAGGCCCTTAAGTCCTCATAACTCCAAGCAAACACATCAATGAATTCCTTGAATAGGTCAATATATTTCTTTTTTCATGTTAGCGAGCGGGGACTTAGCTAATTTGATCCTTTTGAGCTTATCTTCAGTGCCTATGTTGCATTCCTCAACATCGGCGTCCGTATGTTCAATAGTGGTCCGCAACACCTCTACTTCTTCACTATCTCGTGTTTTCACATTTTTTTGTTTGGATTTCCAATCTGTTCATTTACAGGTGTTTATTTCTATTTTACGGGGTGTTTCTTCCTCATTTGAGGACTCTTCACTTAGGCAAACTGTTTGTGCTCAACCTAGTCTCCTAAATTGAGTTCATTTAATTGTCAACCAAGGTTGGTAAAATCTTTGAAGTGAAGTGCATCGTATGTGCCTAGGTGTTTGTTTCTTCATCGCGTTGTGTCTAGTGTTTTATGATGTTTTTGGTCTTTTTTATGGTTTTATGTTCACAAGGGAAAGAACTAAATGTCTGGTGGAAAGAAGCTATCGGTTAAAAAACGAGTGAAGCCTAAATTGTTGATGACAAATGACAAATGCAAATATTGAAACAGAACCAAACCTAAACTATGACTAAGCAGAATACAAAGCTTGATAATGACTTCAAGAAAATGAATCACAACATGAACTTAATTTTTCCAATTCTTTCATTAAAGGTATTTTGGAAGAGCTTGAGAAATGGGCAGCTAAGTATAAAAATTCTCCTAACTAAACAATTAAACAATCAGCTTATAATGATACAACATCTCATCCATGATTAAAGGTTTGTTGAAACATATTTGGAGAAGAACATTGGTAACATCATAAGATCTCTACTCTAAAACTAGCTCCTAATTCTATTCCGCAACTTAGTTTAACACCACTAAACCTCACTCAAAAGTTACGGATTTCCTTTTAGAATAGTCTTTTGAGGAAAGGCTTGTTTGTGAAATGGTAAAAAGGTTGCAAAAGTACTCGAGCCTTGACTGATACTATCTTACTGGTTCAGATGATTATAAGTCAATATATGTTTTAGAACAAAAGAAGTTTTGTAAATAATGAAGACCGTGGTATTTAAGTTTGAAAACTAATGCAATTTAATATGCAATGGGTGGCAATTAAACGTGGCATGTAAACACATTGAGCTAAGGTGGAACTAAACTAGAGTGCTACTAGTCTATAATAAACAGTGCTAAACTAAAAAGCCATTATCAAACTTGAAACAAAATAACAGAGCATGAATTGAATGCAATTTGACTCCGGAGTACTCTAACTAAGTTATCATGCAATTAATCTATGGGATTCTACAACCTATTTTGTCCATCATGAATGGTATTTTGGAAGAGCTTTTTAAGTGTAAGATCAGCTATGCTACTTAGTGTAAACAAGCAACTAAAACCTTCGAAACATCACGAGTCATGCCTTAGTCATCATAATGATTTTTTTGGAAGAGTTTACTAGAATAAGTTCAACTGTGATAATGAACAAAAGAAATTGCAATTAAAATCTATAACACTACAGACCCATTTTCCCATTCATTATAATGATCTTTTGGAAGAGTTTTCTTAGAAACAAGTATAGCTATAGTGACTAATGAAATTAAATATGAACTCAAACTTCAAAAAACTTGAAAACGAACTAAGATACTTATCTAGATTGCAAAAAGTAAATCCGCTCGGGAGGCAGGGGCCCTCTACCACCAGACCGAATCTAACTCAAAATCAACTCAACGCGTTCAAAGCACTGTTGTATTCTTCATTAAAGGAAAATAACTTAAAATAGAGTATTCTCGGTCTTCAGAAATATAGCAGTCAATCCATGAAATCTAATCAAAATCTAGAGCTTGTCTCTCGGTTTCCCCGAGTACATTTATAACAAATCTTCGTAACATAACTTGCAACAATACGGGGATCATTGTCTTTTCATATCAAAATCGTACTAGAACTCTAAAGATGGCGACGTAAAGGGACAAAGGACATCCGGACTGTCCTTGTCCTATTAGAAGTCTGCTTCCTTGTATGAGTTCCCATGTACAAAACCACGTCCAGAATTCTGTTCATTCTTCATGGTGAGCAACAAATGTTGAGGACATGATGTGGAATATACCCATGTGTGGCTTTTCCCTGAGAGGACACCTGGAACATGCTTGAACGTGAAGACAGTCGGTAGAATTGGCGGTTAGCTACGGAATGTCCGCATTCATCGTAGCTAGTTTTATTTCAAAATGCATTACAATGAAAAAATCACAAAACTTAGCAAGTTAGCCATGATACTCATTCTTAAAGTAATTTTAACTAATTTCATTGATCATTTGAGCCTGGGATAACAATGGACAAAAGAAAATGGAGTGAAGTATGATGAAAGAAAGAACAATCTTGGGGCTCAACATACCCCCACTCGCTGACTTCTTGCATGTCCTCATGCAACTTATTCCATAAACTCGAGAGACTTTCTGCAAGAACATCCAAACCTCTTCTTCTTCTTTGCCCGGAAGTTAAAGGTCTTCTGGGCTTCACGATGACTAACTTGAACCTTAAATTGGTAAGTGCCACGATTAACTTCTTGTTCCTCTTTTTCAACTTTTCATTAGCCTTTTCCACTTTGTCCATTTGTAGAGACAGGGGTTGAGTTCATACTCGGTTTTGGAGTTTGACTTGTTCCTTCAGGATATCATTTTTCGCTTCGATGTGTCTATTAAGTACTTCCATCTCGTACCTATCTCTTCTTAACACATCTATTTTGGACAGTGGAGGACAAGGGGTTCTATCTCTACTCTTCTGAAGCTTTCCTTTCCAATGTTTCAACATAGTTATAAATTTCTTGTCGTGCAGGGGTCAATTTCTAGGGCTTCTTCATCAAAATCTTCTTCAACATCCTCTTCAATAGATGTTTCCTCATCTTCTATGTTTATCACCCCTGGTTTGTTTGATCTGTGTTTTCCTTAGTTTCCCCCTCGAGTCTATGGCTTCTTCTCGGCCGGGATGGTCCCTCTCCTTTTTTCTCGTGGCAAATTTTTCTTGATTACCCTCTCTTCCTTAAGTTGTCTCTTAATCCGAGTCAACTTCTTAGAGATTATTTCTTCACCGCTATCTTGAATTTCTTTATCAGCTTTCAATTTTAGAGGCTCTCCATTTTCTACTTCTCTTTGTAGGTCGATGTTTAGGTGAAGGCTCTTTTGGTTCCTCAAAGTGATTTCTTACCAAGAAATTATCCCAAGTATCTTTTGTTTTGGCTAAATGGTATTCGATTAGAATTTTAACCAAGCCATGATGGTATAGAGTTGTCTCTAGGAATTGGACTCTCCTTTGAACACTTGAAACCATATTTTTTTAAACTTTGAAGCAAGAAATAGAGAAAATTAAGCTCTTCTTCCGTAAAATGCATTATCAACCTAATATGGTAAACATAAAAAGTACCATATCTACCTTCACAAGTGATAAATTTTTGTAGAATGAGCAATATGTTTCTCCATTTATTCTTTAATGCAGAGCTTGGAATTCCCTTTTTAAACACGGTGACATCCATACTCGGTGATTTGAGGATTTGCTTCCATGATTCATTATGAAATTCTCTCGTTCTTAAACCATCTTTCTCCATGTCTAAGCAATCATGTTGCTTTCTGCAATAAAAACCTCTGTGACAGTCAATTTAATATCTCCAACTTCAGCCTCGGTTCCTTTGAATGACCTTGCAAATGTTTTAGTAACTTCTTTGTGGAAGCCATTAAATTTCTCAAGGAATTGTAGCCATCCTACTTGTTGCAACATTTCTCTGCTTTGAGGGTATCCTTCTAGGTATTTTGTGCCCTACTGGTTCAGCTTCTCACGATGAGGCCCATAATTTCTTCTTCAATCTTCGGATTAGTACTCTTTTCTGCTCACGGAGACAATGACTTCAACCTTCAAACTCGATATACCTTTCGCTTCACGGTGACAAGTGTTTCAATCTTCAAACCGATATACCTCGCTTTCACGGTGACGGTGTTTCAATCTTCAAACTGATATACCTCTGCTTCACGGTGACAGGTGGCTTCAAATTTCAAACTGATATACCTCTCGCTCACGGTGATAGAGATACCTCTGTTTTTGCGAGAATAAAATGATGAAGGGCTGGCTACTGAATGGAGTAATAGGGAGTGGTTACGGAGCGAGTTAATGAAGTGAGGTGAAGAAAACAAATCAATGAGTGAAAAATACTACGGAGATTTTTTTACAACGGCTTCAAAAAATCATCATTAAATGATTTGGTCGGGTGACGTGAGAAAATCAATCACTTCAGCATTTTAACCACTTAGATGATGATCGGGTATAGGATTTGAAATGAAAGATTTTTTATCCAAAGTTTTGCGGAGGGTATATTTGGCATGATCAATAAAAATAATCAAAAACAACTTTTCAAATGATTCATAACTAAAACTATACTAAAGTTTTATGACATGCCATTATAATCAAAACTTTTTTACCTCTTTGCTTTTCATCTCGCTTTTTTGTGGTTTTTTGTATACTTTGTTTCTCCTCTGGACACCATTACTTTGTGAGTCTTTATAATCCTTCTTGATTCTTCTTGTTCATGGATATATTGGATCATCTTGTTGCACTTCAAATGTCTGTTGATCAGTGCCTTCGAGATCCGTAGTCATGGGGAATGACCTGTCCGGCTGCGGAAAGTCCGATTAGTCACAGAATGTCCGTTTAGTCTTGAGAATGTGCTTGTAGAGAATTTTAATCATGGAATGGAGTGGTTTGGAATATACATGGAATATTATATGGAATGGGTGAAGATAGATGATGAAACATGGTATAATGGGATATGTATGAAGTGAATGATGGAATGGGATGGATTACAATTCATGAAATGGAATGGAAGAATATAAGAAATGGCCTCGCAATCCATAACATGTGTTATTCATTTGCAGAAAAACATCAAACTTTAAATTTTGATATGGAAATGAGGTGGATGAAGTATGGAATGAGATGAATGAAATATGGAATGAAGTGAAGTATGAATGAATGAATGAAATGGAGTATGGATGGATAAGTAAATGGAATGAAATGAAATGAGATGAATCATAAGTGCAATGGATCCGAACTTATGATTTTGTAACAAACTGTCATTGCAAAAACAAAATGGAAAAAGTTAGAGTGTCGAAAGACTCGATTTTCACCCTATCTTTTATGTATAAACATGCCAATCGGTGATTGGTTTTCATGTTTATACTTTTATTTTTATTTTTTTTATTTTTATTTTTTATTTTTATTTTTTTTAAAGAAATGCTTTCGTGAAAATTCAATCAAGTTGATGAAGAAGAAAGATTCTTCTTCATTAACTTCACATCATTGTTTTCCTCGGAACTTCTTGACAAATTCTTCTCTTGAGAGTGGTTTGTGATACAGACTTCAATCTATGACCATTCACAAGAAAAGTGACCTCTTTCTTCATCTATTGTCCTGATTTTTATCGCTCCATTGTCAAAAATTTCAACAATTTCATATGGCCCAAGCCAATGTGTTTGAAATTTACCTTGAAAATCCTTGAATTTTGAATCAAACAAGAGAGCCCAGTCACCTTCTTTGAACTTCTTCTCTTTGATGTACTTTGTCATGCCATCTAGTCCCTTTGCTGTTGGACTAGACTTGTTTTCTGAACTCGCATCTTGTCCGATCTCATCCAATTCATTAATCTTGCTCCAATCTATGCTTTTGTGCCTCCGTTAAATCAAGTCCTAGTCTGAACTGCCATTTTGAAAGTTTGAATCGGAACTCTATGGGAAACAAAACTTGCTTTCCCTAAACAAGTTCATAAGGAGTATGACCTGTTGTGTTTCTCCATGTAGTTCTATAGGCCCACAAGGCTTCGGGAAGCCTATCTACCCAATCTCTTCTATGTAAATGAACAGTCTTTGTTAGGATTCCTTCAATGACCTTATTAGTAGATTCCACTTGACCATTTGCTTGTGGATGATAAGGAGTAGATTTTCTATGCCTGATTTTGTACCTCTCCATCATTTGTTCCGCTAGCCTTGATGTAAATTGAGCTCCTTGATCTATAACAATTTCCCTTGGGACACCAAAACGAGTAAAAAATATCCTCAAAAAGAAAAGTAACTATAGATGCTTTCATTAGCAAAAAAGTAATGGCTTGGCCTCTACCCATTTGGTAACATAATCAAGTGCAAACTAATATATATCTCTTTTGTCTTGATGGAGGACTAATAGGTCCTACAAAATCCAAAGCCCATTTTTTCAAAAGGTTCAATGTGTACTGAGGTTGTAATGGCATCTCACTTGAAGGAGAAGGCTTCCCTACCCTTTGGCAACTGTCACACCTTTTGACATACTCTTTAGCATCTTTAAACAAGGATGGCCAATAATATCCTAAATGAAGGATCTTATAGGCTGTCCTCTTATCAACAAAATGTCCGCCACAAGGTTCATCATGACATGCTTTAAGAATCTCGAGCATCTCATCTTCCCGAACACATCTCCTAATGATCAAATCGGGTCTCGTCTTGTACAACTCATTAGCGACCCATGAATATTTTTGCATCGTCATGAATGATTTTTTCTTTTATCTCTTGCATTCATTATTGAAGGAAATTTTTCCTGAAACTAAATAATTAGCAATGTCGAGCAAACCAAGGAGTTTGAGTAGAAATTGCAAAAAAAGATATTCATTAGGAAACTGATCTTCAAGTCGGAGTGTCATCTTTGATGTTTTGGAGTCTAGATAGGAAATCAACTACCGTGTTTTGTTTTTCCAGTGCCTATCTAGAATGGTAATGTTGAATTCTTGTAAAAGAAATAACCATCTTATGACTCGCCATTAGTAATTGATTTATTCATTAAGTATCTAATTGCGGAATGATCGAGTGTGAACAAAAGTTTCATAGCTCGTTATATAGTGTCTGAATTTGTTTATGGCATGAACAATAGCTAAAAAACTCTTTTTTTCGATTTACGAGTATAGTTTAACTCTACAGAGTCAAATTTTTACTTGGTATAGTAGATGGCATAAGGAATCAGGTCTTTTTGTCCCAATACTGCTCCTAGAGTCTGTATCGGAGGCATCCGTTGAAATATGAAAAGGTAACTTCCAGTTAGGTCCCCTTAAAATAGGTGCTTCGAAATTTTTGTTTTCGTGGTTTCAAAGGCTAATCGACAATCGAATTCCATTTGAATTCACAATCTTTGGTAAGTAATTTGAAGAGTGGAGATGCTATCTTGGTGAAGTTTTCTATAAACCTCCGATAATATCCTGTAAATCCTAGAAAACTCCTAACATCTTTTTGACAACTTGGAATAGATAAGTTAGAGATGACTTCAACTTTTGACTCATCAACTCTAATCCCATCTCCCCGAAATATGATGCCCCAAAACAATACCTTCAGTAAACATCATGAAACATTTTCTCATGACTAAGTGACAGATTTGCTTCTTGACATCTCTTTAAAACTTTTTTCCAAGTTTTCTAAGGCTTCTTCAAATGTGTTTCCATAAACCTGTGAAATCATCCATGTATACCTCTACACAATCATGTATTAGATCCGAAAAAAATTCCTAATACTTTGCCCTTTGGAATGTTGCGGGTGCATTGCATAATCCAAATGGCAATACTCGGTAAGCATAGGTACCCCCAAGGACAAGTAAATGTGGTTTTGTCTTGATCTTCAAGTGCTACTTGGATTTGGTTGTAACCACTAAACCCATCTAGGAATGAGAAGTACTTTTTGCCAGCTAATGTATCTAACACTTGATCTATGAAAGGCAAGGGAAAATGGTCTTTAAGAGTAGCTTTTGTTTAATTACTCAGTAGTCAATACATACCCTCCATTTACCATTTTTCTTTGGCACAATTAGCAAAGGAGAAACCCACCGACTATACGAAATGGGATAGATGAAGTTGACATTTAACAATTTTTGCAATTCTTCTTTAACAATCTCCCTAAGATTTGGATTCATCCGTCTTTGAGGTTGTCTCGATTGGTTTACAATTTTTCCTCTATATAGATGTGATGAGTGCAAGTCTTGGGGCTTATCCCTTTCATGTCGGTGTACTCCCATGCATATGTAGAAGAATGTCTCCGTAATATCTTGACTAACTCTTCTTGTTGAGATTTTTCTAGGTTCTTGTTTATATTCAAAGTTTTTCCCGGAAATATCTCACTTGTAGAGTCTGCCAAATTTATTCATAGAATGAAGAGACATCCTGTCTTGATGACAAAAACTCAATGTTGGATCCCTCTTGAAATGGTTCATGTTTTTATTTCGAAAGGGATTCAAAGTTTTATAGAGTATTCGAATTTGATTATCTTCACTAATTTTTGAAATTGTGAAGAGAGGTTGTAAGTCTTCTTCATCCTCTATCCATTGAGTATCATCTAAATATGTAATTGTCCTAGTCGGAGGATACAAAGTGAATTTCTTAGTTGAACTACCATCGAAAATGTACATATCACCGGATCTACAACTAATGAAAGCATCGACCGTAGCCAACCAAGGTCTTCCTAATATAATAGGATGTCCTCCTAGATTATTCTTAGGGGGTTAGGATCATGAAATCCACAGGGGTACTCCCAAGAATCTAGGGACATCGGAATGTCTTCTATTACCCCATCGGGTTTGATCACATGATCTCGTACGCTAATTGTAATAATGTGGGTGTAAAGAGAAGATTAGGAAGTTTCAGTTTATCCATGATTTGTCTACTCATGATATTGATTGCTGCTCCTAAATCAATGAGTGTGTTTTTTGGATTTCAATTCCATTGATGTGAATTTTAACAACTGGATTTCTGGGTCAAGATACTTTGGAATTGCAATCTTACCCATCATAATGTCTGCTATCTTTCCCGCTCGATTGAATTTTTCTTTGTCTCTCTTATTCTTTTTCTTGTTTTCTTCATGCTCAACTCCTTTATTGTTTTGGCTAAAATTGGAATTTCCTTGATGGCTTGTAATAATGGAATTTTAATGCAAACATTTCTTAGCTCATCTAGGAAATCATAATTAGGCACCATAATTTGTTTTTTCTACACTTCTATCAATTTGTAATCTTTTCCGGAAAGGGAGGTATAGAAGTATATGTTGATAGTTGCTCTAATACAGAGTTGAAATTATTGATTCTTTTTTGCTTTAATTTTTTCGGTGTTTGGGTCTTGAAAAGATGTGTCTTCCTCAAGACTTTTATTCACCCGTAGAGAGTCTTCCTCAGAGTTATCTTGTTCTTGTATGATTACGTAAGGTTTCCTCTTTTCAAGTATTCTTCCGAGACCTAAGTTGAACATCACTAAGGTCTAAAGGAGTAATTAAATAAGTTGGAAACTGTTGGCCCTTCTATCATGTATGTGTTACTGAGGATTTTTTATTATTGGGGGTTTGGTATGGGTTGAGCGAGTAACTCGATTTTATTTTTTGAGGAAATGGTAATGGAAGTGGTTGATTTTTGATGTGGTAGGTTCTGATGATGTTGTTGAGGATTTTGTTGAAAATTTTGTTGAGGATTTTGAGGATAAAAGTGTGGGTATGGTGGATAGGATGGTGGATACTGATAGTATTGAGAGTATCTTCCATAGGGATTTTGTGCTCCTTGTGCCCAAGCTTGAGTTTGATTTTGAAATTGAGGCCAAGGTTGCTGCCAAGAATTCCAAGATGGAGGTTGGTTATACATTTGATCATGGAATCCTTGTGTTTGAGGTCCTTGCCAAGGCCTTCTAGAGACAAAAATTGAGAGATTCCGTGGAATCAGTAGGAGTTTCCTCTTGAAAGAAAGCCTTGAGACCAGGAAGAGAAGGACAAATTCTTGGTCTCATGTTTTTTCAGAACAAATGACACGAGTCTCTACAAATTTTACATCCAAAGGACACTCTCTCAAGGCATGTTTCTTTCTACATTTGGGACAAAAGATTGCTAAGGCATCGATTCATCTTTTTTCTTGTTTTGTATCTTAAGGGTGTCTATTTGTTCACTAAGACTCCCTAAGATGTCGTATTTGAAATCATCAAGCATATGTCCTATTTACGACCTACTTCATCGTCCCGGTAGCGTAGACTTACTTGCCCTTGCAAGAGCAGGATCTCTTGGACCTTTTACAGTTTTAGATTTCCCTCTTGAAAGGTTGATACATAACTCAGATATTTCGGGTAATGTGAGCTGTGATATATCCCCTTTTCCCATCATGTTAAGGATATCCAACCATTCATCCCTAATTGTTTTCAACAAAAGAGCTTTTAAGGTGTCTTGATCTAAGTTTTCCATTTTTTGCTCTTTTGATGTTGTAATGAAATCTCTCCAACAAATCTTCCAAGTTTTTCATCTTCTTTTTCTAACATCTTAAACACTTCTTCCTTATGATTGACCGCATACAATAATCCAAATACCTCTCTAGAAATGCTTGTTTCATGTCTTCCCATGTCCTAATAGAACCGTTGATCAAACTCATAAACCACTTCAATGTTGCTCCTTTCAATGTTGAAGGAAATAGTTTAAGTTTTTTGAGCATCTTGTAAGTAGTCATAAGTTCTACACAGGATTTCAAATTCAAATAGGAAGGTTTCGTGATCTTCAGCTTTTAAGTCCATAGAAGTTTGGAAGGACAAGAGGGTGAAATGTTTTTCATGGTTGTATTGGTTTCTTCATCTATTATAGGAAACCCAAAAGAGCCTCCCATTTCTCTTCTACCTCTTCCTCCTTCTACGCACCTCTACCTCCCTCTCCTCTACCTCCTTCTCCTCTACCTCTACCTCTACCCCCTCCAAATAATGTGTGTTCTCCATTAAAGACTCCTCCTCCCCCTTCTTCTGCCATGGTTGATTCTCCTGTGGAAGTGGAAAAGTTTGTGTCCCCAACAGGAGTCTTTGGATCTTCTTCTAAGGCAGGTCCAAATTGATGAAGTGGAAGGTTTCTCTAATGGAATATCTGATCTTAGGTCTTCTAGAAGTCTAGGATCAGTAAAGGATGGAATGTGGGTCCGAGTTGAAGGTGTACTAGCTCTTGGTCTAGGTGAAACAAGTGATGTTCTAGGAATCAAACTTCTGCTTCTGCTCGCTTATGAATCTACCCCTTGAGTCTCTCTCTCTATGCATATAATTGTTTTTTGGGAGTTAAGAAACAAAGGTTACCTAGTTTTCACTTCCCCGGCAACGGCGCCTAAAAATGTTTGTGCTCAACCTAGTCTCCTAAATTGAGTTCATTTAACTGTCAACTAGGGGTTGGTAAACCGTTGAAGTGAAGTGCAATCGTATGTGCCTAGGTGTTTGTTTCTTATCGCGTTGTGTCTAGTGTTTTTATGATGTTTTTGGTCTTTTTTATGGTTTTATGTTCATAAGGGAAAGAACTAAATGTCTGGTGGAAAGAAGCTACTGGTTAAAAATAGAGTGAAGCCTAAATTGTTGATGACAAATTAAAAATGAAAATATTGAAACAGAACCAAACCTAAACTATGACTAAGCAGAATACAAAGCTTGATAATGACTTCAAGAAAATGAATCACAACATGAACTTAACTTGTCCAATTCTTTCATTAAAGGTATTTTTGGAAGAGCTTGAGAAATGGGCGGCTAAGTATAAAAAATTCTCCTAACTAAACAATTAAACAATCGACTTATAATGATACAACATCTCATCCATGATTAAAGGTTTGTTGAAACATATTTGGAGAAGAAAATTGGTAACATCATAAGATCTCTACTCTAAAAACTAGCTCCTAATTCTATTCTGCAACTTAGTTTTAACACCACTAAACCTCACTCAAAAGTTACAGATTTCCTTTTAGAATAGTCTTTTGAGGAAAGGCTTGTTTGTGAAATGGTAAAAAGGTTGCAAAAAGTACTCTAGGGCCTTGGACTGATACTATCTTCTGTTCAGATGATTATAAGTCAATATATGTTTTAGAACAAAAGAAGTTTTGTAAATAATGAAGACCGTGGTATTTAAGTTTGACAACTAATGCAATTTAATATTCAATGGATGGTAATTAAACGTGGCATGTAAACACAGTGAGCTAATGCTGGAACTAAACTAGAGTGCTACTAGTCTATAATAAACAATGCTAAACTAACAAGCCATTATCAAACTTGAAACAAAATAACAGAGCATGAATTGAATGCAATTTGACTCCGAGTACTCTAACTAAGTTATCATGCAATTAATCTATGGGATTCTACAGCCTATTTTTGTCCATCATGAATGGTATTTTGGAAGAGCTTGTTAGAACAATCCCAAGTCGTACAATTCAATGCAAATGCAAACATGAAAATCGAAAGCAATTACAATTAAAAAACTAAGACATCACGACTATTTCCTACCCATTGTTATGATATTTTGGAAGAGCTTTTTTAAGAGTAAGATCAACTATGCTACTTAGTGTAAACAAGCAACCGAAACCTTCAAGTATCACAGTCATGCCTTAGTCATCATAATGATTTTTTGGAAGAGTTTACTAGAATAAGTTCAACCGTAATAATGAACAAAAGAAATTGCAATTAAAATCTATAACACTACAACCATTTCCCATTCATTATAATGATATTTTGGAAGAGTTTCTTAGAAACAAGTATAGCTATAGTGACTAATGAAATTAAACTATGAACTCAAACTTCAAAAAACTTGAAAAACGAACTAAGATACTTATCTAGATTGCAAAAAGTAAATCAGCTCGGAGGCAGGGGCCCTCTACCACCGTATGAAATCTAACTCAAAATCAACTCAACGCGTTCAAAGCAATGTTGTCTTCTTCATTAAAGGAAAATAACTTAAAAACAGAGTATTCTCGGTCTTCATAAATATAGCAGTTAATCCATGAAATCTAATCAAAATCTAGAGCTTGTCTCTCGGTTTCCCTGAGTACATTTATAACAAATCTTCGTAATGTAATGTGCAAACAATACGGGGATCATTGTCTTTTTCATATCAAAATCGTACTAGAACTCTAAAGATGGCAGCGTAAAGGGACAAAGGACATCTGGGACTGTCCTTGTCCTATTAGAAGTCTCCGCTTCCTTGTATGAGTTCCCACGTACGAAAACCACATCCAGAATTCCGTTCATTCTTCATGGTGAGCAAAAAACGTTGAGGACATGATGTGGAATATACCCATGTGTGGCTTTTTCCCGAGAGGACACCTGGAACATGCTTGAACGTGAAGACAGCTGCAGAATTGGCGGTTAGCTACGGAATGTCCGCATTCTCGTAGCTAGTTTCGATTCAAAAATGCAATACAATGACAAAATCACAAAACTTAGCAAGTTAGCCATGATACTCATTCTTAAAGTAATTTTAACTAATTTCATTGATCATTTGAGCCTGGGATAACAATGGACAAAAGAAAATGGAGTGAAGTATGATGAAAGAAAGAAAAATCTTGGGGGCTCAACTAACAACTACTGTCGTATTTAGAGTCCGAGTCGAAAGCTCAAACTCGTTTCTACCTACCAGGAAATCTTCAATCTTTTTATCGCCCTCAAAGACCTACCAATATTTTTTCATTGTCCCGGCACTGCAGGTCTGAATTTGGTCTGAATGATGATCTGTTGGTCGCTTGGAGTCTTAGGATATGAACTAGCTAAGCAAGCTAGTCTATCTGCAATGACATTTTGACTCCTAGGAACAAACACTATTTCGTATTCAAAAAATGTTTTCAATAAATCCATAGTGTCATTCCTGTAGGCTCTTAGTCTAGGATGTTTTGTTGTGTATTCGCCATTCACCCTGTTTGATAATCAGCTCGGAGTCCCCACGCACGGTTATCCCACGGGCTCCTAGTTTTCTCAACGGAGTTAAGCCTAGGATAAGAGCCTCATATTCTGCAATATTGTTTGTACATTTGAAGTGCAAAGTTGCAGGCATGGCTCTCTGCGTGATCACTCTCCTTGTTATGTATCCACACTCTTGCTCCAGCAGTTCTCTCAGTGCATGACCCATCGAAATTCATTTCCCACAAGGGTTCATTTTTCGTTTTATCATCACTTCCTCCCCTACGCCTAGGCTCACCATTATGTTGCATTATAGGGAGCCGCACTCAGCTCGTGGGTTGTTTCGTCATGGGTGTGGAAATCGGAGAGGTGACTAGTTGGTCGATTGGGTTTTGTTTTTCGGTTCAGTTTGAGTTTTTTTCTTCAGAGTACACTTTGTTCAAATCTTTCTACGTCTTTCTCCTTTGAGCCTAGAGTAGCCATTATGTTAAGGTCCATGGGTTATGTTTCCTTGTTTGTATCTTTGTTTTGGGACTCCAACCCCTCTAAGGATTCATCATTACAAAGGATGAAGGAGTCAAGGTATCGTATGTAAAGAGTATAAAGGAGAGTTTTTCGGGCTTTTTCGAGGCTACTAACTAGAATTTCATTTGTGCCTCTCTGTACTGATCTTCTAAGTTGGCCAAAGATTGGGATTGTAGCATAAGCCCCATCCATCCGCATTGTTCCTTGCAGCTTGGCTCCCCATGACTTTGACAATAACATGCCATACTTGGGTGGCACATATCCGCCACAACAACATCCATGACCATACACTTTCGTCGAATCGGGGTAAGGCTCACACATAGATCTTTGATCGAAAGCCAAGACACTTTACTCTCGCTAGAGTCAAATGAATATAAGTCTTTGTAGGGATGGGTTATCTCTAGGCCTAATCTTTCCATCACTACTTTAGGCATCGAGTTATGTGATGCCCCAAAATCATGCATTGCATTGTGGAGAATCTTATCATGAATATTAAGACCGATGTAAAAAGGGAGGGCACTACCCCTTCCCCGAAATTTTCCCTCTATCTTTGGACCAAACGGAAGGGCAGGTTGATCATCACTCGCATTTACGATGTCATCTGTTCTCACCTAAATTTAATGCTTTCAAAATTTGGCCTTTATATACATCCCGAGTGGCCAGTACGAGAAAGTGGGACAGAGATTTTAATTTTTTGCAATCTCACTCTCCAAATTGAAAGTGGACTGACTCTTCGAATGTTCAACTCTCGTTTTGTTAGTCACCACCTTAGTGAATAAATCGAGTGTGTTGATTCTCGTTATGTATGCGTGTTGATGACAGTTTTATCGAGAGCACTAACCATAATTCTAGTGCTTGCTAGTTGGTTTATCTTGTTTATCGTTGTCTTGGTTGTCTTTTTTCTTTGTTCATTCCAAAACTCTCACCGTTGATTTGTTACTTTCAGCAGTTACTTTAGAAGCTTTCTCGAGCCTTTTCTTGATGGTAACCTCGTAGCTTTTTGGTTTGGCAAGTATCTAAGCTATTTTTTGCTTCTAATTTCATATTTTTTCTCTGACTTCGCATCATGGCATTTTAAAATCCTAGCTTGTAATCCTCGGATTCTAACCATTCCTCATCCCAATATGAGGGTGAGGGTTGATCTTCTTTTGTGTAACAATTATGGATTGAATCATTCGTTTCAAACATGTTCATTGTGTTTCCCCCAGACTCTTCTATGATTTCCTCATCTTCATCTAAAAAGTTCTCTTGGAATGGGGGGAATAACTTGCTGATTTGATTCTCTCTGTCTTGTTGGGGGGTGGCATTATTTCTTCTAAAGTTTTTGGTTCTGGTTATGGTTTTGATTTTTGTTTTGGTTAGTAAATCGTGACAACCATTTTTTTCCATCATTTGTTGTAGCTTTTCCACGTTTTTGGATAAACGATCATAATTAGGGTCGGATGTGGAAGCTACATTGTCATCTCTATATGTTACCCTTTTCTAAGCTCTCAATCTTGCTTTTTTTCTCAATCATATTTTCCTCTACACTCATCGCTCCTTTTTTTTCATGTCTTCCAATGTGTTGTACTCCCTCTCCCTAAGTCGGTAGGCCATATCATCATCTAGGCCTTCGGGGGTATTTTTACTAGGACCATACCTAGGGGGGTTTCATGTGTGGAGGAAGAGCATTATAAACGCCGTTAAATCTTGTGGAGTAGGCTCTGGACACTCTCTCCTACATTTCTTTTTCGTGTTCTTGTATTCTGCTAGGATTTGGAGAGGGTTTGCCTTAATTTCCCATTTTGTTTTATGAAGGTCTGATATAAAGTGGGAAGGTCTTGGATACTATTAGGAGGTAGGCTTTTGAACCACTTCTTCACGTCACCTCCTAAGCTCCGGGCAAAAGATTCTCATTTTTGATTGTATCATCATCTATTTCCATGTAGTCAAAAGAATCTTCCATCATATCTACATGGTGTTGAGCCGTGGTGGACTCCTTTGCGATGAAGTGTGGGATCTTTGATTGATAATCATTGGGTAAGGGTACTAGAGGTCGAGGTAATACTGCGAGGTGCATACCAGAGCTGCCATGATGATGTTTTGATGAGGTAAAGGGTTGACTTGGGCAGCTGATATATGGATGAGAGGGATATTATGACCAACAAAAGATTGATGAGTAGATTTAGGTGACTCGAGCCCTAAATTTTGAATGAAGTGAATGTCGGGGAGGTGTATATGGAGGGGGTCTCGTCTATCCCAAGGGTGCTTACCTCTTTGAGGTGGTGAACCAGAAGCTCAAGGTTCGGCTAGTCTAGAACACCGAGTGACCTAGTTCTTGGTAAGCTGTTTTGAGTGCCTAGGTCAAAAAATGGGTCAGATAGAGCTGTAAATTCTTATGGTGCAGAGTTAGCTCTATGGATATGGCTGGAAATAGTTGGTATTTTAGGTGTAGGAGATATCTTGAGGATTCTCTCGTGGTTTTCAACTATTTCAGGGTGGGTTTGGGTTAGGATAAGCTCTCGTGTGAATGGTTCTTGAAGCCGTAATGTTGTTTTCCAACCAAGCGAGCTTAACCCTCATCGGTTCCTTCTATTGTGGTTTGATGTTGTTTTGGAGGTTGGTCTCCCGAGTGGAGTCTAATGTGAACCAAGATAATCAGCAGGGCCTACCGATCACCGATGGAGTCTTTAAATCATTCAGGGGATTATGGAGTCGCCGGTGGAGGGTTTAGGGTGCTTTCTGGAGGATACATTGTCCACCACAATGCTTATGAGATGTCCCTTTTCAAGGATATCTTCAAAACACGACAAACTCTAACCGAGAGATTGATCGGAAGGCATTTACCAGATATGTCACCTCTGAAAGAGTGTGAGATCCGGAGGATACCTCGCCCTTTCCAAACTCTGTCTAAGAGTGTGGGAGAAAACACAACGAATGTTATAGAGGTTGGTCCGTGAATAGGAGTGTTTTACTACCAACCCTAACCAGAGATTGTAGGTTTAGGTTTCGAGGCTCTTATGATGTAGTAAGATGGAGGGTACTCAGATTCCCCAGTGGAGTCACCATGATGTTGGGGTTCCCATGTTTTGGCAAGGTTGGCAATACCAAAAGATGAGACAACATAAAACCACTTTTCAGACCACGAGGATCTAGCCCTCTTGGGTCCGGAGAGGGATCTCTCTATGTAAGCAAAGATTTAAGTCTTTGAAGCTCAAAATTTAAGATGTTAGGCTAGTTGTAAGGCTCGGGTTTTGTTTGTTTGATTGTTTGTTTGGTTGTCTGGTCATCGTGAAAGAAGGGTTCAAAATAAGACAAGGATGATCAAAGAGGATTTAGGCAGAGGTGACGTATTCCGGGGAGTATTCAAGACCATTGGGTAATGGATTCGAGGAAAGGATTTGCTTGCTAATCAATATACGAGGCTTTCAATTGGGCTAGTCATATAAAACATTGGATCTTAAAGATGATAGTGTGGTATGGAATGGTAGGAGAGGATGAAACTACACGGATTAGAACACAAAGTTAAAGACCCGAGATCGAGAGAGAGACTTTGAACTCTCAATTCTTCGACCTCCCAGCTTGAGGGAACTTAGAAAGGCTAGCTAGTCATACAAGGATCCTAGTGGACAGGGGGCTTAACTCTAATCCCCGAGTGTTCCCAAATCTTCTAGCTAAATCCTAACAAGAACATCTAAGAATAGATTCATTTAATTCATACATCGGAGAGCGAGTAATAACATCCACTACATCGGTTAAATCAACTCAAAATCAATTCTTAGATAACACATTTAGTAGAAAACATCAAAGGCAAGGAGAGCAGAAACATAGGGTACCTAACAAGGGTAAATCCTATGCCAATATTCGATGCAAGCCGATAGAAACGAAATGAAGTGAATTAAAACACGAGAGATAGGAACACATCACCACTCGCTTTTAGATCGGGATCCAAAGAAATGTGCTTGTCATATTAAATAGCAATACCCGATCAAGTACAACATTGCCAATAGCTGAATACTCGTCTGAAAAACATCTTCCTCGACCTATATTACAACTTTACACGAGACTTATCTCAAGAGAAACAACTTACAATTCTCTCGATAAGCTGATCAACAACCATTACAATGAGTTTCTTCATGAATTTATAGCTCCGATGGAGTGGAGAAGGTAGGTGAAAACTAAATGCAGCATTAAAACTCAGAAAGGAAGAGGGTCGAGGCCCATTCTATTTAAATTATGTGCATTTATTCATGGCACTCTTTGGGTGAAAGAGTGGTCTTCTCCGTGCTTCCATTTTCTCGGTATGTCTCGCGATGTACTTTGGCTGCAGTACTTTCGTAGTACTTTCTGGTGAATTAAACAAACATGTAGAATCAAGATGCTAAGATCTACCATACTATGCAACAAATGCTTCGATAGCATAGGGACTACTCTGTAGAACTTCTCTTGGACACAACGTATACTGAAACAATAATGTGTACCGTGTCCATGCTCGTGGGAAGAAACATTCTGCCGATTTGAAATCCTGATAGCATTGTTTTTTGCGCGCTGGACCTTTCATGCAATCTATGATGTTTTTGAATTGGTACCTTTGCCTTCTAAAATCCTTCAAAAAACTCAAAAACCTTCTATTTCTTGCCTCGAGCTCTCTCCTGCTCCCGTACTGTCTTGTTTATGCAATCCGAGCTTTAATGGCGGCGGAGAGGGTTTGTAGAGTTTGAGATCTGTCCTTTGATGAAATTTACTATGCGGGCACTTTTCCGAACAACTTCCAGTAATACCAGGGCTCGAATTCAACTTCCTTTGTGCGTTGTGCCTTTACAGTAGTGTATATGAATCATGGAGGTTTTACGCACTTCCCGTAACTTCGCAAAACACGAAAACAAATTAAGAAAACTATGCATGGAGAGGGTGGTGTGGATGATTGCGGACGACGATGCATGCAAGAGGATATTATGGAGGAGAGACGTGTAACGAGTGAAAAATTTGTCAGAGTGACATTAAGACTTTTGACCTTGGAATGAAATTATACAGGGGGACGGACAAGAGAAACGATGAACACACGTGGAAAAATGACGTGGTGGTACGGGGTCAATGGCGAGCGTGAGAATAAATCTGGACCGTCCGATCATCGAAGGAGATCGATGGTCGAAAAACCCATCGAAGGAGCGATGGACGGTGGGGCCGAGGGGTACGGTTGCCTCGAGGGTTAACCTCCGCGCAACTTCATGGAGCGATCACCGATTGGATGGAGGATACGAATCGGACGGTTGACATAGATATCGCGCTGTTTTGCTTGAATGATAACGTGCAATGAGTGAGCGATTTTGAAACAATGTTGCTGCCACAGCGTTGCACGATGAGTGGAATCGCCGGCCCATCGGACATATACCGCCCATCTCTCGAAGGCGGTGCGATAGTTACCCGCGGTTTTTGAATAGTGCATGAGGACCATGCTGGGCTGGGTAAAATCTACGGCCATTGATCGGCGGAAAATTAACGGTTTATGATGCGATCCGAACGGGCGACAAACAGAGTCGAACGAGTGGACGTTGCATTTGTTGTGCGAAGACCGTCCGATCTGCGCGAGATCGACGGTTTCAAATGTGCCGATATTCAAGCGAGATAAATGCCTTTCGCCTTAGTGCTGGTCTCGACACTGGGTCACGTGGAGGAAAGGTGTAGGGGCTTGGCCGAAAGTGGCTAGGACCCATATATGGAGAATATGGTTTTGGGCCATTTTTAATGTATTTTCAGAGCCAATCAAAGGGTAACGATAGGGAAATAAGGAAACAAAACCACACGGGGGTGTGCGTATGGTTTTGAGGGGATTTTTGGGGGTGAACAGGGGAATTTTAACAAAGGGAAAAATGGGTTGAAAAGTGATATTTTGCGGGGATACAAGGGATAAATGTAGGCCTTTGGAGGACAACTTTTGCAATCAGTGAGACCTTATAAAGGGGAGTCGACGGAGGGAATTTTACCGAAGGCGGAGGGCATCATGAGACTTCAAGGATGATGTGTCTTCAGGGGAGATGCATTCCTTGAAGGCTCAAAAACAATTTAGCCCCCTACTTTGCTTGTCAAAAAATTTATGGGGGCTAACAAACTGGTAGAAATAAACTCAACCCAATAAATGGATATCTTACCATGGATATACATTTCCTCTTGCAAGTCTTTGCTTCCCACCCGAGACTAGTGCTTCTCCTTCGAGCCTCATTGAAGAAAAGCTGGATCTTTATGTCATCTTCATGAAGGTTTTGAATTACTGCAATACACCTCCAATTGACGTATCCAAATTGTCAAGCCTCTCTGCGCAATCCTAACCTTGTATCACAAAATTGCATCGTTAAAACTCTTTTTGCACAAACTCTAGCAAAGCAAGAAAATAACCATAAGCAACCAAATGCTCTTTCAAACGGGCTCCGATACCACTTGATACGAACTTGATATGTTAGTTTTGTGTGATAATTACAAGTTCGGAATTATAATTTATTTGCTTCTTGTTTTCTTATGGTGCTTTAGTTTCCATGGTGTGGGATGAGTGTCAAAACATGAAATTGTCTTGTGTTTTATGTTGAAATTAATGACAAATAAAAAGAAACATAAGTAAGAAGCTGAATAGTAGAATAAACATGTACATCAAACCATAAACATAGACATCAACACAAGTTTTTGATGAAGGAGTTCACCCCTCCTGGGCTGCACATCTACTCGATCTAGCTCCATAGCTTGGGCCTCTTGTATTAGCTCAAATTTGCGAAAAAGTGTTGTGTACATTAATCAATTTCTCCTGAAACCTATTCTATTTTCTTGGGAACATACAAATCATCTAAAAATTACTATTCACTCGGTCTGAGTCCAGACTTGACGTCCTTCTCTAGTGGCCCTAGGCTCCCTTGAACTTCTGTAGCACTCACATGTAGAAGTCATTTTTCAGACTCTAAAACTTGTGTCATTATCTTTGGAATGCCAAAATAATCTAAAATTGACTATTCATTTTCCCAATTTGGTCAAATATTGCCTCGATTATGGCAAACACAAATTTCCCTAGTTTTACTCCTCTAAATGCGGGAATCACGTAGGACAAGTCCGCTAAATTTGGAACCTCTACTAGATTTAAGGGCGCCTCCAAAATCTTCCACTTAAGTTAAAGCGAGCTTAGTTAAATTTAAAGCTGAAGTTTTTCAGCTTAATTAACCCTTGCTGAAACGGGCTTAGTGCTAGCCATCTGCGTTAGTCATATTGATGTGGTTTCATGGTGGAGGAGCTGGCCGTGGGTGGGCCCCTCGGCGCTCCGTATGAGTCCCACGTACCAAGCATTAAATAGAGGTTAGGTAGATGGTTTAACAAATACAACACTGTGCAAACATGTTAGTGAGGTCTGTAGGGCTTGTGGGGTGGAGGTCCGAGGGTTCAAACCTAAACCCACCCAATTATACATGTTTTTTTCCATAATAAATTTTACAACGAACTATTGCATTTGCATAACCCATCGAACCATAATTTAATTAACGAACTTGGCACATATTTAATTCAATGTACCCGTATGACATTTGATTAACAATGAGATTTGGCATTTGAACTATGAGTCGAATTATGAACTAAGGTTTAATTATAAAAATTTAATTATAATTAATAAAACATATATATTATATATATAATATGTCAAAAAACATATAATATGTTATATTATATAATTTATATATAATATTTAAATCATAATTAATAAAATAAAAAAATACAATTCCACCTTAGAACCATTAGGAAAGTTTCATCCACATACACCAAACTAGCGAATTAGAAAGTGCCACTTGTCATGACCTCATTGGTGAGAAACTTGAAGAATATTCCAGAAGATTCCTTTTTCTTTGACTAGCCTTCCATGTCAACAACTTGTCCAATTTTCAATTTTTTTTAGTTGTTTGAGAAAGCAAACAACGAGGCCATAACTTACTCATACGAACTGCGATTTTGATGAAACGAGCTACATTGGAATATTGGTGATGAGATATACATTGTCATCCTAGTTTCGAAAATTACAGAATAGTTTTTGAGCTAAATACGAACACATCGATCGGTGAAGCCATCTGTGCAATGATCTTTGGGTTTCCATGTAACTTTTGAATTGTTTCCGTAAATGTAGTAGAAATGCATGCGGCTTTAAATGGATGCGATAATGGACAAAAATCATGCATGTACTTGGTAAGCCTATCAACTACCACCATGATGACACTCTTTCTTTCGGACTTGGGTAAACCTACAATGAAATCCAATGAAACCTCCTCCCCACGATTGAATTGGAATGGATAAAGGTTGTAACGGACGTCGAGTTTTAATTGTCACAAATTTATTTTTATTTGAAAACCAAACATTACGCCACAAATCTTTTGAATATCAAATTTAAGGCCATCCCAAAAAAAATTCTTCTTAACCTTGTGAAATGTTTTTAAAAATCTCGACATCCCTCTTAAGGGAAAGGTGTGCAATTCTAAAAGAATATTTTGTTTTGAGTTGGGAATTATTACAAATACATAAGTGATCTTTGTACCATAATGAATAATTTTTCCAAGCTAAATGTTTAAGATGTCATTGGGATCTTCTGCCAAATGTTGAATGAGTTCCCCCACTTTTTTTCATCATTCTTCCATTCATCCCTTTTCTTTGGTTATCCAATCTGGTTGGATAATAGAAATGACACAAAGAAATGCTTACACATCCTCATCCTTTCTTGAGAGTGCATACGCAACAACATTTTTCTTCCCTTTTTTGTAGATGATTTCAAAGTCATAACGACATCTTTGTGACCCATTTTTGCTACTCTTCTAAAGATAATATTTGTTGTAAAAAATTATTTAAGACTATCATGATCTTTTTTTACCTTGAAGTGTATTCCCATCGGGTAAGGTCTCCATTTCTTAAGTGCATGTAGTATTTGCCAACATTTAGGTATGGTAAATAGGTTTTTTGTAATATCCAAAAACGGGAGAATGCATTAATACTAAAACACAATATAATGAAATAAAACTTAGTAAAAAATAAATCTAAAGACAACATCGGAATGTACACATGAAGTTAAGCCATTTTATCATATGGGAGGTGAAAAAGAAAGTACAACGGTGATCAAAATATGAGACACTCAAGCGAGAGGGATGGCCTAGAATGAACACCGTAATGATCCCATAAGAGGAACTGCATAACCCTTGGCTGACTATTTGGAAGGTAAAATGCGTTTTTCCTTGCTACAACTATTAGGACTAAAACTACCAAAAAATATAGAAAGTCAGATCTAGGTAGTATGGGAGCTTTGATGATGCTAAAAATAGAGATCTGGGCTCTATGATAGATACCCAAGATAACCCAAGAAGGGTTTCTTAGATACAGTCAATCTAAGAAAACCACCCTCTTAGGGCTTCACATATATCTGTTGGTGTATGCAGATCCGTTGCATAATCTGATGATATGATGGTTGCAATGATGCACGGTCAGATCTATGCAAGAAGGCTTGATCCCTTCACTAGATCCTTGGGCTAAAATCTCAAGATCTAGCTCCTCCAATCCCCCTCCTTTGAAAATATCTGTGGATGAACAACAGCTTCATCAAAAAGCTACGCTGTAGAGAGGAGGCTTAGTAGCCTACTACTAGATGAATCAATATAGCTCATGAATTATGGAAACAATAGATCCAATGTTAGGAGATGATCCCTCATAGGATTTTCAGTTGAAATACTAGAAACTCCCTTCCTCAATAGATCTATAGCATTAGTACTGCGCAATCCTTGAAAGTCTACTTCGTTGCATGGAGAGGTAAAACCAAATGGCCTGAATGCGATATAGATCTGTTGCTCTCTGGAAGACTAGATTTCGAAGAAGAAAAGTGGTAGGATTCCACGGGTTTCCTAGTCGAATGCTAGAAGCAACCTCCTAAAGATGGCACCAATGCGTGATAAGGAATAGAGCCCAATAGAAAAACTTTCCCCGGAAGTAGGCACACAAGTCCTCTATGGGTAAGGTGTGGGATTCTCTGCTTGGGAACCCCTGTGCTAAAAAACACTAAAACTTAGCTAAACATCATAAGAGTGCATGGAGATGTCACACAGACAAATCCATATCTAAATAGATCAAATAATAATCCAAGTATCCAAATCTGCCTTCTATTGTGCCTTCACTTTCATTATATAGATCATGAGCCTTCCATAGCCTAGACCCACTCCAAAAGCTGTGTCTTGTACATGTGGAAATAAGTCTCCATGGTTGACTTTGCATTGTTTCTCCATGTCCTCCATCATGTTCACATGCGAGTGATCACCCTCCCCATCATGTGTGCATTAAAAGCATCACTCTCTCCAATAACTTATCATAAGTGATTTATGATCTTCTTTAAAAAGCACTATGATCTCGATTGACCTCATTCAAAGATCCTCATGATTTTACATTTAAGATCCATGATCTTGTTGTGATCATTTCATCCTCCATCTATCTCATAAATGAGACATGATCTCCATTTATTTATCATTGATGGAGTCAGCTCCACACTACTCAATGTTTTAGATCTAGATCTAGAATATCCACATACACACATTAAAAAGTGGATTTTATTCATCTTTGAGGTTTGTGGGTCCCTCCACCCTTTTTGTTTACTTAATTAATTAAGTTTATTAATAAATCTAATATTCCAAATATCATGTGAAAATTTGGGAATATTACATGTCCTCCACGGAAAAATGTTGCTTGTCCTCAAGAAACTGCAAAAGTAGATGCTAGAGCAATATGTCCCCTTCCAAATGGCATCCACACAAGGAAGGTCTCCCCATTTGCTACAATGAGCTATGTATGCAGCACCAAATTTTCCTCTCTAGAATGTCTGAGTGATCTCTAACTTTGTGTAACTAGATGTCCCTCATCAATCATGAAGCTCCAAGTGACAACCATAAAAGGCTGTCCAACATCCTCCACAATACATGAGATACATAAATATAGATGGTTCTTTCAACAAGAGAAATCTTCAATTCACAAAGTATCACCTCCATCCCATGCTGCATGAAGTAAAGAGAGGCTTTTCATGCCTCCATCCTTAGCTCTGTTGGCCTTGTTAGATCTAAGCATCATCCCAACATTGTACGGAGAAGAATAAGTAGAGATATATGGTTAGAAAAAAGATGTCAAACCATATTCTCCCAATAGTAGCCAACGTAGCAATGCTCCCTCATGCCACACCACGCCATCAAGATACCAATTATAGTGTCCATACTCTCCAAGTAAGAGCCATCAGAGGAGTGCCTCTTGCTACCATCCTCCAATACTATCATGAAAAGTAGGGGAGTATGTAGGACAAAGTCCCCCAATAAAAGCCACGACAACAATATCACGTTGTTGCCTTTTCTACTATCACCACGTGAATCATGGAGCAACAACCACATGCTGAAGGACATATGGAATGTCATATCAGCCCAATAAAAAAAACTCCATTATCACACATCATGAGAGTATTATGCCATATTACAAACAATACAAAACACATAAACATGGGAGATATCATGTGATGGCCAAAGTCTCTCAAAAAAAATTAAACATGCCTTCTTACGCTTCATTCTATCATGGAATGCTGAAGGCATGAGTCAAAGAACATGAGCTATTGGGTGGTAACCATACTCACCCAAGAGAAACCGGCGTAACCAAGCTTCTTGCTAGCCCATGTCATATATACGCAAGTGGTCATGCAACCCCTTTCTTATCATCCTCACCCACTCATCCCGGTGTGGATGATGAATGATGTCCTGCATAAACATGGTATCCTCCCTTTCGTAGAATAACATCCTCCTCAAACTGATGAAGAACTTTGCATTCCATGATATGTTGAAGTGCACCTCCAATGAGACCTCTCCATGAGATCTTCTTCTCATCAATGGCCTTCCAAAACCAATGAGGTTCTGGATTTACTACGCGGGTAGAAGTTTTCTCTGAGATTTCGTGAGATGCTCATTGAGAAAGTGTCATCTAGAGAGGAGAAAAGATTCCTCATCTCAAGATGTCTACCATCTATCATCTTAACCTCCATTGCTTCATGAGTGAAGCTACCCTTGAAATTTCTCCAAGAATAATGGGGCCCCTTCATTATCACTATTACTAGTGACAACGTTGTAGATTTGCATGGTGGTACATATCCCAAAATGGAATAATGCATTGATACACAAAGCACAATATTTGTAACACAGAAAATGTACTTGTAATTTATGATCAACATGAATATAGACAGAATATACTGAGCCATTTTATTCATAGGAGATGATTTCAGTTACAACAGCGTACTCGAAATAAAGGCACTCTAGCCAAAGAGATGGCCTAGAATGACCTCGCGAAAGCATGCTACAACAAGAACTGCGTAAATGGAGAGCTACTAGAAGAAAATACTACACTATCCCTTCAACATCGATGATGTACATATCATCGATGGCTAAATAGGGGAAATGCATATCTATGGAAATATGGAGCTCAGTCCCAGATCTCAGAGATTCTAGATGCGGGCTCTATGATGGTAACCCGAAAGGATTTCTTGGATGCTGTCAATCTAAGAAGATCACCCTCTTGGGGTTTCACTATACAAGCTGTTGCGTATGCAGATATGAAGCTAGATCGACAAATAGATGGCTGCAATATGTCACAAGATTAGATATAATCTTGAAGGGATGATCCCTTCACTAGATCCTCAAGCTAGAAGCTCAATATCTATCTCCTCAATCCTCCTCTCAAGATTGTAGTTGCTACTACACAATTTCGCTCACAAAAAGCTGCACTACGTAAAGGAAGGAGGCTCTCTAGCCTACTACTAAGATATGCAATGAAAGCTCATATATGATGGAAATAATGAATACAATGTGAAGGAATGATTATCCACTGGATTACTAGCTGAAATGCTAGAAACTTCCCTTCTCCCTTGGATCTACAAGATGATGTATATGGTGTCTTAAAGCAAGGCACAATGCTGATCTCATAACGAGCCATTGGACATAGGATCATGTTCATCCCATCTCCTGAAATTCCACATTTCAGCTCAAAGGGTTGAATGTAGTTTTATCAATGAAAAAAGCGGGATGTTTTTCATCTCCTCCTTAATCAGAACAAGGGTACTCTACGCACGGTGATATGTTGCTACTCAAAATCAGCATTTTTTTCTAACCCTTGGTTGTGCATGGGCCTTGATGGCATGTCCCCATAAGTTTCAATAAGGGGTACCTGAAACAATATGAGATGAAAATGGATGCATACCTTGGATCAAATGAGATTCAAAAACATCATGCAAGATCACAAGAGTTTCCTCTTCTACGGTGCAATGATCTCTCCAACTAGCGGTAAGAGTGATGTTGCTCTCCTCCAAGTTTACCCGGCGGTGGAATCTACTTCCTATTTCATCATGCATATCTTGAATCATGCATGGGGCTCTATGTGTCAAGAGCTCAAGATTATCTTGCAAATTTGCAAGTGTCTCTTCTCCCGGATAGAAAGTACTTAGCAACTAGTGGTGAATGTAGTGACTCTTTGTCCATAGTGACAAGATTGACATCCTCCTTTGTTCCCTTACGAAATGTATCTTTGTGACACATCTTTGGTTTTCTTACATCAAACTTCTTTCTCAATTTGTGAAATAAATATAAATATTTAGTCACCTTTGCATGCTCCATGTCACCAAACCACCAATCATTAGCTTCACCTAGAAGATGAAGTGTTGCAATCTAGACAACCTCTTTTTCAGCCACATGATGTAACTTGAAAAATGCATCTAGCTCTTTCCTCGAGCCTCACGTTAGCTTGAAGAAGATCCATCAAATGTAGGCAAATAGAATCTATTGTGCCTCTTTCTTCTATTCACTGCTATAGGATCCTTCTTCTTCTACGATTTTGAAGAATTGTTGGAGAGTTAGTTTCTCATTCAATTCTCTGAGATTGTGATTTGTGCTCTTCAAGATATAGGCGAGAGTCTCATGAATCTCGGGCTCCATGTTTCTTCTTTATTCATGACTATACCATTCACCTTCTTGAAAGAAACATGGGCATAGTAGATCTATGAGGAGATCTATGACTCTCTGCGTTTTCTTTGTTGTTGATAGGAAGTGCTTGGACCTTCCTCATCAAATCTTCTTCTTGGACCCTCCTCTTTCCTTTCTCTCTTCATTTGTTTGACCTCTTTGGGGAGATATTGCATGGATCTAAAGAGAAGAGTGGAAAAACTATAACCTCTCCTTCATGATTGATCTCATCTGTACTTGCTTCTTCTTTGATGCAAAATATGAAGTGTCTACAAGTTGAGCCAAATATCATGCTCTCATACCATTGTAATATCCCAAAAAGGGAGAATGCAGGTAACACTAAAACACAATAGATGAACTAAAAATAAGTAAAAAATAAATCTAAAGACAACATTAGAATGTACGGAAAGGTAGAGGCATTTTATTATATGGGAGGTGAAAAGGCAAGTACAACGGTGCTCAAAATATGAGACACTCAGAGTGAGAGTGATGGGCCTAGTAATGACCCACCCAATGATCCCACAAAGAGGGGTTGTGTAGCTGACTGAACTCGCTAGAAGGTAGAAATGTGTTGTCCCTACTACAACATTTTTGGGACTATAATTGCCGAAGGATAGAAATTCAGATCTGGGTAGTATGGTACCGATGATTACGAAAATAGAGATCTAGGCTCTATGATGGATACCCAAGATAACCCGGGAAGGGTTTCTTAGATACGACAATCTAAGCAAAAGCACCCTCTTATGGCTTCACATATATACCGTGCGGGTATGCAGAGCTCTGTCGCATAATATGATGATATTATGGCTGCAATAATGCACAATCGGATCTATGCGAAGAAGGGTTGATCCCTTCACTAGATCCTTGAGCTAAAGCTCAGATCTAGCTCCTCCAATCCCCTCCACTGAAAAATAGTTGTTGGATGAACAACAAAGCTTTCGAAATCGCACCATAAGAGAGGGAGGCTCGGTAGCCTCATCGCTAGATGTGTCAATATATCTCTTCAGATGATGGAAACAATAGATCTAATGCGAGGGGATAATCCCTCATAGGATTTCCAACGGCGAAATACCGGAAACTTATTTTCTCTGATAGATCTACAAGGTCGGACTGCGCAATCCTTGAAAAGGGACCCATTCGCTGCATGGAGGTAAAACCTAATAGCATGAATGCTAAATATAGATCTCTTGCTCCTAGAATGTTGAATGTGAAGAAAAAAAATGGTAGGATTAATCCTCCACCGGTTTCCTAGATGAACGTTAGAAACAACCTCCTAAAGATGACACCAATGCCCGATAAGGAATAGAGCCCAAGAGAAAAAGAAACCATCCGCGAAAGTAGGCACACAAGTCCTCTATGTGTAAAGGGTGGATTTCCCGCTTTGGGAACACCCTGTGCTAAAAAAACACTACAAACTTATCTAAACAACATAAGAGTGCATGGAGATGTCACCGGGAAAATCACGTCTAAGCAAATCAGAAGAATAATCCAAGTAGTCCCAAATCTACCTTCTATTGTGCATTCAACTTCATTATATGACTCATGAGCCTTCCATAGCCTAGGCCCACTCCCAAAAATTGCATGCTACATGTGGACATAAGTCTCCATGGTTAAATGTGTTGTTTCTCCATGTCCTCCATCATGTTCACATGTGATCACCCTCTCCATCATCTTTGCATTAAATGCATCACTTCACTCACTAAATTATCATAAGTGCTTTATGATCTTCTTTAAAAAGCACTATGATCTCATTTGTGACCTATTCAAAGATCCTCATGATTTTACATTTAAGATCCATGATCTTATTTGACACATTTCATCCTCCATGATCTCTCTCATAAATGAGACATGATATCCATTTATTTATCATTAGTGGAGCTACTCCACTACTTCATGTTTTAGATCTAGATCTAGAATATCCACATACCCACATTAAAAAGTGGATTTTATTCATCTTTGAGGTTTTTTTGGGTCCCTCCACCCTTTTATTTACTTAATTAATTAAGTTTATTAAGAACTCTAATATTCCAAATATCATGAGAAAATTTGGGAATATTACATTTTTATAAATACTTTCCTTTGATTGGATGACTTTCGGAAAAGAAATGGGTCTTCCTTCTTTCATTAAAACAACACCAATTCCATTTCTTGAGGCATCACATTTTACAATAAATGTTTTTGTGATGTCCAATGTAGCTAAGACTGATGCTTGGCGCATTTCCTCTTAAGATGTTCAAAGGCATTAGTTGCTTCTAGAGTCCACGAAAATTCATCTTTCTTCAGTAATATTTATTAGAGGTGACTTCTATTCTCCCATAATTATTTAGAAACTCATGATAATACCCTATCAAGCTGATAAATCCTCGCCGATGCTTTATGGTTGTGGGGATTTTCCATTCCTTAATGGATTTAATTTTGTTAGGGTCTACCTTAAAACCATCATGAGATAATATATGACCAAGATATTCCACCTCTTGCACTCCAAAGAAACATTTTGAGGCTTTTTTCATATAATTGTTTCTCCTATAATAGTTTTAGCACCATGTCAACATGTTGAACATGATCCTTCCAAGACTTGTTGTAGATTTGTATATCATCATAAAAATAATAACACAATTTTTTCTAAGGAATTCTTTTTGAATAAGAATTCATCAAACCTTGAAATGTAGAAGGTGCATTGGTAAGCCCAAAAGGCATGACCAAAAATTCAAAATGACCCGCATGAGTTCTAAATTCTATTTTCTAGAATTTCTTCGGTCTTCATTCTTATTTGATGATATCCCGAATGAAGATCCAACTTGGTGAAGTAAATTTCTCCATGTAATTCATCCAATAATTCATCAATGAAAAAGAATGGGGAAATTAACTTTAATAGTGAGCTTGCTGAGTTTCCTATAATCTAGACACATGTGCCATGATCCATCCTTCTTGTGCACCTATACTATTGGAGCGAGAGAAAGAAATTTGACTAGGTTGAATTATACAACCTCTAGCATTTCTGCAACCATATGTTCAATCTCACTCTTTTGGGGACAAAAGTGTTATTTGTAAGGCCTAGATGTTTGGAGGAACACTTCCTCGAATCAAATGAATAGCATGATCATGATCATGAATAGGTGGGGAGGCCTTTTGGGATTCTCAAACATCTTGGAATGATTTTCCAAGACTTTTTTTGAGATTTGGAGAAATAGATGGTTCATTGTTTGAAATTGTAGTGAGAATAATTGTGCAATTACACCTCATTTTCTTTCTTTAAAATATTTTTCATGACATTAGAGCTGATTATATTTCCTATTTTCCCTGCGATACCCCATAATTCAACTTCCTTTCCTTTCATAAAATTTTTTTCAAGAAAAGTTCTTGAAAACTAAAATTTAGAGTCCCCAAAGATTGTAACCATTGGACTCTTAGTATAACATCAGCACCACCCATTGGAATAGAAAGCATTGAAATATTCAATATATATTCCACCATGGTTAGACTAATATTATGACATTTTCCCTTGAGTAAATTTATAGTTCCTCCATTTTTAACCATCACTTGACACTCTGTGGTGTTGGATATGGGGAGAAATTCAATTCCTTGGCTATCTTACAATGAATAAAATTATGGGTACTACATGAATCAATCAACACTATTAATCTTGATATATCCTTTTGTCTTGAGAGTTTGAGGAGTGGTAATTCCAACCAATGAATTACAAGATATGGTTGGATTCATTTATTCTTTCTTTGGGGTTGCTTCTCGGTGTATATCCTCATCTTTGATGTTTCTTGTTCACTTTTCTTCCTCACTTCACAATCTATGTAAAATAATTTCTTCTCAACGACACTTATGACCTTTAGTGTATTTTTTATCACAACTGTAGCAAAGTCCTTTTTTTCATTTTTTCCTCCAATTGTTTCGTGGTTTTAACCTTGTAGGTTGTGGAAGGCTATGAGCGACACAATTTCCATGTTTATAGTTATGATTGGTATACTTCCTTGTTGCCATAATTTTTCTTTCAACTTTTCTTGCCACCCTTGAATGCCTTCTCCAACGAAATCAGAGTTAACAAAGGAGAACCTCATCTTAGATTTTATCCTTTAAATTCCCTATGAATACATCAATCCTATGTTCCTATGGAATATTTTCTACCCCAATATTCAATTTTTTGGAAGTCCTCAATGTGTTCTTCCATTGAACCCTTTTGTTTGAGATTTATCAATTGCCTAAAGAAGGTGTTGCTCTTTGTATCCTCATAATGTGCTATAATTTCACTCTATAAAAATTGACCATGTGACAAGTGGCTTTTACGAGAACACAACCATCGATGCCATACAAATTGATTGGGTTCTAAATATAAAGTTGAAATGCATACCTTTTTTTAGTGTTGTACATCATGCAGATCAAAATATTGCTCCCTTTGTAGTATCCATGTTGTCGGATCCTTGCCAACAAACTTACTTGAATCTATATTTGGAATGTGGTGGTTCTTAAACCGAACATTGAAGTTTATAAAATCACAATTGATATTCCTTTTGTCCTCATCGTGATTTTCATGGATTACCTTTGTCACCATCGGGAAGCCTTTCTTGCAACAACTTTGTCAAACCTTCCATGTATGCTTTCCAACCGTCCATATTAGATTCCATTTCGACGTGATTTCTTTAAACCATCCATGTCCACTTTTAATCCATCCTTAGAAATTCCAGCTTTTTTCTTCTATTTTGTTTTTGGTTACTCTTTGTGAGAGCGAAATTTGATGCACTTGGTCTCGTAATTTTGATATATCATGTTGTAATTCTTCCTTTGATGTGTCATATTAGAGATTTCTGAGGGCTTATCGAGCGTGGAATTATTTTTTGGAAGAATTTTAGAACCCAATGTCGATATACTAATGCTTCAATATGCCCTTGGAGCCACTTTCAACCGATTTTTTAAAACAAAACTTATGCAATTTAAAAAACAAATACACGTGTTTTTCTTTCTTTTGAGGAGCTCGGTATTGAACCCGATGTATCTCTGTGATTTCATATCCCCAATATTTGAACTACGGTCCTATAGTATCCCTCCAAGTCTTATTTCCAATGCTACAGGCTACGGCCTAATTTGGATTATTCAAGATAAAGTTATGCAAGATCTCAGACGATGACCTGATTATATACTAGTTTAGTAGAGATGAACTTGTATGGAGTGCTACGTGTCAGCGTTTTTGAACTTTGAGCCTGAAAATTTCTACAAGAAAAACTATATTCCGTTCACTTTCTGCCACATTTCATAGATCAAATACGATGCCTAAAAGATGAAATTTATGACGATTTTTCCCTAGGTCACCTATTTGAGATTGAATTTTGGAGCCCTAGAAAAAACCCTAACTTCCCCATATCATATCTCCAGAAATATAGTGAACCAAGATCTGAAATTACAACACGAAGTTCACCCATATTTTTGACTCCGCTATGGTTTCGATTTCCACTTCTTAAGCTTTGTAGAAGAAAAATTATAACAAAATTCCAAGATGACCTCGTTTTAAGAAGAGAAACCCTAGAATCCAAAGCTATGATACCAAATGTTATGCAACCGACTCACAAAATAGAAGAGAGATATATCAACAACTTAGAAATCAACCTCTTTGATGGGGGAAACATCCTTTACATTACCTAAAATGAAAAATTCTTCGATGATACAAATAAAAAAAACCTCCTTTCTATATATAAGAGTCAAAGGGGGTCACAATATAATCCAGAGTCGACATAACAATAATAATGTAAGGGCACAACAATAAAAATAGTGGGCTTCTATGGGGTGCTATAATAACACTATGGGTCCTACATGGGTAAAACAATAACAATAAAGGGGAGATATACTAACATACAATAATGGATACACTAGTCTTATAGGGACCTAACATATATGGTGGTAAAATCTCAAGAATGTTAAGAGAATTTGAGAGAGGAAGTTGACCTAAAGTAAGCTTGAGAGGTACTTCAAGGAGAAATACTTTTCTAAAAGGTATTATGATGGAAACATAAATGAATTCCATGAGTATAAACTTCAATAACATACTCTAGAATCATATTCCAATCAATTCATAGAATTTTTTGAGGTACATACCTTATATCAAAGATAGACGAGATAAACATATAGAACTTCCAAATCGTGAGAAGTGATTAAGATCCTCACATTACAAGCGAGGATAGGAAAAGTGTCAAGTTTTTATGTAGCTTCAAATAATGAACTCTAAAATAAACATCTTGGTACAAGTGGGAATAAAATAATTAAGCAAGCAAAGGAAGAGGCCAAGGATCCAAGGAAAAGGATTTTTGAGGTGTTTGGGGAGTTGGGGAAGATCATATATTAATATAATGTCTCCACTAATAGCAAGACAATAGAAGGTTGTACAATGTAAAAAGGAAACCACTTTCCATGCTGTGGCCTAAAGTGTAACTTGGATTTATATAGATATGGAGAAAGAAGCATGTGGATCACCAAGCCTTAGTGGTGGAAATGGAAGTTATACTTTCTAAATTCCCCATTTCAATTTTAATTAACCCATATTCTATCCTCAAATATGTTATTCCACGAGTTGTGGAAGATTATGTTTCTACATAGGGAGAAACATGATAAGTCATGACTAGGTCATTTAGCCATATGAATCAAGAAGAAGGTGTATGATTCTATTGAATCATTCCAGATTGGGATGAGTAGAATGCTTACCCAAGCCACTTTTAATATCATTGGCTTGGGGTCATATGAATTGCTAATTAGGATGGATTAGTTTGTAGTTCATAGGGAAAAAACTGGATTATTATAACAAAAAATATGAGTACATTGACGATGAAGGAGAAAAAAGGTCACTAAAAAGGAGTGTGGAAGCCTATATTAGTAAGGAAAATTTCAACTCTATAGTTGAAGAAATATAGCAAAACATTAATTACCCCTCCATGCCATACAAGAGACGCGGTTTAGAATATGAAAGTAAGTTGAAAATTTAGGATCATCCTGCATCACATGAATATAATGATGTATTTCTACGGATATTTTAGGATTTTGACGCAATAACACATCAATTTTTATATAGATGTCACTCTAGGAATAATGTTTGTGACTAAGACATCTCTATAGAATGAGCACACTAGAGTTAATGGAGTGAAAGCTACAACTAAAAAATATTTTTGTGAGATAAAGGGTACATTAGACTCAACATGTTACCCTATAATGCTCCATCATTACGTTCACGTATTGATTACAAACAACTTAAACAAGTTAATATTAGAAACAAGTATTCATTGTCTAGGAATGATGATTTATTTGACCAAGTAGAGGAGCCATAATATTTTCAGAAATTTATACGAGCTTCATGAATCATCAAGTCCGGATGAAGGATCAAGATATCCACAAAACTACATTCAAAACTAGATATGAAAAACTATGAATTCGCAGTGGTGCTATTTTGGTTAAAAAATGCACTAGCCACATTTATGTGTTATATGAATAATGTTCTTAGTTCTTAGCAAGTACTTGGATAAACTTGTGCTTTATTTATTGATGACATCTTAGTGTATTCAAATACCAAAGAGGAGCAAAAAACAACACATCAAGGCCATGTTATGAATGTTACATGAGCATCAATTGCAAAGAAAATCTTAGGGGCTAATACTCATTGATGGGCTAATTTTTCCATATTTTTATAAAACAATATTCACCAATTTCCATTTTCTTCAAAAATGATTCACCCAAATTGTATAGAATAAAAACAATTTACCTTAAAAACCACCAAAATTTTTGTGCAAGATATATTAAATTTTTAGAAATTTAAATATTTTTACAATAATATTGTAAAAATTTATAGATTGCATATTCAAAACTTGTAATATTTTCCAAGGTTTCTAAACTTTAAAAATAAATTTCCATCCATAAAATTTTCCTTGATCAATTTTATGCTAAGCTCAACAAATGTGACTTTTTTAAGTTGCAAATTCAGTAATTGAGTAATGTTATCTCAAAAGGAGTAGTAGTTGATCCTAGAAAGATAAAGGGCATACTAGAGTGGACTCCTCCCAAGAATGTAATAAGAGTAAGATATGTTATTGGGATAAGAGGATATTATAGAATATTCATTCAAGGATTTCAAATATTGGGCATCTCATTACAACATTCCCCAAAGAAGAGCGGAATTTCATTGATATTAGAGAGTGTGGTGAGTTTCGAAGAGATAGATAACCTTCTCACACATGCCACTATTCTAAATATTTTGGATCTGAATAAATATTTTTCAATCAACATCGATGCTTGCAAGGAGAGACTCAATGGGTTCTCCATGCAAGATGGACATGCGATTAGTTATGAGTCTAGAAAAAATTAAATAAGCATAAGAGAATTTATGTGACACATGCTTTTGATCTTGTAGCTATAATGCACACTTAAAAAATGTTGACACCTAATCCTAAGGGATTGGGATAAATTGTATATTAGTGTAAATTAGGAAATAAGGAAGTCTAAGAGACATTGGGAAATGAATCCCAATAGTCTCACTGACCTTAATGGCTCTAGACACCCTCTGAGAACCAAGATGGTTGATGATAGGTCAAAAATTCAAGGTGGTAGGATTTCTCTTGAACTAGGTTCGGATTGAAGTACCTGTCGTCCGATTCCAACGGTGCCAACGAGATCTCCAATCCGAGCCCATATGGAGAAGTTAGAGTGTCAAAGTTTTGGTCAAAGTTGGGTAGTGGGCCAGGTTTTCCAATTGTCCCACAAATTCACCATCAACCTGACGGGGATCTGACTCCCAAAAAATAGAGTAAATTATGTGCCTCTGTTACTTTCCCAATTACCCTTATGTTTCTATAAAACCAAAAATGACTATTTTTTGTCTATAAAAAAATCAAAAAAAATATTAAGAAATAGGGGTAGGGAAGCCATGACCCCTTGCACCAGCACTGCTGAAACTCTATAAAAAAATATCAAATTATGTTGTGACGGGTCGAGCTTTTTCACTTTCCACCTGCTCCATATGTTTCAACATATTATAAATATGGTGTTGGATGAGGGCGCCACGCAAAGGCGGCCCACACCATCTCCTCCGACCACGGTCCAAGAAATTCGGAGGTGTGGTTTGCACCCGTGCAACCGAGTCTGCGGGCTGGACCCTAGCGGAGAAAACCCCACTACCATATAAAATAGAGTCAAACAACCAACCAAACCATCACCCAAAATTAAATTCAAACATATGTATATGCAACTCCAACGACGGTTATATGACATACCCACAACATTCCATAGTTATATATATTTTAAAAAAATGCACCCAAACACTATTATTCATCACCTTTCATTGTATTCTCATCATTCGAATGAGGAGATCAACCTATAGTATTCAAGGTAGATAACGCTGAATTGAAATTTCTTCTACGAGAGGAGAAAGAGGATAAAAGAGAGTGCAACTTTAGTTGCAAGTCGTAGAGAGAAGCCTTGGGAGAGCCCAAGCACAACGACCGAGCCTTCAAGAAAAGGATGATGAATTAAGGACGCTCATAAAAAGAAGAAAGAAAATAAGTAGAGGTCGTAGCTTCGGCTACGATCCGCGAGTTTGGAGGAATCGAAATGCAACAAAGGCTTGAAGCAACCATCATCACCGGTTTCTGGATCAGCATCGAGGTAAACAATGTTGATGTTTCTTGGTTTCATCTTCACATGCTATCATTTATGTCGGAAATGTGGAGATGCATACATTACATTGGCATGAGACTCCTCACCAAGATGGGATACAAAGGAGGAGGACTTGGCATTAATAGCCTAGGCATGACTACGACCATTGGAGGTCATGCAAAGACCTCGATTAGAAGGTTTTGGGGTACAGCTGGAGGACGATGCTCAAAGGTGTCAAAGCTCCCAATGCATGGTTGAAACCATTGGGGAAAGAGATTGTTGGGAACACTTCACCGTCATCCTATGACAGCGCACTTCGTAGTGAAAGAGTTGAGGCAAGCTCTCATCACCATGATTTCACCAAAGGCAGGCGAGAAAGGTATAACGAAGTCTCGATATTGCAGGTGTTCATTTTGATTACAAGCATGTTGCTAACAATGAACCTAGATCATGGCATCGACATCTAGTTTTTGTGGATTACATAACCATGTATTTTCTAAGTGTTGGAAAAGAATGGAATCAAAAAAGAGGATGAGAAGTGAGAGAAGGTCTTCTCCATCATAGGAAAAAAAAGAAGGTAAAGAATTTACGGAGGATGAAGACTCACTGCATTCATTGCGAAATAAGCTGGCCATCGAGGGGCCATGTCTTGGAGGCTCTATCCGGAGAAATGCCTTAAGGACAAAGCATCGGTGCGGGGAACTAGTTGAAACAACTGTTTGACAAAGAAAAAGCCTTTGCAGAAGAGATGACATTTCACTCGCACACAGTGAGAGATGGTTTTTCTAGTTTGGTAGCATGTATGTCCTTACTTTGTAAATCATATATTTCAATTTAAAATGTAAAATGATGATTTTTTCCATCAATTGTTCGAGCAACAATGATACTTTGGCCTTGTATATATAGTTGGGGGTATTGATTCCATTTTAATGTAAACTTGACCACGAGTATGTGTTGTAAAATCATGGAAAGTATGGGATGCTGTCATATATTGGTCACTTATGAGAATTTAATTTTCAAAATATTGTACTATAGGTTTGCGAGAAGATGCGGTGTGTCGGCTCATCACTTGCTCAGACCGAAGGACAAAGGTGAAGAGAATGAAGGGTGACATTTTAGGGCACTTGTGGCACAAACAAGGTATAAAGTAGTAGTTGTAGATTATGTTCATGATTTTTGGTGGAGAAAAAGCTCCTTAGTGGGGGAGGATTGATCCAGTAGCTCCGAAAAACCTCGGGAGACCAAGAGGGCTAATGATAGGTCAAAATTCAAGGTGGTGGATTTCTCTTGAACCAAGTTTAGATTGAAGTACTCATCGTCCTGATTCCAATGGTGTGAATGGATCTCCAATCCGAGCCCATATGGAGAAGTTAGAGAGAGTCAAAGTTTTGGTTAAAGTTGGGCAGTTGAGCTGGGTTTAATTGTCCCCACAAATTCACCATCAACCAGCAAGGAACCCCGGCTCGAAAAACGGGGCAAAAATTGTGGCCTCTTTAATTTTCCCATAGGGGGTGGCGGACAAATGAGCCCCCGCCACCACCGTCAAACCTATATATAAAAATATCAAATTATGGGGATGCGGAGTTTTCACCCCCCACCTCGCTCCATATGTTTCAACATATTATAAATATGATGTTGGGTGGGCCGCCACAAGTGGACCCGACCACACACCCCTCCTCCTCCGACCATGGTCTAAGAAATTCGGAGGTGGCGCTTTGAACCCGGCCCCGGCCTAGGTGCGGGTGGCCCGCCAGCCAGGCACCCCCACTACCATATAAAACGAGTAAGAAAACCAGCCAAACCATTACCAAAAATTAAATGAAAACATATGTATAACACACCTCCAACGATTATACTCCATAGCTTAGAAACATGCCACGGTTATATATATTTTTAAAACGTGCCCAAACATAAAAAAATACAATGACTATTATGAGAGGGGCGGGTTTTGATCCCCCGACCCCTCTCCAACCAATTAATTTTTTTACCACTACACCAATGGTGCATTCGTGGTTAAATCCACAAAAATTATATAAAAACCAAAAAATCATTTGCACGGGAGGTAGAGCTGAGGTGTGGACCAGTGAAGGGAGGAGCGCGCAGTCTCAGGAAGAAATTATGTCACGGATTGAACCTTGATCACATTCAGGGAGGCAGTGGAACCATGATCTAAGCCACATCTAGAGGGGCCCGTAGTGTCCGGTGTCCAAATTAGACAAATTTTATAGGGATTTTTATACCTTTTGGTGATGGGAATCGATGACGATGTCGGCTTCACGCAACGGAGGTCTCCAATTTTTTGGCCATTTTCCATATTGAATGACAATGGTCGTATTTCAAAGTGTGGATGAGTGGATTTCATGCCATTCGACGCCATGAATTCGATGGTGCATTCACATCCAATAGCTGAGCATTATATTCTTCGGTCAACTTGAGTTGATGTATGAATTGTTGTTTCCATGTACTTTCATTTGTTATTGTTGTGAGATGTTTTATGTCGTGTCTATTCCTGCTTGATGTATGATGTGAATCTTTATTTTTATGTCATGTGATATGTATTCATCATGGATGGTCATTTATGTTCAGAGATCCCTTTGTTTTCTTGATGGAAGGATACTCTTTGTCACCATGTGTGAGGTTGTCATGCTGATATGAGGTTTGTTATGAGTGAGAGTTCCTTGTAGCGGAACGTCTTGTGGAAAGACTTTGCCACTCATGTTGATGGCACATTTCCTTGTATGACAAGTAAACAATGTCCATGTACATCATTACCATTTCCAGCACCAATTGAAGTGTCCAACACCATCAGAAAGACACCGAGGCCCAGGCGTAGTCCACACTAGACAAAATTTGTTATTAAACGTCTTGTGTAAGTGTGATTGTTGACATGTTTTCCTCCTAATTATATCCGCATATGTGTTCTTTTATGCATATTTTAAAATGCAAATTCTAACAACATCATAGAAAAGTAAGATATCATGGGTAAACCCGATGGTCGATGGACCCAAATCACTCACCTCCATGTATATATTCATGAGAACCCTCTATCAAATTCACCATTCAATTTTTTGGAGTTACCTCCTAGTCTAACATGGTATCGAGCCAACTCCCTTTTTTTGGAATTCCTACCCCTAGTGTAACTCCCTCCTACTTTCAGCAGGACCTTCCTCCCTCGCCTTCTCCTAGAATAACTATCCCTCTCCACTCTTAGCGAGTCTGCATTCCAATTTTTTGTTTAGCTTTTAGCTCATTCCCGAAAGCTCCTTGGCATCAATTTTTTTTATCTCTTCTCCTTCCTCCATCGCGGTCCATGTTGCTTGTACACTTCGCACTTATGGAGATCAAACATGAAAAAATTTCACTCTCCTCCTGCCATAGCACAGTCCACATCTCAAAACCCTCGTCTATGTAGCTACTACATCCCGCTCCACCACGGCCACCACCTCCCAGACTCCTCCCGTAGCTTTTCCCGTAGCCATCTCCCACACCTCCCTCCTCTCTCGGGCTCCCCTCCCTAGCTCCACCATGCTCCCCATATTTATTCCCCCACTCCTCTTGACGGGATCCCCTCCTCCCACAACCACTTCCCCCTCCACTCCCTTCCACCACTTCTCTTCACACCGCTCCCCTCGCTTCCCTCCTTCCTTCCTCGCTCCCTCCCTCCGCTCCCTCCTCCTCTGTCCCCCCGTTCCCTCCCTCCATCCTTCCTCTCGCCCTCCTCCCTCTTCTCTCCTCCATCCTCCCTCCTCCACTCACCTTCCCCCATTCCAAATCCCCCGAGTTTGAGCTTCTCGAGGTTTCACCTCCCTCATTCGGCCCTACCTCCCTCTACAAAAAGAATATTTTTTTACATCAAACTTAGCTTTTACGAGAAAAGTACATATTTATTACCAAAATTGAGTTTTTTACGAGAGAGTACATTTTTTTCCACTAGAATTGAGTTTTTTGCAGCAAAATAATACACTAGAATTAGAGTCTTTTTCCCCAGCAATCTACATTTTTTCTATAGTACATATTTACAATGCATTCTCTCATATCTATTGTGGGAGTAGTTCTCTCTAGCAAGGAAAACTATCCTGAGTGGTCTCAGAAAATCAAGCACACTCTCATTTTTAAAGAGTTTGTGGTGTAGGAATTTGTGAAGGAGAAGGAGATAATTCGCAGACAAAGCCCACCTCGGACAAGGAGACCGCGATTTGGGAAAACAAGAATGTGAGGCCTATGCCTTGATTGCAGCTTTCTGTAAATGAATAGGTGAGTCTTCGTATTACACCATTTTTCAAATGCCTATGAAGCCTCGAGAGAAATTAAAAATAACTCTATAGCTGTCATTCAGAACTTGAAATTGTTCAATTAATGATTAATTTGTTCAACCTTGAATTGAAAAAACGATGACCCTCTTTCTTTAGCATCAAAAGTAAGATCTATCATGCATGACATTAAAAATGTCGTGTATAACATGCATACCTCTCATAGCTTATGTTGAGTGTTTTATCCCACTTACTCACATTACCTTGAGTCATTTCAAGCAAGTGGAAACCTCATGAAGAACACCTTTGATCCCCTTGAGAAAAAGTTTGCAAAAGATAGAGAGGATTTTGGAAAAGAAGACAACCCTCATGTCTTCTAAATAGAATTTGTATGTTTCACACATAGAGAGAAGAATCATGCTCAGGATTCTTTCTAGAGAAAGAGTTGGCCAAAGAAGAATATGAAGAAGAAATTTTCGGAGGAAGGGGGGGAGAACAAGCTCAAAGTGAAAAATATGATCTTCATTGCATATGCTGCAATAGAAAATTGGCATGATGCATCTACATGAAAGTCGACTTGGGATAGAATTGAGCAAAGAGAAATCAAGAAAAAAGGTAAAACTCATGACGGAGACAAATTTAAATCACCTTAATCCGCTCATTATGTTGTAGCATACTGTAAAATTGAGTAATCGAAGACTTGTTTGATGCTTCACTTAGTTCTTGGAGAAATTATTGGTTGCTAGATTCAAGAGCAACATGTCACATGGCTTTTAGAAAATATTTTTTTGAAGAATTTACTAAAATGTTGATGAAGCTAATTATACTTTGTGAGACAAATCTAAACACAATCCATCGGGGCTTGCGCAATAGTGCTTAAATTTCTCGTCTTCCAAACCATCTTCTACATGAGGTTCTATACCTTCCCGAGTTGAGGAGAAGCTTGTTGTCCTTGGTCCACATACGCGCCTAGGGCACTCCATTCACATGTTTGATGGCAAGTTTTAGGTCATAAAAGCATCATATATCTCACTTGTCATGAAAGGAATAGAAGAAGGAAGACTCCAAAATAGCCGCAACGTACCTATGCTCATGCACAAAACTTTTCATTCATTTATCATCATGATGAAGGTACATTCCAATCAAGTCTTTTATGGCATGCTAGATTTGGACACTTAAACTATGACAACCTTCGATTTTTGAATAAAAATGGTGTTACTCTACAATTCCTAGGAAACTTAAGCAATGTGATGCTTGTATTCTAGGAAAGCATAGTAAACAATCCTTTCATGATTCACATTCCAGAGTACATAGAAAACTTGAGCTTATTCATTCAGATTTATATGGCCCCATGCATGTTTCTTCTACGAAAATGGAAATAAATATATGATGACATTTATTGATGATTACACTGGAATGTGTTGAGTTTACTTATCGAAGAACAAACCTAATGCTTTTCAAACATTCAAGAATTTTCATGCATGAACTGAAAATTATGCACAAAATCATATTGCCTCTTTGCACATTAATAATGGAAAGGAATAAACTTCAAACGAATTTTGAAAACTATCTTCGCCAACATGGGATCAAACATCAAATAATCCTGTGACGTATAATCCCCAACAGAACGATGTAGTTGAAAGAATGAAATATGACAATTTTAAATATGGTTCACTCCATGATGTTTTTCAAGGATGTAAAATTTATGTTTTGGGTTGATGCAATTTATATGTACCGTGTACATAAAGAATAGGTGTCCTTCTAATACAATCGAAATAAAAACTCCTTATGAAATTTTGCATGGCCACATTCTTTCAGAAAAACATTTTAGCGTCTTTCGTCCCACAGTTATCCTTTGATACCCAAGTACAAAGAAATAAACTTAGTGCTAGAAGTCAAAAATTTATCTTCTTGGGGTATTCCAATACCTCGAAAGGATATCGTCTCTATGATGAAGTCAATAAGAAATTTGTAGTACCTAGAGATGTCATATTCCTTGAATCTTCCAAGACCGGCGATGTTGTTCGAGCGGAAAACTTGATCGCTTGGATATATTCACACATGAAAAGTCATTTCAAGAATTTGATAATCGTATTCCACATCTTGAAGTGAGGATTCCTATACTAAATCAATCTGTGGAATTTTCTTCCGAAGAAATCTCTCCCCCACATGAGGAACCAACCACGTGATGACACCTTGAATGATGTGATTGACATAATTTGGGAGACTGAATCTTGATTCAATATCAACTCAATCAAATGAGAAGCACGGGCCATCTCAGTAAAAGGTCCCCCAAAAATGAGTGACAAAGACACCGGAAAAATGTTTGTCTCGATGAGGTTGGAAAGGTAGGAACAAGAAGTTCCACTAGGAAAAATGCGAGGTGACATAGATAATTCTAATTCACCTATTGATATGGATGTTTCTTATAATTTTGAATTGAATTTTTCTACAGTATCTTGAACCAACTTCCTTCAAAGAAGCTGCTTCTCATGATGAATGGAATGAAGCGATGCAAAAGGAGTATGGTGCCTTGATAAATAATGACACTTGGAAGATCGGTTGATCCTCCATTGGGAACCAAACCAATTGGCAGCAAGTGGGTCTACAAGAACAAGTACAAATCAGATGGCTCACTTGAAAATCATAGAGTCGGGCTTGTGGCAAAAAGGTCTGCACAAAAAGAAGGGGTCGATTATGAGGAAACTTTTTTCCCCCACGGCAAAATGGGCTACCATCCAGACACTCTTTGCCTTAGCAACTCGAAGGTTATGAAATTCCATCGGATGGATGTACAAAGCTCGCCTTTTTGAATGGAGATCTAAAGGAGAAGGTTTTTTATGTCTTAGCCAAAAGGATTTGTTGTGAAGGGCCAAGAACCCAAAGTATCCAAGATTAATGCAAGCTCGCGAGCCTAGTATGAGAAATTAACTCGAGCATCTTCTGAAACTTAACTTCAAACATTTTTATCTTGATAATGCAACTTTGTTTGTTAAGAAATTTTGGAAAAACAGTTGTATATCTTGTGGTGTATGTAGATGATCTTTTGACGAAGGGGAACAATGAGAGTTATATTGCATCCATAAAGAAGGAATTGAAGAAAGGTTTATAAATGAATCGATTTGGGCTATGTTCACTACTATCTTGGTATTGAAGTAACTCAACGTCCTAAATTTATATTCCTTTCTCAAAAAAAGGTACATTGGAGATCTATTGAACAAGTTTGGCATGGCTAAATGCAATCCTTTGACCACTCCAATGGAACAAAACTTGAATCTCACATCCATCGAAGTGGAAGTAATTTGAGGATGTAGCGATATATAGACAATTTGTAGGAAGTCTCATATATGTGACTACTACTGGACAGTAAATCTCATTTGTTGTTGGAATCCTCTCCGGGTTTATGAAAAAAAATTGTGAAGGGAAATTGCTCTACTACAAAAAGAGTTCTAAAGTACTTGAAAGGGACTCAAGACTTTGGACTCAAATATACATAGGTGTGCGACTTCAACTTTGATCAAATACTCGATTTCGACTTTGATGGAGACAAAGAAACTAGGGTATCCACTTTAGGTTATACTATGAGTCTTGGATCAAGAGTCGCCTCATGGAGATCATGCAAACGAGTCATTCCAACGGTATTCCACAACTAACACTAGTACATATGGTCAATTTTTCCGACACTTTAATTTCCGACTATTTTGATGTATTGTCGGAAAGTTCCCCAAATTTTCTCAAAATTTTTTAATCTCACAACACGGTGTCGCTCTTGCGACTCCCGATGGCAACACTAGTCGCTCTTGTGACACTATGAAAAAAAATCGCTATTGCGACCCACCTCGACTAGGGGATCACAATAGTGACATGATGACAAAAAGACAACGTCACTATAACAACATCCATGTTATGCGCATCGAGATACTACCAATGGATATGAAAATTAATAATAATAATAATAATATTTTTCTCGCAATCGTTAATATTAATATTTTTTTATTATTATATATTTATCAATGATGAATACAAATGAAATATTCCAACTATATATAATGTAATTATATTTTTTTATTACATATTTATCAATTATAAATACAAATGAAACCTTCCAACTCGTTAGCCATCAGGTAAATTTTTGTCATAGCAAATAATGGATAAAAACAGGTCTTTAGTCTTCAAGAAACAAGTTTTGAGCAAAAAATTATGAGTTCTTGAAGCCTTGTTGTGCCCCATGTCCAAAAGAACTCATCTCACTTGTTATCTTCACCGAAACAAAGCCTTCAAAGGAGTCCTCGATGGTTTTAAAAAAATAACTATTTTAAACCTTTTATTCCTCCATTTTTACTCATTTTACCACTTCATCAAAAAACCCCCTTTCCTCCTATCAAATTCCCTTTTTTTTCCCTCTCATACTCCATTTCATCAAAATCCCCTTTTAAACCATGAAAACACATTTTTAATGGTTTGAAACATCCTATTTTACCTATCGTAACTTTAAAAAGGCTTAAAACACCCATTTATTTGGCCTATTCCGACCTTTTTTAACATAAGGCCTTAAGCCCTTTTGCCTAAGCTCCTTGGCCCCTTTTTTCGACGCACAAAACCGAGGCCCGAAATCGCACGCTAAGGACTTAAGCTCCCATCGCATTCGCATATCATATTTTTTCAAATTATTCATGCCATTGCCTATTTTTTTCATCGTATTTGCGATATGCCGATGCGCTCATTGCATCAGCATTCTCCATCGCATCGGCATTCACCATCGCATCGGTGCTATCTATTTTTATCGCATCGCACCCTCTTCCCCCACCGATGCGATTCCTCTTTCAGCTTAGCCCCTTTTTCCCTAGCCCTTCACACCCCATTTTCGGTCCCATACTCCTCCATCGACCCTTCCCTTCCTTATTCTTTAAGCCCCCCTTCCCTTTGTTTTTTCCCTTCCATACTTGTCAAACCTCGGAGAAACCTCAACTGGTAGATCGAAGGCCTCAAGCCTCGATCCGACGACCACCATGCTTCCCCTCTCACCCTCCATTCTCCCAACCGATATCTATCCATCCACCCTCGTAATCGATCTACATCGTAGATCTTATGGATCTAATCAGTTCCTATCCAACCCTCGTCTCCAACCCCCTGCCGATCAACCAAACACGCTACCAAACATGTCGATGTCGATCGGCTCTACCTTCCACCCATAAAACTATCCCCCAATCCCCTCCGACACCTAGCTTCCACTACAATCCTCGCTCATGCACCTTTTCACTATCGTGTTCCCCCGTGGCCGTTGGATCTACACCTCACAGCATCGAACGTCTCACGTTCATTTTCACGTAACTTTTCCGTATGGGTTTTAACCACCCAAACTCACGCAAAATGCGCGGTTTCCGAGGGATAGGTGTCGCACCCTATATGGTATCGTGTTCAAAATGCGCAAAACCATTTACCACCGGATCTCGCGCGAAAACTGCCAATGGTTTTCACAAAACCACTTTTCCATTCCATGCCATAATTTGATTTTTAACCCATTTCTTTTCGTATTTCTACCTTCCTCCATGCATTTTTTCCTACCGCCTCATTGCTCTCTCCACCTTCGCCAGCCTGCGTAGCGAGTTTAAACCCAAATTTGCAGGATTTCTTGATAGTTTGTTATTATGTGCAAGTCTCATGGCAGCTCTACGGCTTAAATCCATCCCTAGAGTCCGAGAGAGGGACAGGGCCGAGGGTGATGATCCCTCGTGGCCCAAAACAAAAGAAAAAGGGCCAAAAATGGATGAATTCCACATCACAAACAATGGATCATGGGCCATTTGGCATTTCCATCAAACCCTCTAATACAACCACCTATACACCGAGCAAACACGGTGGTGAAGAATTAAAGAGTATCGAGAAAAATTAAAGTTAAAGGGTTAATACTTAAAGATTGAAGATTAAAGAGCTTAACCCGATAGTTAAGGATAAAGCACAATTAAAGATGATTAAAGGAACGAGTGCCTAAAGTACGAAACCAAAAGCCTAATTTAGTTTTAAAAAGACAAAAGACAGATGACTAAAAGCCAAATCGTTAAACGAGCTTAGCAAAAGGACAATTGAAGATCAAAGAAGAATAAAGAAGGCGATGATCGGCCTTAAACCACAAAATCGAAAGTTAAATCGGTGTTTTAAAGTATTAATATAGACAGATCGCAAAGGAAGCCTCCAATTTGCCACATCAAGTGAGGCAATAAATCCTCAAGAAGACAAAAATGCCACTGTCACGACTGATTTCACCTAAAAAGAATACAAAGTTAAATGCACAATCACAGATATTTTCCAAAAGACAAATTTCGAAAGTAATTGCTAACCCTACCAAAAGCCTCCAAAGTCAACAAAAGTGATCGAAGTAGATTGAAGTTAATGTAAAATCAATTAGCATGAGTTAAAACATCCGAAAGTCTTCTCCATAAGGCTTCCCAAAGGCCGAGAACCATTTAATCGGTATTAATTGAACAATCGTACTTTCCTTTCACTCCACCTCCTCAATTCATCTATAAATACCATATGGAGGAGCCTAGTATTATTGTTGGTTGAATACTCATTGAATGTAAATAGCTATTGAGGTCTTTGAAGCTCCGTTTTATAATTGAATAAAGATAGGCCGAGATGAGAAGTTTGAAGTTGTAAAGACGTCTTGGACTTGAAGATTGTGAGTTTGGTTTGAAAATCAAATATACAAGTCGATTATGGGATCCTGGGTCTATGTCAATGGTGATGTTTTTCTTACTTGTAATTGTTATTTTTTCTCATGTTTTCCATACTATCCACTTTCTCACGATAAAGAACAGAAATATAGATTAGGATTTCATCGTAAAGTACCCTAAATCTCACCGATAAGCTTTATCTTTATGTTTTCTTCTAAATGTGTGTTTGGGAATGATTTCAATAGAGTGTAACCCGGTCAAGGAATGTTGGTGAGCCCATGTCTTGCGGAGTAAAAATTGAGATATTGTTTTTTGAATGTTATTTTCATCGCATGCTAAGTAAAGCTAAACTAGGGAAGTCTATGGTTAGCTCGTCCTCTAGTGTTTTCTCCAACAACTATTTTGGAAATTTTCCCTTAAAATTATGTCAAAAGCGGGATAGGTTCAAAGTCCTTACACGATCTTAGGCTACTTTTTATGTTCATCTTGAATGTTTTTTCCTTTGAATATCGTTTGAGCAGAGCTAGGTTAAAGTCCTTACTTTGATCTTAGGTTATTCATTGTTTTATCTTTAATGTTTTCCATTGAGAGTATGGCTGAAATCGAAACAGATTCAAATCTCTTACTTGATCTTAAGCTATTCTTTGTTTTTCCTTTGAGTATGTCGAAAGTAGACTAGGTTAAAATTCCTTACTTGATCTTAAGTTGTTCTTTGTTTTCTTATATGTTTACTTCTTTCACCACTTCTTAATGTTCCATACCATAAACCAACTTAAAAGAGATCCTTTTACATAGATGACTTGCCCCATGGACCACTCTTGAAACTTGTTGTGCAATTAAATCCTTTTATGACTCCATAGTCCAATGAATTGATATCGTTTCTTACTTATCCTATCGAAATTCGAACCATTCTATCAACCTGCTCACAATTGTACCCTTCAAAAGACTTCCTTCATTTTGATGACATTCATCCCAAACAAAACAAACAAAACCTTTGTACTTCATAACTATCCTAATATCATATCATAAGCCTTAAAGAAATATCTTTGAAAGCACTCACATAGAGAGATCCCTCTCTAAATCCAGGAGGGCTAGATCCTAGGATTCCAAAGTGGTTTTGATGTAGGCTCGTCAGCGTTTGTTCTTGCCAATCTTGCAAAACTACGGAGGCCTAACATACATGGCGACCATACTGGGATAATATTGAGTAATAGATAACTTCACAACTCAACGAAACCCCTGTTCCTAAATGAATTAAGTGTCACCAAGACTGGTTATTATTGATTTTTGATGGTGAACAACAACCAAACCTTCGGAAAATAATTAAAAATCCTTCACTTGGCGTACCCACAACTCCCAAAAGACCAAATGACTCCATCGATAGAAGACTCTATCACTGGTTGACAAGATATAGGGACCTATTTTCTGATTTACAAACATGGATTCAGTATATATACCCAAGAGAAAAACGGTTGGCCATGATGGGAAAAAATGTTGTACATGTTTGGAAAGATAATGGATAGGTATGAGGCTAATTTAAATATTTATGATCTAAGACGCAGAGCCATGCTTTTTTCGGATCAAGAACAAACTCTACCACTAAAAGACCTAGACAATGAGCAAGAGCATGTATGATGATCAAGATTTTATAGAAGATGATGAGGAAGGTTGTCAAGAAATTCCCCTGATTACCTACCTATGACTTGTGTTTCTTTGTCAAGAGAACTTCATGACCAAAATGCAAATGAAAATAGTGAGAAGTGCTTTGAGGAAACAAGTAGCCACTTAGAAAAACGCAGAATCGATGTTGAGAGGAGAACCAACACATATAGGGGACCCTCCCTCTATGTTATAACTCATTTCAGATTACACAAGAAGAGTGGCATCCACGACAATGTAGAAGAAACCACTCATGAACCTTGTATTTACGAATATCATAATAATCATGAGGAATTTGCTTGAAAGCAGGGAAGATCAAGAAACAATAGAAAATCCTCAAGGTTTCCCTTCAAGCACAATCCTGATTCACCAAGAGGCTCAAGAAGACATCTAGCCTCAAAACCAGCTTAACACAAGAGAAAGAGGACCGTTGTACTTCTCGTCTATGCTAAAAGAAAAATCCCTCCTCTTTTGACGACAAGAAGAAATTGATCAAATATTAAACAAACAACCAACCCTCAAAAATTCATTTGAACAAAACACTCCTGCTCATCTACCTACCAAACCTTGTTTTATTGAACCAAAAAATAAACTTGTAGATCGACTTAAATAAAAACAAAGCCGATAACCCAATATGCTTGATCGGTGAGATTGTTTATATCGATGATTGTCCAATTTTTGATCGGTCTGATGATGATGATGAGCTTCAAAACAAAAACTAATCATGCGTGAGGCAACCGATCGCTTGATTGGTGTCATGGAATTCACTATCATCGGCTTGAAAGCGGGAATCGACCCAATCCAATCCATCGAGAAATAGCTTTCACATGATTGGGAATCACCCGTTTTCTTTCAGCTCAAAGGTTGAGGAGGAAAGCAATGAAGAATTTCTTGAGCGAGTGATGAAGATAAGGAACCATCCCATCGAAAGGGTTGAGGTAATAAAAATATACCCCTTCTAGAAAGAATGTGATGATCTCTTCACAGTATAGTCCACTAAATCAGAACATATCAGGGACTACAAGAGGACAACAACGCCAAATATGATGAGTCTCAGTTCGGATAATAATGAAGATGAGGAAGATTTTCTTTCTCAAAAGAATCTTGATCTTGATCCAGGTGGAGGAAAAAGTGTAATCCCGGTTGGAAACTATCTTTCAAATACTCACAACCAAGTATTAGTTCAAGATCCCTGTGCTAATTTTTTGAAGTACATTTGAAGAGGGCATAAAAATTGTTGGGAGGAATATATTACCAAAAGTCGTGAAATTTTTAGCTAGCGCTCGCTAAAAAGACAAGTGAGTTGGGAGTGGCTCCTTTTTGTTTATCTAGCATGCTTAAAGTATATGAGCAAAGAATAGCCATGGAAACATACGATTGAATGGATGTATTGGAAAAGAGAATTTGTCAGCTAAACATGTAAACATTTCGTAGTTAGATTAGGGTTGGTAGGAATGTCAATAAAGCTCAGCTGTGTGAGCATTTAGTTAGTTTTGTTTTTTTGTTTTTGTTTCTTTGGAAGAAAAAGAGAGAAAAGAGGGAGTAAATAAAAGAATAAAGGTACAACCCCATACCAAAAAAGAAAGGAAAAACCTAAAAGTGTGCAAGCTTAAATGCCACTACCAAAAAGAGAGCATTGCTATTTATTCATACAACCTAATCATGACTAAATAGATTTCAATTTACTGCTGATAGGTTAGTAAATCAGATTAGCCAAACAATTTAATCTTGGCTTATCGGTAGGATAGATTAGATAGGAAGAATGGCTCTAATCGGACCAAAACACCGAGCCAAAGAGATAGAAAAAGGATTGGTTCTAACATGCTCAAAATCTGAACCAAGAGAAAGCTATAAAAGAATGACTCAAAATAGATTAAAATCTCGAGTCATGTGAAGAATGAAGGATGTTTTAAATTTTCGGATCTTAAGCCGTCACGGGTTTTGTTTTAAATTTTCACGTAAATTTCAGTCTATGTGCATCTTGTTTTTATGCCATAGTCTTACGACTAGAAACTAGACAAATTAATCCTGGTTTGTATGTATTTAAATTTTTTTAGAATGTAGAGAATAAATTCTATAAGACAGCCTTTAATCCTGGGATAGTAGCTTAGGTAGAGAATTTATGAATTCAACTATTTAATCGAACTCATGGAAGAAATAAGGGTAGATTTAAATTAGTTTCCCGCTTTTCAATAAAAGAATAAAATGTTGGTGACAAAAGGTTTGCAAGTCCAAGTGCACCTTATGAAGAAAAAAATGTTAGTGAAAATTAGGCTGTGTAGGTAGAAGGATTGGGAGAAATTTGTTTCGTTTTGATACAAAATATCGATCATCTTTTTTTAAGCAACATGATCAAAGAAGAAAAAGTTTGATCAATGGATAAGGCACGGGTCTAAATTCTAGAGTTCGGTTTTTGAAGTTCTTGACACCTCCAAGGAGTCGCCATCCCCAAGTGGAACCACCGACTAGCCATCGATAAATTTTTGTCATAGTAAATGATGGCTAAAACGAGGTCTTTAGTCTTCAAGAAACAAGTTTTGAGCAAAAATTATGAGTTCTTGAAGCCTTGTTGTGCCCCATGTCCAAAGAACTCATCTCATCGTTATCTTCACCGAAACAAAGCCTTCAAAGGAGTCCTATGGTTTTAAAAAAGAAACTATTTTAAACCTTTTATTCCTCCATTTTTACTCATTTTACCACTTCATTAAAAACCCCCCTTTCCTCCCCGTCAAATTCCTCTTTTTTTCCCTCTCATACTCCATTTCATCAAAATCCCTTTTAAACCATGAAAACCCCTTTTTTATGGTTTGAACATCTTATTTTACCTATCGAACTTTAAAAAAGGCTTAAAAAACCCATGGCCTATTCGCAACCTTTTTTAACATAAGGCCTTAAGCGCTTTTGCCTAAGCCCTTGGCCCCTTTTTCACCACAAAACCGAGGCACTGAGACACGCGCTAAGGAATTAAGCTCCCATCGCATTCACATATCGCAGTTTTCAAATTCTTCATGCCTTTGCTTCTTTTTTCCATCGATTTGCAATATGCCAATGCGCTCATCGCATCGGCATTCACCATCCCATCGGCCGCGTATTACATTTTATCGCATCGCTCCCTCTTCTCTGCCCGATGCAATCCCCTTTGGCTTAGCCCTTCACACCTCGCTTACGGTCCCATACTCCTCGACCCTTCCCTTCCTTATTCTTTAAGCCCCTTCCCTTTGTTTTTTCACTTTCATACTTGTCAAACCCCGCAGAAACCTCAGCAGTAGATCAAAGGCCTCAAGCCTTGATCTAACGACCACCATGCTTCCCCTCTCACCCTCCATTCTCTGACCGATATCTATCCATCCACCCTCGCAATCAATCTACATCATAGATCTTATGGATCTAACGGTTCCCCGTCCAACGCTCGTCTCCAACCCCGCCCGATCAACCAAACACGCTACCAAACAAAAAAGTTTGGTGTCGGTTGCGCTCCTACCTTCCACCCATAGAACTATCCCCCAATCCCCTCTTGACACCTAGCCTCCACTACAATCCTCGCTCATGCACTTTTTCACTATCGCGTTCCCATGTCGGCCATTGGATCTACACCCGACGGATCCAACGACTCACATTCATTTTCGCGTAACTTTGCCATCAAGGTTTTAACCACCCAAAATCACGTGAAACAGGTAGTTTCCTGAGGGACAGGGTGTCGCACCCTGTATGGTATCGCGTTCAAAATGACGCAGAAAAATGTTTACCGCCCGGATGTCGCGCACCGCGATGGTTTTCACAAAACCACTTTTTCCATTCCGCTCCATAATTTGATTTTTTAACCCATTTATTTCATATTTCTCGCCTTCCTCCATGCATTTTTCCTACGCACTCATTGCTCTCTCCACCTCTTCGACCTCCGTAATCGGTCTTTAAACCCAAATTTGCAGGATTTCTTGATAGTTTGTTATTGTGTGCGGGTCTCAGCGTGTTCTATGGCTTAAATCCATCCCGAGTGTCTAGTAAAGGGACGAGGGCCGAGGGTGACGATCCTCGTGGTCCAAAACAAAAGCAAAAAGGGGGCCAAAGGGATGAATTCCACGTCACAAAAAATGGATCATGGCGATTTGGAATTTCGATCAAACCCTCTAATATAGCTACCGTACACCAGAGCAAACACAAGGTGAAGAATTAAAAGAGTATCGGAGAAAAAATTAAAGTTAAAGGGTTAATACATAAAGATTGAAGATCAAAGAGCTTAACTACGACCATTTTAAAGCATAAAGCACAATTAAAGATGATTAAAGGAATAGGCCTCAAGCATGAAACCAAAAGCCTAATTCATTTTAAAAGACAAAAGATAGATGACTAAAGCCACAAATCAGCTAAACGATCAACAAAAAGGACAATTGAAGGCTCAAGAAGAATAAAGAAGGGCATGATCAGCCTCTAAAGCACAAAAATCGGAGTTAAATCGGTGTTTTAAAGTATTAAGGCAGACAGATCAGTAAAGGAAGCCTCCAAATGCCACATCGGTGAGGCAATAAATCCTCAAGAAGACATAAATTCGCACTGGCGCTGATTTCACCTAAAAAGAATACAAAGAGTTAAATGCACAATCAGAGATATTTGCCAAAGACAACTCGAAGTAATTGCCGACCCTACCAAAAGCCTCCAAAGTCAAAAAAAAGTGACTAAAGTAGATGAAAGTTTAGTGTAAAATCAATTAGCCGAGTTAAAACATCTGAAATCTTCTCCATAAGGCTTCCCAAAGGCCGAGAAGCATTTACTCTGTATTAATTGAACAATCAGATCTTCCTTTCACTCCACCTCCTCAATTCATCTATAAATACCATATGAGGAGCCTAGTATTATTTTTGGTTGAATACTCATTGAATGTAAATAGCTATTGAGGATCTTCGAAGCTCTGTTTTGTAATTGAAGAAAGATAGGTTGAGATGAGAAGTTTTGAGGCCGTAAAGACCTACTGGACTTGAAGATTGTAACTAGTTTGAACATCAAATATACAAGTTGATTTATGGAATCCCGGTCTATGTCAATGGTGATGTTTTTTCTTACCGTAATTGTTATTTTTCTCATGTTTTCCATACTATCCACTTTCTTTGATAAAGAACAACAAACATAGATTAGGATTTACTATAAAGAACCCTAAATCTCATCGATAAGCTTTATCTTTATGTTTTCTTCTAAATGTGTGTTTGGGAATGATTTCAATAGAGTGTAAACGGTTGAGGAATGTTGGTGAGCCCATGTCTTCATTTGAGTAAAACTTGAGATATTGTTTTTTTAATGTTATTTTCATTGCATGCTAAGTAAAGCTAAACTAGGAAGTCTATGGTTAGCCTGTCCTCTAGTGTTTTCTCCAACAACTTTGTTTTGAAAGTTTCCCTTAAAAGTATGTCAAAAGGCGAGGATAGGTTCAAAGTCCTTACCCTGATCTTAGGTTACTTTTTATGTTCAACTTGAATGTTTTTCCTTTGAATATGCTTTGAAATCGAGGCTAGGTTAAAAGTCCTTACTTTATCTTAGCTATTCGTTGTTTTATCTTTAATGTTTTCCATTGAGAGTATACTGAAAGCAAGCTAGATTCTCTTACTTGATCTTAAGCTATTCTTGTTTTCTCTTTGAGTATGCTGAAAGTAGGCTGGGTTAAAAGTCCTTACTTGATCTTAAGCTATTCTTTGTTTTTCTTATATGTTTACTTCTTTCACCACTTCTTAATGTTCCATACCATAAATCAACTTAATGAGATCTTTTGACATAGATTACTTGCCCCATGGACCACTCTTGAAACTGCAATTAAATCCTTTTGTGACTCCATAGCCCAATGGATTGATATTGTTTCTTACTTATCCTATTAGCCGAACAATTCTGTCAACTTGCTCACAACTTTACCCTTCAAAAGACTTCCTTCACTTTGATGACATTCATCCCAACCAAAACAAACAAAACCCTTGTACTTCATAACTAGCCTAATATCATATCATAAGCCTTAAAGAAATATCTTGAAAACACTCACATAGAGAGATCCCTCCTCGAATCCGGAGGGCTAGATCCTAGGATTCCAAAGTGGTTTTGATGTAGCCTCGGCAGCGTTTGTTCTTGCCAATCTTGCAAACTACGAGGCCTAACACCAACTATATATATACCTACACTAGTTATTATTTTTTAAGGTCTATGTAGCACGAAATAACAAAGTTTTTATGTTTTTTAAAAAGAACTAGGTTGTCATCGCTAGTCAATATTTTCATGACACCCATCTGTAAACACATATTGGAAAACAAGGTTTTTGATATAGCGAGCCACGGGGAGGATGCACTTTTCTCTCGTAAAACATATATTGGAAAATAAGGTTTTTTAATAGCAATGTAGGGAAGATGCCCTTTTATCTGCATCAAGTTAGGGCATACTATGCCATATATATCACTTTTCTCTCCTCCATTATAGCTCTCAAAACAGGGAATTTTAACACAACTCCCTTTGCTGCGAAAAGCACATATTAGATAACAAGGTTTTTGATAGTAGTGCGGGGACGACACCCTTTTCTCTACATCTAATTCTCGCATTTATGCCATATATTTGTCTTTTCTCTCCTCCATTATATCTCTCGAAATAGGAATTTTAACACATCTAGAAAAAGATAAAATGGGTAGGGTGAACCCAAGCAAGAGAAGACAGAAGTTGAGAGAGCGAAACAAGTGGTTTATAACAACGAAAATATTTTAGGGTCTAAGAAAACATAGAGGGTACAATCTCCTCCTCGACCTGGACATTAATCGTGTTCTTCAAGTTCTAGAGGAAGAGGATGGGTGGGTTGTTGAATCAGAGGACACCACCTACGGAATCTAGAGCCAGAAATGCAAATGCAAAAATGTGAGCTTGGGGGTACATGGCCACTATGAGACAAGGTCAAACTCATGTCTATAATAGTGGCTTAAATCCAAAGGGTTTTAAGCTTATAGTGCAATCGAATAGGAATAGTTCACATCCCCATATGCTTGTTTGAGGTAGTGATAGTGGCCTCCATGGCGGAATTGCTTTGTTGTTGGTAAGGAATTTTCAAAAAATGGCTTCTCCTCACCACTCACCTCCCGCTCCTATCAAAATTTCAATTCCTTCACTTTTTTTAGCCATCGAATTGTAGCGATGGTGGGATATCGTCTTCATTCCATTATCTTTCTTCCAGAGTGATCAAGGCAGGGGCATTTGTTGGAACAGAGGTCCCCTAAAGTCGTGAATTTTGTACAATTTTTATATTTTTGGTATTAATTAGTCTAGTGCGGGAGTTTGGGGTGGGTCAAAACTCCGAATGCATTGTAATGGGTCAAGGGTAGACACAGATTCCAGCAAACCATGGTTTGCGGACCACACTGAAAAAGTGTAGGCTAATTCTTTATAAATAGATGAACATTTTTGAGTCTTAAGGTAGGCAAGAATTAAGTCCGATGCTAAGCGCGAATTGCTAGATCCGTTGGGTTGGTTTTGGGTAAGGACTCCTCGCCGGGCACTTTGTGTGCATGGAGATCCTCAGTCCTACTAGTGTGCAGAACCCTGTTTAGCCGTGTGCGTAGGATGTGTTAGGTTGTAACTAGTTTGGAATGATAATATATGCGGATGTAGTTGAAGTACCTGCTTTGTGATATGGATCTGTTGTGTTATTGTTGAAATGAACCTTTGGATTACGTTCGAAAGTTGTGAATACATTTACATTATCTCGCTTATGTTGCAATTATATTTGTGTTACGCATATGTATGTCTGTGATCTCGTCTCAGCTGGGAGTATAAGGTTTGTCGTGATGGTTTCCTGTTTAGCTAAGAGTACATATGTTATAAGATGCATCTTATGATATCATAATTACCGTACACACCTGGATGCGAAAGGTGTTAAATAGATCCAGAATAGCTCTATTATGGTTATTAACCGAATATACCTAGTGCAAATAGACCTATGTGAACTTGGTAGGTTGTGAACTTGACCGCTCGACTACTTGCTCGCGGTGACCTAGTTCCCCAGCACCCTCCCATACTAATTCGGGTGAGGCTTTGGCCTGGGTACAGTGAGGTCACTCCCAGAAAGGGCCGATAGTGTAGCTTTGTTAGCAAAAACTTAACCTCCAAACTTGGGTCAGGACCCTCAAGCCAAAAAATGGATTCCGTTTTCCGGACGAGGGAGCATATTGAGAGAGAGATCGTAATTCCAAGAGAGCATTGGAGGCCCGAGAAGAGAGAAATCAAGAGTGGTTTGAAAAATAGGTTTAGGAATTTGCAATAAAAGAGAATCACAACATGAATTTCGACGAAGTGGAGAAGTGGAAGAATAATTACATTTTCACTAAAGTCTATAAAATTTTTCTTTGTAACATTTGTGAATGAGATTCGGGAGTGGGTGGCAAGGCTCATAGATTTCCGACGTGTTGGAAGGACGAGCGGGTCATGCAGTGGACTCGCAAAGTTGATCCAACGAGCTTAGAAGGAGCGATAATACCATCACTCGTATGGTACATCAATGCGGTGGATAGTGTGTTGGGAGGGATTTGTGAGATAAAGTTTGCAATCGATCATTTTGTGCCCTATTCGAAGCATGATAAAGGTTCTTCAAAGGGTTCGCAGGTAAGTTCCTAAAAATCATCATATTAATCAAAAAAATTAGTGTGAAAAATGTATTTTGTGCACTCACACCGAGTGAATGACCTATGCGATGTGGGTGACACAGTGGTAAATAATATAGAACTAATCAAGAAGGAGATAGAATCTATCTCACATGTCTAGTAAGAGAGTTGATTTGCGCATAGTCGTCCAACTATACGCTTCAAACTAGCATAGAGGGTAAAAACTCACTCGTAACTCCACCTCCATCGGAAGACGATATGGCCTCGCACATGAAGCTACCTACCTTCAAGGGCGTAGGGGATGAAGATATGGACCATTTTTTGGTTTGTTCGCAGAGTCAATATGGATTGCGCGGAATGTGGCGATGATGCCGCGTAGGCATTCCGCCTTCCATATTTTTGTGGGTGGTGGTCGTAGTGTTCAAAGAGTTCATCCACAAGTTTTTGGAGGAATATTTTGATGATTGGACTATCTTTAGCTTAGTGAAAAAGCACGTCTCGAACTTGCGCATGATGTTGGATACCTCGTAGGAAGCACTCGGGGATTTCCCGAATATCAAAGCTCGCATATTTGCATACCCTTTGCGATCTTGTCCCTGGGACGTTATAGTTTGTCGGGAAAGGATTGATGGTTGATCTCGCCAAAGTCATAGTTATCATAAACTTAGTAGTTCCAACAATTGAGAAACAACTTCGTTCGATCCTCGGACATACGAAAGCTACTATAGAAAGTTCATTCGAGGTTCGCATCGATCACAGCTCCTATGGAAAAATTTCTTAAGAAGGATGTTTCATTTTTTTGGGATGACGAGTGTCAGAAAAGATTCGAGCTACTCAAAAAAGAAGATATTCTCTACGCCCATCCTCATCTTTCTACGGTTGGGAAAAAGGTATTCCATGTTCACATAAATGCACAGATATCACCCTAGGAGCGGTCCTTACGCGACTCGGAGATGGAGACATTGATCATCCCTGTTGCTGTTCAGCTAGTAGGAAACTCTTTGGGTGCGTGAGCTCAACTACTCCACTACAAAGCGGGAGGGATTGACTGTGGTATACGTATTACGGAAATATCGGCATTATTTGTTGGGAGAGGGCACTTCAAAATGTTTACAAATCACTTGGCTTTGAAGCTGTATATATATATATATATATATATATATATATATATATATATATATATATATATGTATGTATATATATATATATAATTTTATTTAGTAATTATATGTTATTATGATTATGTTCTAATAATTAAATGTGTTTTATAGTGAGTTGTATATATTTATATCTTTTTATATAAATATATATTTTATAATTTTGTTGAAATTATATCAATTTATTTTATAATTGTAAAATGTATAAATAAATAACTAATATAACTAATTTAGATTTCATATTTCATTTTTAACCGAGATTTAGAAGTATTCTTTAATAGTAGTTTTAGAGATAAGATGTATTAGTTAGTTCTAGAGATGAAATGGATCTAGGTTGGTTTTAATTTCACCTTTTAAATAAGATATATTCCACATGAATACCCACATGAATATCATAGGCTCAAAATATTTTATTATTTTATTTTTCTATATAGCTATATTCCATATGAATACCATAGGTTCTCCAAGATTTTTATCTTTTCATTTGAATTATTTAATGTTTATATAAAGTTAATCCACATGAATCGAGGTTCAAAAATTTTATTATTTTAATTTTCTAAATACTATATTCCACATGAATACCATAGGTTCTCCAAGATTTTTATACTTTATTTTTCTAAGTTATTTTTTTATTATTTTACTTTTATTTGAATTATTTAATGTTAAGTTATTTTTATTTCATTATTTTTATATTCATTTTTTATTTTATTTATTAATATTTTCATTTGAATTATTTAAAGGTTAATTTAATTTAATTGTTTTTTTTAAGGCATTATACCATAATAAATTGGAAATACTAAATTTTTAAAAAATAGTATTTAGTAATTTAATTTTGATTTTTTTAAATAAATTTTTATATATATTAAATTTCAAAAATAAATATTAATAAATGTTCAAATTTGTTTTATTTTCTTATTATGATTTAATAACTAAATGTGAATAATAAATAGAATAACATATTATTATTATTTTTAAAATATTCAAATTTATTTTATTTTATTGTTATGAATTCATAAGTATATGTGAATAATAAATATATTTTTTTCTTCTAAACCATATATATATATATATATATATATATATATATATATATATATATATATATATATAAAGTTATTTATTGTGTTATAATTTTATTAAGATGGTATAAATTTATTTAAATATTATTTAAAAACTATTTTAATGTATTGAAGTTAATGTTATGTTTAAAGTAAATAACAAAACATTATATAGAAAATCTCTTCTTGGCTTGGCGATGTAAAATCTCTACTAATAGGTCAACCACGTGAAGGTGAGAGCTTATATGACCCCAAAAAGGAACTAACCATTGATGCACACCCACATAATCCATTTCCAATGAGGCATAATCACTCACATGCTTAAAATAAACAACAAAAAATTATATAGAAAAGCTCTTCTTGGCTTGGAGATGTAAAATCTCTACTAACAGGTAATAACCACGTGAAGATGAGAGCTTATATGACCCCAAAAATGGTCCATCATTGGCATGGGACTAACCACCGACGCGCACCCATCACAATCCATTGCCAATGAGGCATAATCACTCACATGCATGCATGCACACAACAAACATGGGGTGCACACAACCATACACATACCCACAAACATTACACATTGACTCACAAATTGACATGTTCATAGACATCACACTTACTATGAACTTTAGAATTAACATTATTTTATGCATGAACTTTAGAATTAGCATTATTTTATGCATGTGATTAAAAATGATTATAAATATTATGATGCTGATAATTATATTTATTTTATAAGTTAATTAGTATGATATTAAAAATAATATACATTTATTTTCTTTATTATATTTAAAACATTTATTATCATTAACAAAATTTTAGATTAATATCTATAATTTATGAAAAGGAAAATTATAAATTATTAAAATTAATTAAAATTTTTTAAATAAGAATAATTGAATTTATTTATTATAATGATTTTATTATTAAATAAGTAATTTCTATGTGCCATTACAAATTAAAGCTATTATAAATATTATGATATTGTTTTTTTTTAGGGATTTGAATCTTGAGTCTCATAGTTTGCATAACATTTTTATTTGCTAATATTATGGGCTTTTTAATGTTATTGTAATGTATATTATTTTTCATTTTAAAATGATAAATTAATATTATCAATATTTAAAATTTTGATAGAAAAAAATAATAAAAAATAAAATAAAAATAAAATAAAAATAAAAATAAATAATAATAATAATAATAATAATTTCATAAATATTTAATTAATGTATTTACAAGTTAATATTTATAAAATAATTTAATATTCTAAATAATATATTTATATATAGAAATAAAAATAGTATATTTATAATCATAGAAACAAATATTTAAAAATATATATTCACACAAATTACATTCATATATCTCCAAACAAGTAAATAATACGATATACAAATATAACAAAGAAAGATTCATAGACACGATCATACACATTCAAAGAATACATTCATACACATGCGCAAAGCACATGCAAGTAACAAAATACACATACAAATGTAGCAAATAATAGATTCATAGACACATAAAGAATACAACCATACACATACAAATAATACAAGTAAAGAAAACACATACAAATGTAGCAAACAATATATTCATACACATACGAAAGAACACAAGTAAACAAGACACATTTAAAGAATACAAGTAAAGAAAACACATACAAATGTAGAAAAGAATATATTCATACACATACAAAAAAACACAAGTAAACAAAGACACATACAAATGTAACAAAGATTAGATTCATACACATACAGAGAATAAGTAAACAAAACACATAAACATGTAAACGATATTGATTCATACATACTTAAATGAATACATTCACACATATACAAAGACTAAAGATTAAATAAGAAACATACAAAAATACTTTACAAATATAAAGAATAAAGCAAATATATATACACACAAAAAATAGAGCTAGAATACATTCATACACATATCAAAATACAAGTAAATAATACACATACACATGTATACACCACAAAACAATGAAACCACCTCTCTAACACAAAAAGATGCAAAATGAGACATTCATAAACATAGAAAGAATAAACACTCCAAACAAATACATACAAGTAATGCAAACACTCTCAAAATAATACATTCACGACACATCACATACAAGTAGATATCCTATTCATTGATGCATACCAAAATAAAAGACCTCAACAAATAAATTGTAACTATGTAAAATGGAAACTAATAAAAAACACCATTTCAATTCTCAAAATAATACATTTATATACATACAAAATAAATAATCCAAAAGCACAAGCATTTATATATAGTAAAACTTTATACAAATAAATAATAGATAAAGTAAATATTTACAAACGCTCTAAATAATATATATCAGTATTTAATTTAAATATATTAAAATATCAATGTAAATATTAAATTATATTTATTTATATATGTAAAAAAAGAATAAAACATATAATATAAATATCCTAATAACATATTTATATTAAAAAATATATAATTAAACCAATAAAAAAATCAAAAATTAAAACAAAAACTTAAAAAAAATCAAAATCAAAGTAAAAGAAAAAATTATTAAAAAATTTATATAAATATGTGTTATAATTGTTATATAATTTATTTGAATAAGAGTGATTTTTTATTTATGTGTATATAGGCTGAAGATGTTTAAAACATTCAAAAAATGTTAAATAATTTATGTGAATAAGAGTGATTTTTTTCCATTTGTGTATGTTGGGAAGATGTTTAAAACATTGAAAAAATGTTAAATAATTATGTGAATAAGAGTGGATTTTCCATTTGTGTGTATGTTGGGAAGATGTTTAAGACATGTTTATAAATTATTATTATAATAAAATAATATAGTTGAGTTTGTTCATATTGGAGTTATCATAAACTAAAGATCATGAAAATCAAGAGCACAAGAAACACAACTCAAAGGAGGGTTACAATTTAACCTTCTCCTAAGAGCCTTTTGGAGGGGTTGAAATTCCCCTCCACACAAAACAAATCTTACTCCTTTTATTAATGATAGTTTGTGTTCATGTACAATTCTATGATGGGCCCATCTAAAAGAAAAAATATACAATATTTTTCTAATTACAATGTTACAAAATATAAAAATTGATAATGTCTTCTCTTGGCTCATGATCAACTTTGGTATTGATAAATTTTCTGCAACACACAACATTAAAATGATATTGTTAGTATACAAATACTTCATAAAAAATTGTAAAATAATTAGATACACAATTCATTATAATATATATATATATATATATATATATATATATATATATGCATTAATACAATATAATTATGCAAAAACCATACAAATATAATCTAATTTACCAATTTAATATAATAACAATTAAATTGCTCCCATAATACTTGTTAAGCCATTTGAAAGTAGTTTGAAGATAAGAATTTCTGAAATAATAATTAAAAAATTTCATTAGTGAAATTCATAAAGGCAAAGAAAACATACTCATGTAAATAATACACTAAATTCATAATATGTTTATAAGTTTTGTTTTAACCTAGCATAGATATTTGTCAAGTTTTTTAAGAGATTAATTTATACATTTCGGCCAATAATCTTTTACGGGCCTCAATAGCATGCATGCAGACATTAATGGCATCAACAATAGTGAGTAGAGGAAGTGGTGGGATACCTAATATCGAGGGGAAAAAATTGCTAATAAATGTCAACTGTGTGAAAAACGTTTTGAACTTAGAACTTACTCGACATGATAATGGTTTCATTGAATAGGATATGAGTGAAATGCTAAACAAGGATCAAGCGGAATTTATTCTCTGTATACGGGTTACCCTTGCCAAGAGTGTATATATTGGTTTGGAATGTATACAGTTACCCAGACCATTTCCCCAAGTCGAATTCGAATTAGATGAATTGGAATTATTAAGTATCAATGAATTGAAAGGTTTCTTTTACCTTATTATCATATTATATAAATAGTAAGATCTTACATAAGAAGCAGTAATGGTTCTTGCAGAATCACTAGGAACGAGCTCATCAAAATACAAACATATAAAAGATAAATAAATTAAAAGGAAGAAAGAATATGAAATATCAATGAGAAGGAGATGAACACTCGTGAGAAAAAGATAAGAGCGTCAGGATATTGAAACTTTTTTTGGTATGAGAGAAAAAACACTTTTCTTTATTGTAACCTACAAGGTAGAAGGCAACCTTGGTGTACGTGACACCATGAAAACAAAATCTGAAAGTACCATATTATTAGCGCGTTTATTTTAATCAATGATATATGACAATTGGAAATCTATATATTAATAATTCTTTGTTTGTTTGTGCGGTTAAAGATAGTTTTAAATGATCCGATTACCAGAAATGCAATTGGTTTACTTTTCTAAATTTAAAAACCTTTGAACTAAAAAATGGGCATGGAACATTGATCGAGTATATCCACGTCAAAACTGTTTTAAAATTTTTAAGTTTTTTTGGTTAACGATGCCATCATTCATCACGCATTACGACGGACCAATGCTTTTCGCTCAGTGTGGATCTGTATGCACAGTCTAGTCGACCTTGAAATAGAAATAGTCGAGTCAAACCTACTCCGGGCACAGTTCCACATAATTCCCATGGTTCATATGAGTTGGGCCAACTGGTCTAAATACAAGGTTGTTAGAGTAAGATACCTCGAGACAACTCGGCTTTAACCATGCAACAAATCGTGCCCTTTATAAATAATGTTTCTATAAAAAAATTGATGATCACATTTAACATGATATGTTTTTTATGTTTCAACAAGGTTTAATGCATCCCCATAGTGGAGGATAGTCCAGGTTGGCAGACGAAAATTTTGACCAGGTAGGTTATTATCGACCACCAAAATTATTAGAAATCAAACAAGGCTAGGACCACGAGGTTATTATTGACCACCTAAAGACATAGCGCATGATATTTTTTAAGTATATGGACTGAGATTTTTAAGCTTGTTCTACGGATGAGTTTTGATTTAGATTTGGAACTCAAAACATAGACTAAAAATGACTACTTTGTAGATATTCAAGGTTTTACATCTGAAAAAAATACACTACGAAACTCCCAATCAACCACTTAAATTATTAGAAATTAAGAGCGATTATGAAATATTTCGAATTTTACATCTGAAAAAATTACACCACGGGAAACCTCCAATCAACCACCTAAATTATTAGAGATCAAACAAGGTTGGGTTAGGCTTTGACATCAACACAACTTTTTTTTTGTGATTAGCTAGGGACGCAATATACATACAATGGATATTCAAATTCTAAATATACAATTTATACATACAAATTTCTATTTCAGGATGGAATTAGAAATATCGCCGGTTTAGGAGCACAAACAATGCGTCCCTTAATACTGAAAGAAAACACATCAATATATGAGTATCCAACGGTCTACTAGGGAGAATGCAAACAAAGCAAGAAACATTTTAAGTTGATCCATTAGTATATTGACAAACATGGATCCATGTGGGGGAGATACATAGCTAGGATATTCCACGTGGCTATATAAACCATAAAGTGGGTCTTTAAAGGGGTGAAAGTTCGGAGACTGTGCTAAGAGCTTAAATTGGTTGAGATGAAATTTATATCGAGAGAAATATCTAGATGAGAAAAAGATGATAGTGGTATTAGAAATGTGAATTAGTAACTCACCCTCATATTTGTCTTGGTCTTGAATACGAGCCACACACGACACACTTGCTAACTCAAAATTTCAACCATATACATTTTATGTATTTCAAATTTTAATAAAATAAATATTGTATTATAATTTTATTCAATTACAATTTTAAGATTATTTATTATTCATAAAATTATTAAAAACATTTTACTTACGAATATTTTTAATATTAAAATTATGTTTTATAATAATGATTTTTCATTATGGGGGAGATACGTGACTAGGAGTTTCCACGTGGCTATATAAATGATGAAGTGGGCCTTTAAAAGGGGTGAATGTTTTGTGAGGATTGATAGTTATACATTTTTTTGTCCAATCTCTAATGAGCCATTTTGGAGTAATTCTATATCAACATTCCATGTATGTAACATTAGTGTATTAGAAGGTTATGGGCACACTAATATATCTTTAAGCTGATTCATTAGTATATCAACATATCAAAATGCTCAAGGTTTGGAGAATGCACAACTTGTGAAATCACCAATATGGAAAAAACTCTAATACAATAAGAAACCAACAAACTTGGACCCATGTGGGGGAGATACGTGGCTAGAGTGATTCCACGTGGTTATATAAATGATGAAGTGGGTCTTTAAAGGATTGAAATTTCAGAGACTGTGGTAAGAGCTTAAATTGGTTGAGATGAAATTTAAATCGGGAAAAAAGATCTATATGAGAAAAAAGATGATAGTGGTATTAGAAATGTGATTTAGTAACTCACCCTCATATTTATCTTGGTCTTGAATATGAGCCACACACTTAGTAACTCAAAATGTCAACCATATACATTTTATATATTTCAAATTTTAACAAAATAAATATTTTATTAGAATTTTATTCACATTACAATTTTAAGACTTTCACCTTTTCAAATAAGCTATATTCCACTTTTAAATAAGTCGTATTCCACATATATCATAGGTTCAAAAAAATTTTATTATTTTATTTTTCTAAATAGCTATATTCCACATGAATACCATAGGTTCTCCAAGATTTTTATCTTTTTTCATTTGAATTATTTAATGTTTATATAAGGTTAATCCACAAAATTTTTTATTATTTTTATTTTTTATAAATACCTATATTCCATATGAATAAGTTTTTTATTACTTTTATAGTTTATTATTTTTATTTTACTTTATAGGTTATTTTTCTAAGTTATTTTTTTATTATTTTATTTTTATTTGAATTAATTAATGTTTTATTTTTATTTCATTATTTTATTTATTAATCTTTTCATTTGAATTATTTAATATTTATATAAGGCTAATCTTTCATACCTTACATTAATATTTTCATTTAATTTAATTGTTTTTATTTAATTAATTGTTTAATTTTTACATTACATTAATCTCTTCATTTAATTTAATTGTTTTTATTTAATTAATAGTTTTATTTTTTATTATTTTATTTTTATTTGAATTAATTAATGTTTATTTTTATTTCATTATTTTTATATCATTTTCTATTTTATTTATTAATCTTATCATTTGAATTATTTAATATTTATATAAGGTTAATCTTTCATACCTTACATTAATATTTTCATTTAATTTAATTGTTTTTTAAAACATTGATTTAATAACTAAAATAAATTTATATATATATATATTAAATTTCAAAAATAAATATTAATATTTGAATTATTTAATGTTTATATAAGGTTAATCTTTTCATATCTTACATTAATATTTTCATTTAATTTAATTGTTTTTATTTAATTAATTGTTTAATTTTTACATTACATTAATCTCTTCATTAAATTTAATTGTTTTTTTAAGACATTATACCATACTAAATTTCAAATACTGTTTTTTTAAAAAATAATATTTAATAATTTATTTTGATTTTTTCAAATAAATTTATATATATATTTAAATTTAAAAAATAAATATTAAAAAATTCAAATTAATTTTCTTTATTATTTTATTATTATTTAATAACTAAATGTCAATAATAAATATAATAACATATTATTATTATTTTTAAAAAATTCAAATTTATCTTTATTTTATATTTGAATTATAATTATATGTAATAATATATATATTTGTGTAAAACTCATATAAATTTATATCTATATATTTATTATATATAATTTTATTAAGATGGTATCTTTATATGTTTTTTAAGATAATAAAAAATTTATTTAAATATTATTTAAAAAACTATTTTAATGTATTGAAGTTAATGTTATGTTTAAAATAAACAACAAAACATTATATAGAAAAGCTTTTCTTGGCTTGGAGATGTAAAATCTCTACTAACAGAGGGTCAACCACGTGAAGGTGAGAGCTTATATGACCCCAAAAATGTCCATCATTGGCATGGGACTAACCACCCATGCGCACCCACACAATCCATTGCCAATGAGGCATAATCACTCACATGCATACATGCACACAGCAAACATAGGGTGCACACAACCATACACATACCCACAAACATTACACATTGACTCACAAATTGACATGTTCACACACATCATAGTTACTATAAACATTAGAATTAACATTATTTTATGCATGTGATTAAAAATGATTATAAATATTATGATGCGGATAATTATATTTATTTTTATAAGTTAATTATTATGATATTAAAAATAATATATATTTATTTTCTCTATTATATTTAAAAAAATTATTATCATTAACAAAATTTTAGATTAATATCTATAATTTATGAAAAGGAAAAATTATAAATTATTAAAATTAATTAAGCTTTTTAAATAAAAAATGATTGAATTTATTTATTATAATGATTTGATTATTAAATAATTAATTTATATGTGCCATTACAAATTAAAGCTATTATAAATATTATGTTTTTTTAGGAATTTGAATCTTGAGTTTCGTGGTTTGTATAACATTTTTATTTGCTAATATTATGGGTTTTTTAATGTTATTGTAATGTATATTATTTTTCATTTTAAAATGTTAAATTAATATTATCAATATTTAAAATTTTGATAGAAAAAAAATAATAAAACAAAAAATAAAAAATAAAATAAAAATAAAATAAAAATAAAATAAATAAAAAAATAATAAATAATAATAATAATAATAATCTCATAATATTTAATTAATGTATTTACAAGTTAATATTTATAAAATAAGTCAATATTCTAAATAATATATTTATATATAGAAATAATAATAGTATATTTATAATTATAGAAACAAATATTTAAAAATATATATTCACACAAATTACATTCATATATCTCCAAAACAAGTAAATAATACATATACAAATATATCAAAGAAAGATTCATAGACACAAAAAAAAATATCACACATTCAAAGAATACATTCATACACATACATAAAATACAAGTAAATCAAAGAATATATTCATACACATGCAAAACATACAAGTACACAATACACACATAAATGTAGCAAATAATAGATTCATACACACATAAAGAATACAACCATACACATACAAAGAATACAAGTAAAAAAAAACACATACAAATGTAACAAAGAATATATTCATACACATACAAAGAACACAAGTAAACAAGACACATACAAAGAATACAAGTAAAGAAAACACATACAAATGTAGCAAAGAATATATTCATACACATACAAAAGAAACACAAGTAAACAAGATACATACAAATGTAACAAAGATTAGATTCATACACATACAAAGAATAAGAGTAAACAAACAACATACACATGTAGCAGCAAATAATAGATTCATACATACTTAAAGAATACATTCATACATATACAAAGAATAAAAGTAAATAAGAAACATACAAAAATTCATACACATATAAAGAATACAAGAAAATAATATACACACAAGAATAGCTAAGAATACATTCATACACATGTCCAAAATACAAGTAAATAATACACATACAAATATATATACACACAAACAATGAAACCACCTCTCTAACACACAAAGATGCAAAATAAGACATTCATAAACATAGAAAGAATAAACACTCCAAACAAATACATACAAGTAATGCAAACACTCTCAAAAAATACACTCACACACATCACATACAAGTAGATATCCTATTCATTGATGCATACCAAAATAAAAAACTCAACAAATAAATTGTAACTATCTAAATGCAAATAATAAAAACACCATTTCAATTCTCAAAATAATACATTTATATACATACAAAATAAATAATCCAAAAGCACAAACATTTATACATAATAAATTTATACAAACAAATAATAAATAGATTTAAATATTTACAAACACTCTAAATAATATATATAATATTTAATTTAAATATATTAAAATATCAATGTAAATATTAAATTATATTTATTTATATATGTGAAAAGAAGAAAAATATAATATAAATATCCTAATAACATATTTATAATAAAAATATATAATTAAACCAATAAAAAAATCAAAATCAAAACAAAAAACTTAAAAAAAATCAAAATCAAAATAAAAAGAAAAAAATTAAAAAACAAAAATTAAAAACTTTATATAAATATGTGTTATAATTGTTATATAATTTATGTGAATAAAAGTGATTTTGTTATTTGTGTATGTGGGGAAGATGTTTAAAACATTCAAAAAAATGTTAAATAATTTATGTGAATAAGAGTGATTTTTTCCATTTATGTGTATGTTGGGAAGATGTTTAAAACATTGAAAAAATGTTAAATAATTATGTGAATAAGAGTGATTTTTCCATTTGTGTGTATGTTGGGAAGATGTTTAAGACATGTTTATAAATTATTATTATAATAAAATAATATAGTTGAGTTTGTTCATATTGGAGTTATCATAAACTAAAGATCATGAAAATCAAAAGCACAAGAAACACAACTCAAAGGAGGGTTACAATTTAACCTTCTCCTAAGAGCCTTTTGGAGGGGTTGAATTCCCCTCCACACAAAACAAATCCTACTCCTTTTATTAATGATAGTTTGTGTTCATGTACAATTCTTTGATGGGCCCATCTAAACAAAAAATATACAATATTTTTAATTACAATGTTACAAAATATAAAAATTGATAATGTCTTCTCCTGGCTCATGATCAACTTGGTATTGATAAATTTTCTGCAACATACAACATTAAAATGATATTGTTAGTATACAAACACTTCATAAAAAAATGTAAAATAATTAAATACACAATTCATTATTTTATATATATATATATATATATATATATATATATATATATATATATATATATATATATATATATATATATGCAAAGCTATACAAATATAATCTAATTTACCAATTTAATATAATAACAATTAAATTTCTCCCATAATATTTGTTAAGCAATTTGAAAAGTAGTTTGAACATAAAAAAAATTTGAAATAATAATTAAATAATTTCATTAGTGAAATTCAAAGAGGCAAAAAAAACATGCTCAAAATAAAATAGCATGTAAATAATAACTAAATTCATAATATGTTTATAAGTTTTGTTTTAACCTAGAATAGATATTTGTCAAGTTTTTAAGAGATTAATTTATACATTTCAGCTAAGTTTTTCTGGGCCTCAGTGCTTAACAAAATCAATCAACTGTGTGAAAAACGTTTTGAACATAGCATCTAACAAAATCAATCAACTGTGTGAAAAACGTTTTGAACTTAGACTTACTCGACATGATAATGGTTTCATAGAATAGAATATGAGTGAAATTCTAAACAAAAATCAAACTGGGAATTTATTCTCTGCTCTGGGTTACCCTTACCAAGAGTGTATATATTGGTTTGGAATGTATACAGCTGTCCAGACCATTCCCCAAGTCGATATGGTTTGGAATGTATACAGCTGTCCGGACCAATGCTTTTCGCTTGGCTGGATATGTATGCACAGTCTAGTCGACCTTGAAATAGAAATGGTCGAGTCAAACCTACTCCAGGCACAGTTCCACATAATTGCCATGGTGCACTGTAAAACCGAATTTTCGCGACTTGAAATAAATAAATTGCAGCATTGCCAGAGAGCTGACCAAGTAGACTAGGGTTGAGCGAGAAGTGTACTAAGTAATATTGTAATTTTTACCTCTAAATTGGTATCAATCTAAAACCATAACAGATTGGAACATTGGTATAACAGATTGGAACAGAACAAAATAGAGGCCGCGCGAACGGAACAATGCAAACAAACAAGAAACGTTTTCCTTGTTGTGAAACTGAATTTTCGGGTTACATTGTAAAAATAAATAAATTGCAGCATTGTCGGGACTTGAACCCATGTCTCCCAGGCCAGAGAGCTGACCAAGTAGACTAGCGAGAAGTGTACGAAGTAATATTGTAATTTTTACCTCTAAATTGTAACTCCTTGGAAAGGACAAACAATCAATCCATTCACGATTGGGGCTCGGGTCGTGTTTATAGAAAACAGAACAGCAAAAATTGGTATCAATCTAATAACATAATAGATTGGAACATTGGTATCAATCTAAAAACAGAACAGATTAGAGGATGTTGCAATCGGTCTTTCAACCATGCAAGGGTTACAAGGATGGAATCGCAGCAACGTCCAAGGAGCTGTAGCATTTTGGTTTTAGCACGTCCGAGGAGCTGTAGGAACTGTAGCATTTTGGTTTTAGTATTAGTGTGGAGGTTGTAGCATTTTGGTTTTGGGTATTAGTGTGGAGGCCGCGCGAACGGACCAGGGGTTTATTATGCTCTGTTAGGGCCATCCAAGTCCTGGAGATCCACCACCGGAATGTTGTCAGAGTAAGACACCTCAGACAACCTCACTGGGAGGCAGGATCTATTGACCCTCCACCTCACTTCTGTTTACTCCTTTTCTATAATGACACTCAGGTTGCTCTGAACATCTTCTGATTTAGATGACATCTCTGTGAACCACTGGTGCACAGCAGAAGATGTTCAATTGAGTACACTACGGCAATCTTGTAAAATAAATTGGGGTACACTTCCATTCAAAGAATGAGCTGAAATCTCAGTAAAATTATGGTATTTTATTATTTATAGATACCATGTGTTATTAGGCATATGGCTACTACGAAAATCAGATAATTATATTTTAAAGACCTTTAGTATAAAAAATACGTAAAACAAAGGGATACAGTGCCAACTGCCTCTTCCTGGCAATGAGGTACTGAAGAATTAAATAAGGAGCATGAGCCAAATGAAAGAAACGAACGAGGCAGAAAACAGAAGTGGCCATACACTTTACAAGAATCTTTAATAAAATAAGACTCAAATATCAGAAAAAGATGACAATGTAGGGCCAGTAGATCAATTCAAAAAAGGAAGACAGAACCATCTGTATAACATTGTTACCAGTTGACTCTACTCTGTGAAGAAACCTTACTGAATCTATCAACTCTACTCTGTGAAGAAACCTTACTGAATCAACTCTTTATGTTCAGGACATGAAGGGGATAAACTTACTCAACAGAATGATAAAGCCACAGCAGACCTGATGTGGGAAATGTGGATGACCTTGACTTTCCACTCATGAATTTATATTCCAAAGGCTCTAACTGGGAATGCATTTTACTAAAATTGGACACCCAGACTGTCCAAAGTGGCTATGTGTACAGAACATGTGACAGTCATTCTAATAAAAGGCGGAGGGCAGCCTGGTTGTGGGTGGCTTCTAGTGTTCCTCAAGACGCCGGAGATATCCACAAGTTGCCAGAAATCTTTTCAAATTTTTGAGTTTCTTGACTAACTGATTTGACTGATCATTTCTTTTCAATTCCACCCATTTCAATCTGTCACAAATATAAAACAACGAAATACGTTCTCACTCATAATCTTGCTCTATGATTTAGATGCTTCTTGTGAAATAAATTGAGGTACACTACATCAGATGGAAGGTACACTACATCGAATGGAAGTGTTGGAGCACTCATAGTTAGTGTGTAACTATTATTATATTAGGACATATATTTTACAACTCACTGTCCCTATGAATAATGAATTAGGAGATATAGGTTCAAGGCAAGAAGATGGCGAGTTTTTGAATGAAGGCTTTCTTAAACGGCTTCAAATATGTGAACAGAGGAGGACTGAAACCTATTCTGCAATTGACATGCTCTGTTCTTATAGAATAGAAGAGGTATTCATAAACAGGAACAGAGGATATTGATGACCCTCTATCCATTAACCTGTGAGAGGTAGTAGTGTGTTTGTGCCGTAGAAGTCTAGGATATAATTTTCACAAATTCATGAGATCTAGGTTCAATTTTGAATGTAGCCTACAATTTTCTTAACCCGTAAAAAAGATTCATGAGATCTATGGTCAATTTTGAATGTAGACTAGGAAATTCCAAATTTTATTGTATGAAAATAAACAGGACAAGTCATTCATACATATACGTTTGCCTCTTTCTAAAATACATGACTAACTATTCACACAGCTTAGCCCTTGCCTGAAGAAGAACAGAGCCATCAATCAAAGAATACTAACAGAACGGGGCCATCAACAAGGATTGAATGCTAACCTTTCTTTTGCAATTGAAAGTACGGCCAGACTCTTGAAACTCCTCATTCTTTTCTTTGTTGCAAAGACTTGGTGGAAATGCTGCTCTACTCAACACCCATCCATGCATATTCTCCTCATCCATGCCTTTCTCTCTCAATTAGCACAGAGACAACACACAAACACTTGCAAACACAAAAAAAAAAATGACCACACAAAGCACATGGCATATAACAACACTGCACAACGCATACAACAACACTACACATAGTACAACACTAAACTGTACATTTATGGTGCGCTCCATAAGACAAGACAGAGTGCTTGAGAGAGAAAGAAAAAGCTAACAGCGCCAGAATGCTTAACCTGTTGAATGAACAGAAAAGACAATTTATCAGCTTACTGAAATGTCCATGTCCCTGTGGAACGAATTAATGAGATAGACAAACAAAAAAAAATAACGTGCCTATGAAAAATCCACTTGATGGCCTCCTGCATTTCCTGAATTTCTTGTGCAGAACCTCCTCTCAATCGATCATTCTTCATTGAGCAGAATGAGGCGAGAGTATATATAATACACTCATAAAACATTAGGTCGAGTTTTAGGTTTTTTGGACCGTTGAGTTGAAAGTCAAAGTTATCTTTTAATTAAAAGCTTAAACCATTCTTTTAATTACCATTATTTAATCTTAAATCTTAAACCATTCTTTTAATTATTTACATGATATTCACTGAGCACATTATAAAATAAATATAAATATCTAATACTTTTCATTATAAATAAATATATCAAATATTTATTTATTTTCATTTTAAAAAATTATTATAAAATCTAGAATATAATAATAAATTAATAAAATAATGATAATGATAAATCTATTTGAAATTTATGTAATATTTTAAATTTATATATAGACTTTCTCTTGAGGTGTGATTAAATAATTAAAAATATTGTTCCTTCCTATGTTTAAATGGACAATAATTGTTTATACATACCCTTGGCAACCTTACACATTTCTCTACTTAAAACTCATAATTGTTGAAGTTAGAGCTCTTATGAATTTCTCTGTCCCTCTTTGACATATTCCCCATATTACATTTTCCCACTATCTACCCTACCCACAATCCCCTCATGTTATATTTCCCTAATATCTCTTCTCTCCCTCAACATCATTATGAGTTTCTTTAGTATATCCCACTAATCCTACACCTTCCTGTATTAAATTGCGTTAATTTTTCCTTGTCTGTTCTTTAGTCAACAAACTCACACATCCCAATGTGATATACTATTTTATTATATACGTTATTCTAGTTTATCATTTATTTATAAAATATTTCAATTATTTATAATAATATTATTATCTATTAGGATTCAAATTATACAATATCATATAAAAATATTTATAAATCTAAAATACACAATAAATAATAAATATAATTACTATTTTTTTAATAATAATAATAATAATAATAATAATTTAACTTTAATGTCACAACCAATATAGACACAAAATTGGTGTATGATACCCTCTTGATTGTGTGACAATGGACTTGCTTCAACACAACAATTTGTCTGCTAAAGTTTATGAAGGTCTACATACATATTTATTAAATATTCTTATATTAATAAATGTATGAAATTTATTATTGTAATATTTTCTAATATTATTATGTTATTAATCTAAACATATATAAGATATTAAGATTAATATATAGCAATATGTTAATAAATATAACGCATGGGGGCTCCCCTATGGGGTTGTGTATCGAGGATATTGCTAGACTCGGTGGTTCTATCTGCCACCTCGCAGAGGCAATTACATTAAATAGAGGGGGTGACGTGGCCACCCTCATGTATGTAGAATAATGTGAGTATACTGCATCTAATCAATCATGATAAGTAGCATTGATAGGGGGAAAGGGGGGAGGCGGGTCCGTCTCTGAAGCATTATCCCAGGGAAAAATCTTGAATCCTTTGGAAATGAGGTATGGCCTACATCTTGGGAGAAATATAGGTTATATGGAGGAAACTCATAAAAAATAATATGTAAGTATAATTTCTTTGCATCCTTGAGAGCGGCTCTGAAGGGAAAGGATATGAGAGTGAATCTATATGCAAGTTGTGTAGGGGAAAATTGGGGATCAGTTCTATGTAGCTCAGGGCTAATGAAGTCTATTTGGAGTTCATACCATATTTTAGCTATATACCAATTCATTTCAATTTATCTCAATGTAATTGGTATGCAAGTACCCTTTCTAGTCTTCCTTTGATGCATAGAGGTCACTGCGTCTTGGGTAATTCTTAAGCCTTCTTATATTTATAATTTACCTGCTAGTATTTTACTTAGCTTCGATTGTTTTCTTTTGGTGTTGTTTTTTCATATGGGCTTGGTCATTCTCTCATTTTTGTAGTTGTAGTAGTGGGACTATATCCATGAATTGTGGTATATTTCGTTTTAATTTTTCCAAACCTTACATGTACTAGTGTTGTTTTCATATCTATTACTAGATTCTCACACTTTGGAGTTGGTATGGCTGCTTTTCAGTTTCATCATCCCAATCATGTTGAAAAATGTTACTTTGCCTAATTTATGCACTCAATTTTTTGTTCTAGGCCATTTATGTGTTGATATGAGAAGGATATTCCTATTTGAAAATATGCAGTTCCAACGTATGAGAAGTAGGCAAGGGTGGGAGGAAACAATCCACAGGGTTGAAAGTAAACCCCAAAATAGGCCTAAGATGCCACTAAACCATTTCACTTTTTTGTACCCCTAGAAACCTGTAATGAACTTTAGCAATTGGAAATCCTAACAGCTAGAGATAATTATGCCTTCTCAAATTTAGAGATAATGGATGAGATTGGGCAGTGGTTTCCTAAACCTACTCATAACAAGGGAAGTAAAAATAAGTACTTCAACACCTTATCACAATAACAAGAAATACAAACCCTAGTGGGAAGGGTCCTTACTAGAAACAAGGCTAAAAAATATAATCATTTGTATGTCTCGAGATTTTCAAACATATCTAGAGAAACCAACGGGCTTGTCTTGAGAGAAGGGACACTTGGGTGGCTCATATTGGGTGCCACAATCCATGTATTCTGTTACTTCAATTGCTTCAACATCCACTAATAAGGATACGACACTTGTTACCTCTTATAATTCGTAACTTTTGAAATGATTGCTCACATATTTTATTATTATTATTATTATTATTATTATTATTATTATGTAGATACTTTAATTATTCTTTAGTTGTTAAAAATTTTGGAGTTTTAAACAAATTATTTTATAGGTAGGTGGTAAAAAATATATGTTTTAACTCTAGGAAAGTGAGACCATTTGCGGACAAACATGCTTAAGATGGTAGGATGAATAATGTACTAACATTAGATTTGTTCCTAGAATCCCTCAAATCCATTTGCTCTAAATAATGTTTTGTTTCTATGGGTGGGTGATATCCATGATTGGATTGACTAATGAATCTCGTATTTGCAGAACTTTGTCCAATAAAGTCCTCATTTATAGTGCTCTGGCTGGTTAATTTTCACAACTAAGATCAAATTCCACAATGGAAAACTCATATAATTAATATAATAATTTAATTAAGTTCCTATTTTCGAGAGGATCAAAATCGACCTATAGAGCACCTCAATTGGGCAAGTATAAGTTAATTTATGAATTAATTTATTATTTTATGGCTCGGCCTAATCGAATGTTGATCTAGTCAAAGCCCCAAGCAGTCACTTACAAATTTATAAATATACACGGCCTCAAGTTCATTTTCACACATTCACTCATGAGATATCCTCCATGATATTTCATTTTTGGTCGTATTTACTATTTTTGGATCACACAGGTCCATCGACAAGAGCTCGCGTAAAAGGTCACGATCACAAAAGTGACCACGCATTAGATCTGGGTGACATGAAGCAAAGTTGTGGGCATGAAAGGCTAAGGTAGTGGCCTAGGTCAGCAGAGCTGTGATCTATGTGTGTTGTACCCATGACCAAGGACCCCAGAACTATTGGCTAAGTTTGTTGAGGGCATTACCTAGTCACAGAGGTCAGATCATGCCGATTTGAAGTAGAGCCGTAGGAAGAATGTGTTGTGGTAGCAACTTAGAGATCGAAATCCATAGGATGAGTTGGTTAAGGCCTCGAATCAGAGAATTACTGGACAGATGTAATTTAGTTCACCTTCAGTTGGTTGTGCAATGCTTCTAGACATCAGTCGTTCGGTCACAGTTGTGTCAGAGTGATCATTGATAGTCTCCTGCATTCATATCTAGGGCTTCAGAGATGAGATCACTTAGTGATATTTCAGATATGTGTTTTGGTATCATAGATCTACTGATCTCTAAATCATATCTATTTTTTTATGCTATAGATGTATCTTCAGTCATCATTCAGTATCATTTGTGTTCATCAGTCTGCTACAACCAGTGTCAGTGCATTTCATTTCTTGGATTCATTTTTTCCTTCATGCAGAAGTATGGGTTTAGTTTTCGTGCATGTATGCTATTTATTTTCTGAATCATAAAGATATGTACCTATGGATCATTGTACTCTTGTTGCTCAATAATTTGATGAAGATCTAAAAAGAATAATTTCCAAGGGTTTTCCCCGTAGTGGGTTTTTCCCTAGTCTCGGACTAGTCCCAGTGCCTCTATGTTTTCATTCTTCTCTTCCTTTGATCTTTTAATTTATTCTGCTTAGATGATGATGATGATGACGATGATGATGATTTTGTTGTTATTTCTACGTAGTTATATATTATTCTAGTTAATAATACAGATATGTACAAAGGAATAATTATTTGGGGTGAATGTAACATGTTAATGATGAAATTTAACTATCAAAGTAATGAACAATGCTGGTTTATGAAAAATTGACATGGTACATGTTAGCGCTAAAGTCAACACTTGGATTGTATCAAGTGCCTAACCAGACACATATTAAGCTCAATGGATTTTCTTATAGTTGGATTAGGTTTTGGAAGGTGGTTGGAGTTCTCACACTCCAGAAAAATGATTTTGAACAGATAAATCACTCACGCATATGGGGGTACTAGTGTTTGATGTAGTAGAAAATATAAGTTTGTAATCCAATGGTTAGGAGAATATGAAAATAATAGTGGGTCTATAGGATAGAAGTCCACTGCTTAGATGAAAGGATAACAAAATATTCTAGAATTGTAATGCATTAATGAAAGAAAACTATCACAAGACTTATAAGAATCTCATCATACATATAAAAGGTTCTATTATAGAGAATGCTTATGAACAAGCTTACCATACACATCTTATCAAGAAAGCTTGTAAAACAAGATTGATAAAAATATATAGCCATGTATTTCTATATCATAAGACTGAAAAAAACATGAGACAATATATATATCACAATCTGGAAATGAAGTTGTAAGATACGGAAACACATAAGGAAAGTACACAATACACACATCAAAACATTCATAAATCCTCAAGAGTGCATCTGAATATTATAAGTTCAAAAAGTACACAACTCAGGATGCTATGAGATGAATAACTCGCGAACCTCTTTCTCATTGCTTTTCATAACATATATAAAAAAAGGTAATTTGTTAAAGATCCACAATTTTAGCTAGTCTGTTGTAGGAACTTTATTAAAACTTTCTAAATATAGAAAAATATATTTAAAGTTTATATAAAAATAGAAAGGCAGTTAATGTACAATATTTGGTTTACAAAAGTATAAAAATAAAACTTGATAATATGAAATTCAAACTTGCCAATATGAGGTAGCTAACTTCTCCTTGATTCCTGGAAGTTTTTTCTCCATAAAAAGTGCAACAGTTACTAACTGAATGTGACACCTGGAAGACAACTCACTAGATGGTGCTTCGCTGGGAAGAAGAAAAAATTACCAGTGTAGCAGCATTTACTTAATCACCGTCTAATGTCATCCCTTGAGACCAAACCAAACTATCTTTATATATTCTTATGAACAAAACAAAGAGCTACCTATTGAAAATGTAGCGATCGCTGATAAATTTGTAGATAGGCCCAAAATAATATTGATCTTCATATTTTCCTGCCTGATGGAGACGATGATTAATCACACAATATGCTGATAGGTTCAACTTGTAAAGAGGTCGGCATAGGTGCATGGTTTGATTCTTCCCCGATGGTCGAAACTTGGGCCTTCTGTCTTGAAGGCCTTCCCACTTTCCTTCTTGAAATAATTCCATTGAAACCCTCATATGTTAGAAATTTTTCCCATGTGTATCTCCTCTTCTTTAAATGATATACCACTAACATTTTAATTAACCCCCAGTGATAAATACTTCGAAGAAAATAATTTGGGGTTGACCCTATCTTCTGATACATTTTCATCACTAATTTGTAAAGGAACAAAGGGAGGTTCATAGGTCTAGAGCTCGAAATATGAGACAAAAATCTCATTTGATATTGATGAACTATAGAGAACCTTCCCTCGCAGGTGATATAGCATCAGACTATAGTGATAACTCCCTGTTATTCAGTATTACAATAGGAAATAGGGACAATAGGAGTCCAATTCACATCTGCATGTTCAGGTTTAATATATGCATTTAAATCCTCTGTAAACAAAATTTTTCCCTTAAACCATGACTCATCTGATGTCGAAAACTGGGTAGATCGTGCTATGATGGCTTCTAATATCTCTAAAGTTCGAGACCCCACCATGACCTGATTTATGTTAAAGGATTCGGCTAATTCTTAAGTGACCGCAACATTATCCCCCCAGAATTTGCTCAAAAAATGGTATCATCGAGCTGCCTGAAATTGTGCCTTTGCACGGTGGTCAAAAAATCGTGTATTAGCAGGTTCTGAGTGGTTTAATTTACCTCTTCGGCCCATTCTTTATTACTAACACCTTATTCAAATGTTTATGAACACCTATAAAGGATTAAAAGAGGAAAGCCATGAAGCCTTAAACATTGTTGGAAGATAACTTTGAAAGGTAGCTTTCTCAGGGCAAATAGTTATGTGAAAAAATGAATGTAAACCCCTAAACTCTTTGCATGCCCTTGATTTTGGTGAAGTTAGTTGGCATGAAACTTAATGATTTACTTTTAGGCGAAAAATCAGCATCACTCCACCAAATAATTTGTCTAATTGCTACCCGTACTTTAGTTTTGAGCTTCTTCTTTAATGAGTAGCGTCCTTGGCATATTTGCTAAATTTAGCAGTTACCAGTAATCTGTGTGATGCCTCCAACGAAATGACTGCGTTCCAAAGAGTAGCGCATTTTTTCATGTTGTTTGTACAAACAACTTTTATGCAAATTCGAGAAAATTGTACTTTTTACATAAAGGAAGTAATTGCGACGGTGCCCTTTAAAACCAAATTTTCTGGGAAAATTGATACTTTGCATAAAGGTAGCAATTTTTTGTTATTTCCTAAATAGAAAATTATTTTGACATTTTATGCTTGATTTTGGATCATTCAATTTAATAAGATATCATTATGGATACATAATACTCTCAAAATAGATCCATGGCATTAACTACAAAAGGTAGTTAGATACTTATTAAGAAGTAGATTTACCCTAATTACTCTAAGACACAAAAATAGATCCTTGGACTCAAACTTCTGGATTTTGTTGAAAATAATAAAAAATTTGACACACCTTTTAACCCCACAAGGCCTTCAACCATGAGATAATGGGGAAAATAAAGGATCAAAGACACAAATTCCATGGTGACTAGATGGAAAAATACAATGCTAATAATGGCTCCTATTGGGGATGAATTCCTCCCTATGAGGCTTCAAGGACTGTAGACTCAGTGCCATAAACTCTCAAGACTTTTATAATTTTAGGAGCTAATGACAAGAACTAAATTTTCATTGACTAAACTCAAAATTGACTCTATTTACAGAGACACATACCATTGGGCATGGATTTTTATTGAAACAACATTCTAGATATTTTACAATGGAAAGTCTTGAATGAATTAACGAATGAAAAACCTTTTGATAAAATGACCATTGACTAGACCCCCAGTCAATTGATCATCATCTAAATTCTTGAGCATAAATTTGTTGTTCTCCAAAACTTGAGCAATCTTGAATGGCCTGAACCACAAGTTATCGAACTTGCCATGCTTTCCACAGTCTTCTCTTTTGACATCCCAGTGCAGTACGAAATCATTTTGTTGAAATACCTGTTGGTTTTCCATTTTGTAAAAAACATGTTTTAATTTAGTTTTGTATTTATGTGCTTTTTCCATTATGGATTCCCAAATTTGATGAGCTTCTATAAGTTGCAACATTCTTCTCTGAATGGGATTTGAATCATCAATTTCATGCTGTAAAAAATTCATAATAGGAAGGGAAAACTATAATGGCATCACGACATCAGAACCATAAAGAATTTGAAAGGGAGAAACTCCAATTGATTTCTTGCTACTCACCATGTGTGCCCAAAGAGCATGAAGTAGCTGACTGTCCCAACTTCATTTATTTTCTGGCATCATCTTCTTAATGATTCTTACTAGGCTTGTATTTGATGACTCAAATAACCCATTACCTTGGGGGTAATAAGGTGTAGAATGAGTCAAATAAATATTATATTTCTGACAGAATTCATTCATCTTGGAAGATTTAAAAGCCATTTCATTTTTAGTCACCAAATTATGAGGGAAATCAAATCTAGACATAATATTTTCCAAAAGAAATTTAATTATTACAGTGTCAGTGTCGTCCCTGGTTCGAATGGCCTCAATCCACTTGGTGAAATATTCTGTGGCTATAAGAATCCACTTGTGTTGTCCCGATGATGGCGGATGAATCTCACCAATGAAGTCTAACCCACACTACTAGAAAGGAGTGTCTACTGAAATGGGAATGAGAGGCAGTGGGAGCAGCTTCTGCTTACTGAAAAAAATTGACACTCAGTGCAAGCTTTGAATTTAGCAAAAACATCAGAGAAAAGAGTTGGCCAATAATAGCCAACTCTTAGAATTTTAATTGTAGTAGCTTTCTAGTATAAATTTCCACCAAAGATCCCTACATGTATATCTGACATAAATTTTTGTGACTCAACTTCATCTACACATCTCAACAAAACTCCTACAAGATCTTTCCAATAAATATTATTTTCAATTATGAAATACTTAACAACCTTTAGTTTGAAAGCCCTTTTCTTTGATTTTTCCATTTCTGGAGGACAAATGAGATTTAATAAAAATTACACTATATCCTTATACTAGTAGGAATAAAATATTTTAGGATAATCAGATATACCTTATTTACCTATTTCTTAAATAACCTCCATGTTCAGATTTAGATCTTTGTAATTTGATTCTACCATCAAGTGGGCTAAGCCATGTACCTTTATCAACTTGGTAGGTCTAATTTTAATGTCTAATTCTAGAATTTGTGTTAACCATCTTCACGTCCTACCATATGTATCTCCCTGCAAAAATACATCTTTGACAACGATATTTGGCCTAAAAGAAATGACTTTAGAATATAGAAAATAAACCCGAAGAGACTTTAAAGCCTTTACCAATTCATATTCGTATTTTTTGATCAAGTTGTACTTTAACTCAACATCTCTTAATGCATGGCTGAAAAAATAAATAGGCTTCTCCAAGCCTTCTTTGTTATTTTGTAGTAAAAATGCTACAATAGTTTCCTCAGAATCATATGAAAAGGTAAGGGAATCCTTCTCAAAATGAGGGTTGATTAACATTGGGGATTTGGTCACGATAGATTTTATTTCTATGAAAGAGTTTTTTTATTCATCTTGCCATCTGAATTTTGCATATTTCCTTAATAATAAATTTAAATGTTTATTTAGTTTTGTAAAGTTTGGAACAAAATGCCTCAGAAAATTAATTTTACCCGAGAATGACTGTAATTATTTCTTATTTCTGGGTAGACCAATAATCTGTATAGCCTCAACTCTCTCTAGGTCAATACAAATACCATTTTCTGCCACTTTCTGCCCCAATAGGTTTCCCTCTTGAACAAAAAAGAGTGATTTCTTTGGGTTCAAAGATAAACCAAATTTTCTACACTTATTAAACACTTGTTGAAAATGTTTTAAATGATCCTCATCAAATTTTTAAAAGACTGTAATGTCATCCAATTAAATGACTACAAACCTGCCCTTTTCCCCTGCAAAGGCAATATCCATTACACGCTGAAACATTGCACCTGCATTCATTAAACCGAAAGGCATCTTATTGTACATAAATGTTCCCCAGGGTGTAGTGAAAGTTTTTTTCTCCCTGTCTTGTTTATCAACTAAGATTTGATTATACCCAGAGAAACCATCTATCATTTACAGCCTCTTTGAGCCTACTACCTTATACAAAACATGGTCCATCTTGGGTAAAGGATGATTGTACTTTAGCGAACACCGGTTCAAATTGCGGAAATCAACACAAATTTGAATTTCATCGTTCTTCTTTCGAATCGGGACTATATTAGCTACCCAATTGGAAAATCTTAAGGGAAGAATTATTTTGGCTTCCCACCCCTTTCTAATTTCCTTTTCAATAATAGGGAGTAACATGGGATTAATATGTCTTATCTTCTGTACTATAGGTTGCGCTTCTATTTTGAGAGGAATTTTATGTTCCATTACACTTTGTTATAGGTCTTTAAATCATTGTAGGACCATGAAAAAATGTTTGCATATTTCTTCAACATATTGAGATATTTAGTTCTAGTTTCTTGTGGAAGAAAATTATAAACTTTAATAAATCTAGGATCATTTTCTATACCAATATTGTAGTCAATTGTATTATTTCCATCTATTTTACTATCAGGGTTTAAAAACAAATCATTATTATCGAATGACCTCTCTAAAGGAACCAAGCCTTTAGGAATAAAGTTTTTTTTAGATCAATAAAATATTTTCTGGCTATAGTATTTTTAAAGGGCTTGCTATTTTGACTTTCAACTGTGTCTTGCTCATTATCAATCTGTATGTCTGAAAAATCCTCTACACATTCCAAAATTTTCTGAATTTCTTTAAAATGTTCAAATACTTTCCAGTATTTGATATTTTCAGGAATGGAAGGTCTGATTTTTATCTGGACATCATATGTTGCTTTAACATAAAGAGGAACCTTAAATTACTGGTAGCTATGGCCAGTGAATCTACCATTTCATTTGCTTCCCTAGAAACATAATTTAAATTAAACGTTGAAAAATAGTATTCAATTAAATCCCACACTTCATTTTTGTATTTTTTAATTTTGAATTTTTCACTTGATAATTATCTCTCACCTACAGTACCACCAATTCTGAATGACAAAAAAAAACCAACTGTTCAGCTCCCAAATATTTTCCATCTTTCATACCCAAAACAAGGGCCTCATACTCAACAATGTTGTTGGTAATGAGAAATTGTTATTTATATGATAGGGTCACTACTTGTTGTGTGGGAGAAATAAGAACTACACCAGCCCTTGATCCCTCTCGTGATGAGGCTCCGTCAAAATATAATTTCCAGACCTGCCCTGTTTCAAATGCTACTCATTTATGACTTGTAAATTCTGATTTTTCCTGAGTTCAGGCTGAAAATTGTTGTCATCAGTAGAAAGGGGTAATATGGATGACCCTAACTCCTTCTCCTATGCATATATAGGATGATTTTAGGGGTTTTTCTGATCAATTATGATATAAGCCATTTGTGTTTCCCTATATAATCTCCTTAATTCTCCTTGAAATACAGGGATAGTGGCATAGGTCATATCCATTTGAAGGGTGCCTCCCAAATTTTTGGATCAAGATCTAGAAAGAAGAATTCTAAACCTAGAAGGTATGTCTGCAACCACTATGTCCATTACTAGAATTTTCATGGGGATCTAGGTAAGGGAGACTACCAAATCCTTGATTACTCCTCAAAAACTTGACCCTTTTAGAGTCAAATGTGTACATATCATGGTATTTCTTAGTGATTTCCAGTCCTAGTTCATCCATCACTTTCTTAGTAATTAGATTGTGAGAGGCCCCAGAATCTAATAGACAGTTATGGAGTAGCTTCTCATGAATATTGAGTGAAAGATAAAAAGGTGGGGCACTATCATTGTTCTGATCTTGGACATGGATACCCAAGTAGATGGTAGGGTGTTCATCCTCTAGATTTACTGAGTTAAGAGCAGGAGTAGATGGTTGCAACGGACCTTTAAATGATTCTCTGTAGACTATATTTTTCAACAGTTCAAGGAGTGGAACTTGAATCTTGATTTTATTTAGTTCAGACTTGAAATTGAAATTGAGAGGGGCTGAACACTTATTTTTTACAACAGTTTTCCTAACTAGAGGAAGGTTAGTTGATGGAGGAGTATCATTAACTTTTGTCTCTTTTTTTAGTAGCATGTTTTTCAGAATCTTGTTTTTGATGGGGCTTTTGGACAACCGGTTCAGACCTTAAATTATATTTTTTTTGTTTGATTTTTAGCTTTATTTTTCTCATTTTGGACATAAATAAGACCATATTTGCATATGAAAATAGATTTATCATAGACTGATCTTCATACTCTTGCAGAGTCAAACAAGTTGACTATGATGTCTCCCTAACAAAATTTATTTCTTCGTCTTCGTCTTCCTCTTCTTTTTGATTTTCCTCAGCAAAATGATTAAGAGGAGGCTGAACATTCTGATCATCAGGATTTCTTCTTCGACGTTGTAAAATATGTTGAGGCTGAAAGGGTCTCCTAAAAGGAGCCTGATTTCTATTTCCGTCATTTTGAATGGTTCTAGCAGTAGACTGATTTTATAACTCTAGTTTATACATTTTGGAAGAAAGATTTTTAATTAAAATGGAAATTTGATCTAGCTTTTCTTCGGCTATAAAATATTTAGAGGAGGAAGGCAGTTTCTCCTCTTTTATTTTTTTCTTATCCTTTACTCCCTTCCCCTCTTCTATTTTCAGTTCATTTGAGGCCAAAATATTGGACTACACTCCAATAAGAAGCTCTTGCATAACTACCAATGTTTGTGGCTTCTCATCTCTTAACCACAATGTTGTTAGAAAATTATATATTACAAAGCAATGCAAAACATAAAATATCTGGAAAACACAAGCACACAAAACACATAAAATCAGAGAGACACAGATATACATGGTTCACCCAGTTTGGGCTACATCCACCTCGAACAACCACTCCTTCCTTTCCATTATCCAACAAAATGAAGAGACACAACCTAAAATAGATCCGTTTTAATATCCTCTGTTCTCTCTCACAGTCTCCATATTTGTTTCTCGCTCTGAGAATACACATACAATACACATCCACAATACAATACTCTCATACAAGCGAGGGGTTGCCTTCTAGGGAAAAAAAACCCTAAACTAAACATAACTTCTACCATTAGATCATCCGCCTAATGAATGGCCCAGATTGAATAAAAATTAATATACTTTTACAAGGAAAATTTACATCTTTTTTTAGCTTCGGGGGCAGCCACCCCCCTGGACCCCCAAGAAACATTTAATTATGGGCGGTGTTTCCGCCCCATTAAGGTACAAAAGTGGAACGTTGTGATAAAAATTAAATAAGATAATCAGGCTCCACACCCAAAAAATGCAAACTTGGTGTCTAAGGCATTGGAAAAGGTTATCATAGTTGTAGTTTCAGGGGGTTTGACTTCTACCAAAAATTTTTGATAAACATTATTGAGTCTCTTTATAAAATCTTGTAATGACTCAACAGTATTCTTCTTTAAAGCTCCAAACTGTGTAAGTTAATACAAGTAATCCTTACATTCACCCCGTTTTTTTACAAACACTTCCTCCAAAGCATATATTCCTATTATTGAAGTTACTCATAAATTTCTGAACCACTTACAATCTCCTCCATCCAAGCTCTGAAAAAAGAGTCTCAACTAAAAACCTTCGTGTTCAATATTTTGGTTACCATCATAACTGTAAAAAGCAACTAAATGATCTTCAACAGATATTCCTTCTCCCTCCCCTGTATATTTGGGCAAATATTTTAGATAATCCCATTGAGGAAGGGCATGTAAATGTTGAGGGAGAACAAGAAGTGCATATCTTGCAGCAACAATTAGCTGCATCCTTGTAGGAGGAGGCTGAGCCATGATTTCCTGAGGTACAATCAGCGAACGAATTCCTGATACAGATGTTTGAGTGCTTGAAATTGTAGTCTATGGAATTTGTATTTGTTTCAGAATAGCAGAATGTTATTGGGTTGGTTCCTCAGGCTCTAAAGATGAGAAAGGATTATCAAAAAAATGAACACAAGAGGATTTCATTTCGACCTCTCCAAGAGAATCAGAATCATATGTAGATTCTTGAAGGATTTGGGCAACGCCAATTTTATTTTTTTGAGCTAAACATTCAGAGATATTAAAGGTCTAGTTTCATGAATATTACCTTTTCCTTGATGAGAAGAGGAGGAGCCAATAGATGGGTTTTGGAATAGGTGAGAATACTCCTGTTGTGGTTCATGAGAGGACTGATATTCATGATGAGTTTGAAGAAAGTTTAAGACTATTTTAATATCTTCTTCAGTTAGAATAGCCCTATATAAGAAGGGTGCAATCTCCAATATCTATTCTAATTCCATTTTTGTAAACAAAGAGGATTTTGATTCATCATTCTCTTCACTGACACTTAAACCTATGATTTTTCTTCTTTCTCTGGAGTAACACTTATCTCTGATTTACTAAATGATGACTGAGGCATACTTTTAGCTGCATCTAGGTTAACATCATCTATTTTATCTTTTATAGAATTAGTTTCAACTTGAGATATTATAGTAGAGTCTACAATTGAGTATTGATTTGAACTTTCTACTCAATCCTTTGAAACTAAAACTTCATTTTCTTTTAAAATATATTTTGGTACCTTTTTTGTCGAAGTATACTTCGAATGCACTTTTCTCACTGGATGTGATGTAGCTACATTTTTTTTCTATTTCCCTTTGGCATCCTTTACGATATTTTATATATCATAGACTAAAGTCACAGGAGGTGATCTCTGATTTCTTCTTGTAGTAGGTGCTCTTGAAACCCTTCATCCTTGTTGTGGAGTCACCAAGTGAAATAGTTACAATCAAAAGAGTGCCTAGTTTTTATTCACCATTAAAAACTAGTACTAGACATTCATGTAAGAAACTCAGGAGAATACTGATTTCTGGATCTTTGACTCCCGACAGACGTACCAAAAGATGTTAGCACTAGAATTAGTACTTGGATTGTACCAAGTGCATCACCAGACACATCTTAAGCTCAAGGGATTTTCTTATAGTTTGATTAGGTTTTGGAAGGTGGTTGAAGTTCTCACACACTAGAAAAAGGATTTTGAACAAATAAATCACTAACACATATGGGGGTACTAGTTTTTGATGTAGTAGCAAAGACAAGTTTGTAATCTAATGGTTAGGAGAATATGAAAATAACAGTGGGTATATAGGATATAATTCACTGCTTAGATGAAAGGATAACAAAATATTCCAGACTTGTAATGCGTTAACGAAAAAAATATTTCATAAGACTTATAAGAATCTCATAATACATCTAAAAGGTATCTGTCACAATGAATTCTTATGAATAGGCTTACCATTCACATATTATCAAGAAATATTGTAAAAAAAGAATGATAAAAATATATAACCATGTATTTCTATATCATAAAACTAAAAAAAACATGAGACAACGTATATATCACAATCTGTAAATGGAGTTGTAAGATATTGAGACACATAAGGAAGGTACACGATACACACATCAAAAAATTCATAAATCGTCAAGAGTGCATCTGAATGTTATAAGTTTGAAAATTACACAACTCAGGATGTTATAAAATGAACAACTCAAGAACCTCTTTCTAATTGCTTTCATAATATATATACAAAAAGGTAACCTATTAAAGATCCACAATTTTAGCTAGCCTGTTGTAGGAACTTTATTACAACTTTCTAAATATAGAAAATTATATTTAATGTTTATCTAAAAATTGAAAGTTAGTTGATGTACAATATTTGGTTTACAAAAGTATAAAAATATAACTTGATAATATGAAAGTCGAAATTGTCGAGCTGAGGTGGCTAACTTCTCCTTGATTCCTGGAAGAATTTTCTCCATAAAAAGTGCAACAGTTACTAACTGAATGTGACACATGGAAGAAAACTCACTAAATGGCGCTTCGATAGGAAGAAGAAAATATTACCATTATATCAGTATATACTTAATCACCATCTAATGTCATTCCTTGAGACCAAACCAACCTATCCCTATATCTTCTTATGATCAAAACAAAGAGCTACCTATTGAAAATGTAGCGATTGCTGATAGCTTTGTAGATAGGCCCAAAGTAATATTGATCTTCATATTTTGTTGCTTGATGGAGACAACAATTGGTCACGCAATCTACTGATAGGTTCAGATTGTAAATGGGTCGACATAGGTGTGGGGTTTCGTTTCTTTCCAATGGTTGAAACCTGGGTCTTCTGTGTTGAAGGCCTTCCCACTTTCCTTCTTGAAATAATCCCATTGAAACCCTCATCTGCTAGAAATTTGTCCCACGTGCACTTGCTCTTCTGCAAATAATATATCACCAAAATTTTAATAAACCCTTGGTGATAAATATTATGAAGAAAATAATTTTGGGTTCGCTGTATCTTCTGAGACATTTTCAACAGTGATTTGTAAAGGAAGAAAGGGAGGTTCATAGGTATAGAGCTCGAAATATGAGATAAAAATCTTATTTGATATTGATGAATTGTAGAGAACTTGCCCTCGCATGTGATATAGAATTGGAATGTCATGATAATTACCTACGATTCAGGCTTAAAATAGGAAGTAAGGATGGTATGAGTCAAATTAACATCTGCATGTTCACGTTTAATATGTGCATTTAAATTCTATGCAAATTTTTTTTCCCTTAAACCATGACTCACCTAAAGTGGACAACTGGGTAGCTCGTGCTATGATGGCTTCTGATATCTCGAAAGTTCGAGACCCCACCAGGACCTACTTTCCATTAAAGGATTCGGTGAATTCTTGAGTGACTGTAACATTATCCCCTAAGAATTTTCTCAAATAACGATACCATCTGACTGCCTGCAATTGTGCCTTTGCGCGGTGGTCAAAAAACCATGTATTAGTAGGTTCCTAGAGGTTTAATTTACCTTTTTGGCCTATTCTGTTTTACTAACACCCTATTCAACTATTGATGAAGACCAATAAAGAATAAATAGAGGCATGCCATGAAGCCCTTAATGCTTCTAGAAGATAACTTTGAAAGGTTGCTTTCTCAGGGAAAATAGTTACGGGAAACAGTGAATGTAGACCCCTAAACTCTTTGCATGCCCTTGATTTTGGTGAATCTAGTTGACACCAAACTGAATGATTTAATTTTAGGTGCCAACTCAGCATCACTCTACCAAATAATTCGTCTAACTACTACTCGTACTTTAGTTTTGAGCTTCTTCTTTAATGAGTAGCGTCCTTGGCATATTTGCTAAATTTAGCAGTTAGAATATAAAACACTCTTTTTAGTGGACCTCCAACAAGAAATGGCTTATGTTCCAAAATACTATAGCCTTTTCACCTTGTTTTATCCTTGACATCTCCTTATACAAGTTTTGAGAAAATTGCTACTTTACAAAAAGGTAGCAATTTCTGTGTTGCCTTTTGAAACCAAATTTTCGAGGAAAATTTCTACTTTGCAGAAAGGTAGAAATTTTCTATTATTTCCTAGAATAGAAAATGATTTTGACATTTTATGCTTGATTTTGGATCATTAAATTGAAAAATATATCATTATGGATAAATAATACTCTCTAACTGAATCCATGACCTTAACTACACAAGGTAGTTAGAGACTTATTAAGAAGTAGATTTACCCTAATTACTCTAAGACACAAAAACAGACTCTTGGACTCAAACTTTGGATTTTGTTGAAAATAATAAAAAAATTGACACACTTTTTAACCCCACAGGGCCTTCAACCATAGGCTAAGGGGAAAAAGAGAGGATCAAAGACACAAATGCAATGGTGACCAAACTTTGAAAAATACAATGCTAACAGTACCAGAGCTGGTTGAAGAAAAATCATGGAGATCACCCCAAGGAAGCACCTAGATGGAAGAAAGTAGAGGATGGTAGAGACCTAAAATAATTCTAGGGTATGAATAAAACCCTAGGAAATTAGTGGATAAGGTATTGAGAGAAACCCTGGTTTATGGTAAAGTCTTTAGGTTTGGACTATGAAACCTTTAACCCTCGCATGGTCTATGAGGATATGCTAATGTACTTGGGATCGATTTGAAAACTGACATGGGTATTGATAAAGTTTTTTATTGAAGGAAACACTAATTTATGATCTATGGTTGATTAGGTGCTCAAAATTGTGCTAAAGAATGAAAGTTGTTAGAATGGTCTGGAACCTGAACAACCATGTAGATCTCATCGTCTTGAATCTGGTGCAACTCGTTCCACGGAAACACGACACTGTATGCTCCCATAAACACATTTTTAACACTTTGTCAAACAAGATTTTTTTTTTTAAATGCAGAATATCCTAGTTAGCAGTCCATACAACTAAGTATGAATGCCTACGTGGCAGGGTGACTATACAGCTTGACTTGGTCAATGATCTCCATAGGCGAATGGGATCATGTCAAGTGGCACTTGGTTATTGGTTTGAAATGTTGCATTTTAATTGGTCAATTTGGTTGCCAACCATAGGATGCCACATGTCCCAGCCAGGGACTGCCATGTGGTAGCCTGAGGGCCACCAAAATATTGGGTTGAGTCTAAGCAAAGCAGATAGGGGTCGAACCCGCGACCTCCAAGTACCGAGCAGATAGCCATCACCATTGCACGCACGTGTTTTTCCTGACTATACTATGGTTTTCATAATGTTTTATTGTAACATATATTATGTAATGGGGGGATGGGGCCGACTTCTAGCCCCAACCCTAAACACCGCTGGAGGCAGGAGGTTAGCATCATGCCCCCCCCCCCCCAAAAACGATCCATAATCATAACCGCTATCTGCCAGCATCATGTGTCCACCATCAAAACCGTCAAGATCGTGGTCTTCTAGACGCTATTAACTGTGAAGATAAATACTGAACTCTACCAATGTGTCCACAATTACTGGATAATGCCGACGATTAGCTGATTTACCATTCGACATTTTTAATATAAAAAAATTGTATTTAAACCATATGTTATGGTTTAAAATTCGACATTAAGGCCTTATTGAGAAAATTAGCACAACAAAAATTTTGCTCAATTTTCAGCGAAATTGGCACTCAGTTAGCTAGATTCCAGGCAGGTTTTTAGGATGATGCTGAATTTTGGGGAAAATGTAGAGCAAATAGTGCAAAAACTTGGGGAAGTCATAACTAAGTCATTTTTTGTCAAAAATCAAGTTAGAAAGAGGCTACATGGGAATTGTTTTGGAATTCTGGAGCTGATGGAACATGTTTCAAAGTTGTTTCAGAATTTCAAACACATAATTACACTTTTGAGCATAATAGAAGGGAGCCAAGCCATTGGAAGCTAGACCAAGGAGATGTAGCCCAGGTGGGGTGAACTCCTTCATCATGTGTTGTTGTGTTACTATTTATGGTCATGTTAATTTTTGTTAGATTTTATTTTTCAAAAAAAAAAAATGCTAATTTTCTCATGAAATTCACATAAAAAATCATGTTAAACTTGCAACTAACCTCATCATCCTCAAGCACTTTCTTCAAATTCTAGATTGGATCTTAGCACAAAAAACACTAATATTCCCATTCAGATCAATTGGGTATCAGAGAACTAGGTTTACTTGTGCTTAATTTTTTTGGCAAGTGTTTAAATGCTTACCAGGTTGAATCTTAAAAGAGGAGAAGACAAGCTTGTGGGTGCAGGTTCTCTAGCTAGATCAAGGAGAAGGAGGGAACAATTGCCGCAATTTCCACCACAAGATTCACCTCCAATTTCAGTATAAAAATTCAGTAAGAATGTCTCATAAAGGAGGAAATGATAACATGCCAGAGGATGAGAAGTAATTTAGGAAGGCTTTCTTTGACATGACAGAGATGGTGAAGTTCCTCTATGAAGAGAGGAACACAAGGCTTCATGGTGAAAGCTACAGGACTTCGAGAGGAGAGGGTTCTTTAGGAGGGGTAGGTAATGGAATGGTTATAACAAACCATATAATCCACAAAAATCCTCACCATAATATTCACCTCCATATTCATCCTCTTCCAGTACTACAACCCTTACTCATACTCATCAACCTACCACAAAAGATATTGGTAAACAAACCTTGTTCAAACTTGATATTAAATTTGAGCTGCCTATGTATAATGGTGAAGTCAATGCAGAGAAGCTTGACAATTGGGTTCATTAGTTGGAGGTCTATTTTAGGATTCAAAACCTTCAAGATGATGATACAAAGATTCAGCTAGATTCCTTGACACTCGAGGGTGAAACACTAGTATAATGGAAATCCAAGACACAAGATGAGATTAAAATACATGGTAAGATCTCACTCTCTTTGTCTAATTTCATTGCTGAAATTAAAATACAAATTTACCCTCTAGCATATGTGAAAAAATCCATCATGAATTGGTATAACTTTAGACAACTTAAAGGTCAATGTGTGCAAGATTACACTCAAGAAGTACAAATAAGAGCTCCTATGTTAGGTGTTGATTTTCATTCAAAATACACGGTTGTGAAGTATATCGGGGCCTTACATAGCTACCTAAGCCATACTATCATTATGTTCAATCCCACTGGTCTAGATGAGGTTTTTGTGCAAGCCACTCACCTTGAGGCAAGAGGGTAAAATATTCTAGAAGAGGGTAAGAAGAAGCCATTTAAGGGTGGAGAGAAGGGAGATGGTTTCAAAGGAAAGGGAAATAAAAATCCATCCACTAAAAATGAAGGATATAAAATGACATGCAATCATTGTTCCAAAGCAGGTCACGATGAATACCATTGTTCGATGCTTCATCCAGAGATGAGGCCCAAGAAATTCAACAACAAGGGAAAACAAAAAATAGTTACAACCACTCAACAAGATTTGGGATCTGACTCGGGTGATGAAACTAAAATTACAACCATGGGTATGAAAGGAAAAGAATCCATTGTTAGCACTAATTCATCAAAATGTCACACTAGTACTCCAAATGAAGAAACAAGGATTGAATTATTTCATGTGAGGGTTATTTCAAAACATACAAAAATCCACACATTATTTGATAGTGGGTCTCAAGCCAATTTGATATCTGAAGGCTCACTCAAGAAACTTAATCTTGAAACCATTCCTCATCATAACCCATATCCATTGGGTTGGATATGTAAGAACACAAATTTTCGGGTTACAAGAAAGTGTATTCTTCGGTTTGCAATCACATCATACTTCATTAACAAAATTGAATTAGATGTTGTACCACTTGATATTTCAAGAATTGTTTTGGGAATTCCTTACCTCTATGATAGAAAAGCCATCTTATATCACCATGAAAACAAGTACTAGTTGTTCAAAAACGGTGTGGAGTATATTGAGACAACTCATCAAAGAAACTAAATCTTTCATTAGTTAATGCAAGGTAAATGGAAATACTAGTGAATTCAAGCAAGAATTTTATTCTTATTATGATTAAATGAAATAATGATGTTGATTATGAAGAATTTCAAGGTTGTGATCCAAATTTTAAATATGATTTGATTGAAGTGCTTAATCAAAATAATGAGTTTTTTTAGGAGCCAAAGGGGTTACCTCCCAAGAGGGGAATCCAACATGAAATATAGTTGCAGCAAGATTTTCCTCTCCCTAACATTGGAATGTATAGGATTTCGATGATGGAGAGTGCTGAAATCAAAAATACAATTCAAGAAGTTTTGGACAAAGGGATCATCCAACCAAGTACTTCACCATGTGGGTCACCTATTATGTTAGTTCCGAAGAAGGATGGAACATGGCACATGTGTGTGGAATTATGTGCAATGAACAAGATTATGGTAAAGAACTGTTATCCACTTCCTAAAATAAGGAATTTACTTGATCAATTGAAACATGAAAATTATTTTACTTAGGTGGACTTAAGGAATGGCTAACATCAAATTAGAATTTCTGAAGGTGACATTTGAAATACAACATTCAAAACAAAGCAAGGTTTGTCTGAATGGCTTGTTATGCCTTTTCATTTATGTAATGCTCCTGCTACCTTCATGCATGTGATAGATGATGTGCTATGGCCATTTATTTATGAGTTTTTCATCGTCTACTTAGATGATATATTAATTTTCAGTAAATCACTTGATGAACATGTCATGCATGTAAGAAAAGTACTTGATGTCTTAAGGAAAGAAAAATTATTTCTCAAGATGTCAAAATGTGAGTTTGGTAAAACTTATTCGATGTATTTGGGGCATATTGTTCAAGGAGGCAAGTTGAGGATAGACCCTTCTAAGGTTGAGGTCATTGTCAATTGGCCAACGCCCAAGATAATCACTAAGGTAAGAAGTTTTTTGGGAGAAGTTCAATATTCAAGGAAGTTTATTGCTACATTCTCTTTTATCGCAGCTCCTTTGCATGCATTGACTAGTGTGAAAAATGTCTTCCAATGCGGAGGCAAGCAACAAAAATCATTTGTTTCTTTGAAAGAGAAGATCAGTTCAGCCCTAGTACTTGCATTATTGGACTTGAGACAACCCTTTGAGATTCAAACTAATGAAAGTGACTACGCTATGGATGCAATGCTTATGCAACATGGTAAGCCCATTTCATTTCATTCAGAAATTTTCAATGGTGCAGTGATTAACTATCCTACTTATGGAAAGGAGCTTTATGCATTGGTTCAAACTGTGAAAAAGTGGAAACATTACTTAATGGGAAAGGAAACCATCATACACACTGACCACCAACCATTGCAATACTTGCAATCACAAAATAAGTTGAAACAGTCAAGGAAATTTCGATGGATGGGTTTCTTACAACAATTCCACTTGGTCATGAGGTATAAGAAACGCATTTACAACAAGGTTGATGATATGCTTTCTAGGCCTATTTTTAGTGTAGCTACTTTACTCAAGCATAATTTTGTTTTGCATGAAAGTTATCTTGAGCAATATTCATATGATAATGACTTTCAATATTTTTATGCAAGCTTGAGTTAAGGAAACCAAGTAGGGGAATTGTATTACCATGTGCATAATAACTTGTTGTATCATTTGGGAAAGATTTGTATTCCATAGGGGGAGAGAGTGATTGTCATAAGAGAAGCACACACTTCTCTTATTGCTGCCCATTTTAGTGTAAGTAAAAAAGTGGCACATATTTAGAGGTATTTTTATTGGCCTTGTATGCTTGAAAGTGTGTCATGTTTCATTAAAGGTTGTTCATTATGTGCAGACAACAGGCCTGGAAATAGGAATTTATGATTGTACACACCACTTCCTGTACCTTCATGTCCATGGAAGAGTGTTTCTATGGATGTTGTGTAACCAGCTCCAAAAATAGAAAAAAAGAGATATCAACGCCTTAGAAATAAACCACTTTGAGGGGGCAGCCTCCAATACATTACATAAATGAACAATTCTTGGATGATACAATTTACAAAACCTCCTTTCTATATATAGGAGTCCATGGGGACATAATGTAATCCTAGTGGGCCACAATGTAATCCTAGCCGACCTAATAATAATAATTTAAGGGCATAATAATAACAAAATGGGGGTTACAAGGGTATAATAATAACAATAAGGGGGTTACACTAACAAAAATAAGGGACTATAATAGTAATATAGGGACCTAACATGCCCCTCTCCTTCAAAAAAATGTTGTCCTCAACGCTTGAGTAGCTCTAGGTGCTTCTGTATAAAATTATCATCCTCCCATGTAAAATCTTCAGTGGGTAAGTTCTTCCACTTGATGAGATAATCTGAAATTGATCGATTCCGTAGTTGTCGAGTTCTTGTTTTCGTGACCACTTCAGGTTCCAATATGATTTTTCCTTCCTCATCAAGTTCTAGCAATATTGTTTGAACTGGAAGATTTTCACCTATAACCTTCTTCAAGCATGAAACATGGAAAACTGGATGTACTCGCGAAGAAGCAGGAAGCTCCAATTTGTATGCCATAGTACCAATCTTTTGCAACACCTTGTAAGGACCATAGTACTTTGGCGATAATTTATTATCCTTCTTAGATTGCTTGAGGGACATTTTTTTGTGTGGTTGTAGCCGTAAAAATACCCAATCTCCTACATCAAAACTTCTCTCGCTGCGATGTTGATCTGCCTGTTGTTTCATTCGATTTTGTGCCAAATTCGGGTTATCCTTTAAGAGTTGGAGAACTTCTTGTTGATGCTCGATGTGATCTTCCACTGCTTGAACCTTCGAATTTTCTCTTAAAGATGATGTGATGGATGGTGGATGATATCCATAAAGTGCCATAAATGGGGTCATTTTCGCTGCAGTATGGAAGGAAGTGTTATACCACCATTCAGCAAGAGGTAACCACTTGACCCATTGTGTTTGTTTATCAGATACAAAACAACGAAGATATCCTTCCAAACATTTATTTAGTATCTCAGTTTGACCATCAGATTGAGGATGATAAGATGAGCTATGAGCTAATTGAGTACCCAAACAAGAAAATAACTCCGTCCAAAAATTTCCAGTAAAAATGGGATCTCTGTCACTCACAATGACCCTTGGGCTTCCATGTAGCTTTTGAATTCTGTCCATAAATGTAGTAGCAACTGTACTTTCTTTAAATGGATGAGATAATGCACAAAAGTGTGCATACTTGGTAAGTCTATCAACTACCACCATGATGACACTTTTTCCTTCGGACTTAGGTAAACATGTGATAAAATCCATTGAAATCTCTTCCCAAGGTTGACTTGGAATGGATAAAGGTTGTAGAAGTCCTATGGTCTTAATTGTTTCCACTTTATTCTGCTGGAAAACCAAAAATTCCGCCACAAATTTTTGAATATCAGATTTAAGGCCATCCCAAAAAAATTCTTTCTTCACCATGTGGTAAGTTTTTAAAAATCCCGAGTGTCCTCCTAAAGGAGAAGTGTGCAATTCAAAAAGAATATTTTGTTTTAGTTGGGAATTCTTACAAAGATATAAGTGATCTTTGTACCATAAGGAATCATTTTTCCAACTAAATGTATCAGATGTACTAGGATCTTGCTGCAACTTTTGAATGAGTGTCCATACATCTTTGTCCTTCTTCCATTCATCTCTTGCTTCGGTTATCCAATCTGGTTGGATAATAGAAATGGCACAAAGCAATGCTTCCACCTCTTCATTCTTTCTTGAGAGTGTATCTGCAACAAAATTAAGCTTTCCTTTTTTGTAGATTATTTCAAAGTCATAACCCAACATATTTGTGACCCATTTTTGCTGCTCTTATGAAGATAGTCTTTGCTCCAAAAAGTGTTTAAGACTATCATGATCAGTTTTTACCTTGAAGTGTCTTCCCATTAGGTAAGTTCGCCATTTCTTTAGTGCATGCAGTATTGCTAACATTTCCTTCTCATAAATAGGTTTATGGAAATACTTTCCTTTGATTGGACGACTTTCAAAAGCAATGGGTCTTCCTTCCTGCATTAAAACAGCACCAATTCCATTTCCTGAGGCATCACATTCCACAATAAATGTTTTTGTGAAGTCTGGCGTAGCTAAGACCGGTGCTAGGCACATTGCCTCTTTAAGATGTTCAAAGGCCTTAGTTGCTTCAGGAGTCCATGAAAATGCATCTTTCTTCAATAATGTTGTTAGAGGTGCTGCTATTCTCCCATAATTCTTAACAAACTTGCGATAATACCCTATTAACCCAAGAAATCCTCGCAACTGCTTTATGGTTTTGGGGAATTTCCATTCCTTAATGGCTTTAATTTTGTTAGGGTCTACTTTAACACCCTGGTGAGATACAATATGACCCAGATATTCCACCTCTTGTACTCCAAAGAAACATTTGGATGTTTTTGCATATAATTGTTTCTCCTGCAATAGTTTGAGCACCCTGTCAACATGTTCAATATGATCCTTCCAAGACCTGTTGTAGATTAGTATATCATCAAAAAATACTAGCACAAATTTTCTAAGGAAGGGTTTGAAAATGGAATTCATCAACCCTTGAAATGTAGAATGTGCATTGGTAAGGCCAAAAGGCATGACCAAAAATTCATAATGACCCTCATGAGTTCGAAATGCTATTTTTGGAATATCTTGAGTCTTCATTCTAATTTGATGATATCCTGAACGAAGATCCAACTTGGTAAAATAAATTGCTCCATGTAATTCATCCAATAATTCATCAATCATAGGAATGGGAAATTTGTCTTTAATGGTGAGTTTATTGAGCTCCCTATAATCCGGACACATTCGCCATGATCCATCCTTCTTGTGTACCAATACTACAGGAGTAGAGAAAGAACTTTGACTAGGTTGAATTATACCCGCCTCTAACATTTCCGCAATCATACGTTCAATTTCGCTCTTTTGGAAGTAAGGATATCTATAAGGCCTGATGTTTGGAGGAACACTTCCTGGAATCAAATGAATAGCATGATCATGATCACGAATAGGTGGGAGTCCTTTGGGAGTTTCAAACACCTTGGAATGATTGTCCAAGACTTGTTGGAGATGTGCAGAAATAGATGATTTTGATGTTGGAACTTCTAGTGAGCATAATTGTGCAATTACGCCTCGTTGTTCTTTCTTTAGAAGCTTTGTCATGCCATTAGAGCTTATTATCCTTCCTGGCTTCCCTTCAATACCCCGTAGTTCGACTTCCTTTCCTTATGAAAAGAATTTCAAGAAAAGTTCTTGAAAATTAAAAGCTACCGTCCCCAAAGATTGTAACCATTGTACTCCTAGTACAACATCAGCACCTCCCATAGGAATGGAAAGCATTGGACTAGTCAATACATATTCCCCCATGGTTAGCTTGATATTATGGCATTTTCCATAGAAATTTATAGTTCCTTTATTTGCAACCATCACTTGACATTCTGGTGTTGGGTATAGGAAACAATTTAATTCCTTGGCTACCTTACAATGAATAAAATTATGGGTGCTACCTAAATCAATCAACACTATTACCTTTTTCTTCTTGATTTGTCCTTGTATCTTGAGAGTTTGAGGAGTGGTAATTCATGCCAGCGCATTACACGATATGGTCGGATTCATTTCTTCCTCTTCTAGAGTTGGTTCCAGGTGTATATCCTCTTCTTGTTCATTTTCTTCTTCCTCTTCACAATCTATGTAAAATAATTTCTTCTCAGCACACTTATGACCTTTAGTCTATTTTCTATCACAACTGTAGCAAAGCCCTTTTGCTCTTTTTTCTTCCAATTGTTGTGGTGTCAACCTTGTAGGTTGTGGAAATCTAGGCGTAGCAACACTTCCTTATTTATAGAATTGAGTGGTAGGCTTCCTTGTCGCCATAATTTTACATTCAACTTTTCTTGCCAATCTGAATGCCTTCTCCAATGAATCAGGTTCCAGAATGTGAACTTCATGTTGTATGTTATCATTTAAAGTGCCTATGAAGAGATCAAACCTGTGTTCCTCTGGAATATCAATTACCCTTATATTCAATTTTTGGAAGTCCTCAATGTGCTGCTCCACTAAACCCTTTTTTTTGAGATTTATCAATTGGCTAAAGAAAGTGTTTCTCTTCGTATCCTCATAATGTGCTATCATTTCTTCCGTAAAAATTGACCAAGTGACAATTTTTTTACGGGAGCAAAGCCATCGATACCATACAAATGTATTTTTTTCTAAATGTAAAGTTGCAATGCGTAGCTTTTGTGTGTTTTGCACGTTATGGAGATCAAAATATTGCTCCATCTGTAGTATCCATGTTACAGGATCCTTTCCATCAAACTTCCTCATATCCATTTTTAGAATATGGTGGTTCTTCCTGCCAACATTAGAGTTTATGAAATCACGATTAACACTTATTTTGTTCTCATCATGAGGTTCTTCTACTATCTTTTCACCATTAGGAAACCTTTCTTGTATCAACTTTGTCAAACCTTCGATGTCTACTTTGAGATCATTCTTCATGCTTTCCATGTTGTTTTTCATGTCATCCATCGTAGCTTCCATGCCATCCATATTAGCTTCCACACCATCCATCTTAGCTTCCACGCCTTTCTTCAAAACTTCCATTTCATTTTTTGTCGCTCTTTGCGAGAGTGAAATTTGTTGCACTTGCTCTTGTAATTTTGATAGATCATGTTGCAATTCTTCATCTTCATGAGTCATAGTAGACCCTTCTGAAGGCTTAGTGGGTGTTGAATTATTTTTACAGGGCATCTTTAAGAACTCAATACTGATATATATTCTACAATATGCCCTTGGAATCAATTCAAATTGATTCTTCAAGCAAGACTTATGCAATTCGGAAAAAAAAATACACACCTTTTTCTTGCTTTTGAAGAGCTCGATATTGAAATTGGATTATCTCTGTGATTGCAGCACTTCAATATCTGAATTTCGGTACCAATGTAGCCCTATGAATTATCTTTCGAATGCCACAGGTCTGACTTGATTTAGATTCTCCAAGACAAATTTGTGTCCAATCTCCCACAATGACCTAATTATTGACTGGTTCAGTAGAGCGAACTTGTATGACTTGCCACGTGTCACTATTTCATCCTTTGTCTCTAAAACTGATAGCCAAGAAACTATAGTCTGTGTACTTGCAACCAATTTTTACGACACTCCAATCCGATGCCCAGAGAGAGAGAGATATTGAACTTTTCCCACAATCACCTCTTTGAGATGAAATTTAGGAGCCTGAAAAAGCACTACCTTCCACAGATCATATCTCCAAAAATATTGTGAACCAAGCTCTGAAATTTTTTGAAGAATTTCCTCAGGATTTCAACTTCGCACCATACGAATTTCAGATTCTGAACCTTCGTAGAAAGAAATATATAGCACAAATTCCACGGTGACCTATTTAGGAGCCAAACTTCCACAAATCATATATCCGAAAATATTGTGAACCAAGCTCTGAAATTTTTAGAAAATATTCCTCAGTATTTCAGATTCGCACCCTAAAAATTTCAGCTTCTGAAACTTCGTAGAAAAAAAGTTATAGCGAAAATGCCACGATGACCTGTTTGGAGCAGCGAAACCCTAGAATCCAAAGCTCTGATACCAAATGTTGTGTAACCAACTCCAAAAATAAGAAGAAAAAGAGATATCAACGCCTTAGAAATAAGCCACTTCGAGGGAAACCTCAATACATTACATAAATGAAAAATTCTTGGATGATACAATTTACAAAACCTCCTTTCTATATATAGGAGTCCATGGGGCCATAATGTAATCCTAGTGGGCCACAATGTAATCCTAGCTGACCTAAAAATAATAATTTAAGGGCATAATAATAACAAAATGGGGGTTACAAGGGTACAATAATAACAATAAGGGGGCTACACTAACAACAATAAGGGACTATACTAGTAATATAGGGACCTAACAATGGATTTTGTAGTAGGTCTTCCATTGTCAAAAATAGGTCATGATTATTTGTATGTAGTAGTGGACAGGTTCAGTAAGATGTGTATATTAATGCCATGTAAAATGAAAATCATAGTTGAGCAAAAAACTCACTTATTATTTCAACATGTTTGGGTTCATTTTGGTTTTCCCACATCCATTGTTAGTGATCGAGATTCTCAATTTGTTGGGAATTTTTGGTCAAGTTTGTAGGACTTGATGGATACCAAGTTGAAGAAGACTACAACCTTTCATCCACAAATAGATGGTCAAATCGAGGTGGTCAATCAAATAATCATATATCTTCTTCGAGGATACTATAGCAAGAATCCTAAGTTGTGGGATAAAAACTTGCACTACATTCAACTTGTTTACAACTATGTAAAACACTCCTGTACACAAGCATCCCTATTTGAGGCATGTATTGGATACTTTCCTAGATCGCCTTTGGATTTCTTTTTTGGGAAGGATGTTGCTATTGATGGCGATAATGACATAGAAAAATTCAAGAATTTCAGAGAACAAATCCAATTGATACCTCAAACAGTTCAAGATCAACTTGAAAAGAGCCAAACCAAGTACAAGTCAAGGCACAACAAGCATCATGTAGATCACAAGTTCCAAGTTGGTGATGAAGTTTGGCTTCAAATTAGCAAAGAGAGGCTTGAAAGGGAAGGTAAAAAACTAAAACCAATCCTTTATTGTCTTTTCAAAATTTTGGAAAAGGTTGGTGAAAATTCCTTCAAGTTAGATTTGCCTTCATACATGAGAATTTTCTCTTTTCTTAATGTTGAGAATGTTAGCCACCTATGAATTTTTTTTCAAGAAAACAGGTGGCTAAATATTTTTCTGAGCCTTCAAGAGATACATTTCCTATAAAAATCTCTCATTCTTGAAGCCTCTGTGTGTCCTTTTCCTTTGAAAATATCTTCACTGTTGTTTCCATCAAGATAGCCTCACTGTCTGTGAAAAAATTATGCTCAGAAAAGCCTCCATTTTCCCTTTGTATCCCTGCAAATTTCCCCATTTTAACCCCTTTTCCCCTTTTCAAAGTTTTCCCTTAAACCCCCAAAATCCCTCCCCAAGCCTACTAAATCATCCCATCTCCCCTTTAAACCTTACAAATACCCTTTGTTTGGCTTTAAAACCCTTTATTCCCTCTACCGAATCCTTCTTTTGGCCTTAAAATACACAAAAAATAAGCCAAAAACCCACTTTTACACATAATAGGCCTAAGCCCCTTTCAGCCAGCCCCCTTAACCACTTCCCCACCATGCGACAGGGAGCCAGAACTTGGCGCTAAGCCCATGGCACTTATCACAATTGGAACATTCAAGGGGGCGCATTTTCTTTGTTGCACTTATTTCTCCCGATGCGATGAGCTTTGGTCTATTGGCTCCTATGATGATCTCAACTGTTGATCTTTAGAAGATGAGATGGTCAGAACTAATCCTACAGTCGTGCCGATTGCTTCTCTCCTATCCCTTTCCGATTGCATACAAGTCATCGATCTGTCCCCAGATCCAATGGCTATCACGTAATCGCTCGCCGCCAATCGCACCAATCACATCGCATTTTACCTTCACTGACTGGCGAGTCCTGATTTAATCTGAGGCATTCATCCTATAGATCCGATGGTCTAGATTTATCCTCACTCCACCCCTATGTCCTCGATTGGTCATCTCCGATCCAATCACAACCGTTGATCTCTAAAGATCTGACGACCCTTATTCATCCCACCCATTTATTTAACCCTTTTTGCCTCCGCTTCCCCTTTGAATATTGACCGTCCATATTTCAGATCCGACAGCTGAGATCAATCCTGCCGTTGATTTTTCATCGTTTAACCGCCAGTGTGTCTCCCCTCATCGCGCTCCATCCTCCGCCGTCTGATCTTCCACCCCTCCATCCGACGGTCCAAAAGAATATCGCGTTATTTTTGGGTCCGAGCTTTAACGCTCCAAAATCATGCGATGAGAGTGGTTTTGTTTTGCCACGTGTCGGTTAGCAACATATATCAAATTTTTTCTGAGGATTTTCTAAACCTCCTTAAATTTGCGCAATACCAGTTGTTTTCTAAATTAAAACCACCTTCCTCCCTTTTTTCTCGCAACATCCATCATCAATCTCAGCCGTCCATTTGATCAGATCACTGGCCCATATCGCATCACACATTTCGTTCATATCTCTTCATCGGACCCCTTCTGATGACTTCACCCTTTGATCCCCACCACTAATCGCCTCCTGTGATCCAACGACTCAAAGCTAATCGCCCTCCGCCCGTCGGGTCCCACCATGAAATGGCCCCGTGTTCATTCATTTTTCTCCATTTCCTTTTTATTCGCCCAAACATTAAAACTTTGGGTTTTAACACTAACCTTATTTCTTTTGCCCAATTTTTTATGAACACCTCTGTTCATGAATCCTGGCTGTTGATTCCCATTTCCATATCTGATCGAACGATCCACGACTCATCCTTACACCAAGCCTTCATCAGCGTTGTTCTTCACCATTCCACAGGGATTTTATCCGGTTTTTCACCTATGTCCATCATTCCTCCAGGCCTCCACAACATTTCTCCGCCACCTCCCTAGATTTTGATAACAGGTTTATTGCATTCGTGCAGGGATTACAGAGTGGAAAATTCACTCTGTCTCTACAGAGACAGTCACTGTGACTGAGAGAACAGAGAGGCCATTACAGCAGCAAATGAATTAGAAAAGATATATTTAAGGGATTTAGGCATGTTAATTGAATATTTAGCACCTATCTTGTGTTCAAAAAATAAAGGCGCAGTTTGAAGACCAAAGAGCACATGAAACAAGCCATATTTGTGTTTCAGCATCAACAGTACATTTTATCAGAAGGTACACCTTCCGATAGAAGTCTCCATGCCTCCTCGAGATTTTAAAAGCCATTTCACTGATAGAAGCTTCTTAAAGACTGTCAGGATAACAGTTATGGAGTATGGAGACCTGCAGACTTTCCATCCTTGTCACTTATTTCAGAAGGCTATCACAGATTTCCTTACAGCCAGAAAGGACTTCAAAGAGAAATTTGAGGTCAAATATTGACCTGACAAAGACTCCCAGACCATACTACAGAGTACATACAATGATGCAGAGCCATTAAGAAAAACGAGCATGATCATTGCCTCCACTCTGTCTTAATGAGATCAATTAAATTTATATCTACTCTTTCTATTACTCATTCTCCTATAAGATCTCCCTAAGAACATATTGTAAATGTTTTTGTTGTTGCTGTTAGAGTAGGGATTCGTTTGAGTGTTAGAGCAGTTTTTGGGGGAGAGTAGCTGAGTATCTTGTAATTTAGTAGACTGGGAGGAGAAATTTTGGACTGTATCAGCCATTGAGCTCAATGTATGTGACTGTTTTTTCACATCAATCAATCAAGAAATTTCATAGGATCTTGGTCTATATTATGGGTGATGTTTCCTGTCTTATTTTGTTTTAATCATGTTGTTCATATTTCTCTGATAAGAATCAGTAAATCAGGCTCAGGATATACCCCTGCATGGTACCCTAATGCTCATTTCTCTTCTTGTCTTTGATGTTTTTTGCTTAAATGTGTATCTAGGAGCAAATTCACATGATTTAACTAGTTAAAGATGTTGGTCTGGCCCATGCTTACTGATGTGTGAATTCGGGGTTTGTTGCATAGATTTTCTTGTTGGGTTTAAGCTCGAATAATTGGCATTCTGGGGGTTTAGTGTGAGCCCTGACCACTAGGGTCCTTTTCCAATAGATTGGCCTTTCTAAGATCTCTTGAGTTGGTGTCATAGCATTGAAGGTTAAAAGCCCTTCTCTGATCTTAGGCCTATTTCTGTGTTAAATCTTATCTCTTTTTTTCTCTTGGATTATGCTGATGCAGGCCTGGAGTTAAATGACCTCTGACCTGGTCTTAAGCTGCCCTTTGTGTCTCTCCCTTCATTCCTTATTGTTCCATTCCACCATCTATCTAAAATATCCTTTGGTATAGATGACTTGCCCTATGGAAAGCCTTGCTTAGTTGTATGCAAGTAATCTCCTTTCATGACTCCTTAGCCCAATGGATGGAACATTCTTAACCTATCCTCTTTTACCGAAACATCCTGCTGCTTGGTTCCTTTCGTTCCATAACCTTCTCAATTAATGATCTTCGACCCAACCCAGCAACCAACCAAATCATTTAAAACCCCTTATGTACTTCATACCTAGCATAATACCTCATTTTGAGCTTCAAAGATATATATTTCTTTTCCTTTTATGGAGAGATCCCTCTCCGGATCCAGGAGGGCTAGATCCTAGGATCCCAAAGCGGTTATGATGTTTTCTATTCTTTTGGTCTTGCCAAAATAGCCAAAACATTGGAACCCCAACATAATGGCGACTCCACTGGGGAAAAAAATTTGAGTGCCCTTCACTACTATATTTGGTCTTATGTCCCATTGTAGTCTCCAACATAATGGTGACTCCACTAGGGAAATTTGAGTAAAACACACCTTTGAACACTTCTAAGAGACTCAAAGAAGACCATAGTAGCCTTATTTTGGTGGTTAATCACTATGGTGGACAGTGTACCTTCTTGAAACATTCTAAACCTTCCACCTGGTGACTCCACAGTTGTTCAATGATTAAATACTCCACTGGTGATCAATAGGCCTGCTGATTATCTTGGTTTTCACAAGACTCCACTGGAAGATCAACCTTTATTACAACATCAGCCATATTAGAAATAAAAAATAGGATTAAGCTTCTTTGTTTGAAGACAAACATACTGGCTTCAAGAACCATTCATAAAAGAGCTTATCCTAACCCAAACCCACCTGAAATAGTTGACAACCCTGAGAGAATTCTTAGGAAATCTCCCACCCCTAGAAATCCAACTATTTCTAGACACATCCATAGAGCTAACTCTGCACCAGAAGACTTTACAGCTCTATCAGACACTCTTTTTGACTTAGACTCACAAAGTAGTTTACCTAGAACTAAGTCATTTAGTGCTCTAGACAAGTCAGACCTTGAACTTCCTGGTTCACCATATCATAGTGGTCAACATATTAGGGATAGAGAGACCCATCCATCCACACCTCTGGATATTCATTTCATTCAAAACTTGGGGCTCTATCACCCTAAATCAGCTCAACAGAGTGGTGCTGGTCCTAGTATTCCTGTCATACACATACCTGCTTCTCATGCCAATCCTTTACCTCCTCAAAACATCATTATGGAAGCCTGGTATGCACCACTGGTGTTACCATAGCCTCTAGTGCCTTTACCCAATGATTATCAGTAAAAAATCTCACATTCAACTGAAAAAGAGTCTACCATATCTCAACACCATGTAGATAGGATGGAAGATTCCTTTGACTATATGGAAATAGATGATGAGATAGTCAAGATGAGAATATTTGCCCAAATTTTAGGAGGAGATGTGAAGAAGTGGTTTAAAGGCCTACCTCCTAATGGTATCCATGATCTTCCCTCTTTATATAAATCCTTCATAAAAAAATGGGAAGTCAAGACCAACCCTCTCCAAATCTTAGCAGAATACAAGAATCTTAAAAGAAATGTAAGAGAGAGTGTCCATGACTATTCTACAAGGTTTAACAGTGTTTACAACGCTCTTCCTCCACACATGAGACCTCCCCAAGGTATGGCTTTAGTGAAATATCTTGAAGGCTTTGATGCTGACATGGCCTACCAGCTTAGGGAGAGAGATTACAACACATTGGAAGATATGCAAAAGGGAACAGTGAGTGTAGAAGCTAACCTAATTGAAAAAAGAGCCAGAATGAGGTCTGAGAAAAAGGTAACATATAGGGATGACACATCAGCTTCCACATCCGATCCCAAGTATGACAGTCTAGCCCAAAACATGGAAAGGCTAGAGAAAATGATGGAGAAAATGGTTGTCATAGTCAGTAATCAGAACAGAAACCAAAATCATAACCAGAACCAGAACTTTAGGAGAAACAACCCTCCTAAAAGACAGAGAGACTCTGATCAACAAGTCACACTCCCAGTTCAAGAGAAATTTCTTGATGAGGATGAGGGGATAATAGAAGAGTCCGAGGGAACCACAATAAACATGTTGGAAATAGACAACTCAATCCACAACTGTTCCATAGAAGACAATCAGTCCACATACTCACATTGGGATGAGGAAAGGTTAGTATCTGAGGATTACAGGCTAGGATTTGAAAATGCCATCATGCAGGTCAGAGAACAATATGAACTTAGAGGCAAAAATACCTTAGACACTTCCAAACCAAAAGCTTCTGTGATTACCATTAAGAAAAGACCTGAGAAAACTCCTAAGGTGACTGTTGAAAGCAACAAATCAACAGCTGAGAGTTCTGGGAAGAAAAAAGAAAAAGACAGCCAAAATACTGATAAACAAAGTCAGCAAACTAGTAGCACTAGCACTACAACTAATGCTCCTGATAAAACAGCTACAAACACTGTACATAGTGAGAATCAACACACTGATTCTGCCACTAAATTAGTGGCTGGAAAAACAGAGTTGAGGCTTACAAAGAGTCAATCTCCCTTCAATTTGGAGAGTGAGATTGCTAAAATTAAAATCTCTGTCCCACTCTCTGAGCTGGCCACTTGGGATGTATATAAAGGCCAAATTTTGAAAGCTTTGAATCTAGGTGAAAACACTGACATTGTCAATCTAAGTGATGACCAACCAGCCCTTCTATTTGGTCCAAATATAGAAGGGAGGTTTCAGGTAGGCGTAGTACCTCCTTTTTATATTAGCCTCAATATCCATGACAAGATCTTTCACAATTCAATGCATGACTCTAGGGCATCACACAACCTAATGCCTAAGGTAGTTATGGAGAGATTATGCCTAGAGATAACCCGTCCTTATAAATATTTATATTCATTTGACTCTAGCAGAGTGAAGTGCATTGGCCTAATCAAAGACCTGTGTGTGAACCTGACCCAGATTCCAACCAAATGTATGGTTATGGATGTTGTAGTGGCAGATGTGCCACCTAAATATGACATGTTACTATCTAGAACATGGGGAGCCAAGCTATAAGGTACAATGCAGATGGATGGGTCATATGCCACAATCCCTGTCTTTAGCCAGCTTAGGAGACTGTATAGAGAGGCACAAATGAATTTCATGTTTAGCAGCCTTGAAAAACCTAAAAATTCACCTCTGTACTTTGTACACACAGATCTGGACTCCTTTATCCTTTGTAACGATGAATCCATAGATGAGCCAGAGCCAGAAGACAGATATGCAAACAATAGAACAGGGCCCATGGATTTTAACATAATGGCCACTCTAGACTTAGAAGAAAATGAAGAAGAGACCTTTAGACAATGCACTAAAACTGAAACTCAGAGTAAAAAAAATCAAGACTAAAAACAACCAATTAGTCCCCTCTCGAAACTCCATACACATCATGAAGAACAAAACCCTCCACACCATGATGCAGACCCCATACTACAACATAACAGTGAAACCAACATTAAGGAGGAAAATGATGGTAAACGTAAAAGAAATCCCTTATGGAGAATGAATTTTGATGGGTCTTGCACTAGAAAGACTGCAGGAGCAAGAGTGTGGTTACATAACACTGAGAGTGACTATGCCAAGAGTCATGCCTTCAGACTGGACTTTAAATGTACAAACAATATCATGGAGTATGAGGCTCTCATCCTAGGCCTAAATCTATTGAGAAAACTAGGAGCCCGAAGGATAGCTGTACTCGGAGACTCTGCGTTAATCATCAAACAAGTGAACAGAGAGTATACAGCTAAACACCCTAGATTGAGAGCGTACAGAAACGATGCTATGGATTTATTAAAAACCTTTGTAGAGTATGAACTCGTGTTTGTTCCTAGGAGTCTAAACATTGTTACGAATGGATTAGCCTGCATATCTAGTTCATATCATAAGTCTCTTAGTGACAAACAAATCATCATTCAGAAAAAATATAGACCTGCAGTTCCTGATAATGAGAAATATTGGTAGGTCTTTGAAGGTGACAAGTAGATAGAGGATTTCATGATTGGCAGGAATGAGTTTGAATTTCTGATTCTGACTCTAAATTTGATGAAAGTTGCCTGAGTGAAGAACCCCCCGATGAAGAAAAATCACCGCATAACGTAGAAATAAACACTTTAACCAAACAACTTGGAAATCAAACCGAAGAGTATAAGAACGCAAAAAAAGAGGAAATAGAGTTGCTATAGTCAAAAGATAAGAATATACCCAAAGGACTGGAACCTTTAGAGGACCCTTTTTATTTTGACAATGTAGTGAAGAAACCCACTATAGAACACTCAGACTCTGATGTCGAGGAATGCAACATAGGCACTGAAGATAAGCCTAAGACGATTAACCTGGCTAACTCCTTGCCCATAGACATGAGAAAGAAATATATTGAATTGTTTAAAGAGTTTATCGATGTGTTTTCCTGGAGCTATGAGGACTTAAAGGCCTACGATACAAACATTATATAGCACAAAATCCCTTTGAAAGAAAACCAAAAACCCTTCAGATAGAAACTTTGCAGAATTAACCCGAAGCAACTGCCTCTAGTTGAAAAGGAAATCAACAAGATGTACGAGGCAAGAATTATAGTGCCTGTGAGGTTCTCTGATTGGGTTTCCAACCTTGTAGTTGTGAGAAAGAAGACAAGTGAGATCAGACTGTGCATAGATTTCAGGAACCTTAACAGAGCTTCACTTAAAGACAATTACCCCTTACCAAAGATGGAACACATCCTGCAAAGGGTAGTTGGCTAAAAAAGGATCTCCCTGTTAGATGGTTTTTCATGCTATAACCAAGTTCTAGTACTCCCAGAAGACCAACTCAAGACAGATTTGACCACTCCGTGGGGCATTTTTATGTACGTAAAAATGCCTTTTGGACTAATGAATGCTGGTGCGACCTTCCAACGAGCAATGGACATAGCCTTATCGGAGGAAATAGGGCACTTTATTGTCATCTATCTGGATGACATAACAGTCTATTCCAAGACTGATGAGGAGAACCTAAAACATCTAAGAATATTTTTTGAAAAATGTAGAAGGTTTGGTCTGTCTTTAAATCCCAAGAAGACTGTATTCGGGCTTCAAGAAGGCAAGCTTCTCGTCCATATTATATCCGAGAAGGGAATTAAAATAGACTCGCAAAGAGTTGAGGGAATACTGTAGATTACCCACCCGAGAAACATAAAAGAGTTGCAGTCCTTTATTGGGAAGATTAACTTCTTAAGGAGGTTTATTCCCAACTTAGCTGAGCACCTCAGGGATATGACAAACATGCCGAAAAAGGGTGTAGGAGTTAAGTAGACTATAGAGGCCAAAAAATATTTTGAATTAGTTAAAATTGCACTCACCTGGGCGCCAGTCTTAATCAGCCCTGACTTTTCAAAATATTTCCTAATATTTTCCTTTGCCTCAAAGCATACAATGGCTGCAGTTCTACTGCAGAAAAATCCAGAGGGAATGGAACAGCCTATTTCTTTCTTCAGCAAGGCTCTGAGGGATGCACCCTTGAAATATAACATAATGGAAAAATAGGCCTATGCCATGGTAAAGGCCTTGAAAGACTTTAGGGTGTATATACTGCATTCTCACATCATTTCCTACGTGCCAAACATAGTGGTAAAAGACATTTTGTCCCAAGACCCTGATGGAAAGAAGGGAAAATGGATTGCTGTAATATTAGAGTATGACCTGGAAATAAAACCCACAAAACTGATCAAAGGTCAGGGCTTAGCTCAAATAATGGCTGAATCTAACTTGCAAGCCCTTGACGTAAACATGGTAGGTGCCCTGGATGAACATGAAGGGTTGCCTGATCCTATAATCGAAGAACAATTTCAAAATTCTCCTTGGTATTCTGATATCCTGTAAGTACTCACAAACCTCAATGCCCCTCCTGATTTATCAAAGACTAAGGCTAGATTCCTAAAGTTAAAAGCCATAAACTATGGCATACTGAATGAATGTTTATACTGGAAAAATGCAAATGGTTTATTGCTTAATTTTTTTCCAGAAACTGAAGAAGAGAGGATTAAATAGGAGTTCCATGCAGGAGAGTGTGGAGGCCATTTAAACTAGAAAGCCACTGCTAACAAAATACTCAGAGCTGGCTATTACTAGCCTACACTTTTCAATGACATCCATAAAATGATAATTGCCTACCATAAGTGCTAGATCTTTGAGGGAAAAAGAAAGCTCCTCCCTTTACCATTACAACCTATAACTGTTGAAGCTCCCTTTCAACAGTGCGGCCTAGATTTCATAGGGGAAATACAACCTGCATCTTCTGCTCAACACAAGTGGATCCTTATAGCCATAGACTATTTCAAAAAATGGATAGAAGCCATACCTTCTAGGAATGCCACATACTCTGTCATCATTAAGTTCCTAGAAGACCACATCCTCTCTAGATTTGGTTGCCCAAGAAAGATAATCACCGATAACGCTACTGCTTTTGGGTCCAAGAAAATGACTGATTTTTGTCACAGTTATCAGATAACACTCGGTCATTAAAATTCTTATTAACCACAAGGTAATGGGTTAGCTGAATCATCAAACAAGATTTTGGTGACCATCATCAAAAAACTACTTGAAGAGAATAAGAAATCACGACATAACAAGTTAGTGCATGCTTTGTGGGCTGATAAACTAACAATGAAGAAATCCATTGGAATGTCACCATATCAGCTTATTTATGGAACAGAGGCATTGTTTCCTACCAGCCTAGGGGTACCAGTGATTAAAATAGTCCAAGAAATTCATATAGAAGAGGACAGTATGGTAAGGAGGATAAATCAAACAATTCATCTCCAACAAACAAGAAAAGAAGTCTATAACAGAGCTCTGAAAGTGCAGGAAAACATAAAGAAGTTGTTTGATAAGAGAACAAAAGCTTGTGACTTCAAAATTGGAGATAAGGTTCTGAAATGGGATTCTAGGAGAGAAGACAAAGGAAAGCATGGAAAATTTGACAGTTTGTGGCAGGGTCCTTACACCATCCAATCCACCATTGGTCCAAATGCCTTTTTTTTGCAAGAGCTAGATAGTACAGATCTATTTGGGGGTCCTGTCAATGGCAGGATGCTCAAGAATTACTACTTCTGTTTTCCAAGTTTACAGTTTTCATTCCCATTGTAAATACCATTGTTGTGTTTTGTTTTTAAAGAAAAAGAGAAAATGTTTCAAAAAAGAGAGAAAGAGAGGTTCAAACATGCTCAAAACTTGAACCTCTTAAGTGCAAAATATTGGCTCTAACATGATAAAAACCTAAGCCAAAGGAAGTAAAGAAGCTGGTTCTAATATGCCCAAAATCTGAACCAGCAAAGAAGAAAGAAGAATCAGCTCTAACAAGCCCAAAACTAGAGCTGAAGTGAAGAAGAAAGTGACTCTAACAAGCTCAAAACTTGAGTCACAAAAAAAAGGAGGATTCTTCAAAAGTTTCAAAAATTTCAAGCCTCCAATATTTTGTTTTCAAGCTTCTACAATTTCAGTTCATGTGTAGTTGTCTTTATGCCATGGGCCCACAACGAACCAGACTGTCTAATCCTGTTTTGATTGTTTTTAATTTTTTATTGTAGAATGTAGAGAAGAAATCTAATAGACAGTTTAATCCTAGTAGAAATTAGTGTAGGTAGAGAAACTATGAGGCCAACAGTTTAATCCGGTCTCATGGAGGAATAAGGGTAGAATTAGATTAGTTTTTTTTCTGCTTTCAATAAAAAAACTAATGAAGAAGGTCTGCAAATTCAAATGCACCTTGAAGAAAAAATGTTAGGATTATAGGATGGGTAGGTAGATTGTTCGGGGAATGTTTTCTACTGATTAATATCCATCATGTTTGTAACAACTGAATCAAAGAAGAAATATGGTTCAAGAATCGGGCATTTGGCCTACTCCAAAGATTATTTTCTGAATTCTTGAAACCTTCAACAAGATGCCATCCCCATGTGGAGCCACTGTTAGGCACCTATGAATTTTTTGTCAAGAAAACAGATGGCTAAATATTTTTTTGAGCCTTCAAGAAATAAATTTCCTATGAAAATCTCTCATTCTTGAAGCCTCTGTGTGTCCTTTGCCTTTGAAAATATCTTCACTACTGTTTCCATCAAGATAGCCTCACTGTCTGTGAAAAAATTATGCTCAGAAAAGCCTCCATTTGCCCTTTGTATCCCTGCAAATTTCCCAATTTTAACCTTTTTTCCCCTTTTCAAAGTTTCCCCTTAAACCCCCAAAATCCCTCCCCAAGCCTACTAAATCATCCCATCTCCCCTTTAAACCATACAAATACCCTTTGTTTGGCTTTAAAACCCTTTATTCCCTCTACTGAATCCTTCTTTTGGCCTTAAAATACACTAAAAATAAGCCAAAAACCCACTTTTACACATAATAGGCCTAAGCCCCTTTCGGCCAGCCCCCTTAACCACTTCCCCACCATGCGACCAGGAGCCAGAACCTGGCGCTAAGCCCATAGGTGCTTATTGAAATCGGAACATTCAAGGGGGCGCATTTTCTTTGTTGCTCTTATTTCTCCCAATGCGATGAGCTTTGGTCTATTGGTTCCCGCGATGATCTAGACCGTTGATCTTTAGAAGATCAGACAGTTAGCGCTAATCCTATAGTCACGCCCATTTCTTCTCTCCTATCCCTTTTTGATTTCATATGATTTATCAATCTATCCCCAGATCCAACAACTATCGCATAATAGCTCACCGCCAATCGCGCCAATCGCATCGCATTTGACCTCTACCGATTGGTGAGTCCCGATTTAATCTAAGTCATTCATCCTATAGATCCGATGGTCCAGATTTCTCCTCACTCTGCCCCTGTGTCCCTGATTGGTCATCTTTGATCAAATCGCAACCGTTGATCTCTAAAGATCCGACGGCCCTTATTCATCCCGCCCATTTATTTAACCCTTTTTGCCTCCACTTCCCCTTGGAATCTTGACCGTCCGTATTTCAGATTTGACAGCTAAGATCAAACCCCCTGTTGATTTTTCATTGCTTAACTGCCAGTGCATCTCCCCTCATCGTGATCTATCCTCCGCCGTCTGATCTTCCACCCCTCCATCCGATGGTCCAAAAACATATCGTGTTATTTTGGCATCCGAGCTTTAACGCTCCAAAATCACACGATGAGATTGGTTTTGTTTTTCCACGTGTCGGTCAGCGACATATATCACGTTTTTTCTGAGGGTTTTCTAAACCGCCTTAAAGCCGCATGATACCAGCTATTTTCTAAATTAAAACCACCTTCCTCCCTTTGTTCCCGCAACCTCCATCATCAATCTCAGCCGTCCATCTGATCAGATCAATGGCCCATATCGACCGTACATTTTGTTCATATACCTTCATCGAACCCCTTCTGATGACTTCACCCTTCGATCGCCACCATTGATCGCCTCTTGCGATCCAATGGCTCAAAGCTAATCTCCCTCCACCCATCGGGTCCCACCATCAAATGGCCCCGTGTTCATTCATTTTTCTCCATTTTCTTTGTATTCGCCTGAACCTTAAAACTTTGGGTTTTAACACTAACCTTATTTATTTCACCCAATTTTTTATTAACACCTCCGTTCATGAATCCTGGCCGTTGATTCCCATTTCCATATCTGATCGAACGGCCCACGACTCATCCTTAGACCAAGCCTTCATCAGCTTTGTTCTTCACCATTCCACAAGGATTTTCTATGGTTTTTCACCTGCGTCCATCATTCCTCCAGGCCTCCACAGCATTTCTCCGCCACCTCCCTAGATTTTGATAACAGGTTTATTACATTCATGTAGGGATTACAGAGTGGAAAATTCACTATATCTCTACAGACACAGTCACTATGACTGAGAGCACAGAGAGGCCATTATAGAAGAAAATGAATTAGCAGAGATAGATTTAAGGGATTTGGTTCTGTTAATTGAATATTTAGCGCCTAATCCCATGTTCAAAAGATAAAGGCGCAGTTTGAAGACCAAAGAGCACATGAAACAAGCCATATTTGTGTTTCAACATCTGCAGTACATTTTCTCAGAAGGTACACCTTCCGACAGAAGTCTCCATGCCTCCTCGAAATTTTAAAGGCCATTTCACTAACAGAAGCTTCTTAAAGACTGTCAGGACAACATTTATGGAGTATGGAGACCTCCAGACTTTCCATCCGTGTCACTTATTTCAGAAGGTTATCACATAATTCCTTACATCCAGAAAGGACTTCAAAGAGACGTCTGAGGTCGAATATCGACCTGACAAAGACTCCCAGACCATACTACAAAGTACATACAATGATGCAGAACCATTAAGCAGAATGGGCATGAACACTGCCTCCACTCTATCTTAATGAGATCAATTAAATGTATATCTACTCTTGCTATTACTCATTCTCCTATAAGATCTCCCTAAGAACATATTGTAAAGGCTGTTATTGTTGCTGTTAGAGTAGGGATTCCTTTGACTGTTAGAGAAGTTTTTGGGGGAGAGTAGCTGAGTAGCTTGTAATTTAGTAGGCTGGGAGGAGAAAGTTTGGACTGTATCAACCATTGAGCTCAGTGTATGTGACTAGTTTTTCACATCAATTAATCAAGTAATTTCATAGGATCCTGGTCTATATTACGGGTGATGTTTCCTGTCTTATTTCGTTTTAATCATGTTGTTCTTATTGCTATGATAAGAATCAGTAAATCAGGCTTAGGATATACCCCTGCATGGTACCCTAATGCTCACTGCTCTTCTTGTCTTTGATGTTTTCTTCTTAAATGTGTATCTAGGAGCAAATTCATGTGATTTAACCAATTAAATATGTTGGTCTAGCCCATGCTTACTGATGTGTGAATTCAGGGTTTGTTGCTTAGATGTTCTTGTTGGGTTTAAGCTGGAAGAATTGGGATATCGGGGGTTTAGTGTGAGCCCTATCCATTGGGGTCATTTTCCAACAGATTGGCCTTTCTAAGATCTCTTGAGCTGGTGTCAAAGAATTGAAAGTTAAAAGCCCTTCTCTGATCTTAGGCCTAGTTCTGTGTTAAATCTTATCTCTGTTTTTCTCTTGGAATATGCTGAAGTAGGCCTAGAATTAAATGACCTCTAACCTGGTCTTAAGATTCCCTTTGTGTCTCTCCCTTCATTCCTTATTGTTCCATTCAACATCTATCTAAAATATCCTTTGGTATAGATGACTTGCCCTATGGAAAGCCTTGCTTAGTTGTATGCAAGTAATCTCATTTCATGACTCCATAGCCCAATGGATGGCACATCCTTAACCTATCCTATTTTACCAAAAAATCGTGCTGCTTGGTTCCTTTCATTCCATAACCTTCTCAGTTAATGATCTCCGACTCGACCCAACAACCAATAAAATCATTTAAAACCCCTTCTATGCTTCATACCTAGCCTAATACCTCATTTTGAGCTTCAAAGATATATATTTCTTTTCCTTTTATGGAGAGATCCCTCTCTGGATCCAAGAGGGTTAGATCCTAGTATCCCAAAGTGGTTATGATGTTGTCTAGTCTTTTGGTCTTGCCAATCTGGCCAAAACACTAGAACCCCAACAGAGAGGTTGAGGTTGTATGAGCCTCCTTTGATTGAATATCAAGGATAACATGTTAAGATTCCTTCTATTGAAGACTTTTCTCTTGAGTACCTTGATGAGCTTCAGCAAGACATAATTATTGATTGAAGAACAATGACATCAAAATGAGCGAGTATAGACTACCTTCCTGTGAGGCTCAAAGGAAAAAATCATTCCAAGGAAAAACAGATCAATATTGGAAAGGTGAGGGAACTGTGCCCTCATATGTTGAACGACTGAAAGTGATATTTTTTGGTCCAAAAGCTTCCAGTGGGGAGGAGTGATCAAGTGCTCCAAATTGTGCTCATAAATGAAATTTTTTGGAATGGTGTGGAACCTAAATGACCACGTAGATCTCGTCGTCCTGAATCTGGCGCAACTTGTTTCACGGTAAACCGACACCATATGATACCAAAAATGCGTTATTTCATCTTTGTCAAACATGTAATTAAAAAAATAAGGTAGGACAACCCATTCAACAACCCGTACAGCTGACTGGGCATCCATACGTGGCAAGGTGCCTATACAAGTTGACTTCATCAATGGTCTCCATAGGTGATTATTATCGTGACAAGTGGCACTTAGTTACTGGTTTGAAATAGTGCATTTTAATTGGTGGATTTGGTGGAAAACCACATGCTTCCACGTGGCCCATCCAGAGGCCATTACGTGGTAGCCCGAGGGCCACCAAAATTTTGTGTTGAGTTTGAGCTGAGCGGGCAGGGATCAAACCCACAACCTCCAAGTACTAATCAGAGAGACTTCACCAATGCACCCACGTGTTGTTCCTTACTATACTATGGTTTTCATAATGTTTTATTGTAACATATATTGCGCAATAGGGGGAGGCGGCCAAGGTCTAGCCCTAACAGTGGTCACACTAGAGGTGGGACCATGGGTGGGAGGCCAGCCCCGCCCCCATCAAATGGTCCATAACCGTAATGACTATCCTCCGACACCATATTTCCACCATCGAGACTGCAAGGATTGTGGTCTGGTAGTCGCCATTAACCATGACAATAAATTTTGAACTCCACCAATGTGTCCACAGCTAGTGTATAATGTCGACGGTTAGCGGATTAAACGTTCGACATTTTTAATATAAAAAATTGGTATTAAAACCATATTTTATGCTTTAAAATTAGGCATTAAGGCATTTTTGGGAAAATTAGCACAACGATAATTTCACCCAATTTTTGGAAAAATTGGCATTAAGTTAGCTAGATTCTGGGTAAACTTGTAGGATGATTCTAGATTTTGGGGAAAATATAGAGCGAATAGTGTAGAAACTTGGGGAATTCATAGGTAAGTCAGGTTTTGGCCAAATTCGAGGCAAAAAGAGGCCACACGGGCATTTTTAGGCATTATGGAGATGACAGAATAGGTGTTAGAGCTATTTGAGAATTATAAACACATGTAATCACACTTTTGAGCATAATAGAAGAGGTCCAAGCCATTGGAAGTTGAAGCAAGGTGACGTAGCCCAATCAGGGTAAACTCCTTCATCATGTGTTGTTCTATTACTATTTATGGTGTTGTTCATGTTTGTTAGATTTTTTTGTTTATGTTAATTTTATCATGAAATTCATATAAAAGCACATAAAAACTCATGTTAAACTTGCAATTAACCTCATCATCCTCAAGCACTTTCTTTAAATTTGATTTGGGTCTTAGCACAACAAACATTAATATTACCATTCAAATCAATGGATGACTCTTGAAGGTTGGTTCAAGAGGTAGAGGATCATCTCTCATTGAAGATAAGTACTCTTTGAATTATAACACCTACTCTTTTTTATGTCTATATATCTTATTTCTATGATTATTGTTTCTAGTCGTTACTTACTGCATGTATATTTGAGCACCTAGATATATGTAACCTCCATGATGATATGTGATGAGTGCATCCCTCTTGAGGATCTTTGGAAATTCAGGAAAATTGGCTATATTTTGAAATGCGTCTAGATCTGGAAAAGGTAAAGAGGCAATTGCACACTACAAGCTACCTATTTGAAGGTGCACATGTAATACCGCATGGCATGCATGGTATACTATGTTAATGTTATAATTAAGTTACATCATTGAATGGGTAGGTAATCCCTATGGTATATTGAGAATTTATACTTCTCATATGGCTTATGCATGCATATGAATGATTGGGATTTATGTTTCCTATGATGAAATGGTGCACCTAGCATTGAATGTGTTTGATCATGACGATCTGCTTGATTCTGCAAGAGTACTTGGTGTGATTGCTGATCTTGGATATAGTGGCATAACTTAATGTTTGTTTTTTATATCTTGATTCTCACTTTATTGGATGGTACTCTTAACTCTTGATATGCATAAAATATGTTGGATCTCTTATATAAGGTTACCTCATTTATATGGAAATGTGTGTGATAAGCATGACGAAAGCTCATAGAAAATAATGATTGCACCTTGTTGGTTTATAGATTTACCTAACTTCATCCTATTGATTATGATATGCATGGTATGGGAAACCTTGACGATAAAGGAATATCTATGAGATTTAAGTTTCATTCTTTGACTCTTTGTGGTTATAGTATGTAGTGAAATTAAATGCTCTAACTTGATGTATTGTTATTGGGATCATAAGATTGTGTTGTCACATCAAGCCTCTGCCTAGATCTTTTCAAGTCTAACACTTGATGAAATATTGATGATAATGATAGATATGTTTTTATGATCTAACATATCTAATGTTTCATGACTCTAGAAAGGCAGATTGATGACATGAATGAAGTGGATTCTCATTCAGAGGGAGAACCTCTCTCCTAAAATATTCTTTCTCATATTTCCAATATATGTTTTACTGAAATATTATTTATGAAGTGTTTAAAAATTATTAAGTCACAGTAGATGTTTTAGCCTCATTAATGCAAAGGAAGGCTCATATATGTGACTATGCCTGAGAGACACAAAATTGAAGTTATGTACAATTAATTCAGTTTATAATCTGAATCCATGGATCTCTGATTTTTCTTTTCATTGTGAACTGATTTCTGGAATTTTTGAAACTAAAAATGAAATCATATGGTCACTTGGAAGATGTCAGTTCTGCAGATGTATTGCAGATTCCCATAAGACCTTTTAGCTAGGAAAGCTTGTATGTTTGAACTGAAATTCTGTGTGTAGGTGAGTGAGACATCCATATGGATATGCCATTATGTTTGAGGATTTTGCATCATATTTTGGTTGATTAATATTGATAAATTGTGTTTTTACTTTTTACATGATGCTTAATGATTGAGACAAGTATATATTTATAGATCTTACCATGATTACCCATTTGGAGTTGATATGATTTTATTTGGTGATGGTTGATTTTCCCATATGAATATGTTATGTGGGCATAGTGACCTTCAGTGTCATATGTGAGTATACATACACATGGTTTTGTATTAGCCTCATCGTTCCTAGCACAATTGTTGTTGTGACTTAGTATGAAAATTCATGACATAACCGTGATGTCTATGCACTTACATCTAATGACAGAAATCTCCTGCAATCACATGATTAAAATGACAGACTTGAGATCTTGACATGAAATAATTTCAAGAATCTATATGTGCAATACATGTCTTTGGTTAAAATGATTGATACTATGAAATTAATGTTTGTGATAATATTTTTGAATGACTTCTAATGAGATAATTTTTTTGACATAACATTGATTTGAATAAGGATGGATATGTTGGCATGGTAAGGCCTTAAGATCATAGAGATTTTTACATGATGAAAAATCCTTGATTCAGATTTGTTTATATGTGACTATTGTGAGGTTAGGATAATGAGTTCCAAGGTATGGCCTTCATTTTTTTTTATGGCTTTGATTATACATATTGATAGTCTATCCTTGATAGGTGATGAGCCTATGAAAATATAAGTAAGAGAGAGATGAATTTTGAATATCATAATGATGTACCATGGCATGAAGAATTGATTTCTCGAATTTGGGAAAGAAATTCCATATTGCACGACTGTTGAAAATTCTTTGTGTAATATAAATCCTTGGACACTTTTATTTAAAGTTGAAATGTTGATTGAAGGTGATATGCCATCTGTTAGTTGGTTGAAGCATTAATGTTCTATTTTGAACATTCATTCATATATGATGTGTATAAAACATGATTGAATTCATGATTGAGCTGATTCACTTAGAATTTCCACCCAACATATTTAATTTTCCTACTCTTAAAGGTTGAGATATTTCTCCCATGATATGTAGTTGCATGAATGAACTGGTGATTTTTGGGATTAGTATTTATAACCACATTTGGATGTTGCCTTAGTATGTTTTCCATGATATCTTGGACGAGAAGCCATAGCATGATCGAGGTGGGATACAATGCTGCTAGCAAGGCTATCTATGAGGCATGATGTAGAATCTCCTTAGAGAGTTGATCGAGCATGATCTGGATGAGACAAGGATATATGATGATGACAGAGAATCTAAAATACGTATAGTTGGGACTATGATTTCTCCATTTGAGACAACACAACTATTCAAGACGAGCTGAGGCTTGTGATTGACACCTACGTGAGAGGGAGGATGATTATAGTGTCCATGTGACCTCCATGAGAGGGAGGATTATTATATTATCCATGCGTGTTTGAAACATCCATGCAAGGGAGGATGGTTATGGTATCTTGTTGTTATTGGTATCTCACTGTGATTTACATGATTATGTATGTTCTAACATAACACTTGATTTTATGTCCTTTAGGTACAGGAATCAACAGATACCATATGCGAGTAGCATTGATCGAGGACACTGAACCAACTTTTCCTCTCTATTTGAGCTCCCAGAACAAGGAATTGAGATAGAGAGCTCATGGGGTTGAGGGAACTCTCGTGAGAGGGTCGTAGAATTTTCTCCCTTATATGTCACCCATGGGATGTGTGTGATCCTTTTCCATTTTGACAAATCGAGTATCTCATTCATCTTTGGTCGTTGCAGATTATAACCCAGTTGGCATCATACCCACAAGAAGGGTTTGTCGTGAATACCTCTCTATTTCGCCAATGGTTGAGAAGGCTTGGAGGCATGTGATCCTTACCTATTGGTAAGATGGGTATCTCGTCAAAGAAATATTATGATGCAGATGTTCTACCACATGAATATTTAAGTTAATTGATGGGAAAATCATTAGGCAATAGGAAGGGTTGAGAGTGAGCTCCTTGATGTGAAATAACCCTATGCAATTTTGGGTTGAGAGTGAACTCCCCGATGTGACATCGGGGTCAAGATTATCTCCCCTGCGTGGATGGGTATCTTATTTATAGATATGGGGTTGTATATGTATACCTCCCCCATGATATTTCAGGTTGAGATGCGCTCCCCGATGCAGTTACAGGTTGAGATGTACTCCCTGTTGATATGCTCTCTGTTGCTGATATTCTAGGTAATAGCCCAATGGCAAAGATTCCATAATGATATCCTTATGAATAAAGGGTGGTAGCTCAAGCTCCCCTCTGGTAGGAAATTCTTGTTCTAGATTCGAGAAATTTAAGTATACAAGCATGAACAATCAAGAGAAAATAAAAAATAACCATGAAGAGTACATTGAATATTTGTAATGAGAAAGGTTTACATCATGACGACTATATGAAAAATATGTACAGTGATGACATGTGATGATGCATGAATATCAGAATGTCATATTGATATATGAAAAGATATCAGCATATTGTGCTGAATTGTGATGATTCCATGATGCAGAGAACTACATGAAGAGATTGCAAAGTGGAATTCTCCCTAGTGGAGAGAGACTGTTAATTTTCACAACTAAGGTCAAATTCCACATTGGACAACTTAGATGATTAAGATAATAATTTTTTAGATTCCTCTTTTCAAGAGGATCCAAATTGACCTATAGATCGCCAAAATCAGTTAAGGAAAGTTAAAGTTATGAATTAATTTATTATTTTATGGGTCTGCCTAACCACACGTTGATCCAGTCAAAGCTCCAAGTGGTCACTTACAAAGTTATAAATAGGAGAGACCTCAAGTTCATTCATACAAACTCACTCATGAGATCTTCTCCATGCTATTTTTCGTTTTTGGTCATATTTTATTTTTTTGGATCACACAAGTACGTTGATAGGAGATCGCGCAAAAGGTCGGAATCACAAAAGTGATCACGCATTAGATATGGGTTATCTAAAGAAAATTCGCGAGAAGGAAATGCTAAGGTAGCAACATAGGTCAATGGATTCACGAGATCGGTGTTTTTTGCCCATAGACAAGGACCCTAGAACTACTAACTAAGCTTGTCTAGGGCGCGACCTAGTCATAGAAGTCAAATCAGGATGATCTAAAGTAGAGTCGTGAACACAAATTTTTGTGATAGCGGCTCAGAGCCCCAAATTCGTGGTCTGAGAGTGTTAAGGCTGTGGCTCAAAGAATTACTGGGAAGATATAATTTGGTTAACCCTTAGTTGATTGTGCAACGCTTCTAGACATCAATCGTTCTTTCACAGTTCTGTCAGAGCGATCACTGATAGTCTCTTGGATTTAGATCTAGGGCTTAAGAGTTGAGATCACTTGGTGATCTTTCATATCCATGTTTCGGTATTATAGATATGTTTATCTATAGATCAGATCTATTTGTTTCCTTTACATGTGTATCTCCAGTCGTCAGTCAGTATCAGTCGTGTTTGTCAGTTTGCTACAACCAGTGTTAGTGCATTTCAATTCTCATATTTAGTCTTTCCTTCATACAAAAATATGGGTATGGTTTTATTTTGTGTATGATATTTTTTTTTACTTCATAAATATATGTACCCATGGATTATTTTACTCTTGTTACTAAATAATTTAATTAATATATAAGAAGAATAATTTCAAAGGGTTTTCCCTTAGTTAAAGAACAATCCCAGTGTTTGTATGTATTCATACATCACTTCCTTTGATCTTTTACTTTTTTCTTTTTAGATGACGATGATGATAATGATGATGGTGTTTTTCTTTATACATATTTTTATATTATGATGGTCAATAATATAGATATGTACAAAGGAATAATTATTTGGGGTGAATTTAACATGATAATGATGAAATGTAACTATCAAATAAAAGAACAATGATGTTTGATGAAAAATTAACATGTCCCAGGATGCATACCTCATTGACATTCCTTGTTCGAAATACGCTCCCTTTTGCAATGTAATTTTGATGAGGATAAGATATATGATTCCTCCCATTGTAGTAGCCTCTATTATAATTATTTATCTAAAAATTCCTCCTTCCCTGCCTTCTCATTGCTCCATACTATTGATTTTACCCATTTTGTGATGGAATGCCATCACTGGAAGTTGAGCTAGGTCAATATCGATAATGACCTCAACCTCAATTTATTTAAGCCCTAAAGCCATTATTGGGGTTAGGATAGCCATTGTATTTATTTTTTGTGTGTTGAATAAGTGATAATACTCTATATTGTTCACTTGAATATTTATTACTAATGATGGAAATTGCAGTATGCTCCTGTGTAAGCACTAGAATTTTTTAGCCTTACTTCGAACTATGCCTATATTTGTTTCTTCGTGCTACCTCAACCCTCATAAAAAATCCATCTGACTAGCTGCAAGGAAGTAATAAAATCGAAAAAAATTCTTTATGAACCCATCTTTTTTTATATTGCATGAGTATTCAGAGCTCTCACAAGATTGCCAATGTCTCTTAAGGCCCTCATATCCTTGATGTTAGCTAAAATTCCCTTCTCATTTGGTGTTTCCCTTCTAGGGACTTCTATTTTTCATGCATCACTCTAAGAAAGCACGAACAAGGAAATCTAATATAAGATGCCCATTGTAAGCTTTTAAGATACCGATTTAACCTTTCATGTTGTAGCTGGGTTGGAAACAATGAAACCATTCTTGATTTAGTAGCCAATTTTTCCATGTTCTCAAGAGTACCCAAAACATAATCCTAAACATAATACAAATTCTTATTTTTACAGATTTGAACGGAAATCTAACATATCCAACAAAAAGTGACAAAAAATTACCCTCGCCACGAAAAACACATTCCTTGTCCAAAAATATATTTTTTATGTTTTCTTAAAAAATGCATGTCGAGGTCTATAAATAAAGGACCCATTATCAACCCTTTTACATTTCCTTTTATATATCATGAACCATTTAGTTGAATTTTCTATGTCATGAACCTCAATTTTCTTACAGAAAGAATTTCTTTGCTCAATTACAGAATGTCCAGAGTAGTAGTGGGGCTATGTGTAGGTTTAATTGAAGGTCTAAAGAAATAGTGGGGTTATGTGGGTTGGGCACATAGGGCACCCTAGGAGCGAACAGAAGATAAATGAACAAAATTCCATTAGAATGCAACAAGCAAAAATAAAAAATTAAAGATGAGTAAGTTATTTAAGGCATAGTACCCACTAATGAATGTTACTACCTTCCACAAATACAATGACGAAAAATGTTTTCATTGTCTAAACACAAAATTGATGGTTCATAAAGGCACATAGTGTCTTGGAGGGGAGATATTCCCAAAGGAATTCCTTATGGCGTAAATATTTAATATTTTTTCATTTTAAAAAGGTAAGTATAAAATCTAAAATATAATAAAAAGTTAATAAAAAATAAACTAATGATAATTTTAAAAGTTAATTTTTTTTTTAAAATATACATAATATTTTTAATATATATAGGCACACACACACACACACACACACACACACACACATATACATATCTTTTAAAATAGTTAGTATTCTTTATCTATGAAATAATGAGAACCAAATGTTATTATTGGTAGCAAAAAGACATTGTTAATATTTCTTTTATTAGATAAATCATGTTTAGTAGTAGATCAATACTTTCTCGTGAGGCATGACTATAGAATCAAAAGTGTTCTTCCTCCCTATGTATTTTCAAATAGGCAATAGTTGTTTATACATACCCTTGGTATCCTTGCAAATTTCTTTATATAAAATATATACTTGTAAGAGTCAATATCAAGATAGAGAATATTTCCATTGATATATTTTTAGACCTTTTTCTTTGTAATGTATTATTTATGTAATTTTTATACTAAAAGCATTTTTTTAAATTAATTTGTGAATAATGTTAGTTTGAAGGTAAAGATTGTTTTTTTTTTTTCCCTAGAATCTCACATTGGGTAAGGGTTGCATATCTCTCAAAGAAGAACTTAGAGGATATCTTGAAAGAATATATTTTGGGGAGATCACACTAAAAACATTATGAATACATTCCTAAAGTGAGACTCTAAGATGATTCTTTTTGAAACAAGGTAGGCTTTCGAAGAATGTCTTGCAGGAATAGAAAAACCTAGAAATCTAACTTGCAATTTGATATGGATAAATATTTTGACTCATAGAAATCAAATATATATTTTAGTTAATTTAAAAAATTGTGTTCTTTAACCAATTTATTTATTTCAACTTCAATATTTATACAACTATAGTAATAACATAAAAACTTCCACATGACTATACTTTTTCCAATGGATTTAGAACAATGTGTATGCTTATGATGTTGAGGCCTTACAATACAATAGTAGTGATCTTGTTATTTATATAAATATAAAACACATATGGGCTTGGGATAGGGTAGAATAGGAGGCATTAGAAAAATATCCCATTCCAAGCTAATAAATTTCTAAAACCAAAGTGATTGTACATAAATTATAGTGATAACAATGTTATATTCTTATATTATTCATGTAGTTCTCCTTCATCTTACATTTGTACACGTTTCAACACATTCACACCATAATTGAGTATAGATATTCTCCAAACCATTCTCGCCTACAAGTAACATTGAAATAATATTCATTTCATCAAGTTATTACAACCCAACCTTTCAAGTGTATCTTGCTAGCTTGCTTGATTACATTGTAAACCATTCCCCCCTATGTAGAGTGTGTGTCTTGATCTCGGTTGTCACAAGAAAGATAGATAATTTGTATTGGATTAATTTCACTTCATTCTTGGACATCGATCCATTCTTGGTCTTTATAATCTTGCTTCTCATTTGTGATGGTTACAACTACTTATCCATTTTTACTAGTTTTCATATTAGCTCATGTGTTAGTTTATGATTGTTTTGTAGCTATTGATACTTATAAATGCCACCCTTAAACCAATTTTCTTAAAACAAACACTTTATTTCCAATCAACCATGTTCATTTTCACCCAAAAAAAATGAAATGGAACATCAAATACCCTTATATTGCTAGCAACATGACAATCTGCATTGCACATAGAGTTAAAAGAACAAAATCACAGGTCACTTCAAAACCACTTAATACTGATAGTTTTTAAAAACCAATAGAGAAGTGAGATTCACTATGCATACCTAAGTGGGTGTTTCTTATATCAGATCAAAAACCCATATTGGCCTATTATATATTCCTGTAGTGGATCTCTTCAAAGACTATGGATTTTGTGTTGTCACACATTATGGATGCATGTGCATTGCAGAAATGTCATGATGACAAGTATGCAATCCCCCGTCACTAGAATTAAGTTGGATAGTCACTTGCGACAAAGGATGTTTCTCCAATTTTGTACCACATTCGCTATATGGAATTTCAATGCTTCAAATGAAGTCTAAGAAAAAAATATATCCAAGGTAAAAATTTCTCTCTTAACCAAAATCATGGTCTTTGAATCGATTGAAAAATAAAAAAATAAACATAATGGCACTCAAATTCTATCATTGTTTCACATTAAAGGAATTGTGGGTTATTTTGAAGAAAAATGATTAGTTTAAGAGTACAAGATCCTAGGGTCAAGCAGCATGGGAAAGAAATTAAAGTTAGAATTTCACACAAGAATCCTATTAAAATATTAAACCAATATTTTAATTACCATTTCTTAAACCATGTTTTTACTTAGTGTTACTGTTTTATAATTTTTGATATTTTTTAAAACTACGATGCCATGCGATTTCAACTTTGTTTCTAAATGATAATTTTGAAAACTATGCTTTCATATATTTTCAAGTCTGTTTTTATTATTTCTAAATGAATTTTTTTTTCATGTGTGTATATATAGGATAAACATATCAAATATCTAATAAAGGGTAATTATAAAATCTAAAATATAATAATAAATTGTTAAAAAATAAAACAATGATAACTGCAAAATTTAAATCTATTTCAAATTTTTGTGATATATATATATATTAACAGTATGTCTATGAATATGCATATCTTAATATTATACATAAAAATAAAAAATAAAAAAATTGAAAATAGTCAGTTCTCTCTTTATATGAAATATTGAGAACCAAATATTATTATTGGTAGCGAAAATACATTGTTAATATTGTTTTTATTAGAGACATAAAGTTTAGAAGTAGAGGATACCTTTATCTTGAGGCATGACTAGAGAATCAAAAGTGTTCTTCCTCCCTATGTATTTTCACATGGACAACAATTATTTATACGTACCCTTGGCAACTTCCTAAATTTCTCTATGTAAAATAGATACTTGTAAGATTAAATTTCAAGCTAACAAATATTTTCATCAATAGATTTTTACATCCTTTTCTTTGTAATATATTATTGATTTAATTTTAATATTAAAAGTATTGTTTTTAATTATTTTGTGAATAATGTTAGTTTGAAGGTAAAGATTGACTTTTTCTTTTTCCTAGAAGCTCTCATTGGGTAAGGGTTGTATATCTTAAAAGAAAAACATAGGTGATGTCTTGAAAGCATATATTTCTGGGATAACACATTGAGAACATTATGAATACATTCCTAAAAGTCAGAGTTGACGATGATTTTATTTGAAACAACGTGAACATGGAAATCTAAGGAACAATGAGATAAGGATGAATATTTTGACTCATAGACATCAATTATATATTTTAATTAATTTAACAAACATTTTTATTTTATTTTTATTTATTTATTCATTTCAATTTACATATTTATACAACTATAATAAGTGATGGGCCTCCAAATTCGATATAAATTAAGGCCCATTTAACCTTTCTTAGGTACATAAAGGCTATATTAAATCTCTCCTTCAATACTTAATGCTGTTTTTTAAGCTTTAATATGTCTGTAAGAAGGTTTAGAGATAATGGCATATTTGTGCCTAATATTATTTATTTCTAAATGATATTGTGAGAATATTGGGTAGATTATGAAGATTTGGAGAAGGATATAATTTAGGGACTTTCTCCCTACTAAAGGAGGATCAATATTGGAGGATAAATGAAAAGAATATCATGAAATTATTGAGGGATTCTGGAACTCCAAAGATTGAGAAAATCGAGGAATGTGTTCCCTATCATTTAATGCAAACTCCTAGTGTTGGGAACCAGATCCACTATTTCAGGGATTTTGGAGGGGAAAGCTTCCTCATTTCAAGGGGAATGATTCCTCATCAATTTTTATAAGTACCAATTCGAATTGGCCTCTAGGGGCATGTATTTATTAGTCTTATTTTGGAGAAAACTTGTTGTTTAGCATCTCCAATTTCTTTTCTTGCAGGGATGTACCTGGATTGATTCAATGATGAAGTTTGGTGCCATTTTTAGCTTCTAAGGCTTGGTTTCTTCCATAGGAATTTGTTTCCTCCTTGGCCTTGGACATCCCAAGTGCATCAGAGCCCTCTTCCACAATTTATTTATGTTCTTTTCACTTATTATTCACACGCATCTCTTATTTTTGTCTTGCATATTTATGTATTTAATATTGTTTGTTTTCTTGTTGTAGGATTGAGTTAAATGATTGAAGTGAGTTATTTTGTAGGTTTTTTAAAGATTCAAAAGCATTATTCATCCTTAAAATAACTTTGTAATGTCATATTCATCATTAATCTACTTGGATTTCGTTACTGGTTCACGAATATAATATTTCTGGAAACGCCTTGTAGCGAAATAGTAGTAAATTTCTGCTATTTTTTTAGAATGGCTTAATGAACTTCATTTGAATTGATTCCACTTATTTTAGGTCATAATAATATAAAATTTAATAACAAAATTTAACCCATTTCATTTTCACTTTATTAGGTTATGCATTTGATAGATTAAATAGCTCACTAGTTCTTAAATTTCCATATTTTAGAGTAGTAATCTTTTGTTATTTTTTAGCACATGTGAAAATGTTTATTTGGGACTGATTCCACTTGGAATGGAGACCTAAGAAATAATAATTAATAAAAGAAATAATCCCATCCCATTTTAATTTGATTCACTTATTCGTTCGGTGAGTTTTCTCCAAAACAAAACTTCATGTAGCAAAAACATAACTTCCTGTATCACTCTTGTACCATGTGCAAAATCGACCAGATTTTCTCCCAAAGCTTTGGTTTTTGTCTCTTAGGCTTGAATCATGACCCCTAGGATATAAATCCATGATTGAAGAAGAATAAAAACCACTTAGGACATGCATTTTTATAAAGTAGATTAGGCCTATTTATTTGAATCATGCTATTAGGATTTTATTTACAAATTGTTGTTCTTGCGTAGTATTAATTTATTTTCAAAGAAACACTTCCACTTATAAAATTATTTTAGAATTTGATTTCATGACATTGACTCCATTACATCATATCAAAAAAATAAGCACATTGTATGCTAGACATATAGTACTGATACTTCTTAATTTTGTACGAACCCCAAGTTGATAATTAAAGTTGGTAGCCTTGGGAGTTGCAACATTCTTGTTGCAATACTGAGGCTCATCACTTTTTGATGTCATTTCCAGGGAGGTGTCAAGGTATGCATTGTAGTCTTCCCTAGTTGATTCATTTCCTTTCTTTTTTAAAAAGAAAAAAAAAATCATTACGAATATTTCATTTGAAAAAATAAGATTGCATTGCATTAGCATTCTTATTCAAAAAAATTATTTAAAAATACTTCTCCAAAACTAACCCCCCCATTTTATCACTTAGTGCAATAAAAACCACATCAAAATCCACTTTTGTAGGCAGAAGAAGAAGAGGTGGTAGAAAAGGTGGAAGAAATGGATGGAGATGATGACAATGAAGAAGTTCCTCTTGAATTTCCCATTCAAGATATTGATATCAGTTTCCATATGAAGAAAAACCTTCCATATTTCCTTCCCAACTTCCATGGTATGAGGTCAGAGGATAAAAAAATCTCTCTTTGAGTTTGAAATACTTTGTGGATCTTATGAATACTTATCTGATTCAGATTTATGCAGGAACACAATAAATATAGAAATTAAAATACACACATAGATGCATTGGAAATAATACTTCATTTCATTAATATCAAATAACATAAATATACTTACAGACATAATGGAAATAAACTAGCTATGTCATTGGTAGCTTATCTCAAAGAAGAGATGTGGCAACTACATGCCTATGAACTATGTTATAATGAGTCTCCAAGGCCTATTTATGACTAAGAAACAATGGAAAACCCTAAACATCCAAGAACCTAACCCTAGGAGATGAAGCGCCAGAACTATGGGATCCGTTTGGGTAAATTGGTATATGAACTTCTCGAGGATGTAACTCTGGCATATGATCTCTATTTCACATGCACAATACCTCATTAGAAATATCTATCCAAGGAATACAACTTTTCAGTGACAAACTTGGGCCAAAGAGCCATGTTGGTCTCCTTTTTCCAAAAAGAAACATCGTTTAGGACCTCAAAATGGCTTTGGAAGTTTAGGACCCGAAAAACTACCAAAAATAGTAAATTGTGCTGCAATTAAAAACTAAAAATTTGAAAGAAACAATGGTGGGGAATTAGAGAAATTTTGAGGTCTAAAATGCAGCTCCTAAGAAAAACATACAACCAAAATAAATTTTATAGGAACCAATAGGATTCAATATGATGATGTCAATAATGGGGGATGACTCACCATTTCTGGGGTAAAAAGGTAAAAATATTAAAAAATAGTAAAAATAATAAAACTACTTTTCCAACTTATAATTTCAACTTATCTCCTTAATTTTTTAATCAAATTTCAAGTGGAACTACTCTTTCGATGAAAAATTTAATTCCTCATCCAAGGAGTTCCCATGTTGCATACATTCGATGGGCTCTGCTACACGAAAAATGAGAAACACATGAAAAAACATAGACACATTTTTTCATGTGTTTCTTATTTTTCATGTAGTAGGGCTCATCAAAAGTATGCAATATTTGTACTACTTAAATGAGGAATCAAATTTTGCATCCAACGAGTTTTCCCACTCAAAATTTGAGTAAACCCATAGGAAGATAAGTTGAAAATATGAGTTAAAAAAAATAGTTTTTTCTTTTTTCCCTCTAAAATTTGATTTTGTAATCTAATATTATTTTATTATTTCCAATATTATTGTATAATTTCCTTAGGAGGCCCATTTTAGACCCCAAAATTCCCCTAATGGGTCCAAGTGGAATAGGCAGGTGGCCACCAATATCCACCTCGATCATTATCACACACTCAAAAATTAAGATTGTTTCCTACAACATTAAAGAATAGAGCTCTTAAATGGCTCATGAGTTTAGGTATTAATTCAGTAAGATCATGGAATGATATGCAAAATATATTCCTAGAAAACATAAAGATCATGATCTTAAAGAATAAATCTTTAGAATGAATAAAAAACATGAGAACCTTGAAGATCTAATAGAGTGGTTCATGTATAATACTAAGATGGAAAAATTATATCATTTAGGTTTTGACACACTAAAAACTGTCTTACTTAGAATAATTAGGGATGAGTGGATTGATCTCCTTGATCTCATGAGTAAAGGATATGTATACCAATCATCATTTGAAGAAATTTTTGAAACATGCAAGAGCATATCAAGAGGAAGGGAAAGAGTAAGTACATCAACATTAACATTGGTAAGACAAGATGAACTTGGAAATTGGCTTGATAACTTTAAAACATAAATTCCTAGAAATATAAGTGAACAAGTAGAAATGTTAAGAATAAAAAATCAGAAAAAAGAAGATGTTGATAATTTCGTTATCCATGCATAATCATACGCTACTAAATATTTTCCATCATTACCAAGGATGAAGGAATTTTACCAAGAGGACAATGGAGCAAGTCAATTACCAAACAAGATATGTTATGTAGCTCCAAGAGGACCATGGTAGCCTAGTCAACTTGATATGATACAAGGACGTACTTCACAATTACAATCTTATTCACATCCATCTCAAAGTAACTGGAATGCACTCTTTCCTTGGAAACCTTGGCCATATCAACCCCAAAACTAACTTGGAAAAAAGGTTGGAAAGAACCTTATGGGGGGAATCCACAATATCCTCAATATTTTCCTCAATATCTTCCATACCTAAATCCATGCTATCCTTACCATCCAACTCCACCACAACCACAACCTCAACCACATCCATCTCATATATCCACTCCCACTCAACTACATGTGCCACCATTTCCAAACCCATATAAAGAATTAACTCAACCCACTTACAATGTTAAGGTACAACACTTCAAAACATATGCTCTTTATCTAAATGGTATCCATCTTAGCTCAGGAAGAGTATTGCAAAAAGGTGATTATCTTGATGTCTTTGAAGGGAAACATTCAGAAAAAAAGAAGATTCAAATGAGCATACCAACAAACCATGGGTTATATTTAATGAAGAGTAGAAATCAGAATCAGATATTAAGAAACTTCCCTCATGTTTACCATCATATCCTCCATTTTTTCAAGAGAATAATCAACAAAAGGAGGAATATTTGAATTTCATGGTAGAATAAGACAGGAAGAATGATCCCGATGAGCAAGAAAACAAAGGGCATAAAGGCTATATTGAAATATGGTTACAGAAAATCATTAAGTTGCAACAACACACTCTCCTTCAATAGTACTTGATACAATCTTAGTCAAATCAACTCATCTCTCATATTCAAGTACATATCAAAGAATTTATTTCAACTGTACACATTATTTTATCTACCATATTGATATGCACATGGTTCCATTGGAAGTATTCCTATACTTTAAGAAAATTTGGTTTTTTCAAGTAGAGTAGGATAGAAAAATTTTATAAAAATGTAAAAAGAGAAAAAATAATAAAGAATAAAATATCAGGTGAAAACCTCCTTTGAGGCATTTGAGATTGTCACACTGATTGAAAACCTCCATGAGGTAGTCAATGAGTTGAAAAAAAATAAAAATAAGAGAAAACAGATCCTAGGTAAAAACCTCCTTTGAGGTGCCTAGGTAGACCTACTAGTTGAGAACATCATTGAGGTGGCTAGTAGGCCTAACAAAAAAAGAAAAAAAATTGAAAAACCAAAAAAATTCTCAATTTATCTCTCTCTAACGAATGCATGTTCTCTCTAATGAATGCATGTGCTCTCCAACCTTTGCAAGCAACAAAAAGAAGTTGGCACCAAAAAAACAAATGGTCAAAAATCTAGTAAAAGGAATTCAAACTTGGAATTTCTCCTCCCTTTTTGTAGTAATTTGCAAAGTAGCATGCTCACCAACTATATCACCCAGGAAGAGTTTGCATAAAAGACTCAGCTAAGAGAAATCACATAAGTGAAATAAATCTAGAAACATTCTAGTGGAAATGCTCCTCGAGGATATGTTGTCATGGATAGCTTTCAACTGGAAAAGATAAAATTTCTCCCACAAGAAGATTTATTAGGATGGAGATGGCGGCTTGCAACCTAAAAGATTTAGTGCTAACTCATACATTTTACCTTTCTCTTTAGTCATGTCTTTGAACTCTTGTTGTAGTTTTTGTATTTGTTCTTCCTTTTCCATCTCAGCTTTCATCGTTTCCCACTTTATCATCTCTTCCATCAGCAATTCCTCGCCCCACTGATATTTAAGGCTATGAATATCTTTCCAATGTTCGTCCAAAGAAATCACTCCCTTCTTAGGGAAAGTGCCATTTGCTTCCAATCGTCCAATTCTGATATAAAAAAAATTCTTTTTGAATGCCACCCTGTTTTAGGTTCTAGTGTTGTTTCATGTTCAACAACAATAGAGGGTGTAACGACATCTCATGCTTTGATTTTCTCTTCCTCGGGTATTGGTTCTTGTGTTTCAGCAGCTTCACTGATAGGTTCTTGTGGAATAACACTTGATTTTTCTTCATTAGAAACCTTTGTCTCAACTGTTGGTTCTTGTGTAACAACAAAATAATTGGTAGGTTCTTGTGTATTGGTTTCTAGGTTAAAATCCATGCGGTGCTTTGTTTCAACTATCAGTTTTTGTGTATCAACAACATCGTCAATGGGTTCTTGTGTGTCAACCTACCATGGTTTTGTTTGCGCTTCTTTTGAGATGGTATCTGCAATGAAAATTGTGTATCTTTTTGTTGCCAAACCCTCAACACATGCTATACATAAAGGTCCATGTGTTGTTTTTTTATCCCGACTTATCAATAGCCTCAGTCAATGTATCAAGGCCCATAACCTTTGATTTATTTTTTCTACCTTCTAATTTCTTCTTTAATTCCTTATTTTCTACTTCTAGTTTTTTAATTTTAGGCATAAAATTTCACGTTTCATCCTTAACTAATGAAGAAGTGTCTTCCTACCTAGTTTTTTCCTCTTCTCCTTTTTCTCTTCTTGCTTCCTCTTCTATTCTTTTTGCTTGCCTGGTTTCCTCTTAGACGGTGGCAAGGGTTCTGGTTGAGTATCAAAATTTACCCTTTTCTTTGGTTTTTTGTCACCAACAGGTTTATCAAGTGACCTAGTCTTAACACTAATTCCCAAATATTGTACCTTATTCTTAGCTGTATAATCTTCCCCCAAGGCATCTATAGAACTTTTAGCTTGTCTATGTCATGGGGTTTCTATTCCTTCACTAATAAAATCTTCCCAATTTCTTCCTTTTTGCTCCAGATCTTCCATTATGATATGTTTTATGAGGTTGTCATTGGTAATGTATCTCTTTGGATTTGAGGCTAACTTTACCGAGGTAGACATGTGTTTCAAATTTTCCAATAGAAAAATGGGGCAGATTAACCAGTTTCCCATGCTAAAGATGGCTCGAAAATGGAAAATGATAGTTGAAAATTATTGTTGAGCATTCCTCGCATGTAATTTACTTGATAATGAATAGGGAAAAATCATTCCATGGTCGAGGAAGGGAAAGGTGATCAATTCCTCTTCCATTCTTGACCAACTATTCTTCTCCCTGCAAAAATTCAACTTTAAGGGATGGGTCACTAAATTTCCGATTGAACCACCTCTTCCCTTCAGGCCTAAGTGTTCTTACTATGGAAATCACTTCCTCCGTAATATACAACCTTATGCCTTTGAACTTTGTTTTATTCCTATTTATATTTTGAAAAAATTCCAATATAACACTCTCATTCGACTCCCTAAGTCGCTTGAAAAACTCGATCTGTCCTGCTTCTCTAAAAATTTGATATGCTTTCGGGAATTTTTCCAAAGCCTCGATGGAATTTGGTTCATACCTTAATACTGTTCCTCTCATCCTTTGCTTTACAAACCCTTGACTAATTTCTGCAAAAATCACTATGAACTTTTGTCTACTTTTCATCACAATTCTTGAAAAATATGTGCAATGAGGGTGAAGAGATACTTTGGGGTGGATATCAGGGCGATACGAAAGGATATCGAGCTGGGAAAATGTGTGGCACGGATTATTACTTCATCGTTAACTCAAAGGTATGAAAAAATGACCTGGATAATGTTCGAATTAATGAGATTATTAGTGTTGAAAAATTGTAACGATTAAGAAGTATTGCCACTTCAAATCAGGTTATGTCACGAATCAAAAAATGATTCGTTCGCCCCACCCAACTTAAATTCAAAGGTCATCCTCAGCTGTCATAATGAAATGACGTATTAACTGCTATAATTTTTTAATAAATAAGAAAACAATATTATTTTTGAATGACCTACCAAGGGGTGATTTGATTGATACCGACAGTGGAGTGTTGGTGATGATGATTATTGAAGTGGAAAGTTGCAAATGGTTCCATGCTATAGTCATCTCCATTGGATCAGTAGTTACATATGTAACAACAAAATAATTTCTCCATGATGATTGAATAAATTGCAGTAGTAATTTATTACAACAATGTATTTATTTAATATGGTTGGTGAACAGAGTGAAAATACTCTGTTAGGGTTTCACGCTGATCACTCCAATTGACAGCACAAACAGACTGCAGACCTTGCACCAAACATGTGGCTACCTCGTAGATATCCTTGAAATACCAGTCGGTGAGTGCTCAAGTCAATGACAGGACCCTCGCTGCAGCATGAAGGGTCATAGTCCTTCCGAGATGTAGTGAACTAAACTCCTTTTGTCGAGGGCTACCCCACTAATGGACTAGGCGGATCTGATTTTGCAGCGAAAACCCCTGTAATAGGGCACAATGGCAAGTGAAAGAAGTGTTGAGGAATTGTAGGGTTGTAAGTTAATACAATTCTCTTCATGATAATTACTTGTGAGATTTCTTATGTTTCTTATGTTTTCTCTTAATTAATCGTTCATCAAGTCAATTATCAAAATGTACATAACACAAATTTTACACAGGGGTAATACTTTTATTGTGGGAAGGTGAATCATAGATTTACCTTCCTTCCCTTACACTTCAGAATTTTTTTTCTATTTTGGAGCCCTTCTTATTAATTTGCATCAATTTTCATTCATATTTGTCATTTCAGTATGACCGCAGTATACTTATCCCAATGCTGTATTATATTATATACATTTGATTATACCAATGCAATACTTCTTGCTATAGTTTCCGCAATGTATATTCGTACTCTGTCTCTACGGTAACTATAAGGTATTCAAACTATAACAAAATCCACACTTTAATTGTGTGCTATCCATCTTATATGAGTCTGCACTGTCTTCTTTAAATATCTGCACTTGTCTCCTTATAGATATCCAACTGTATCATCTCAGAGATATCTAATGCTTATGAGTCATCCGTTGTCTTTGTTTTTCTTCACCGAAAACTTGCTTCTCAAATGAACCACAGACATGGTGTATATATAGTGTTGTTATCCAGACTTTAGGTCGACTTTGTAACTAATAATTAGGTTGACATGTAGCTACAAATTAGATCGAATTTCATCATCATATAATGCTTATATTTCAACAGAGGTTAGGGCTTTCATAAGCTATTCTTTAACTGATACTTTGACAAGGTCTTGGAGCACTAGATCCTATAATAAAATATTGCTTATGATCCCATGAAGAAAGTCCAAAATACATTTTATTATCTTTTTTTTCTACATTCCATAAATCCATAATCAATATGAAGACCGACCTAGTTACATTTTCCAACACTCCCTCTTAACTGGGGAGGTATTCATATAGGTACATGGTCACTCTCAAACTGAATAATCTCATAAGAAAAATTGGATTGGTAATCACATCTATATAGCATCATATCAACCAAAATTTTCCCAGTGCAAGGCCTTGACTAACAGCCCCATCTGTTCAACGAGACAATGGGCTTCAATGATGGTGAGACACATGACTGATATACACCTTCGTCATTATCTCTCCAAGGTACATACTCCACCCGGGTGTTCCCAAAGTATGACCTTCTTGGAATATTCTTCTCTTGGGTAGCTAGCCCTCAATATCAATCCCCAACTAATATTATATTGAAATCCCTAACACATTCTCAAAGGGTATCAAATGCCAGATGATTACCCAATCCTCCATTCTGTCTTCCCAAGATCAGAATGATGTTTTCATCTCTCCCTCTCAGCTAGGGAGGACCTATTCCATAATGGAATGTATGCATTTCTATATGAGGAATGTACCTAAGCTAATTCTTAGGAATTACAAAGTTTCTTCCAAGTAAGAAACTTATCATCAGGCTTCCTCTTAACCAAGGACCTCCAACAACAATGGTGAGACACCTAGTTTCTCATGAAGAATTCCTGTCCTCGATGTCATGGATTTCGATATTGAGGAATCTCCAAATTTTAGCTTCATAGGGCATAGATCATCCATCACTTTCATCCTGAGTCATGTTGACTATCAGAAACTAATTCATCAGACTTCCTTATCTGGTCCACTATTATGCCATGTTGCTTTCCTTTAAATCATCTACAAGGATCATGCATCCTTTCTTATGATTAGAAGCCCCACACAATTTCATTTAGATAAACATATGCAAATGAACTTTTAGCACAAAAGTTACTTAGTGATGATATTTCACCATGAAATATTCCTGTGGGTATCGAAATCCTTCATACAGATTGACACATCTCCTAATCATATGTTTTATCAAGGGTCTTTTTACTAGACTTTTGTCAGAGTCTACATATCCTCCCAGGAGATCTATTAGTCACATATTTTTATCTTTGGATGATAACTGCCTCTTGACATGGCTTCATTTCATGATCTTCTTCTTCTCTTCACATTCCCAGGGATTTACACACTTTCTATTTTCTCGTTCATATAAAACCACCTCATATTCCATGAGAACATATTATGTTGATTTCATCTGTCTATGCATTGAGAGATGCTCCTCCAGAGATCATACTTCAAAATATAGAAATTCATTACCTGCAACCATATTACATGACTTCACAACATCAAATTTTGGCATATAAATATATACATAACTCATACCCCTTTTCAACTGAGCCATCATGTAGTAATTTCTCGGGAATGAAGAGCTTCATTCTCTTGGCCTGATTCATCTATATCACATCCCAGAATATGTTTCCATGATGACCATTGCTCTTGATGACTAATTTCCATTATTAATGTTATTAGAGCTTTTTCCCTCGTAGTTGATTTACCGGGAGCTCCTGCCATGCTTCGATCAGGATGCTACATTGCTTCCTATCATATAACCAACATAAATCAATTCCTTATTCATAAGTTTGCTTGATTTTTCCTTGAACTTATTTTCTTCATCTTCCTCCATTATTTTCGATGATAATGACTTCATTTCTTTCTCTTATTGAGATTGTACCTTTAGGACCTTTTTCTTTTAATTTCCATAAATATTCCCATTTTCCTCAACAAATGTTTGAGTCTTTTATCCTTCAACATTTTTTCCCTTGATCTACCATATAGACCACAAGTTCAATGAGGTTATTTTCTTGTCTATTTTTTACGTTGTCCATCTTATCATCTTTTCCCGGTCTCACAATTGAGATCTTATGAAGATATCTGTTCATTCTTTGATACCTCAATTTTGTGTAAATGGGTCTAAGTGACATAACCTTATTTATTGCATAGAATAGTTCTTTCAACTTATCTTATATTCTCTTGATGTCTCCAATACTTCATAGGCTTTTCATGAATTTACTTTCTTCGAGGACTGTGACTATCCTCCTCATGCAAGGATTCTTGGTAACCCAACCAGCGTATAGATCTCCCTGCAAAAACAAAATCATTTAACCAAATTTGATTATAGAATGAAAGATACTTAATAAGTGAAGATAAAGTCTTCAGCTTGATTTCTTCGATGGCAGTGGAGAAAGGATGTGTTAGTGCTTTCTCTTTGGATGATCTTCTTCAAGGGTAAGGATTAGATCCTTGTTGTAATGATGATAATGCCTTAGAATTACAACTCGCATCATACCAAAGATTGTTATCACACCATCTACATTTACTGGATAGAAACCTCAGGATTTTGGATCCTTCATGACAAAGCTTCATGTTGGCCATCTATAAATTCTGTTATACCAAATGATGGCTAAATATTTTCTTAAGCCTTCAAGAAGAAATCGTCATGGGAAACTACTAGTTCTTAAAGCCTTCATGGAAAACTACTAGTTCCCTCTTCTATGAATGCAGTTATTTGTGAATTTTGAATGTTTTATTATCCTTGAAGGTGAAATATTTGGATGAAATAGAGCGTTCCTCGACTCCTAGATTTCCTTTGAAAATTTTGTCTTGGAATTATTATTTTCTGAAGTGTGGTTTCTAGAATTTATGGTTAGACCTATCTATGGAATGCCTCATCATGTTATGATAATGCTTTAAGTCCCTTTGTTGAGAAGTACATATAATTAAGGATTCTTAATTTCCCTTAGTTTCGCTTATCCTTCTAAATCCTTAATGTCCATTTCATTTCATCCACCAAACCCAAGATCCACTGGCCAAGTTAGATTTTCCCTTTGCTATCCCATATCCATTGATTGAGCTTGTTATAAATTCTTCTTGACTCCATTGCCCAATGGCTCTGATACATCCCCTTTCTATCTATGTTTCCTAGATCATTCATTTCCAACCAACCAAACCCAAACAAACAAACTTGCACTTAATAACTAGCCTAAAATCAACCCTTAAAAGAAATCAAGCTATATCCTTACAAACAATTGAGAGATCCCTCTCTGAGACTAGGAAGGCTAGATCCTGGAGCTCTAAAGACTGGTTTATATGTTTCCTTGTCATTTGGTTTTCCAATCAGCCAAATCACAGGACACCAACATTTTGGTGATCACGGCGGGACCTCTGAGTTCATAGTTGCATATCAAGCTTTTATAGACTCATTAGTGCTTCAATAGACATATAAACTCATAAAACCACAAAACATTTCAGATTGGTTTCATAATAAACATTGGTGGTGGACCATAGAATATTTTACCTCCAAAAAAGAGATAAAAATTTCCCTTGGTGACTCTACTGGCCTCCAGTAGGCCTATTACTTCCCTATTCCTTTTAAACTCCCCTGGGAATGCATTGAATAAGCCCAATCATGTTGTTGGTGGAAAAAAAAGTTCAAATCTTCCACCTGGTGACTCCACAACCTCCAAAATACCTAAAGACTCCACTGGAAGAAGACTTTGAATTGGTTGAAAATTTACAGTGACCTCTCTTTACAAACATGGATCCAAGTATGGACAGAGAAGCTAAACTAGATACATTATTGGACATAATGGAAAAAATGATGTACATACTTGATAAAAGATTGGATAGACATGAGGCTGATACAGATATTGATTATCTAGAACAACCCATGCTTTCCCTTAATCAAACACAAACTCAACCACTACAAGACATTTACAACAAGAAAAATATGTATGATGAGCAAGGCTACAAAGAGAACAATGAGGAAGATTTTCAGGAAGGTATTAATTGCCTACCTATACCTTGTGTTTTACTGTTAAGAGAACTTCATGAGCAAGCTGCAAACATAAACAAGGAACAGTGCCCTGAGGAAACAGTTAGCCATCTTGAACTCACAAAATCTAAAATAGGAGAAGAGACAACACAACTAGAGTCTTTGCCTTTATGTTATTACTCATTTTAGATTATTAAATAAGAATGGCATCCTGATAATCTATTAGAAACAACTCATGAATCCCATATTCAAATTGACTATCAAAATGATCAAGAGGAGTAGTTTGAGAGTGAAAAAGATCAGGAAATAGAAGAAAATCCTCAAGATCCAACTGAAAAGACAAGTATTTATTCACCATTCCTTCTAGGAGAGGTTCAAGAAGATATCCAGCGTCAAAATCAGTCAACACAAGAGAAAGAGGACTGTTGTACTTCTGTCCAAAGAAAAATCAAAATTATTCCTCTTTTGATAAAAGAAGAGATTGATCAAATATTAAACAAATAGCTAGCCCTGAAAACTTCATTTGAACAAAACACTTCTGCTCATATGCCTACTGAACCTTGTTGTCTTGAACCCGAAAATAAACTTTTAGAACAACTTAAATAAAAACAAACTGATAACCCAATATGTTTTATTGGTGAGATTGTTTATACCAACGATTTTCTAATTTTTGATCAGTCTGATGATGATGATGAGCTTCAAGAAGAAACTAATCATGCAGGGCAACCAACAATTGATTGGTGTCTTGAACTTCATTATAATCAACTTGAAAACAACAATCAACCAATCCAATCCATCATAAATGGCTTTCACCTAATTGGGAGTCAGCAATCTAGCAGTTGTAATGATGAGGTTCAGAAGAAAGAGGAATTTCTTGACCAGGATGAACATAAGGAGCCTTCTCCTAAAAGGGTTGAGGTAATAAAAGATACCCCTACTCAAGAATATGATGATCTCTTCACAGAGTACAATCCACTGAATCAGAGCATATCAGGACTACAACAGGACAATGCTGCAATATATGATGAGTCCTCTAGTTCAGATGATAATGAAGATGAGGAAAAATTTCTTTCTCGAAAGAAGCTTAAGCCTGATCCAGTGGAGGAAAAAGTAAGCTTGGTTGAAACCTATCTTCCAAATATTCATAACCAGACATTATTTCAAGATCCCTATGCTCATTTCTTGAAGATATTTGAAGAGGGGATAAAGGTTGTTAGGAGTAGTGTATTACCAAAGGCAAGAATATTTTTTAGCACTGCTGCTAAAGAACAAGTGAAATGGGAGCGGCCTTGTTTGTCCAACATGCTCAAGAAGATGAGAAAATACCAATCATGGAACCATTTACTTTATTGGCTATATTGGAAAAGAGAGTTCAACAACTAAATATGTAAATTTTCCAAGTTAGATTAGGTTAGATAGGAAAGAAAATAAGCTCAGCCTTTGAGCATTTAGTTAGCTTTTGTTTTTTGCTTTGAAAGAAGAAGAAAAAATAGAAAAAACAATAGAAAAAGAGAAAATAGGGTAGATATAAAAGAAGAAAGGTATAACCCCATACCAAAAAATAAAATGTGCAAGCTTAAATGCCACTACTAAAAGAAAACATTGTTATTTAGTCATACAACCTAATCATGACTAGATAGATTTCAATTTACTGTTGATAGGGTAGTGAAGAAGATTTTCCAAACTGTTTAATCTTGGCTTATCAGTAGAATAGATTAGGATAGAAGAAAAATGGTTCAAACATGCTCAAAATATGAACTAAGAATGAAAAGAAAAGATGGCTCTAACATGATAAAAATTTGAGCCAAAGAAAGAAGGAAAGGTTGGTTCTAATATGCTGAAAACTTGAACCAGGAAAATAAGAAGAGGACAGATCAAAAAGATCAAAATCAGAGCTGAAAAGGAAGGGAAGGATGCTTACTATTCTTAGATCTTAAGCCTTCACAGTTTTGTTTTAATTTTCTAGAAATAAATTCTATGCGCAGCTGGTTTCTTATGCCATAGACACTACAACAAATTAGATTGCTTAATCCTGGTTTGTCTGTGTTTAAATTTCTGTTTTAGAATATAGAGAATGTCGATCTGTCAAACAGCTTAATCTTGACAGATAGTAGATTAGGTAGAAATTTTTTTGAGTCCAAATGTTTAATCTGGACTCTTGGAAGAAATAAGGGTAGCATTAGATAATTTTATCTTTCTGTTTTCAAAAAATAATATGTAAAAGAGATGCCAGTCCAAGTGCACTCAAGAGAAGAAAAAATTCTAGGAAAAGTAGTTTTGGGTAGGTAGAGGTGTTGTCTTAAAGAGTTTTCATGCTGCAGATCATTGAAGAATTGTAAAAAATGCAAAGAAAATCAGCAAAAAAATAAAGAAATTCTGCCCAATGGATGAGGCACTAGTTTGCTAAAAGCCAGAGATTGATAAACTGAGGTTCTAGACACCTAAAAGGACAGCTATCCTCCCCAAGTGGAGCCACTTTTAGCCATCTATAAATTATGTTATACCAAATGATGGCTAAATATGTTCTTAGGCCTTCAAGAAGCAATATTCATGGAAAACTGCTAGTTCTTGAAGCCTTCTTGGTGTCTTTTATCTTACAAATCATCTTCACTGTTGTTTCCACAAGAAATACTTCAAATAAGCCCTGCTAATTCAAAAATAAAATTGCTTTCAAAGCCATAATTTCCACCATTTTCACCTCCATTTCATTGCCCCATTTTACCATTCTTATCCCTGTTTTTATCAGTCCATTTCCCTCTGCAAATAGCCCATTTTCCCTTTATCAACACTTCATTTCCTGTCAAAATCCCCTTTCAAACCATTTAAACCCTTTATTTGGTTAGAAAAACCCTTTTTACACTCTATCGGAACTCCTCAAAAAAGGCTAAAAACCCACTTATTGGCCTATTGTTACACAGTAATTTGTCACCATCCCTGCAATCCCCGTCCCGCACATTGGAGGGCTCATTTTGTGACCTGTGAGCAATGACATAACTTGAAAATACTTTCATGGTATTCCCCTAAACATGTACTTTCATCCCCCTGAAGACATCTCCTTGTGAAAAACCCTTAAAATGGCCCTTTTTGAATTGGCGCGGGTAGCCAGTTCAGTACCCGCGCCAATGGGGAAAATCCTTCAAAGAGGTCGCGCCAGTTGGCGCTCTGTCCCAGAGTCGCACTCGTGCCAGCCAATTTAAGGAGTGTTTAAAAAAAAATAAATGGTGGAATTTTCGTCCTAACTGATCTAGGAACTGATATCTATCTTGAGTTGGGAGGTTTGGCTACGGATTTCCATAGAGAGGAAGTGGTTTTCCACCTCTCATGGAAGCTTCCTTGATGATAGGGCCAATCCCACGATTATAGGGATCCCAAATCCCCTTCCTCCATCTATAAAAGCTTGCTCATCTCCATTGCAAGCTAGTCTTGAAGTGCCCAAGTCTTGAATCTCCAAGTTCTCAAATTCCCAAGAGCCTTATGTTGCAAGAGCCCTCATTCTTCCCTTAAGGCCAAACTCAAGCAAGGAGACTATCGTCGAGAGACTCTAAGAGAGGCTTGTCCCATCCTTGGCAAGCTTTGCGAGACGTGTTCTACTGGAGACCCCTCCAAAGGAGACCTCAACATCAGAACATTGGTTGTACTCTCTTTCGATTGTTTATTAATGAATGAATACTGGTTATGGTTCCACTCTGTTTTTCGCTTATGATAATGATGAGTTATATCCTTTCTGACTGATATATAGTTGCGTATTCTGGATTTTATGCTTGTATTCATATTGTTTCTTGCATGTGCAGGTGTCCATTCACGGAGATCGTGGGGATCATGATCTACCGAGGCTAAGGAACGGGAACACTGTCTCTTCTACGAATCATAGCGTTGGACTCCAGGTAGGCCTCCATCGTTGGTCTGTTTATTCGCAATTAGGAACTTGCGCTGTAGCATTTGATGATTGTTGCTAGACATGTTTTGGGCTAGTAGGGATTGCCTCTGTTCGTAGAGGGGATTTACCTCTTCAACACCTATTTTCTGACTTTTCATAAAAATAGGCCTTAAGCCCCTGCAGGCTTAAGCCCCCCAGCCCTTCTCATGTGACCCAACACCCGCAACCAAGCGCTAAGCCCGATCGAATATCGCAATCTTCCATTTAGTCTTCCATTCTCTTCCCCCCTGCGATGAAATCCTGACCATTTATCCATCAAATATGATGGCCATCGCATCATTGCACTTCGGCTTTTCCTCGTTCCTCTATCTCCTCTCCCGCCGATGGCCGATTACCTGATTTAATCTCAGCTATTAATCATCTGCCAAATCTAATGGCCCGCGCTCCATCGGCCTTCACACTTTGCGTCATCCAAAGTTCCCAAACCCTTTATCCACTAATGACTGATCCTTCGATGGATTCCTAACCGTCGATATCTCCCAGATCAGACGACCATCGCATTTCTCTATCGCATCAGCCATCGCACATCGCATTGGCACTTCGCTACTCGGCACATCGCTTCGCTCCATTGCAATTGCTCCATTCACATTTCCTCCTCTTGACCATCTAGACTTCCGATGTGCACGACTTTGATTCAATCTCAGCCATCCAGTCCCCCCAGATCAAAGGCATAGGTTCACTACGGGGGCCTCTGACCAAAGTAGCCCATACTCCCCACTCCCCCCACAGTTAATCTCCACCATTGATCTTATCCGGATCCAACGACTAGTTTTTCCCCATTCACTGTGGAGGCACCTCGCCGACGAGATCCTCTGTACCCCCCTGTCCCCCCGTAGTTAATCTCCATCGTTGATCTCTCAGGCTTGACGGCTCCCATTTATCCTCACATTTCAACTCCACCCAACCAATTTTCACCCCGCGCATATAACATTTCCCTACCTGAAAAGAGAAATGATGTCACTGCCAGTCCCACCCAACAGTGTAGCTCCATTTGTCACCTTCACTCTGCACCATAGATCTGGAACCCCTGGATCGAACGGCTCATAACTCGTTTCGCTCCCAAAATGCCAAAGGACCCAAATGAGCTATTTGCACATGAAATAGGTGGTTTTGTGGGGGACGCGTGTCGGCACCTAAGCCGTATCGCATTCATTTAGCCCATTACCACTTACCTCCCATGCCTCGCATGAATACCACCTTCGATATTCCCAAAAACCACTTTTCCATTTCTTCACGCCAAACTCAGTTTTGAACCCTGGTTTTCATGGTTTTGTGCCATAAGACCCTTTTCTGCTGCATCCACCACCTCCTCACAGCTCCTCCGCTTCCACCCGAGCCTCTAAAGCAATTTAATCCCGTATAATGTAGGTTTTTCTTAAAATTTTGTTGTTATGTGTAGGTTTAATGGCGTTTAAAGATATTAAAGTCGTCCCACAGCAAATCTAGTTGCAAAGGATGAGGATGATGATACTCTGTGACTGAATTCAATGTAGAAAGGGACATAAAGGGCTGAATAGTCAAGTTTTCACCAATGCGTCGTAGGAATTGGTGACACAGTGAGCCCTCCAGCGCAAACCACCTGTACATAGTAGTCAGATGAAGATCAAACAATGAAGATCAGAAAGGAGATTATAGATAAAGGATTTAAGCAATAAGTTGAAGATTAAGAGCCTTAATCCACAGTTCCAAAGAATAAAGCAGTAAGACAGAATATCAAAGGAAATTCAGAGTTAAAGGCCTATAGACACCATTTATTGATTAACTCAAGAAGACTTAGCCCAGAACAACCTCGAATACATCAACACAGGAGTAGTTAATTCATTGAAATATTTGAAGCCACTTGTAGCCTGCTTTCCACCTACAAAGACACTTTGACAGTTATCACACTGACATAACATATTTTGACTATCAGAGCAGTTATTTTAAGACATGGGAAAGCCTTAAAACCCACTCTTTTCACCTACTTTGTCCTCAGGAAGTAAAGACAGAGTTATTAAAACAGAGAATTAGTGCAACTCATTCCTACCTTATTCCCTGCGTGGTTTTCAACGCTAGGAATGCATTTACTCTGTAAATAATAACATTTTGACCCCTAAAAAGAGTTCCACCTCCTCATTCTCCTATAAATACTCTATGAGGAGCTCTTTGTTAGGGGTTGGTTGCTGGCATTTGAACTCTTTGCAGTTGTACATAGTCTTGCTGAAGATTAAGAAGAAATTGAAGTGTTGGAAGATTGATGATGTTTTGACATGTTTTGTTAATGAGAAGGCTCTATCATTGGATCCATGAGCATGGATGTTGGTGATGTATTCTAATCTGTTAATGTTTTTCCTGTTTTCCATTATGTTTCATCATTTCTTGCTTGCAGTAGAGTAAAAATCTTAGGCTAATAAATGTCTCCTAGAAGCACCTTAGGTATGTTTACCTTTCACTGCCTTTATGTTTTCATATGTTGAAGGTTTCTTTGAGTGGTTTGACTGCTTTTCAACCCTTAAGCTTGTTTACTTCAGAAATATTTTGAACAGTTTGTCTCAAGAATGATTTATTGTTTTCCCTGCTTACTTGCTGCCACTTGAAAACTGTTTCTGAAGTCTCCCTTTAAAGTACCATTGTTTACAATTTGTCATAGAGGTTTTTTTTATCATACCCTCTATTCTTGTTGAGATAATTATTTTGAAGGTATTTATAATTGCAGTCTTATATTTCTAGGAGTTCCCTCTTCTATGAATGCAGCTATTTGTGAACCTTGAATGTTTTCTTATCCTTGAAGGTGAAATCTTTGGCTGAAATAGAGCATTCCTCAAGTCCTAGATTTCCTTCGAAAATTTTGTCTTGGAATTATTATTTGCTGAAGTTTGGTTTCTAGAATTTATGGTTAGCCTTGTCTATGGAATGCCTCTTCATGTTCTGATAATGTTTTAAGTACCTTTGTTGAGGAGTACATATAATTAAGGATTCTTAATTGCCCTTAGTTTCGCTTCTCCTTCTGAATCCTTAATGCCCATTTCATTTCATCCACCAAACCCAAGATCCATTGGCCAAGTTAGATTTTCCCTTTGATATCCCATATCCATTGATTGAGCTTGTTATAAATTCTTCTTGATTCCATTGTGTAATGGCTCTGATACTTACCCTTTATATCTATGTTTCCTAGATCATTCATGTCCAACCAACCAAACCCAAACAAACAAACTCGCACTTAATAACTAGCCTAAAATCAACCCTTAAAAGCAATCAAGCTACATCCTTACAAACAATTGAGAGATCCCTCTCTAAGACTAGGAAGGCTAGATCCTAGAGCTCTAAATACTGGTTTATATGTTGCCTTGCCATTTGGTTTTCCAGTCAGCCAAATCACAAGACACCAACACTTCAGATATCCTTAGAATGGTATATTGTAGCATATTGGATTAATTTGTTATGCTCAAAACTGCATTATACCTTCTTATATACTGAATCTGTTATAGCTCCTTTTCAGTGAATTCCCAAGCTCCACCTTCTTTTCTTTATCTGTAGTTTCAGCCTAATTGTTATAGAGGCTGTCTAAAATAGATTGATATCAATACATTATTGTTACCCATGCAGTCACATCTATGTATAGATTATTTGTATGTATCAATCTCCCTTCACATGTGAATCATACTGTATTCCATAGCTAGTAAGGAGCTCGTATCACTAGTAGCCCAGATTTCGTATTGCGTCTAGTTAGTCATCAAAAATTTGCATCAAGATTCTAGAAGCTCTTTTGAATGATTTAGAGATGTTCCAATAATGAGACTCAAAGATCTTCAATCTACCTTTTCCCTTCTTCTCCTTTACCTCAGCTCTGATACCATGTTGAGAAATTGTAGGGCTATAGGTTAATACAATTCTCTTCATGATAATTACTTGTGAGCTTTCTTATGTTGCTTATGTTTTTCTCTTAATTAATCTTTCATCAAGTCAATTATAAAAATGTACAGAACACAAACTTTAGATAGGGGTAATACTTTTATCGTGGGAAGTAAATCACAGATTTACCTTCCTTCCCTTACACTTCAGAATTCATTTTCTATTCTGGAGCCTTTCTTATTAATTTGCATCAATTTGCATTCATATTTGTCATTGCAGTATGACCGCAATATAATTATCCCAATGCTGTGTTATATTATATACATTTTATTATACCAATGCGATACTTCTTGCTGTAGTGTCTGCAATGTATCTTCATACTCCGTCTCTGTGGTAACCACAAGGTCTTCAAACTTTAACAAAATCCTCACTTTAATTGTGTGGTATCCATCTTATATGAGTATGCACCATCTTCTTTAAATATCTGCACTTTTCTTCTTATAGATATCTGACTATATCATCTCAGAGATATTCGATGCTTATGAGTCATCTGTTGTCTCTGTTTCTCTTCACCGAAAACTTGCTTCTCAAATGAACCAGATATGTGGTGTATATCTAGTGCTCTTGTCTAGACTTTAGGTCAACTTCTTAATTGAGAATTAGGCCGAAATGTAGCTTCAAATTAGGTCACCTTTCGTCATCGTATAATGCTTATATTTATACGTAGATTAAGAATTTCATAATATATTCTTTCACGGATACTTTGACAAGGTCTTGGAGCATTAGATCCTATAATAAACTCTTGCCTATGATCCCATGAAGCAAGTCAAAAATAAATTTTATTATCTTTGCTTTCTACTTTCCATAAATCCATAATCAATATGAAGACTGACACAGTTACTTTTTCCAACAAGAAGGATGTAGTCGTTGCCTGCCAAAATACGTCATCAATCCCAAATTTTCCATTCCAAATAAACGATTGGAAAAGGTGCGACAATATATGAAAGAGCATGCCATGATCTGCAAATTTTTAGGGATCTAGCCCAAAGAGAACGATGTGTTGATCTATATCTAGCAAAAATGGGCTCCATGAGGGAAATTTGAACTTCGAATCCCTGCTAAGGATTTTTTCACTATCATATTTGAATATCTAGAAGATCGGAAGAAAATATTCGAGAACGGGCCTTACTTCATGGGAAATGTGGGTATTTTTCTTCGATATTGGGAAGAATAATACAACCCAGAGAAGGAGGAATTCACAACTGTACCATTTTGGGTTCGACTATACTCATTACCAAACGAATTATGGGAACGAGGCATTCCAGAAGATATTGAGAACTCTATAGGAGAATTTTTCAAAATGTTCAAGATCAGTAAGTGTTGGCGTCATGCAAAATATGGTAGGATTTATGTTCATATGAACATATCCAAACCCTTGCCTAAATCCATAGATCCGATCTATCATGATACCACCTACATTCAACGACTTGATTATGAGCATGTGTCGTTCAAATGTCGACATTTCCACGAGTATGGCCACCTATTTAGAGACTTCCCACTAACCCTTGTAGAAGAAGCTAGGGCTGCAGCAAAATCCTGGGATGACAAGGGTTTCCAACTTATGCATGGGATATGCACACGGGCCAACCGACCCAAGCCAAAAAGCCTACCAACCCGGCTTGGAAGCCAATTTTCCTCCCACCTAAAGCCTCCCCAGCCACAAAGTACATCAACTCCGATGAATCCATTTGGATCTAAAAATTTATTTGCGGCCTTGGCAGTGGAAGATATAGTCTTATTTTCGACCCAACATATGCCATCATCATATAAGGAGATACCCCAATCTATGGATATAGACAAGCTTCTCACCATCCCAGGCGAAAATATGGCTACCAAGAGAAAAATTCCTAAACACACTAAGGAAGATCGACATGTACAAGAAGTGTTGATAAATAAAAGAAAGATACTAGAAGCAGAAGAGAAACATAACAGTTTAGGAGCTAAGGAGAAAAATATGCTAGAAATTTTCAAAACCTGGATCAAAGCCGACATCAAAGAAATCCTAGGTAACCAACTATCCCACTTTGGACATATTTTTACTCAATAGTCATCCCGATCTCTCCACGTACACCCCGATATACAAAGCATGTACAGGGAGAGAAATTTTCTGAGCATCGCTCTCCTGGACCCATGGGGATCCAAAAAAAGTAAAAAGGGAAGGAAATCCACCAAATAACTTATTCAAAAAGTTGGAGAATTACTGTTGAATTTAGCACAAATGGGACAATTGACAAATTACTTTCCCAGATCCATCTAGCCTCCTCAATGAGTATCACATCATGGAATATAAGGGAATTTAGCATCCCAGGGAAGATTCATTCCCTTAAAAAGAGAACAGAAATATATATACCTGAGATAGTTCTACTACAAGAAACTAAGACGTGAGATGAAAAACTCAAGGAACATATCTAGCATTGTTCACAAAATATCCAGGCTATGATTTTAGAAGCAATAGGGGTTGCAGGTGGTGTAGAAATTCTTTGGGACCCTTATAAAGATATAATGGTAGACTGGGTGGGCACAATATTTACCCTATTGACCTATTTCCAATTGATGAGAGAGCAAAGATGGAAGAGCTTGATCGCAGTATACATCCATCACATGCCATGGGACAAGTCCTTGTTCCTAGCCCACCTTCAAAGGCTGAGTAGGTCTTAGGCTAAGGAAGACTAGATCCTGGGAGGAGACGACAATATGATCTGAAACCTTGAGGTGAAGAGAGGTGGTGTTAGATGACTAGACCCACCTTCGCAAGCCTTTAATGATACCATTGAAGATCTACATTTGGTGGATGTTATCCCCCATCAATACTTACACACATGGAATAATCGTAGAGGGGGGCTGGAGAAAATAGCCTGCAGAATCGACCATTTATTGTTCTCAGAGCATATTCTAATGCAATATCCTAAGCTCTCCACTGAGATCCTGCCCTCCACTGAATCGTATCATTGACCCATCAGCATAGATATGAATTCCTCCATCACCCCGCAAAGAAGACCCTTCAGATTTGAGATCTTTTGGCTCTAGCATCCAGGCTTCTTCGAGAAGTTAGAAACCTGGTGGGCCTCCTTAGGCTCCTCACCAAGTAATAAAATGTAATCCTTTCAGAAGATTCTCTAGACCCTTAAAGCCCAAATAAATGTCTATAATTTGGAATAATTTTTCAATATATTCAAGGAACAATGGAAACTAGATGCTCGGCTGGAAGAAGTAGAGAGTTGCATCATCTAGGATGTCTGCTCAAGGGAATTGGTGGAAGCGAAAGAACACTTATCCAAGGACCTTAAATAACATGAACATTAGGAGGAAAATTTATGGAATTATAAATCTCATGTGCAATGTGTTAGAAATGTTCTTTCCTAAGTCATGAGACCATTCCATAGTTTTGTTTTTAGGATTAAAGTTCAAGAAATTTTCAAAAGTAAAAAAAAAGACGGGTGCCACCGGAATTTCCAAAAGAACCAGTTTTTTAAAGACTTTCAGACCATCTGTTATTTCCCATTTCTGAGTTTTTATTTTTATTTTCCGATGCTACTGTAATTTCTAGAAGCATACTCTATTTTTAAAATAAAACGAAAAAGTTCATATGATTTAGTTATACCACATGTCGTAGGGTTAATACGCATCAAATATTCTTTAAATCCTTAGGATCTAATGATAGGTGTCATATTATAATCAGTTAGCTAAGGCCAAGTCATTGTATACGTTGAGTCACATGTGTCATCCACAGTTAATGACTGAATCGTTGCCCCTCATACCTGTCTAGGCCAAGTCAGTTATCCATACGTTAAGGAACATGCTTTTTTTGAATTTGAGGGATTGGGGTGATCACACCACACACCATAACCATTCGACTGGCTACACACCAGTGCTGCCCGAAATTCTGGCCAATAAAAAACATAGTTTGTGGAGGTGACTGTAAGTCATAAAAACAGTTTCCAAAAGTGATCTAGAGCTCCCATACGGAAAATGCAACCAACAAAAGGTGCTGATGGTGTGTCACATGGTGCACATCATGATCATGAATATTTTTAATGATGGAGGGTGATTTGCATGGGCCAGTGAACCAAGATTTAGTTTTAAAACCACCTAAAAAACATGAATGTTGTCATTTGAAGTTCGATATGTTGGACTCAAACTTGTTGAGAGTTACATATGGAGAAGAAGTCTGGATTTCAGACAAGATTCCAGCGAAGAATATCGGCCACACCTGTAAGGTAAAATCTTCCTATTCTGCCACATGTCATTTATAGGAGACATAGTCATTTATTTTTTTGAAGATGAATAAAATAGGTGGTAAGATAAATCGAATAGAGCCATACGACACAGATTTGGTTGATGCTAATCAAAGGGTAAGAACTATGTTTATGCATTCAAGATGGTATCTTCTTTGCACCAAGCTGGGAATCTCATTTTCAGGGGTTGCTCAAGAGTTTTCTAACTCTTTTAATGGACAGGAAGCTATAGTTTATGGCCTCACTTTTTAGGTTTCTGAAGACTCCATTGCGGAAGCCTTTAACCTTCCTAAAGAGGGAGAAAGGTGTTTTAAGGGACAAGTTATCACAGTAGGCGATCTCAATAGCTTCCTCAAGGATTCTCACAAAGATAAAAAATGGGAAAAAGGAATCCCAAGAAGCTACCTTAAGAATAATTGGGTAGAGGAAATTAAGCTTGTCAAGATATACCTCACATGTGAAAGGAGGTATATAGTGGTATTCCTCTATCACATGAGGTTTATTTTTCATATTGCAAGGATGAAGACATTTAACCTCCCACTTTTCTTATTGAAAACCCTGAACAAGATTTAAAAAAGGGTTTAGACCCATAATGATGTTTCTAAGTACATTTTGTACCATCAATATTTGATCAAATTTCTGATTGAAGAAGTGTTGGGAAAGAGAAATCGGGCTAGGGACCATTTTATATTCTATAGGACAGACCAACTTGAACCTACACCTTTAGTTCCACAGTAAAACCCTTATCTTGCAAAGAGAAGAAAAAAATAAAGGTCCAGAAAGAAAACATTCATAAGAACGCCAAAGGTAAGAAAGAGAATCTTTTTGCAGACAAAATTGAAAGAAAGGTGGAAAAAGGACAAAGCTCCTCAGCAAGCAAGAAAAATTCCATGAAGATATTACCCCCTGTCCCTCCATTTCCAAATTTATACACTAGATCCAGAATAGGAAGGTATGCAACAACAGATAACTCAAAAGTGTAGGTGCTACCAAAATTTCTGGAAGCACCTATTCAGAAAAAAATTGCAGAAGGAGTATCAACCTACACCATGAGATGAAGAAATCCTTAACAATGTTGGATATGAAATCAACAGCAAAAAGAAGAAGGAATAAGTTAAACCTATTTCTAGCACCAGAAAGAGGCACACAAGCGAGAAATAATTTTAGACTTAAATCCGAGGCTCTACTCAAGCAACGCTTAATGGCAGAAATCATTTATGTTGAAGGGAAACTTGAAGGTTAAAAGACAGAGAAAACAGAAAAATCCATGAATAAAAGCAAGAACCCAACCCCTTCAGAACATCACTCAGAGCCCTCAAAAATAATAAAAACACAAAAGGGTTATAAGGAGGAAAAATAACCTGTCAAGGAGGGAACTAAAAGAGAAACCATATCCAAAACATCAGTTGCTGACAACAAAACTGATTTAGATAAACTGGCTGAAGTCCCAGCACACTTAGAGGAAAGCTAAAAATTTTTTTTGGTAGTAATCCATTTTTGCTTATCAATTAAAAATTTTGAACAACAGCCCAAGTGTCATGGAATACAATTTAGCAAAATTTTTTTAGCATTTCTGTGTATTTTGAAAAGAAGCACGTCACTACTGGAATTTTCGGTAGCATTCCATATTTTGCGTAGTCGCAGGTTTTACCAGAATTTTCGGCAGCACCAGTTTTAACTGAATTTTGACACTTGTCAGAATTATTTTCCAAGCCAGTTAAGGATAGAGAAGAATCCATAACAAGTTAAGGATGGATAATACAAGTGATTATGAGAGGTGGTTATGATGTTGTTGGAGTTTTTATTAAATAAAGCTACATGGTTATTAAATACCCAATACACAAGGAGAAAATTCAACAGAAAAAGGAGAAGCATGATAGTACACTCAGCATTCCAACACATAATTATTCTTTTCTTCTTTTTCCATCTATCCTTTCTGTTAGATTTCGAGAGGATAAGGATGTAATGTATTTTGACACATATGTTATGTCAGAATAAATTTTTCCTTCTTTTTAGAAGAGATGGAGTTGGTTCCTCTCCTACTATATATAACACTTTTAAATACGATTTCCAGGTTAGATGTTAGTCTACTTGAAGATTGAATATAATAAAAAAACCATTTTTTCTTCATGCTAGAGGATTTTGTGAGTCAAGGAACATCTAATGTGTGGTGTGTATCTTTTATTTGTTAATTTCTTCTAAAATATGAATTGCGGCAACTAGTGAAGTATGAGTGAGAATTTGTTGAAGGATTTAATAATAAATTATCTTCTTTCAATTTTCTGCAAGTTATATTTGTGTAATATAACATGTTAGTGAAGGTTTCATAAAGGATTTGTGGACTACTTTATACATGAAATCTATTTTCTAAGTGTTTTTTCCTTAACATAAATAGAGTTTGTGTTAAAGGCCATCATCATAACTATGTGACTGATTTAGGATAGGAATATTTCCTGAAATAGGTACCAGCTATTCATCTTCTTCCACTTGTATACTCTACTCTGTATAATACCTTTACCCACACAATTTATACTTCCCGCTGCTTGCCAAATGCATGAAAGTCTTAAGGAACATAAAATAATTTCAAAATCTTTGAGAAAGATATCCCACCACTCAAACAACCCCTTTAAAATTTGAAAACTATGACGTGTAAGGCTTACTCCTTAAGAAATCAAGGAGTGACTTCTTACGCTTATGCAAGGGGAATGGAACTCAGAATTATTCCATATATCAATGATTCACTACTGTCAACATAACAGAATCACACACCTGCAGGCGGAAGATGGCACTCGACTGGAACAACATGAAAATATCAAGGTTGAACTCAAATCTTATTTTTCCTCACTTTTACTAGATGAAGGTTGTGACAAATCTGACTCCATTTGCAAGGTTACCTAGAACATCTCCTCATTGATATTTGGCGACCGTAACAAGGCCCTTATGAGCCAAATCACACTTAATGAGGTGGAATAAGTGGTGAAAACCTTGCCTCAGGGCAAGGCGCTTGGCCCAGATTGGTTCACTATAGAATTTTTCAAGGCTTGTTGGGCCTTTCTAAGGCAGGATATACGGGAGCTAGTGGGGGAATCAAGATAGCTTAAACAAGTTTGGCCAGGCCTCAATGCTACATTCATACCCCTCATTCTAAAACCACAAGATAATATAGTCTCGGGGGATTTCAAGCCTATAGTTATATGTGATGTGATCTAAAAAATTCTTTTCTCCATAATGGTTCACCGGCTGAACCCTATTATTCACTATATTATCAGTCATGAGAAATCAGGGTTTGTCGAGGGTTAGCAAAACTTATATGCAATTGTCTTAGAACATGAAACCATTCACTCCATGAAATCCAACAAGACCCGGGGGATGCTCCTTAAATTAGATCTATCAAAACCCAATGACTGATTGAGCTAGGACTATCTACTGGAAATACTGCGAGCTTTTAGCTTTGTGACAAACTGTATTCAGTGGATTAAATCTATTATCTCCATACCATTATTTTCTATACATTTTAATGGCACACCCTCCTACACCTTTTCACCCTCTCGAGGAATTTGTCAAGGATATCCCATATCCCCCTTTATGTTTATAAATGCAATGGAAGGTCTGGGATGAATGATCAAGGCATCCAACACTTCAACCTCCTGAAGGGGTTACATCTGTCGGGTACCAACGTGGACATGATGCACCAACATTTTGTTGTTTACAATCTCCTGTTCAAGCAAGAAACTATGAAAGAAGCATATCAGATCAACACCATCCTATAAGGTTTCCAGGAAGTGTCAGGTATGCTCCCCAACAAGCTCAAGTTGAACATTTACTTTTTTCATACTCCTTGCCCCATCCAAGCATGTTTTTCCAGAATCATGGGATTCAAGATTGGATCTCTCCCATCCAAATATCTTGGAGTACCCCTCATTTTCAATATGCTCTGCATCTCTCCTTGGAAGGAGATCTATGCCAAACTCTCCAGCAAGCTCTCGACTTGGACCTTCCATGTTCTCAACCTTGTGGGGAGAGCGACCCTCCTTAAATCTGTCCTGCAAGTAATACCTCTTTATCAGTTATCAGCTCTACCTATGCCAAAATTCACCTATTCAAACTTGATTTCTCTATTCATAATATTCTTGTGGAGTGGCCCTTCCAATTATAGAAAATTTCCCCTAGTATCCTGGCCCAAAATATGCCTCCCAAAGTTGATGGGAGGCCTGAGCTTAAGAGACCCAACTACTCTGAGCACCACCCTTGGGGCCAAACACTAGCGAAGATGGCTGAAAGGGGGGAAAGAGTTGTGGAAGAAAATATGGTCCCAAAAATATGGCTAGGGAAAGACTTAGGAGGAGGTGATGAAAGAGACCCTTCCCAGATGTGGATCAGCCATCTGGAATCTTATAAATACAAACAATGATTTGATTCGAGATAATTTTCTCTAGGAAGTCAATAAAGGATAGAAAAAAAAGGTTATGGGAGGAATCCTAGCAACAATACCCCCAATTATCCCAAGATAAATATATGTCTGCTCTCAAACCACTCTTTCATTCGATCTCTGCTATTAAAGTGGAAGATTGCTGGAAAGCCCACCCTAATGACCATGGTTGGTGGCAACAAAAAGTGTCAGATGATTGGCCCCAAGCAATCCCTCAGCCTTTGTGGCATCAACTTGCTTAGTATTTACTACAGTAGAAAATCAATGTCTCTAGTGACCAAGATAACTTAAGATGGGGCTTATCGACAATAGGATAATTCTTCATCAAGGAAGCCCATCTACTTCCTGCTCCAGCCCAACCCCACCAAAACACTTTGGTGTGGAAAAGGATCTGGACAAGCAACCTTTTGCTGAAAGTTACACATTTTGTATGGTTGGTTCTACATAAATGAATATTGACATTGGATTGCCTCATTAAGTGGAGCTTCGTCGGTCCATCCATGTGCCCACTTTGTAGACAAGAGGAATAAACCAAGCATCACCTCTTCATTGAATGCCCCATCAAAAAATATGTCTGGTCCCAGGGTTTCGCCATCTTCAGACTAGTTGAGGAGCCAATAGGAAACACCAGATCCATGCTTGATGAATGGCCGACGCAAAAGTTCTCCAACACATTTTTAAATAGAGCCTAGTGGTTAACTCCAGGCTTACCAATGTGGAACACCTGGAAAGGTAGAAATAGCACCATATTTGATGACCACCACCCCTCAACCACTCTCATATGGTCCCTAACACTATCCAACATTTGTGAAACCATCCTTTTTGAACCTTGGGATCCGATAGTTTGGGAATCACATCTTATTGAAATGAGTATCCCTCATCTTTTGAATCTCTCCTTAGCCCTCATCCACCCTAGAGCTAGAAAATCACACCCAACACCCCCCCCCCCCCCCAACTCCTCTATTGTCTTCTCCCCTCCCCCGCAGGGTTGCATTCATTTAAATTTTGATGGTGCATCTAAAGGAAATCCCAGCCTAGTTGGTTATGGTGGCATCCTTAAGGACACCAATGGGACCCCTTGGGCTTGTTATGTTGGATCTAGTGGAACCACGAGCAACAATGTCATGGAACTAACTAGGCTGGAAGTTGTTCTAGCCCTGGCTCTTAATCTGAGATATAAATGAATCTGCATTGTATGGGATTCTCACCTTATCTTGGATATGACTCAAAAAATCATTAATGGGTCATACCCTCCTAAATTAGTGAATATTTGGTGCCTAGAAGCCAAATTATCCTGCATCCGTAGATCCATTAGTCAAATGGAATATGTCACCATAAGCCATGTGCTCCACTCTAGGAATAATGTGGCTAACTAGTTGTCCATCAAAGGAACTAATGAACTAGCACGCAAATTCCATGGCTCCTGGAAAGAGATCCTGTCCAAAGAGGACCTTGACCCGGGTGAGACTTAGACTCTACAAGAACCTATGGAAGCAGACCTTAAGACCCCCGATGGGGGTGTTATGTCAGAAGGACAACTCGAATTTGTTAGCATAGGTTGGACAAGCCTGATGCCACATGCCACCAAACTCCATTAACTCCCACACTTTAGCATTATGAGCCCTCAGGAAGAGACTAGTCATGGTAGATGACATGCACATAACATACATTTGGGCGAGAAGTTGTGCACTATGTAGGTCTGGGTGATGGTGGATGTCTGTGAGGAATATCTCCTCAGGGGAAAAATCGGGATATGGGGAAATGGGGATGGTGGTACTAAAGCCTTTGGGATCATGGTAGCAAGGAACTAGAGGTGTAGCAAGGTGATGGGGCGGAAATTGTGTTTGGTTTACTAGTGAGAAAAGAGTTTTCTTTCCCGCGGTTTGTGTGGTTCCTCCAGTCTGAAGTGGAGATAAGTGTTGCGGAGACAGAGGAGCCAACCTTTGTGCAATGTTGGTTCGGGCTTAGAGGCCCTCCTGGTTTTCCAGTAGGTTGGTCTCTCAGTGGGTGGAAAGTCTCCTCCGCTAGCGAGCGCAGTGTGGACTCCCCCAGTCGATTGACGACGATCTCCTATGTTTCTTTTGGAGTGGGCAGCTGGACGGGTAGTGGTCACTTCGGGGACTACAATGCTGGTCCACGGGGTACTCACCATGGCAGTAGGTGGAGTTTCAGCAAGGAGACAGGCTGGAGCAAGGATGTGAAGCACATGCCATGCAAACGAGGATGTGCACGCAAGGGAATATTGGGATGCAGGATGGAAGAGCGTTGTTTGACTAGGGACCAGAGTTTAAACTCTGAATCCACTGAAAGCTAGCGTTTGATGACTGCCATGGTTGTTTCTCTAGAAAATTCATTGGGGCAGGTGGACGCTCTGGCCACCCTGGAAGCAATATCAGTTCAACTTAAACAAATCCATCTGAACCTGGAAAACATGAGGGAAGAAAGGTATGAGGATCATAACGAGCTCATTTCCTATATCAATGATATTCAACATTTTCAAAATGAGACTTTAGATGCTCTGGAGAGTCTACACTGTAAGTTGAGGTGCTCTAAAAACCACCTCCAAACACTTGAGATCCAGGTTGATCACATTGACTACCATGTGCATATTCATGTCGGCTTCTTTGCAGGGCCACCAGTAAGCCCTCTAAATACACCTCCATGAGTTTATGTATCTAATGGTTTTTTGTTAGTTTTGTGCTGATAATAACCAATGGCACTATATTCCTTGGCATACAACCGAGTCAATTATGGCCTTTTTTTGCCTATCAGGTTGCTTGGATGTATCACAAAAATGTTATCTCTTGATGTAAATTTCATTATGATAATATAAAATAGACTTTGACCGACAAAAAAAAACAATGTATTCCTTTAAGGGAATTACAATTTGTGCCTATAAAACAATTCTAAGAATAATACAATGTATTAAAACAACTTGTAATATCAAGACATCTTTGACATTTGTGTAACAACATGTTGTTACATAATTTATTAAAATGAAAATGTGTAACAACCACCACAAAGTGGTTTTCAACTATTACAATTATCTACCTGTGCCTCACAAGAGGTTTTCATCGAAATATATCTTTATTTATTATTATTATTTTTAATTATTATTATTATTTTTCTATATTAGCTATCAACAAAAGTTGGTTTTTAGTTACTACACTTATTGGAATTTGATAAGTTGACAACACGGGGTAATTTCCCCTGCCTTCATAACTTGAATATCAGACATTGAGACAATGTTGACAAATTAATCCTTTTATTTTGGTTTACAATATAACTTAATACGATGCCCATTAGCAAGCAATGTCACTTTGGCACTGTCTATGGTAGTTAATCCCACAGTCCCATTGTCTACCTTATAAGGACCTAGCCATCTGGTGCAGATCTTCCCCTTGAAGTTCTTAAATCATGAATCATATAGTAGATCCCTGTCGCCTTTCTAAAACACCTTCATCTTTATAAAATTGGCATGCCACTTATCCCTTTGTCATTGGATGATGTCTGTTTGCTAGATGGTAGCCAATCTCTTCTCATCTAGTTCATTTAATTGGTTCAACCAATGTTTCTGAGCTATAGTGAAATCCAAGTTCACTTGTAGTGTTCCTCTGAGTGTTTTTTTTTCAAACTCAATGGGAAATAATGGTTTTTCACCATAAACCAATTTATATTTTGAAAATACAACATTATTTCTCTATGTAGTTTTGTATTCCCATAGTGCCTCTCGAATTTATCAGCCTAGTTCCTCAGGTGCCTGGCTACAATCTTGGTGATAATTATTTCAATAACCTTATTAGTTCTCTCTACTTTACCATTTACTTGTGGATGATATGGTGAGGTAATTCTATGACAAATCTTGAATTTCTAAACTAACCTTTGGATCAAATGAGGTATGAATTGTGGTCCTCCATTTGTCACTATTTCTTGAGGGACTCCAAAATGAACAAAAATGTCTTCAAATAAGAAATCTGAAAAAACTTGTTCAGTTTCCCTAGTTAGTTCCTTTGCTTCAACCCATTTCGTGACATAATATATGCAAACTATGATGTAGGAATTATGATGAGACGAAGGATTAATTGGTCCTACAAAGTATAATTCCCACTTCTCAAATGGTTCCAATACTATTTGAGGTTGCAACGACATTTCATCTAACCAGAGTGGTTGACTGATTAATTGACAACTGTCACATCCCTTCACAAGTTTCTTCGCATCCTGGGATATGGTAGGTCAATAATATCCTATTGAAAACACTCTATACCATGTCCTCTTGTTAGAAAAGTGTCCTCTGCAAGGTTCCTCATGGAAAGCTCCGAGGATGTCAAAAATCTTATCCTCTCTCACACAACGTCTGATCTGAGATCTGGCCCTATGTAGTATAGGTATGCTTCTACCCAAAATTATCTTGCACTTTGTTAAAAAATCTTCTTATTTTCTCTTGAGGATAGTTATTGTGGAAATATACTTGAAGAAAGGTAGTTATATATATATGCATACCATGATGAGTGAGTTCAAATAACAAAAAGATATTCATGTGGAAAAGAATCTTCAATGGACATGCATTCACTATCAATAGTTATCCTATAACGAAAATCAACCACTACATTATCTTTTCTAGGCTTATCTAATATTTTTATATCAAATTATTGTAACAACAGCAACCAACATGTAACCCTACCATTAAGGATAGGTTTATTCATTAAGAAAGGAATGTTATAGTGGTGAATGTGCACAAATATTTGATAGCCTTTAATGTAGTTCCTAAATTTATTAATGGCATGCACTATGGCAAGAAACTCTTTTTTCTGTAACTGTATATTTTAACTCTACTGGATTCATATTCTTGTTGATGTAGTAGATGGAATATGGCTTCTTTTCTTCTAGTTGACCTAGCATAGCTCCTACAGTAGTATCATATGCATCTGTTGCTATGTGAAATGAGAGATTCTAGTTCGATCCTCGCAAAACAATGGTTGATGATAAACAGTGCTTTAAATCTGTAAAGGCACATTCACGTTTCCTAGACCAAAAAAATTACACATCTTTAGTAAGAAGAGAAAATAACGGGGGTGATTTTTTTGAAAAAAAATATATAAACCTTCTGTAATACATTGCATGTCCCAAAAAACTATGTACCTCCTTTTATTTTTTGGGAACTGGAATTTTTAGAATTAATTATATCTTAGCAAGGTCTAATTTTATTCCTATAGAAAAAATACAATGACCAAGCACATTGCCTTCATTCACCATCATGTGACATTTCCAGTTCTTAAAGAAACATTAGTTTTCTCACATTACTCTGCACTTTTTCGAGATTGGCTAATGTTGTTTCAAAACCATCACCATAAGGTGTAAAATTATCCATGAATACTTCTAAACATTCATTTAGAAAATCCAAAGATATCCCCAATATTTCCCTTTGGAAGGTTGTTGGCACATTACAGATTCCAAAAGGGAGAAATTTGTATTAAAAAGTCCCCCAAGGGCAAGTAAAGGTGGTTTAATCCCGATCCTATCGAGAAATATGTATTTGATTACAACTACTAAACCCATCTAAAAATGAAAATAATTTCTTTCTAGATAAGGTGTCAAGGACCTGATCTATAACTGGAAAAGGAAAATGGTGCTTTTGAGTGGCTTTGTTAAGTTCTTTGTAACCTACATAGATCCTCCACTTGTCATTCGTTTTAGGAACAATAACAAGTGGAGATACACATTGGTTGTCATAGATGGGATAAATGAAGTTGGCATTTAAAAGATTTTGCCATTATTATTTTACTACTTATTTAACTGTATGGTACATGCATATTTGTAGCTTCCTAACTGGATTGCAGTACTCTTTCAAGTAGATGTTGTGGGTACATAGGCTGGGGTGAATGCCCTGCATGTCCGTGTAATCCCATGAAAATGCCTTTTTATGTCTTTTTAACCGCTATAACAAGATATCATTATTTTTTGGAGTCAAATTAGGATTAATACTTTTATTTTTACCTGTCTCTATTTCAAATGAGCTTCTCTTGATATTAGGGGTGGTTTTAATATGTTCTAGACTCAAGTCTTCCATAATATCTTCTACCCCTAAATCATCAATACAAGTAACAAAAAGGGAATTACTGATAAAGCCATTGATAATTTCATCCTATGTTTCATTATTAAAACAATGGGCTCTGCCAAGATTGAGGAGTGGTTTGGAATGATCTAATTCAGGTTAAAATTCATCCCTTAAGGGATTTTCCAAATCCTTGGTTTTGTAAGAAGGTAGAGGCTAATGTTATTTGTGGCTTGTCCATCTAAAATTGTCATGAAGCCCAACCTATAACCTATGAATGTGTCTGCAGTGGCCAACCAAGGCCTTCCTTATACCAGGGGATCTCCTCCCCAGATTTGATTTGGTTTGAAAAATAAGAAACACTGTTGGGTATCTCCAGGAATCTACTATGATGACTATGTCCTCTACCACTCCTTCATGTTTAACATGTGACCTATCTACTAGTTCTATCAATGTAGGTGTTTGTTTGAGCCCGTGTAGTCCTAAAGTGGTAAATATTTCCTTACTCATTGATCAGGAGATCATGTCCAAGTTTTTAAAAAATGCTCAAAAATGAAAGTGATCAGAAGTAGTTGCAATCTGAACGATTGGAAAGGTCTTGTCACTATGATTCTGATGCCGTGAACGGTTCTCAAAACCGATGTCATATTGCAGAAGTTATTGAGGTTTGAAAAAGCCCAATAAACTCCAAAAAAATGACATTTTGACCCATTTTGGAGTTTGACTAAAAATTTTCAAAAAAATATATTTGGAAAATTTTATTTTATTATATGGATTTTTAGCGAATCATTGGGTGCCATGTGGCTTTCCCAGAGGCTACCATGTGTCCCCAAGCCGAGGAGGAGGTATGCCATACCATAACATTAAATTCCACCTTCTTAGCCATCGAAAAATTTGGCGTTGTTCCACGATTTACGGCGAGAATCACTAAACAGGCAGAGTTAACTGGAGTTCCTCTAGTTTTGGAGGAGGTTTTCAAGGGATATTGGAAAAATTGTATTTTGGCCATAACTTCCTCATGATGAACCAAATTGAGGGAAAAAATAGTCAATTTCGAATATCTTAGACCTTCTGGACGCAATGGAGCATGTTTCAGAGCCATCAGAGAGTTTCTAAGCAAGTTTTTTCTTCAATGAAGTTCAAGGGGTCACTAGGGCCACCAGGAGGTAGAATCAGTTTGAGGCCTAGCTAGGGGAGTTAGAGGCCTTATCTAGAGATCCAATAGTCAAAATTGGATGTTTAAGATGTTATAAATCTGATGATATGTTTTTTAGAGCCTATAGAGAAATTTTGAAGGCTGAAAAGGTTCAGTAAAGTTCCAGGGGCCATCAGTGCTAGCTTTTGCCAACAACAGTGTAGGGCCTAGCTAGAGCAGCTAGAGACCATATGCAACGAACCAATAGTCATTATTGATGATAAAAAAAAAATTGAATCTAATGGAAGAGTTTTTAGAAAATTTTGAGGACTCTCATATACTATGCAGATCAGTATATGAGTCTTTCGGGGTCCAAAAGAATCCCAGTGGGGAGGTGTGATTAGGTGATCATGTCTAAGTTTTAAAAAAATGCTCAAAAATGAAAGTGATCAGAAGTAGTTGCAATCTAAACACCTAGAAAGGTCTCATTGCTGTGTTTCTGGTGCTGTGAATGGTTCTCAAAACCAAGGTCATATGAAAAAGTTCTTGAGGTTTTAAAAAGCCCAATAAACTCCAAAAAAAATGACATTTTGACCCATTTTGGACTTTGTCTAAATTTTTTCAAAAAAAATGTATTTCAAAAATTTAATTTTATTATATGGTTTTTTGGCCAATCATTGGGCACCACGTGGCCTGCCTGGAGGCTGCCACGTGACCCTAGGCTGAGGAGGAGGTATGCCATACCATAAAATTAAATGCCACCTTCTGAACTGCCAAAAATTTTGGCGGAGTTCCATGATTTACGGTGGGAATCACTAAACAAGCAGAGTTAATTGGAGTTAGTCCAGTTTTGATGGAGGTTTTCAAGGGATATTGGCAACATTTTTTTTTGGCCATAAATCCCTTATTATTGAACCAAATTGAGGGAAAAAATAGTCAATTTCGACTATATTAGACCTTCTGGACTCAATGGAGTATGTTCCAAAGCCACCAAAGAGCTTCTAAGAAATTTTTTTCTTCAATGAAGTTCAAGGGCCCATTAGGGCTACCAGGAGGCAGAATCAGTTTGAGGCCTAGCCGGGGGAGCTACAGGCCTTATCCAGAGATCAAATAGTCAAAATTGGACATTTAAGATGTTATAAATATGATGATATGGTTTGAAGAGCTTGTAGAGAAATTTTGAAGGACGAAAAGGTTCAGTAAAGTTGCAAGGCCCATTAGTGCCAACTTTTTCCAGCAGTAGTGTACGGCCTAGCCAGAGTAGCTAGAGACCATATGTAGCAAATCAGTAGTCATTATTGAATATAAACAGAATTATGAATCTAATGGCGGAGGTTTAAGAAAGTTTTGAGGACTTCTATAGGTCAAAAACCCAACAGAGAAGTTTTCAGTGACCCTAGTGCTAGGGGGTGTCGAAAGGTGTTGGAGGCGAAACCGGAGCAGCCGGAGGCCATTTTTGATGAATGAATAGTACATATTTACTATTTAAGACATTTATGAACCAATGAAAGTGGTTTTAGAACATTTTGATAACTTATAGAGCTTGAGAATCTGATGTGAAGTTTTGGGCAACCTTGGGAAAACCGTGGAGGATAGCCTAGTTTGGGGATGCAATGCTTGATTTGAGTAATTTTTCAGTTGATATTTGGTGTGTAATGTGTGCTGGATAAAAAAAGAGTGGTTTCAGTGACAGAAACATAATTCAGAAGGAGTTTTTTCCATTTAGAAGCTCAAAGTAGCTCACAGCACCGACAGAAGGAATCGTGTCAAAGGGAGCCTAAAGCTGTTTGCAGAGTTTGGACATAAATGAGAGGGATATAGATGGTATTATCAGTGCTTTGGATCATTTTAGTATCCATTGGAGTTAAGTGTGGAACTTGTAAAATAAACCTTACCATAATCCCAAAGAGCCGAGTCAATATGACAAAGCTCAAAGGAGACATAGCCCATGAGATTCGGGTGAACACCTAGATTAATTTTGTTGTTTGTTTGAATGATTTATTGCTGAATTATGTTGCTATTATACATGTTAAATTTCAGCAAGAACAAATGAAATTAAGACACATAAACAGTAAAAAATTCATACACCACTTTCAAGCATAAATTCCGCAAATTGTCAAGTACAAGCTAGATCATTTAATTGTTAAACTGAGTGGGAGGTTCTTGAAATAAATAACAAGTTATCCAGACCATTTTCAGATCACTCATTACATTTATTGTTGCTCCTAAATCAATTAATGTGTTTGGAATAGGAATCTCATCAATATAAACAGTGATTGTGGGATTCCCTGGACTATTGCATTTAGTCAAAATAGTTTGACCAGTCATTAGCTATGTAAATTTTCCCATCACATGGATGGTAACAAGATCTTTGGTCTTCCTTCCAGGTTTTTCAATGCATAGGTCTCTCACTATTTTCGCATAGATGGGGACATCCTTAATGGCTTGCACCAAGGGAATCCTTATGTGAAAATTATTTAACTCCCTGAGAAAATCATATTCAGGTTGTGGAATAATCCTAAATTCATCTAATATTTACGGATATGGAAGGCCCTTAGTCACTATAGAATTTGGATTGGTTGTTATAGATGTGTTAACATTATTTGAAATAGTTCTTACAGGTGTATCAATGTAATTTTGATCTGATGTAGCAGTTCCATCAAAATCCATAAGATCATCCCTAGATGATTCACATTCCTCTTAAGTAATGATAATGGAGTTTTCTAAATCTACTACTTTTCCTAATCAGAGGTGAATCTCCTTGCATTCAACAGGGGTAATGTAGTAAGTCTGGATGTAAGTGGGGGATTTCATATTCTAGGCAACCTTATTATTTGGGTTAGGGTTAGACTGTAAAGGTAATTGGGGACGTGTTGAAGCCCTGGAATTCCGTTGTAACAACATGGGGGATAACCACCCAGTCCAGACCTTGTAAGCATTTGCTTTTCTATTTGTTACATTGGATCCGACTAGGGATAATGGGACCAGGTTTCCAGCAAAGTTTTGATATGATGATGATGGGTTTGATATAAGGTGAAATGGAAACTAATTTTAAACTATAAGAAATGATCTATTTAAATAACAAACACATGCATCTATTTAATCTAATATTTATCTTAATCTATAACCAAGAATAAATTAACTCATGCGATCTACAAAGGTATTTTAAAGCAAAATGTAATAAAGATCATTCAATTTCTATAAGAGATGAAACTATTTAAAGATAATTATTTTTACTAAATAGTTAGGAAAAATAATTATGAAACTATATCACATATATCAATTGATCATATACTCAATAAGGAATTAAAGCTAAAGCATCATACAATAGTGTTTTAATGAAAAAATTTAACTCAGATCTCACACATAATACAATATAAGGAAGATTATTTCTAATACATAAACAAAACTCAATCATAAGGATAGAAGTACCAGATATGAAAGGTTCTACTCATGAAATCAACAACGTTGATCTACTTCTTTTCAACCAAATACACTATAAGAGTATATAAATGCAAATTTAGTAGAGTATTATTTAATATCCAAGAAAATCAAGATCTTGTTCCATATATTTCATCAAAATAATCACAAAAGTACATAAGTGCAAGCTTTTGCAAATAGTTTTTGATAAAATCTTGGACCCCTATCAAAATGCACGAGAGAGGTTTAAATAATATTACATATGTATAAAAAATAGATTATTACATAAAAATATGAGGATGTTTCAAAAAAAAATCCTCAGAATACTAAAAATAAAAAGATAAAAACTAAATTAAAAATATGATAACGTGCTTTATCATGTTCAACGATCCTTCCTTTCCATTGAGCTTTTGAGTTCACATATATCCAACATCTTCTTCACCTCGGATGGATAGCCAACTTTGGATCTTATTTATCCCATAAATACAACATCAGAGAGTGGTGGCACCATATTTTTAGTGGAATTCGTTAGACAATGCAAAGCCATCCATTAATTGTATGGTTTTACTAGAAATTGCCAATAAGTTTCTCGATGAACCTTAGATAGTTGTTTGACTTCTTCAATTTCATTTTCGACGGTCTCTTTTTACTGTCTCTCTAATTTTTTGATATATGGGAAAAATCATGGCTTGCATTATTTAATCAGATTTATATTATGAAGGTTTTCATTTAGAACTTCAATTATATTGCTTGCTATACTATATGCTCTATCTATTTCCCTTTCTGCTTTCTTTAATTGCATATCCTATTCTGTAAATAGAATATCTCTGTGGGATTATTCAATTTTTGGCAGATAAGATTTAGTTCCTTCTTCAAACTCTTGCCAAGAAACAAACTCTGAAATTCTTTTATGAAACTCTTCATACTCTAATCTCTGATCAACCCTTTGTTGGCTAATGTATCACTTTTTTCACAATATAGTTTGATCATTGAGATTCTTTGGTAGAATATTTCTTATTGTTTTTACAATTGAGTGTTTAAATCAAGTGTCTATTTGATGAATTCTTCTGTATGAGGACGATTTATTAGTTTATCCACTTCAATCTGTATTTTCTCAATATGTGTATTTTTTTCTGTGATGCTTGCCTAGTGCTGTAACTTTATTTTCTCAAAATATTTCTAAAACTATATCATATGCAACTATGTTTTCTTATTGATGTTTTGTCATTCATGTTCAATTTGTTGCTCCAACAGTTTAATTCTTTCATATTTATCTTTAAGCAGAAGACTAACCTAAATTTTTTTATGTTAGGGTCCTAAATAATAATAGGCATCATAATTTTGAATTGAATATAGTTTCGTGTTGTAATATTGTACATACTTTTTCTTTCTGCAAAATGTTTTCCCATATTCAAAAATGTAAATAGGGTAAGTCCTAAAAGAAAAATCAAAGGACTAAAAAAGAAAAAGATCAAAAAAAGGAAATAAAGTATGAACCCCACCAAAAAGAGATAAAAAGTAGACCATGAAAGTGTGCACATTCAAATGCCACTACTTTTTACTTTACTTTGTAAATAAAATTGTCTGCACCTTGTAAAAATTTCCACAATTCATGATGGTAAAACAAATTAATCTTGATTCATTCATCCTTAAAATTTCATGCTGATAGTTAGAGAATAAAGATCTAGCTAAACTATTTAATCTTCATAGATCAGTTGTTAGGTGGAGAATAATAATGAGCTCATTAATTTAATCTAAGCCATTGGAGGTTATAAGGTTAAAATGCACCGAATAAATTAATAAAAAATGTTAGGGTAAATGATGGGTAGGTAGAAGCATTTTCATAAGGCATGGAAATCATCAATTGGTCATTCCATATCACTAATATCCACTAAAAACCCCTTCCCCTTGTTTAAAACCCTAATGCCACTCTTAGAAGGCATTTTCCCTTTTAAAATATTCCTTTCCCCTCCCTAAAAACCCCTTTCTCTTAGTTAAAAAGCACATTTTCATTGGAAAAGTAAATTCCCCTTTACTAATTCACCTTTTTCATTAAAACATGAAAAACCCCTTTCTTCATAGTTTTAAAGGTTTTAATAGTATTAGGCCCCATTGAAAAATCAGTCCCTGATATTAGTTTTAACACTTTACCCCATAGTATATTAACTCCCACATATATATATATATTCTCAGGCCCAGTTCTAATTAACCCAACCCAAGCCCATAAGGTGTAGAGCAGTCGGTGATTGGGGGCACTATTAAGGCACTCTGTCTGTAAGGTCACCGGTTCAAAACCCGTGGGTGGGATGGGAGGAGAAAAAATGGAAAGATTAAGATTAGTCTAAACTACCAAAAAAAAAAAAAACCCAACCCTTCATTGTAACCCGCACTATTATATATCCTGGTCCCACTTTACTAAAACCTCGCTGATTTATAACCTACTCCACTATAATAATCTCGACCCACTTATATTATAAACCTTCTCATATATCACCCCATCGCATAATTCACCCCGGGTCCCACCTATCAAACCCCTCGCTATTCATCCATCCATTAAATATCCATTCAATTAATCCAATGACCAATAAGATCTATTGCACTCCCGATTGTCAAACCTTTAACACAATTGGGGGGTTGCGAAATGAGAAGTTTCGAAACCCCGCTCCCCTTCTATGTGGCAAACCCACAGTTTATTGCACTCCCTCGTCCGAAACCATTTACCAGCTTTTCTCGATGCGAAAAGCTCCAAGTTCTTTTTTCGCTTGTTACAAATACCACCCTATAATTTGAATTTAACCCGGTGCAATATGTTTAACCACTGTTGGTTAAAAACAATAAATATAGCCCTATAAACGTTTTTCACCATTTATGTTCAAATTTGCGTACAAGAAGCCTTGCCGACCTGTTTCCAAGGAAAAGAAACTAGTGCCGACCTATTTTCAGCCCAAATTAGACCATAATTCAAGCCTTTCACTACCACAAGTTGTGCATAACTAGTTTAAAAGCTTTGCAAACCAAAGGAAAGCCCCTATTACCTCTAGAATCATTCTACATACCAAAATCACCTTTTCACAGGTATTCCTAAGTTCCTGAAACCATTACTTCAGCACAAAAGAGTAATAAATTGATAAAACAAAAAAATATATGGCTTCCCAGGGCATTGTAATTGTTAATCCCCTACAATCTACCATTTTTTATGTTGAACATACCCCCCTTGTAGACAAATATTTCAAAATCAATGACACAGTCACTGATTTCAACCTCTTAGACATCCACTGTTGGAGCCATGATAAATCCATGGACCATGCTGATGATATCTGACTTTAGGAATCAAATTTTCCTAAGTACATCCTCCCATAGACTTTCCAGTTACCAGAGATAATTAGACTCTGTCAAATCAATTATCTGCCCAATGAAAGAGCCCTACTAACCCACAACAAAGAGATTTTGTTCACCATTACTGCAAAGTCAATAAACCAGATGTTGCAAATCCAATCCAATCCTGATGAAGCCCCTTTGTCTATTGAAATCCTCACATAATTATATCTCAAACTGGAATTTCCCAAAAGGTTTCAGATATTCCAAACCTTTCTTCCTCCATCAGTTGAAACTCCAAAAAGTAACCCTCCTTACTTAGCTGCAATTTTCTCAAAGAGAACTAGCCATATTGTCACAATGTTGTCTTGCATTCTAGGTTACTTCACATATGAGTATGTAGATGCTTCAATCTTAGCTTTTTTATCCATTTTCTACCGAGGACAACCTCCTTCTTCCACATTTAACTTTTCTCAATATTTATCAGATGTCATCCATGAGAAAATAGTTAAATTAGAAAAAGAAGGAGCGTTTAAGTATTCTTCAATGTTGTTTCAATTATTCTTATACTTCCAATATGAAAGGTTTGCAGTAAGCCTTCAAAAACTGGATACTGAGGGTAACCCCCAATCAATAGTCTTCCAGACTTCCTTAATCAAGAAATATTCCACAGAGTTCACATACAAGGACCTCATTGATTCATTTATTCATCCAGTTGTCAATATGCTAAGCAGTAGCAGCTAGCCTAGGATCAGTCGAGAAATAAAGAAATTATTGTAGTTATCCAAGCACAGTAGGACAAGAGACTGGTATTTATACCAGAACCACATTGAAATTAGGCTCTATGGTTCTCAACTCACTCCATACAGGCTTCCCAAATACCTCCCAATGAGGTTATTTGCACTAGAATATATCAACCACATCCTAAATTCAGATGAGGTTAATTTCTTGTCAGAAAAGAGGAAAAATTAGTTTAAAATCAAAAACCAGATTGGTCCTTTCATTTGCAATAGTAGAAGTGCTGGTCAACAAGAAGAAAAGTGTTTACAGGAATTCAAGTTCAGTGAAAGTTTCAAGTGGCAGTATAATCCTTTAGGAGTTATCAGAAAACTAAGAGTCAAATTTAAATTAACTTCTTTTGTCCATGATTCCAAACCAGAGATTGAAAAGTAACCCAACAAGTCAGAGTGGTTGGAGAATACTTTCAAAGAGGCAGAGAAGCAAGGTGATACTAGTTCCATCTTGAAAACTCCAGCCCCACAAGATAGGAACTCCAAGAGAGCAAGAGAAGAAGGATCATATTCAGCTCAAACCACTACTGAAACTAAATTCAAACTAATGTACAGGAAGAAGCCCAAGTTGAATCCAGTAATTGAACAAGAGGAAATAGTGGACATAGTTGAGAGAATTGAAATAATTGATACAGACATAGTGGTTAAAGAAAATACACCTCCAGTAGTTTCAGAGGAATCTCATCAGCCTTCAACCTCTAATACTCAGATTATTTATAAGTAGCATAGTGTTGAGATCTTTTCATCAAGAAAACTAGTAGATTAGGAAAAAGACATGATGGAGAAGTATAAAGAAATCAAAATCATGAATGAGGCATTGAAAGTTGTAACCTATGCACAATATTGGAAACAGACCCCTAGTGACCACAACAGGTTATTGTTTGCCTTTGATTATAAAACCAGGAAAATGTTGATCACCTTTTTGTAGCCCACAGTGCAGTGTCCAAAGTCATCAGCGGACTACAGGAAAATAGAATATGTATTCATGGCTAAATATTTTCATCCTATAGACCAAATTGAATTTCATAAGCAAGCTGGAGAAATGTTATATTCTACTATGACCAAGAAAACTACGAGTGTAAAAAATCTACAAAATTCTCTAGAGAATATCAAAGGACAGTTAAAACTAGAAAAGGCTTTCTCGCAAGCCAAAGATAACAGAATCAAGTCACTCGAAGAACTGGTCATGGAGGTAGGATATGATCCAAATAACATAAAAGTAGAAGAATATCTCATCAAGAAGAATAATGCAGACATTGCTGCATTGAAGAAGAAGCCGAAATTACCTCCCACTGAGCATCCACAGACTAAAGAAGTGTTGGAGAATGAAAGCCAAAATATGAAATGATGAATCTCATCATTCAGTTGACATCTCAACTGAAAGAGATGGAGAATGATATGGACAAATTGGTGCAGGAGAAAAAGGCCAGCATGGAAGGAATCCCTGTCACATCCATTGCTACAATTACTACATCAATTCCATCTACTTCCTCAGCTCCAGTGGTGAAAACACTTCCATTACCTACAATAGTTCCAACTACATTAGCCACTACATCAATAATAGATCCAACAACAGCAACAACTCATCCTAGTGATGAAGCATGTAAAATGATTAAGGCCATGCAAAACATGTCAATCCAAACAACTGATATTAATAGACTGAAATAATAAATAAAAATTCTATAGGATGAAAATCAGTTAGCTCAAATCATGTATAAGTCGGAAAATCAGAAGACAAACAGTTTGAATGAAATGCTACAAAAGCAAGAAAAAGAGTTAACATTGAAAGAACCACTTTCCCAAGAAAAATAGCAGTTGTAGGCCAATATCATTAACATTGTTAATGATATTTGGTCGTACATCCAAGTTATCTTTGAGAAGAAAGATTTGATCAAGGTAGCAAGTGAAGCCATTCAAAAGTTCAAAGAAGAACTTCATAAAAAACCAGAAGATGCCACAGAGATTATTAAGTTTCTAAATTCCAAAAACAAACAAGAATTAGAAGAAATTTGAATCAATGATAGAACTGAAACACTCCTAGAGGTTAAAAAGGTAATCTCTAAAATAAACTCGATGACACAACTTGAAGACAGATGCCAAACAATGGAGCTAGAAATAAACAGGTTCATGGTCAAATTTGATGTTTTGAGGTAGAAGGGTTTTCCTAATCCTTTGGTGATTAATGACAGGTTGATGAAGCATGAATATTATGAGAAGAAAATCAGAGAAGTGGCCAAATAACATTCCAAAAATTCCTCTATGAAATGATTCCCTATAGGAAAATTTATCTATCAAACTTTTGAACATCTCTTTTACCTCTAGCATGAGGTAAATCATCTCTTTGTAAACAAGCCTACTTTTTCAAAATACACAGAGGTTGATGAAATTTATAGGAGGATGGTAAAGATTAAAATCCCAGATGAAGAGACCTGGGAGAAACTTTGTGATTTACTGTGACAAAGTAACAGTAAAAGAGAATCAGGGTTAAAGAGTAAATAGAACAGGTAACAATGAAAGAAGATCAGTAAGGACAAAGGTTAAAATAGAGTAGTAATCAAGTTTAAAGATCAAAACAGATATGAAAAACATATTTAAAGATAGTCAGCATAAAGGATACTCAACATAAAAAGAGACAACCAATGTTAAGCAACAATCAGAGAGATAAAGCAGCAAAAGATAAAAAAGAAAACAACAAAACAAAATAAGCAGGGACAACTTGCATTAGTTAGATAGGTGTCTCTATGTTATTGCATGAAGATATTTTTTATTTCTTGAATAATTCCTCAATTAGTTTTATGATATTTTGTATTATTTTTTGTATAAATACTTCATAATTCAAAGTGTTAAGGGTGGATTTTTGAACATTTCTATAGTTGTATTGATCTAAAACCTGAGGGTTTATTGTAACATTTTCAAGTCAACAGACTGGACTGAGTAATAAAGGCATTGCATTACAGGATTCATGTGTTGAGCCGCTTTAGTGAAATATCTTTCAATTGTTCAAATTGTTATTTTCTTAAGTATTACATAAACCTGTATGTTTTCCAATTTAAATGTTATAACAAGAATATTATTGCAGAAATTGTTTAAGTACACTTTGTTCTGAACTGTTATTCATTTTAATGTTTTCTTCTGATATCCAAAGTGGGGAATTATTCATTTCTCCCTACTTTTTATTGACCTATTTCACCTTCCCTCATTATCTAGTTTAAGGAATCCTTAACTACTCCTTGATCCCAATTGAAGCTAGTTCACCATCCAGCCTAAAAAATCTAAATTTGCTCAGCTACCTTTCGTTGTGAACACTTCCTTTAGACCTTGATTCAATCCTGTTTTCTTGACACTTTGACTTCATAGCCCAATGGTAAATAGACAGTCATCTGTCCATCTAAATTAGTAATTCCACCACCAACCAAAATCAAAACCAATCAATCTTACATAGATAGCCTAAAATCAACTAAAAAAAACAAAGTTAGATCATAAAGAGAGAGCCCTCTCTGAGCATTAGGAAGGCTGGATCCCGATCTCAAAATTAGGTTGATAGTTACCTCTAATATTTCTTTAAAAAAAATCAAACATAACAACCCTAGGAATTATTGGAGTGATAACATACTGGAGACCATACTGGGGAGAATATCAGTCTTTATTTTTAAAATAAAGCATAAAGGAAATAATTTTCCTCATCTTTTCACCTTAAGGATTGTTTTAGGGTTGTTATAAATTTTCATTAAAAAATGAAATTTTGGCTTGTAATCGCCTCCGTGAGGTGGCAGACAGAACCATCGAGTCCACCAATATCCTCGATACACACCTCCATAGGGGAGCCCCCATGCACTATACTTATTAACATATTGCTATATATTAATCTTAATATCTTATATATGTGTAGATTAATAATACAATAATATTAGAAAATATTACAATAATAATTTTCATACATTTATTAATATAAGAATATTTAATAAATATGGAACTTCATAAACTTTAGCAGACAAATTGTTGTGTTGAAGCAAGTCCATTGTCACACAATCAAGAGGGTATGATACACCAATTTTGTGTCTATCTTGGTTGTGACAATAAAGTTAAATTATTATTAAAAAAATAGTAATTATATTTATTATTTATTGTGTATTTTAGATTTATAAATATTTTAATATGATATTGTATAATTTGAATCCTAATAGATAATAATATTATTATAAATAATTGAAATATTTTATAAATAAATGATAAACTAGAATAAAATATATAATAAAATAGTATATCACATTGGGATGTGAAAAAAAATAGATTAGGAGGGTTTGGTTGACTAAAATATTAGGGGGACATACTAAAGAAAACTCATAACGAGGGTGAGGGTGAGGGTGAGGGAGAGGGTGGGGGGAGACATTAGCGAAACATAATATGAGGGGATTGTGTGGGTGGGGGTAGATGTTAGGGAAAATGTAATATGGGGGGAGTATGGGGTTGGGGAGTGATATTAGAGAAACTTCAAAATGAGGGAGATTATGAGGGTATATATTAAGAAAACCTTAATATGAGGAGGCTACAGAGAAAGGGAAGAAATTAAATAAAACGTTTTAATTTTTCCCTACTATATACTCCCACACCCTAAATGTTTCTCTAAAATCTCCCTCCAACTCCACATTTTTATTAATGAAATAATATCTCCCCACCCTTCACCTAATAAATTTTCCCTGATCTGTCTCTCTCTCGCCTCTTGTTATGATTTCCCTAACATCTTCCCCCAAATTTCTCTCATAATTAATATCCACCACCACTTCCAACATTAATATGAGGGTAATAATTTTACTCTAAATTATTTTCCACCACATATTTATTTTTCCCCATCATCTCTCCCCAAACTCACCTAATAAATTTCCATTAATATATTCTCCAACCCTATCCTCCTAACTAATATCTACACCCATCTCCACCATCAATGTAAGTTATCCCTAATATATTGCCACCCATACCCTCATTATGAGGGTAATAAGTTTTCCTTAATATCTCCTGCCAATACCACCCTCATTGTGAGGGTAATAGGTTTTCCTTAATATCTCCTCTCAAACCCACACCCCATTCATATTAAGTTTTCCTTAATATCTTCCCTCACCCCCACATACTGTGTTTTCCGTAATATCTTCCCCTATCGACACTTCCCCGCTGCCCGCCCCCACCACGCACACACACACACAATATTAAGATTTTCGTAATACCTCCCTACACACCCACCCTCACCCTCATAATTAATATATCTCCCCACCTCCATTCTCATTATGAGAGCGATGGTGGAGGAAGATGATGAGAGTGAGGATGGGGGGATATATTAGTGAAAACTTTATATATACAAACTTTTAATTCAATGAAATAAGATACAGAAAGAAAAATCACTATTAAATATACCATGACATAAATTTATAAGGAGTTGAATTAAAGTTGATTTGGTTATAAAACTATTTATATATAATTTTAATTATTTTAGAATTAATTAACTATTATATTGATATGAGAATCATTATTTTCCTGAGTATTTTCCCATTTATGCCCTTATTATGAGTAAACATGCGGTGAGATATTAGAGAAAACTTATGAGGGTGGGGATGGGATTAAGAAGAGATAATTAAGAAAAAAATCTCATAGTTTTCCCCAATATCTCCATCACCCACCAGATGAAGAAAAATATTAGTAAAAACTTAATATAATTATAATTTTGATTTTATGAAATAAAATATGGTAAGCATAAGTCACTAATAATAAATATAGTATGAAATAAATTATTAGCAAATTAAATTCATTGATTGAATTTTATATAATTTGATTATTTTAAAATAATTAAGTATTATATTAATAAAACCATGAATATTTTTATGAATTTTCATTGAATAAGTATTTTCAATACTAATATGAAATTGAGGGAGTAAGAAAAGACATAGTAAAATAAATAGATACAATAAATAATCATCTATCATCTTAATATAGTTTTTATATTTCTTCTTCTAAGTAAATATTTATAAGATTTTCTTCTTATTTGGAATATTTATAATAAAATAATTTATAAGGGTTTTTATATTTCTTCTTCAAAGGAAATATTTATGATATTTTTTCCTTTTATTGGAATGTCTATATAGAACTTGAGTGGGCCTAATGGTTAAGAGCATATGTTTCCTCCTAAGAGGTCAGAGGTTCAAAACCAAAGATGGGTAGAGTATGTATGCCTTGGTAGACTTAGTATTGGGTCCCTTGTCCCACGAGCAAGGGGTCTCATACATTGACTTATTGTCGATTTGATGAGTGAGTTACCTTGTCCCACAAACAAGTGTTGGTTGGTGGTGGGTCCTTCAAATCATTTAAAAAAAAATGTGATTAAGTATTTTATTAACATCAATCAACTCACAAAACTAAAAAAATGCAATAAGTAAGATTTAAATTTGAAAATGGAATGTAAAAATAAAATTTTCAATCAGCGAAACTAATCTCAATTACAAATAAAAGTCTACATATATAAATTATTATATCAAGATACGTTACATATACTTCATTAAAACCATTTATCATTTAATTTTGAAAAAATTAATACCAAGTTAATCACAAAAAAAAATTGCTCTATTTTTTTCTTTTTTCAAATAATTTTGGTGGTGGGTCCCTTGTCCCACAAACAAGGGGGTCTCATCGTGACCTTAAAATCAGATAATAATAATAATGAAATTTTAAAATATTTATCATAATTGAACTAGTCATTACCTTAAAATTGGATAATAATAATAATGAAATTTTAAAATATTTATCATACTTGAACTAGCCATTTAAGATTTAGTTATTGTAAAAAATTTTGGATGGATAATTATTAAATGTTTAGAAATGTTTTGTTATTTCTTTATTGTAAAAGTTTTGGATTGATAATAATTAAATGCTTGGAATTGATTTTTCATACTTCAAACCATTTAAAAAAAAATTGATTAAGTATTTTATTTGCATCATCAACTCACAAAAGTAAAAAAAATGTAATAAGTAAGATTAAATTTGAAAAGGAAATGTAAAAATAAAATTTTCAATCATCCAAATTAATCTCAATGAAAAATAAAAGTCTACATATAGAAATTCTTATATTAAGATAAGCTACATATATTTCATTAAAACCATATATCATTCAATTTTGAAAAAAATAATACCAAGCTAATCACAAAAAAAAATTGCACTATTTTTTTTTCTCTTCTCAAATCATTTTTATGTTTTATAATTTTAATAAAAAATACTTTCTTTAAGTTAATAGTTAATATTTAAAATTATATGTGATATTAAAATTAGATAAATATTAGATATTTGATATATTTAGTTTATAATGAAAAAATATTAAATATTTGATGGATTTATTTTATATCTACAAACCTACAAATTTTAAAACACCGGAGAGTGTAGTTTTCAAGAATATCACAAAGTTTTCAAGAATATCACAAAATAGAACCAGGTTCAAAGCACATGACAATTTCGTTAATTTAGTAATTAAAAGATCGGTTTAAAGAAGAGTAATTAAAAGATTGGCGCATTATTAAGTAAAAAGGTTGGAATCACTCGAAAGCCTAACATTCAAAAGCATAATTTAAGAAAAACAGCTGCAACGTTGAAAACATATCATAAATTACAAAACACTAATACTCACTTAAAATATTGTTTAATTAAAAGAATGGTTTAAGCTTTTAATTAAAAGATAACTTTGACTTTTAACTCAACGGTCCAAAAAACCCAAAAGACCTAAAGTTTCATGAGTGATTATATATATTCGCCTTTGATTTTGCTCAATGAAGAATGATCGATTGAGAAGAGGTTCTGCACAAGAAATTCAGGAAAGGCAGGAGGCGATCAAGTGTATTTTTCACAGCCACGGTATTTTTTTGTTTGTCTATCTTTTTAATTCTTTCCACGGGGACATGGACATTTCTGTAAGCTGATAAATTGTCTTTTCTGTTCATTCAACAGGTTAAAACATTTATCCTATGGTGCTGTTAGCTTTTTCTTTCTCTCAAGCACTCTGTCGTGTCTTATGGAGCGCTCCATAAATGTACAGTGTAGTGTCGTACTGTGTAGTGTTGTTGTATGCGTTGTACTGTAGTGTTGTTGTATGCAATGTGCTTTTTGTTGTGTGTTTGCAAATGTTTGTGTGTTGTCTCTGTGCTAATTGAGAGAAAAGCATGGCTGAGGAGAATATGCATTGGGGGTTCAGGTAGAGCAGCATTACGAATGAGGAGTTTCAGTCTCCAGGTTAGTATTCTTTGTTGATGGCCATGTTCTGTTAGTATTCTTTGATTGATGGCTCTGTTCTTCTTTAGGCAAGGGCTAAGCTGTGTGAATAGTTAGTCATGTATTTTAGAAAGAGGCAAACGTATATGTATGAATGACTTGTCCTGTTTATTTTCTAAGGGTTAAACAAATTGAACTTAGTCTACATTCAAAATTAACCATAAATCTCATGAATCTTTTCTATGGGTTAAACAAATTGAACTTAAGCTGCATTCATAATTGAACCTAGATCTCATAATTTTTTTAAAATTATATCCTAAACTTCTACTGCATCAAACACAAAGGGTGATGGAAGTGTTAGATTGGTGATAGAGGCTCATCGATATCCTCTCCTATGTTCCTTGTTGTAGTTTATGAATACCTCTTAGATATGTTCTATAAGAACAGAGCATGTCCATTGCAGAATAGAAGAACTATAAGAACATTTAAATTGAAAACAGATTAGAGAATTTAATGATTTTCTTGGACCTGAATGTTGACACCAAGTTTACATCATTTTCTCTGTGTGACTGCAACATTTATCCTTTCTCTATGTCTGTCCCAGGTTAATCACTGCCTCAAACTTGGCAGTTAGAAATTCACTAACAACGAAAAGTGGCTGTTAGAGCTAGTAGCCGGTCTAGTTAGGGTGCCGCCTTTCATTTCTCCTGCTTGTTTCTCTATTCTGCCACATTTTTTTTATGAGATAATTTTACAGTGACGATACATCTTAAAATAATATTTCCAGTAAATTTATCAAGCAACATAGAATAGAGTAGTGTCTTTAATCTACATATTTGAATCGTTCTTTATATTCTAAGAGTACAGGTCTTAAAATCAATCTCTTGAACTCCATTGCAGAATAGGTTTCAGTCCTCTCTGTACGCCTTTGTTCACATATTTGGAGCCGTTTCATTAAAAAACTCGGCATCTTCTTGCCTTGAACCTATATCATCTACTAATTCATTATTCATAGGGACTGTGAGTTGTAAAATATATCTCCTAATATAATAATAATTACACACTAAATATGAATGCTCCAACACTTCCATTCGATGTAGTGTACCTAAATTTATTTCACAAGAAACCAATTCGAAACATCTTCTGCTGTGCACTAGAGGTTCACAGAGATGTAATCAAAATCAGAAGACGTTCAGAGCAACCTGAGTCATTATAGAAAAGCTACTATGTAATGGAGTAAACAGAAGTGAGGTGGAGGGTCAATATATCCTGCCTCCCAGTGTCTTACTCTGACAGCATTCTGGTGGTCGATCTCCAGGACCTGGATGGCCCTAACAGAGCATAGGGACGTGGTCCGTTGGCACGGCCTCCACACCAAAATGCTACAACCTCGACATTAATACTAAAACCAAAATGCTACAGCTCCTCGGACTACACTTAAGCCAAAATTGCAACATTGTTCGATAGTTGAGAGACTTGTGCTGTGATTCCTTGCTAATCTCAGACCGATTGCACAACATTGTTCGATAGTTGTTCGGTTGCTGTGATTCCATCCTTCTAATCCTTGCATGGTTGAAAGACCGATTGCAACATTGTTGAGATTCCATCCTCTAATCCTTGCATGGTTGAAAGACCGATTGCAACATTGTTGGATAGTTGCTGTGATTCCATCCACTAATCCTTGCAGGGTTGAAAAATCGATTGCAACATTGTTCGATAGTTATTGCGTGAGAGGGTGCGAATGCCATGACGTGTGCAGCAATCACTTACTTTCATTCATAGATTGATACCAGTGTTCCAATCTGTTCTGTTTTAGATTGATACCAATTTTCGAATCTGTTCTATTTTCTATAAACACAACCCGAGCCCCAATCGTCAATGGATTGATTGTCTGTGCTTTCCAACTAATTACAATTTAGAGGTAAAAATTACAATATTACTTCGTACACTTCTGGCTCAACCGTAGTCTACTTGGTCGGATCTCTCGCCTGGGAAACGCGAGTTCAAGCCCAAGCAATGCTGCAATTTATATATTTTTACATTGTAACCTGAAATGTTTCACAACAAGGCAAACATTTCTTGTTTGTTTTCATTCTCCCAGTAAACCGTTGGATACTCATATATTGATGTGTTTCTTCATTATTAAGGGAACGCCGCGTTTGTGCTCCTAAACTGGCGATATTTCTAATTCATTTGTATGTATAAATTGTATATTTAGAATTTGAATATATTTACTGTTTTAAATCGAAATTTGAACATATATATTGCAATGCGCCCGAGCACTCACAAAAATTTGTCGATGTCAAAGCCTAATCCAGCCTTGTTTGACTTCTGATAATTTAGGTGGTCGATAATAACCTCATGGTCCTAGCCTTGTTTGATGTCTAATAATTTAGGTGGTCGATAATAAACTCGTGGCCCTATCCTTGTTCAAAATTTCATCCGCCAACAGGACTATCCTCCATTGTTGGGGATGCGTTAAACCTTGTTAAAACAAACCAAAAAAGAAAAAAAAACATATCATCGGTTTTTTTTATAGAAGCATTATTTATTTGTCATCCAGAAAACTTTGTTGCATGGTCAAAGCCCTAACAACTTTGTATTTAGACCAGTTAGCCCAACTCATATGCACCATGGGAATTATGTGTAACTGTGCCTGGAGTCAGTTTGACTCGACTATTTTAAGGTCGACTAAACTGTGCATACATATCCAACAAAGCCAAAAGCGTTGGTCTGTCATCCGCGTGCTGCAATAATTTGTGATGAATGATGGCATCTTCAACACTTTCAGATCCAAAATCATCAACAATGTGTGCCAAAATACTATGGCTAGATCCAAAATCATCAACAATGTGTGCTAAAATATCATGGCTAGACAAGTGTTATGGAAGCAATTTAATTGTTTAATATTAATTAAATTAATAAATTAGATTATATTTGTATGGCTTTGTATATCTATATATATATATAAAAGTATGAATTTTGTATTTAATTATTTTACAAGTTTTTATGAAGTGTTTGTATATTAATAATATCATTTTAATGCTGTATTTTGCAGAAAATTTATTAATATCAGGTTGATCATGAGAGAGCGGAAGACATTATCAATTTTTATGTTTTGTAATGTCGTAATTAAAAAGAGTTGTATTTTTTTTGTTTAAATGGGCCCATCAAAGAATTGTATATGAACACAAACTATCATTAATAAAAGGAGTAAGCTTCTTTTTTGTGGAGGGGAATTCATCCCCTCCAAAAGGCTCTTAGGAGAAGGTTAAATTATAACCCTCCTTTGAGTTGTCTTCCTTGTGCTGGTGATTTTCATGATCTTTAGTTTATGATAAATCCAATATGCACAAACTCAATTATATTATTTTATTATAATAATAATTTATAAACATGTTTTAAACATCTTCCCAACATACACACAAATGAAAAAATCACTCTTATTCACCTAAATTATTTAACATTTTTTTAATGTTTTAAACATCTTCTCAACATACACACAAATGGAAAAAGTACTCTTATTCACTTAAATTATTTAACATTTTTCAAGATTTTAAACATCCTCTCCACATACACATAAATAACAAAATCACTCTTTATTTACATAAATTATATAGTAATTATAACATATATTTATATAAATTTTTAATTTTTGTTCTTTTACTTTGATTTTATTTTCTTAAGTTTTGTTTTGATTTCTTTTTATTATATATTTTTATTATAAATATGTTATTATGATATTTATATTATATTTTTCTTCCTTTCACATATATAAATAAATATAATTTAATATTTAGATTGATATTTTAATATATTTAAATTAAATACTATGTATACTATTTAGAGTGTTTGTAAATATTTAAATGAGTGTACTATTTGTTTGTATAAACTTATTATATATATAAACTTATTATTTGTATGTATATAAATGTATTATTTTAAGTATTGAAATGGTCTTTTTATTAGTTGCATTTGGATAGTTACAATTTATTTGTTGATATGATGTGTGTGAATGTATTTTTGAGAGTGTTTTCATTACTTGTATGTACTTGTTTGGAGTGTTTATTCTTCGTTGTTTATTAATGTCTCATTTTGCATTATGAGTGTATCATTTGAGTATTCTTTGAGTGTTAGAGTGGTGGTGTCATTGTTTGTGTATATATAAATGTTTTTTTTAATAGTTACTTGGATTCCTTCCTTCATTATTTGCTTGTGTCTTGTATTTTTTGAGTATTCTTATTTATGGATATTGTTTACTTGTATGTGTATGAATGTATTTTTCACTATTCTTGTGTGTGTATTATTTGCTTGTATTCTTTATATGTGTATGAATCTTTGTATGTTTCTTCTTTACTTGTAGTCTTTGTATGTGTCTTGTTTACTTGTATTCTTTGTAAGTGTATGAATATATTCTTTGCTACATTTGTATGCATCTTCTTTACTTGTATTATTTGTATGTGTATGAATATATTCTTTGCTACATTTATACGTGTATTCTTTACTTGTAGTCTTTGTATGTGTCTTGTTTACTTGTATTCTTTGTAAGTGTATGAATATATTCTTTGCTACATTTGTATGCATCTTCTTTACTTGTATTATTTGTATGTGACTTGTTTACTTGTATTCTTCATATGTGTATGATTGTATTCTTTATGTGTGTATGAATCTATTCTTTGCTACATTTGTATGTGTCTTGTGTAGTTGTATGTTTTGCATGTCTATGAATGTATTCTTTGTTTCACTTGTATTCTAATGTATTCTTTGTTTTACTTGTATTCTATGGATGTGTATGAATGTATTCTTTGAATGTGTATGAATTTTTTTTTTTATGTGTATGATTATTTCTTTGTTACATTTGTATATGTATTATTTACTTGTAGATATATGAGTGTAATTTATATGAATATATTTTTTTAAATATTTATTTATATGATTATAAATATAGTATCGTTATTTCTGTATATAAATATATTATTTAGAATATTAATTTGTAAATACATTATTTTAAATATATATAAAATTATCATTATTATTATTGTGGTAATTTTTTTTTTTTTAATATTTTTTTTAATATTTTTTCTATCAAAAATTTAAATATTAATAATATTAATTTATCATTTTAAAATGAAAAATAATATACATTACAATAACATCAAAAATACCATAATATTATCACATAGGTATAACTCAATTAATGATTATTATATTATAAAATGTTATGCAAACCATGACACTCAAGGTTCAAATCCCTTATATTAAAAAAAAAAAAACACAATAGCATAATATTTATAATAGCTTTAATTTTTAATGACACATATACATTAATTATTTAATAATTAGATCAATATAATAAATAAATTCAATTATTTTTATTTAAAAAGTAATTAATTTTGGTAATTTATAAGTTTCTTTTTTATAAACTATAGATATTAATCTAAAATTTGGTTAATGATAATAATTGTTTTAAATATAATAAAGAAAATAAATAGATATTATTTTTAATATCATACTAATTATGTTATAAAATAAATGTAATTATCAACATCACAATATTATTTATTCTCATTCTTAATCACATGCATAAAATAATGTTAACTCTAAAGTTTATAGTAAGTGTGATGTGTGTGAACATGTCACCTTGTGAGTCAATGTGTAATGTTTGTGGGTATGTGTATGGTTGTGTGCACCCTATGTTTGTTGTGTGCATGTATGCATGTGAGTGATTATGTCTCATTGGCAATGGATTGTGTGGGTGCGCGTCAGTGGTTAGTCCCATGGCAATGAGGGACCGTTTTTGTGGTCATATAAGCTCTCACCTTCACGTGGTTGACCCTGTTAGTAGAGATGTTACATCTCCAAACCAAAAGGAGCTTTTCTATATAATGTTTTTCCCATTTTAAACTTAATATTAACTTCAATACATTAATTTTTTTTAATAATATTTAAATAAATTATTTGTTATCTTAAAAACATATAAATATACCATCTTAATAAAATTATTATTTTAAATTTAAAATAAAATAAACATATTTTTAGCTATTTTTTTCAATTATATTAATTATAAAATTAAACTAATATAATTTCAATATATATATATATATATTTAGACAATTTTTAAAAGGAAAGAAAAACATATGTTACTACATTTATTATTCACATCTAATTATTAAATCATAATAATAAAATAAAATAAAATTTTGAATATTTATTATTATTTTTTTATTAAAATTTGAAATAAATAAAAAGTATTTAAAGAAATCAGTTATTAAATATTGTATAGAAAATAAAATAAAAATGAAAATATATTTGAAAGTAATTTAGAAAAAAAATACAAATAAAAATAATAATAATATGTTATTATATTTATTAGTCACATTTAATTAATAAATCATAATAAGAAAAATAAAATAAATTTGAAAAATAAAATAATAAAAATTTTAGAAAAATAAAATAATAAAATTTTTGGAGAACCTATGATATTCATGTGGAATATAATTTATTTAAAAGGTGAAATTAAACTTATCTTATCTTTAGAGCTAATCTATCTATATGTAGAACTACTCTTAAAGAGGTTTTCAAATCTCTAATTAAAAATGAAATATAAAATCTAAATTGATTGTATTAGTTTCTTATTTATTTTTTCATACATTTTACAATTATAAAATAAATTGATATAATTTAAAAAAAATTATAAAATATATAATATATAAAACACATTTAATTATCAAAACATAATCATAATAACATACACACATATATATATAGATTTAAAAAAATACTTTTTAAATAAAATTTTAAACAATAATATTCTTATTATTTTATTTAAAAGTAATTATTATAAAACATAATTTTAATATTAAAATGTTTTAATAATTTATGAATAATTAATAGTCTTATAAAATTTTAATTGAATAAAATTATAATAAAGTATTTATTTTATTAAAATTTGAAATATGTAAAATGTATATGGTTGATATTTGGTGTTAGCAAGTGTGACTCATACTCAAGACCAAGATAAATATGTCACATTTTTAATACCACTATCATATTTTTCTCATCTAGAGCTTTCCTATGATATAAATTTCATCTCAACTAATTCAAGCTCTTAACACAATCTATGAACTTTCACCCCTTTAAAGACCCACTTCATCATTTACATAGCCACGTGGAATCCCCTAACCACGTATCTCCGCTACACGGGTCCATGTTTGTTGGTTTCTTGTTGTATTAGAGTTTTTCCATATTGGTGATTTCACAAGTTGTGCATTCTCCAAATCTTGAGCATTTTGATATGTCGATATACTGATGAATCAACTTAAAGATATGTTAATATGCCCATAACCTTATAATAAGCTAATTTTACATACATCGAATGTTGATATAGCATTACTCCAAAATGGCTCATGAGAGATTTGGAAAAAAATGTATAACTGTAAATCCTCACAAAACATTCACCCCTTTGAAGGCCCACTTCATCATTTATACAACCACGTGGAAACTCCTAGCCACGTATCTCCCCAATATGGGTCCAAGTTTGTTGGTTTCTTACTATATTAGATTTTTTCTATATTAGTGATTTGATGCAGGAGCATTAAGGTAGAGTCAACAATGTGACAAGTTGGTCACATGTTGTGGCTTGGGAAGAGGACTAGGAGTTCTAATAATTTGAAGACTTTAGTTTTAAAGTATTGTGTTTAAAGTTAATTTGGGCTAACATATCCGTTGTAATCTGTAGGTTGAAAGAATAGTTAGAATATGATTAGTTAGGAATTTAGTTGAATAAACCGTTAGAGACTGAATAATAGTTTCTCAACCATATGGGGATTTTTTGAAAGGCATAAAACAAAAAAAAATCCACCATTGTGGGGTTCTTCCATCCATAGAGAAAGTGAGAGAACGGGAGGGAAATAGGTGTGAGAGAGGGTTGAATAGAGAGGAGGAATAAATATAAAAACCAACCATCCTAGGGCTAGGTTTTGTGTACTTTCATTTATAAATTAATTCCAAGTGTTTTGGATTTTTATCGGGCAATCTGTTCTAACCCGTTAGTTTTAATTCCATGTTGAATTCAAGCATTACATTTTTTTATACATGTGTCGTCTTATATATATATATATACACACACACACACACACACACATTTTGTTTCTATTAATAAATATACAGACAGAGCGAGAAGACGAAGTTTCTGTGAAATTCGTGTAGACAAAGTTATGGCAGAGACCGAGAGGGATGAGAGATGAAGAGAAAGCTCAAGAGGGATATGCATGGTTACATAATGGAAAAATCTCAGGAGAGATAGCATTTAAGAAGACAGAAGGAGTGGCGTGGAGGAAGCAATATCACATAGCAGCGATAGCTAAAAGAATAGAAAATCAATTAAAGATGAAAACTCTTAGAATAATTCCAAGTGAGGGACCAACAGTGAGGATTGAATCGCAGTATCAAGGGCTTAAGGATGGACGGTGGAGATCAGTGCGGGAAGAAGGGACGAGAAGAGCCATGAGAAGCTGAACGGACGAATGCAATTAGATCACAGATTTGAAAAAAGAATAGATCAATGGTGGACGAAGAGATGTTGTTTCACACTTTGCAAATTATAGCAGAAATCGTGTAAGTGTTCGCATGAAATTTTAAATAGGTTGCGATGCGATGTGAAAAGGGTGAAGGATGTGATGCGAAAAGAAGTAGCCACGTGTCAGCTTGGTGCATGAGCGCACATCGCATATGATGACATTTAACTCTTATCGGTATAACTTTAAAGTTGCAGGCAGATCATTTTCAATGAGACGAGGACCATTGGATCTAGCAAAGATCGACGGTAGGGATTGCATCGCAATTTCACATCAGCAGAATCATAATATTGTCGTGAATTTTGGTGGGTAAAATTGTAAAATGCGACAAGTTGCGATTGGTCGGGAGAGAGTGGGACCCTACGGTGATAAGGTTCCATGTGTATGAATGTGTTGTGGGTTATGTCTATTATATTATAAATAATGTTGTTGATCGTTTCGCGTATGTATGTTAATAAATCTAAATATGAATTTTGCTATGTACAATGTGTTTATGTGGGTCCTAGCCCATAGGTTCACGAATATAAGTTAAATTGCAGTTACGACTGCATCAATTGGTATGAGAGCAACAAGATATGAGAGGTGGTGTGAAGGAATTTTGAACTAAACAAAGTTGAGAAAGATTGATTGTTAATTCTAATCGAGTGAACCTTAAGAGGTAAGACGGTAGACTGAAGGCTTATGAAAAAGCATTAGAGATACAATAGCATGGATGAAGTAGTAGCACAGAAAATAAGGTAAGAATGTTTTGTTTCAGTTCTATTTTGGATTATAGATACCTGCCTATGTTTTCTAGATTCTACCATATGGGATCACGACTCTTCGACACTAATAGGTCAATGCCTATACTGGTTAGACTATCAAAAATTTAATATATTAATAATATTAATTTATCATTTTAAAATGAAAAATAATATACATTACAATAACATCAAAAAGACCATAATATTAGCACATAGGTATAACTCAATTAATGATTACTATATTATAAAATGTTATGCAACCATGAAACTCAAGGTTCAAATCCCTTATAAAAAAAAAACACAATAACATAATATTTATAATAGTTTTAATTTTTAATGACACATATACATTAATTATTTAATAATAAAATCAGTATAATAAATCAATTCAATTATTTTTATTTAAAAAGTAATTAATTTTGGTAATTTATAAGTTTCAGTTTCATAAACTATAGATATTAATCTAAAATTTGGTTAATGATAATAATTGTTTTAAAAATAATAAATAAAATAAATAGATATTATTTTTAATATCATTCTAATTAAGTTATAAAATAAATGTAATTATCAGCATCACAATATTATTTATATTCATTCTTAATCACATGCATAAAATAATGTTAATTCTAAATTTCATAGTAAGTGTGATATGTGTGAACATGTCACCTTGTGAGTCAATGTGTAATGTTTGTGGATATGTGTATGGTGGTGTGCACCCTATGTTTGTTGTGTGCATGTATGCATGTGAGTGATTATGCCTCATTGGCAACGGATTGTGTGGGTGTGCGTCAGTGGTTATTCCCATGCCAATGATGAACCGTTTGGGGTCATATAAGCTCTCACCTTCAAGTGCCCGATCCTGTTAGTAGAGATTTTACATCTCCAAAATAAAAAGAACTTCTCTATATAAATTTTTTTCCATCTTAAACGTAATATTAACTTCAATACATTAAAATTATTTTTTAATAATATTTAAATAACATTTTTATTATCTTAAAAACATATAAATATACCATATTAATTAAATTATAACAAAATATATATATATATATATATATATATATATATATATATATATATATATATTATTTTCAATTAAAAATAAAATAAATATATATTTTTTAGTTAGTTGACTTTACAAATTTTTTCAAATATATATATATATATATATATATATTATATTTTGAAATATATATGGGCAAGTTTTAGAAGAAAAAATATATATGTTACTACATTAATTATTTACATTTAATTATTAAATCATAATAATAAAATAAAATAAATTTGAATATTTATTATTAGCTTTTTTTATTAAAATTTGAAATACATATAATGTATTTAAACAAATAGTTATTAAATATTATTTAAAAAATAAAATAAAATAAAAATATATTTAAAGATAATTTGGAAAAAAAATACAAATAAAAATAATATGTTATTATAGTAATCCAAACATTAAATAATTAATTAAATGAAAATATTAATGTAATATATGAAAATATTAACTTAGCATAAACATTAAATCATTCAATTAAATGAAAATACTAATAAATAAAATAAAAAATGAATATAAAAATAATGAAATAAAAATAACTTAGAAAAATAAAATAATAAAATTTTTGAGTCTGTGATATTGATGCGGGTATTCATGTGGAATATAGCTTATTTAAAAGGTGAAATTAAATCAACCTAGATCCATTTGTGGAATATAACTTATTTAAAAGGTGAAATTAAACCAACCTAGATCCATTTTATCTATAGAACTAATCCACCTTATCTCTAGAACTACTCTTAAAGAGGTTTTCAAATCTCTATTTAAAAATGAATCTCTGTTTAAAAATGAAATATTAAATCTAAATTGGTTGTATTAGTTTCTTATTTATTTATTTTTTCACTCATTTTACAATTGTAAAATCAATTGGTATAATCTCAACAAAATTATAAAATATATATTCAATAAAACATGTAAATATATACAACTTATTATAAAACACATTTAATTATTAGAACATAATCATAATAACATATAATAAAATAAAATAAAATTATATTTATATATATATATATATATATATATATAATTATTTTTAAATAAAATTTTAAATATTAATAATCTTATATTATTTTACTTAAAAATCATTATTATAAAACACAGTTTTAATATTAAAATATTCGTAAGTAAAATGTTTTAATAATCTATGAATAATATATAGTCTTGTAATTGAATAAAATTATAATAAAATATTTATTTTATTAAAATTTGAAATATATAAAATGTATATGGTTGACATTTTGAGTTAGCAAGTGTGTGGCTCATATTTAAGACCAAGGCAAATATGAGGGTGAGCTACTAAATCACATTTGTAATACCACTATCATCTTTTTCTCATCTAGATCTTTCTTCGGATATAAATTTCATCTCAACCAATTTAAGCTCATAGCACAGTATCTGAACTTTCACTCCTTTAAAGACCCACTTCATCATTTATATATCCACATGGAATCTCCTAGCCACGTATCTCCCCCACAAGAGTCCAAATTTGTTGGTTTCTTATTCTATTAGAGTTTTTCCATATTGGTGATTTCACAAGTTGTGCATTCTCCAAACCTTGAGCATTTTGATATGTCGATATACTAATGAATCAACTTAAAGATATGTTAGTATTCCCATAACCTTCTAATACGCTAATGTTACATACATCTAATTTTAATATAGAATTACTCCAAAATGGCCCATCAGAGATTGGACAGAAAATGTATAACTATAAATCCTCACAAAACATTCACCCCTTTAAAGGCCCACTTCATCATTTATATAGCCACGTGGAAAACCCTAGCCATGTATCTCCTCCACATCAGTCCAAGTTTGTTGGTTTCTTACTATATTAGTGTTTTTCCATTTTGATGATTTCACAAGTTGTACATTCTCCAAACTTTGAGCTTTTGATATGTCGATATACTGATGAATGCACTTAAATATATATGAATATGTGCATAACCTTCTAATACGCTAATTTTACATACATCAAATATTGATATAGCATTACTCCAAAATGGCTCATCGGAGATTTGACAAAAAGTATATGACTATAAATCCTTACAAAACATTAATAAGTCGATAGGACTGAGGCCAACTGAAATTTTGAATATATATATATATATATATATATATATATATATATATATATATATATATATATATATATATATATGTATGTATATATATGTATGTATATATATATATATGTATGTATATATATATATATATATATATATATATATATATATATATCTGAAATTTTGAATATAATTAAATATTTAAAAATCATAATTATCAAATATAATTTTAATATTAAAATATTCATAAATAAAATGTTTTAACAATTTATGAGTAATAGTCTTATAAAATTGTAATTGAATAAAATTATAATAAAATATTTATTTTATTAAAATTTGAAATATATAAAATGTATATGGTTGACATTTGGATTTATCAACTGTGCCTCATATTGAAGACAAGGATGAGGGTGAGCCACTATATCACATTCCTGATACCACTATCATTTTTTTCTCATCTCGAGCTTTCCCACGATATAAATTTCATCTCAATTTAAGCTCTTGGCACAGTCTCTGAAATTTCACCTGTTTAAAGTCCCACTTCATCATTTATATAGCCACGTGGAAACTTCTAGCCATCTATCTCCCGCACATGGGTCCAATTTTGTTGGTTTATTACTATATTAGATTTTTTCCATAATGTTGATTTCACAAGTTGTGCATTCTCAAAACAATGAGGATTTTTATATGTCAATATATTGATGAATAAACTTAAAGGTATGTTAATATGCACATAACCTTATAATACGATAATGTTACATACATCGAATGTTCGTGTAGCATTACTCCAAAATGGCTCATCAGAGATTTGACAAAAAATGTATAACTGTAAATCCTCACAAAACATTAATAATTCAATAGGACTGAGACCACCTTGATACACCACCTCATAATTTTGTCACCTAATCATAGCTTTCCACACGAAAATGTTTGAAAACTTTGACACATGGCATGTTTAACATGTATATCAGGTTATTGTGGTAATAATGATTTACAGGATACAATCATCCTGAAATTATAATATGTTGATATGTCAATATGACATTTTGGTATGCCATGTCAATCATGGATGAAAAATCACTACTTAACACATTGGATAAGATGACATGTCCTGTTCCCTGAGGAATTATTAATGTGTTCCATGTCACTCATATTTTCAAGGTTGGCATGTCAAAAATACCAAATCCAAGTGACACATGACATACACATGGAATCACCATGTCATAAAATCATGACATCACCCCTCAGTTCTCCTAGTACTTGATACTTTGGTTAGTCTAATGTCCCGAGGTTCAAAATTTTTAGTGTCATTGCTTCATGCTCCTTGTTAATATATCAAATTCTTCCAACTGACACGTGTTTCATTAGGTCATGCCATACAAGGGTTTTTCATAATCATTCACTTCAATTTCCTCGAGGGCTTGATGTGTTTATATTTCGACTACCCCCTTATAACCATCTCCCGCACTTCGCTCTCGTAGATCTATCTGAATAAGGGTAAGGATGGGGCTACCCAAGTCCAAAATTTCCAATGCTCCACCATATCAAGAGAGAATACCATCCTGAAATTTCCAAAAATTTTCATTCTAAGGTGCTCAGTCAAAAAATTCTCTTAATAACTTGAGTTATAGGGGTCAAACCATAAAATTTCTTTTTTTGGAAAAAAATAAGACTTAAACTAGAGATCCATGAACCACTTAAGTTCTTCCTTCAGATTTAATTTAGCTTAATATTTATTTGGTGAACTCTTCCATACTAAAAATTAAACGTTATTTTCTCTTAAATCTCTCCTTCCTCATTATTGCTTCTACTCTGGCTTTTGGGTGACATCATTAACAAAACCTTTCAATGCTCACACCAAGAAAAATACTCCTTTGGCATATACAGGGCATCCTAAGATTTTTTATTCACCTAAATCTTAATAATAACTAAGACTACCAACTTGTTAGTCCTTCTCCTTTGGAAACACACCATACATCACAAAATGTCATAACCGATTACAAACATGCATGTAAATGTAACATAGTCAAACACATCGAAGAATAACCAATGAATTCATGAAAATTAACCACATAATGATCTCATTTATCATGGATTAAAGGGTCCCATCTCACACAACATTCATATTTATAAAGGAATGTATTTCAACATTTAGGCCAATTATGTTAACTACTTAACACAGTAATCATGCACCATGCATATTCATTACAACCATACAACTCTCAACCAACCCTTGCACACATACACAATGAATCCAAAATAATATTTAAATATGAATTATAGAGGAAAATTTACAATTCATTCACAATAAAGGAGTACACTTAAAATTGTAGGAAAAACTATACTAAAAATTTCTTACAACTAGCCACCCCAAACCATATCTGATGTTTAATGGATGCTTCACTTAGTGAATAAAAAAAAAGAGTTTATCTAGTGTATAGAGTATGAATTAAAATTTATTTCATTGGATAGGAAATAAGGATGCCACTATGCAAGAACTATGTTTGGGCTCATCAAACAACAAATATTGCCACTAATGGTCTTCATAACATAGAAGGAAATCCTTTCCCACTTTATACAATCTCTAGGATTCTCATTCTTCTAGTGCTTCATGTGGAGAAATACAACTAAATGGTTTAGTTGTTTTCAGTCTACCTTATTCAAAAAGAGGGATCTCTCTTTGGTACCCTTAAATAACACATTTGAATATTGGACTTTGTTTGTCTAGCTTCAAATCTCAGGTTTACAAGCCTTTGGCTTACAACCATTTTTCATTTACATCAAATCTTTTTTTTTATTATCTAATGTCTCTAGTCACTATAATAATCCAAACTCAACAACCTAGAATCACAAAACTAACTTCCTTCTCCTCATGAGCACTACTTCAGGAATGAGAGGTTTAGGGTCCCTTTCTCGGGTTTAAGAGTGAACAAGGAATTCATTGTAAGGTGCATAGCCCATGTTTGGGTAGTTTAGTGCCTCCTCTCCCCATTCTTCTCATAAGTTCTTATTATTTGGTAGTGTTCGTGTGATTAATTAGCCACTAGGCTAGGTCTTTCTATTTCAAATACATATTTACTTTCTATGTCGATACATGTAACAGCCAGGTAAAACAAAAAAAAATTCATTGAACACACCTGGAGAAATTAAAGCTCTCTTGCAGAATGGAAATAAAAAATTGCAAGAATTAAAATTCACACTACAGGAATGAAACACACTCGGAAAGGAATAATCCACACTTCATAAGAACTTCAGAATAAATATAGGCACACCATATACTATCAGCTAAATATGTAACAACAATTAAATAGCATAGAATTGATTAACCTGTGTAGCAGCACACAATAAATTTGAAAGAACAAGTGTATCTATTCTACAATAAAATGTGGGAAACAATCATAAGAAATCCACACTAACACATAAAAAACAAATATCCTATTAGAATTTCAATCCTTACTAAAGAGGAGGGCCCTTCCTCCCTAACAAGGTGCAGGAGTAAAACAAAAATTGTTTAATAATTCAACACTAAAATTTTTGTAACATCACTAGATATATGATTATATTAAAATAGTTGAAGAGTACAAGATCATAATGTCGGTATTATCTCTGTTGTCTATCCCTATCCCCTCATGAGACTAAGCTGTTTTTATAAAGTCTTTACAAAGCCCAAAAATTAGTGAAATGAATCAGTCATGAGAATCTGGCGATTCTCATGCTGATTAAGCTAATAGAAATAATAAAGAGATAAAAAGTGTTACAAACTAATTTTATTAATGTTTTTTATGGTTATACCACTCTTGTTTATATGCAACTGTAACTACTCAGATCTTCTTCACTATCCGCATGGAAATACTTCATGCGACCCTTGACCGATGACTTTGAAAATGGTGACTCCAGTCTTGACAATTCACATTGTAATAAAAAATTCCTAGTGTAATAGGAGAGAATAGAAAACCCAGGGTGTAACAGTGAGTAACAACAACACACACCATGTAGCAACAAGTAACAACAACAGTTTTTCACCAATGGCTCTCAGTTATTATGAAAACACCTGAAATAAAAAATTCAAAATAACTCTTCCAAAGATACCCTGGTTAGTCATCCCAAAGAAAGAATTGTTTCGTTCAAGTCTTAGTAGAAAATAGCATTATAATACATCAAAGAAAAAGGTTTCTTTTTAATCAGAGGGAGTGACATTGTATTGGGGATTTTCCAGTTTTTATGAGGGGAATTTTCCAAACAGGGAAAAATTATGCCTGAAATATCCTCAAATATTACACCCAACATCTCCCCCCAACTAAAGCCACTTCATGTCCTCATGCAGATTCTTCAGAATGTTTAGGGTCCTTATCCATTGTGAAACTGGCATGTAGTTTTTTAAAAGCATAGCGTCAAGAGTGTCTTAATCTTCTTTCCTGTACCCCTGGGTAGATATGAGTCAATGTTCCCATGAATGTTCATCATGCTTGCTCAGGTGGAAGTAAGGATAGTATTTCTCAACTAGCAGCTAAATCAGACAAAACTTGAATTTCATCCCTATCTAGAAATCTCCCATTATTTTGACAATTTGTACATACTCAGGGACTCAAGTAACAATTATTATAAAATTGGGGCACCCAAAGGGATCCTTTGCTTACAGTGTTGCATTTCAAGTTTCCCATCGTTTCATACTTCCAAATAACTCTTTACTTTTTAGTTGTTCAGAAATATTAAGAAAAAGCCAACAATACTTCTCCTATAGAGGTACAGTTGTTCTACCATTTCAGCTTTACTAAGAAACTTTTTTAATTTATGCCTCATAGTAGTGGTCATACCAGGTTTTGGTCTTATGTTCAGGGTTTCCATTTCTTCATTCATAATTAATGATTTTATGGCGAGGTGCCAATAAATTTGATTTCTCATGAAAGATATAAAGGCCAATAGATAGAAAATATCCAACATAGGGGAAAATTTTTGTAGTAATTTGAAAACTAGCATGCTCTATTTATATCACTCGGGAAGAGTTTGCATAAAAGACTTAAGTGAGAGAAATCACATGAGAAATAAATCCGGAAAAATTCTAGTGGAAATTCTCCTCTAAGATATGTTTTCATGGAATGGATAGATTTCAATAGGATAAGACAAAATTTCTCCCACAAGAAGATTTGTAGTAAGATGGAGATGGCGTCCACCATAACCTAAAATATATGAGGTAAGGCTAACTCATATGTTGGGAAAAATGCGGAAAGAGGGGGGTGAATCAGTATTTTGAGCTATTTGTTGACAATTTTTTTAGTTTTCCTTTCTCTTAAAAACATATGTTACATTACTGCATCCAACTTGTATGTCCAGAGATCTTATTATGTCTTCAATTAGATCATTGCAGCATTTATTCATCAGATAAGTAGTAAACATGAACAAAAATAACAGAACAAACCATTAAACATAAGCAACACATATGAACACCAGGATTTAAGTTGGAAACCCAATTCGGGATAAAACCACCGCTGTTGTTATCTCAGTATTCAATATTTATTATAAAGAAAACTTATTACAATTTTATGCTGGTGCAGACTCATACCAGCACACAGGAACCCACCTACATAAGGCTACAATCTTCTCTTGTTTACCAGCATCTCCTGGAAGGGAGCTAATACCCCCTATTCTCGTTTACCAGCTACCACTGGAAGGGAGCTACAACCCCCTCACTGAAGGCTTCGACCCTCAGCACCAATGTAGACCACGTTTCATTAATTTTCATACTAGATCCACCAATTTCCACACAACATACCTTGCAGGCCACCACATTTATTCATTCAGTATACTCACACTAGTTATTCATGATTTCATCTGTCGATCAAACCAGAGATTCATCATCGTCAGATCATTATATCCATGGGTGCATCGTAGATTCAGATTTATCAATTAAGAACAGAGTTCGTCCATGCAGATATTCCTTAGAGAAATTTATTCATTCACCACCCTTACGCATGCACACTCCGTACTCTATTTCTCTTCTCCTTATATAGTTTTTCCTTTAGTAAAACCATCAGTCAAAACCACCAAACTGCTGATGGTATTCCTTCTTTTATTGAAATTTTATTTATCAAATTCGTGGAATTTGATAAATAAACATTATCCACACCCTTCGGCAATTTAAAAAAATATATAATAGGACTTTATATTGATACCAGCGCTTTTAAATCGACCTTAACAATGAACAATATAAATTAAATTGGGGCCTAGCACTAACAATTGATCCGATCGGAGGGCTCACGTTTCATCGCGCCACAACATCCAATCTAACGGATATCGCTCGGGCAACTTGAACGTGCAATATTGTGCGATGGCACGTTGTACATGTGTTATTCTTCGCGCACCTTCCGAACACAGCCACCGTTCGATGGCATCTTCCCAGATCAACGGTATATATCAATATCGTTGGGCATCTTGGGTCGAATGATAACACGCGATGGCACGCAATGGTAAGCGATTTTGTAAAGTCGTACAGGGATGCGTGTCACCTGTTCTATGGAATCGCTCCCCACCTCTTGAATACTATTTTCTCGTCGAAAGCGGTGTGATGAAAACTGGAAACCACTTGTACTGTTCCTCCTTCGTGGTTCTGCCCTTCACTCAGGGTTCTGTCCATCCTTCCTTTGTTATGGTCTACCTCTTTCCTTCCAGGTTCCATTCATGATTCCAAAGGGTTAGTCTGGGTTTGCACTATCCTTCTTACTTGGTCTATCTTCGGTAGGATTTCCAATAAACAACGAACGAATGTAGTTCTCTTCCGACGGAATTTTCACTACCACTAGGATAGAGTTAGTTATACGCAGGCTTCCTTTATGAGGGGAATGAATTCAACAGAGTTTCAGGGCATTCCGTATGAGAATTGAACCAATCAATACCCAAATACACTCGGTATTCTCCACACATCAGAGTATCACCAAAACACAATCATACACAGGATTTCCTCCATCAGGATGCATACATATAGTGAATAAAACTTCTCATATGATTTAATTTCACAAGGACAAAAATATCCTTCCTACTGAATTTAAGTTGCTCCTTGACTGATACTGCTCTCTGTAGATGCACTCTTTCTCTGTTCTTCTCTGTTGACCTTTGTCCTCTGTTATGTTTCTTTTCCAGGTTCTTAGTTACTGTGTCAGATGCCAATTCCTTTGCCACTTCCTTTGCCATCAATGAAAATATTTCCAACAATCTCCCCCTTTGGCATTGATGGAAATACTCTTCCTCTGATTTTCTTATAGAAGCCCTTTGTTCTGTTTCCTCCCCCTTTGACATCAATGGCAAAGAGTTGATCAAGATCCTTTGAACCGACAAAACCATGCTCCCCCTGAGATCATGCTGCATCTTCAAACATAATATAAAAAAATGACTTATAAATGCCAACAATGCATCCTTTTCATATGACCAATGCTCCCCCTTAGCCTGTGCATTCAGAGATGCCCAACAGCACCTCACAACCAATTTAATCTTCTGTATTTAAGTAGATCTGATCTTCTGCATGGCAGAGACTACTCCCAGTTTCTGTCTGAGATATTCGAACGCTTCCCTAGGTAAAGGTTTGGTAAATATATCAGCAACTTGTTCTTTGGAGCGAACATACTCCAATTTCACCTTTTGTTCAAGCACTTGTTCACATAAGAAGTGATATTTGATGGGAATGTGCTTGGTCTTGGAATGCATAACAGGATTCTTTGAGATACTGATGGCACTTGTATTGTCACACATAATGGAGATAGGAGGTGAAAATTTGATTTGAAAGTCTTGTAAGGTTTGCATCATCCAGAGAATTTGAGTGCAACATGATGCAACAGCCACATATTCTGCTTCTGCTGTAGATAAGGCAATAGAGCTTTGCTTCTTGCTAAACCAAGATACTAACCGGGGCCCCATATAGAATGCACCACCACTAGTTCTTTTCCGATCATCAACACTTCCAGCCCAATCTGCATCAGTGTATGCATGAAGAGTAAGATCAGCATTCTTTGGATACCATAGTCCAAAGTCTTGAGTTCCTTGTAGATATTTGAATATTCTTTTCACAACCTGAAGATGAGACTCTTTTGGATTAGCTTGGAATCGTCCAACAATCCCAACTGCATGCATGATGTCTAGTCTTGTCCCAGTGAGATAAAGTAGACTTCCTATCATAGATCTGTATTATGGTTGATTTACGGTGGGGGAATCATCATTAGAACTGAGATTACATCCGGTTATCATTGGTGTACTTACAGGTTTGCAATCTTCCATGCCATACTTCTTCAAGATTTTCTTGAGGTATTTTGCTTGTGATAAGAATATGCCATTTGTTGCTTGTTGCACTTGCAAGCCAAGAAAGAATGTTAGTTCCCCAAGTAAAGACATTTCAAATTCTTGCTGCATATCAGAAGCAAATTTCTGACTCATAGACTCTTTATTACTTCCAAAAATGATATCATCGACATATACAACCACAATCAATAGTTTGTCATTTTCAGTTTTTGTGTATAAGTTGCTATCAGCAGACCCCTTTGAAAATCCTTGTTGATGAAGATATTTGTTAAGACGATAGTACCATGCCCTTGGAGCTTGTTTGAGACCATATAGAGGCTTTTTAAGTCTACAAACAAGTTTTTCATCATTTCCCAGAATGAATCCTTCTGGTTGTTCTATATAAACTTCTTCTTCCAGATCACCATTGAGAAAAGCAGATTTAACATCCATTTGATAAACTTTGAATTGTTGGAAGCTTGAAAAAGTAAGAAACATTCTTATGGCTTCAAGTCTAGCTATAGGAGCAAAGGTTTCTTCAAAGTCTATACCTTCTTGTTGAGCATACCCCTTGCAAACAAGTCTAGCTTTATTTCTTATCACATCCCCATTCTCATTTAACTTGTTTTTGAATATCCATTTAGTTCCAATGACATTTTTGTCATGAGGTCTTGGTACTAATTCCCAAGTGTGATTCTTTTCAATTTGATCAAAATCTTCATTCATGGCTTGAATCCAACATTCATCTTTGCTAGCTTGACTGACATTGTGAGGTTCAATAGTGGACAGAAACGCCAGATTGCTAGAAGATCCCACAAGAGTCCTTCTTGTTTGTACACCTAATCCCTTTTCTCCCAAAATTTGAGATTCTGGATGATTCTTTTGAACATATCTGGATGGAGCCTTTTCAGAAAAATCATCTTCGGGTTCTTCATTGGGTTCACTGTTTGTATCATTACTATTTGATGTAGAAGGATATATGTCATCATCATCGTCTTCATTTGTTGTTTGTTTTTCTTCTTTTGGAGCTGCTGGAGACTCATCAATAACAACATCAATACATTCAACAATCTTCTGAAGTCTTTTATTGTAACATTTATATGCTCTACTCCTAGAGGAGTAACCAAGAAGTATTCCTTCATCTGCTCTGGGTTCAAAATTGCCAAGTTTTTCATCATTATTTTTGATAAAGCATTTTCTTCCAAAAACTCTAAAATGCTTCACAGTGGGAGGATTACCATACCAGAGTTCATATGGAGTTTTATCACTATTTACACAAACATGTGCCTTGTTAAGAATATTTACCGTTGTATGTGTTGCTTCTCCCCAAAATGTGTCAGGTGTTCCGGAATCATCAAGCATAGCTCTAGCCATTTGTTGAACTGTTCTATTCATTCTTTCTGCTACGCCATTTTGTTGTGGAGTGCCAGCTACAGTAAACTGTCTTTTTATGCCATGTTGTTCACAAAATTCAAGGAATTCATATGATGTATATTCTCCTCCTCGATCAGATCTAAGACACTTGATTTTTAGATCTAATTCATTCTCAACTAGTGCTTTGAAGATCTGAAATTTCTCAAATGCTTCATCTTTGTGTTTAAGCAGCCCAATCCAACACATTCTAGAGAAATCATCAATAAATAGGATATAGTATTGTTCTCCACGTGGTGAATTTTTCTTCACAGGTCCACATATGTCAGTATGAATGAGTTCAAGAGGCTTGCTTGATGATCCTTCCTTGGCATTAAATTGTACTCTGGTTTGCTTACCAAATTGGCAAGATTTGCATATGATATTTTCAGGTAGAGTAATATTGGGAAGATCACGAACAGCTTTAAGTCTGTTTGATTTGTTGATTTGAATGAAGCTCAGATGCCCCAACCTTCTATCCCATAGCCAATTTTCTGAATATTTACTAAAGTAACATTGCTCTTTGCAGTTCTTCAATACATACAGGTTGCTTAGAGTTCTTTTTCCTTTTATAATTGCTTTACCTGTATCAAGATCACGTACCACACATTCTTTTGAACTAAAGACAAATTTAGTTCCTTGATCACACATTTGACTTACACTTAACAGGTTATGCTTTAATCCATCCACATACATGACTTCATTAGCTTTCACCTTTTCTTTTAGAAAAGCAGACCCCTTTCCCTTAATGATTGCAGGAGTATCATTTCCAAATGTAACATTCTTTTCCTTTTCTAGAGCACTATATGCAAGAAGTTTGTTTTTATCACCTATCATGTGTCTTGAGCATCCACTATCAATGTACCATTGGTTTTCTTCATCTTCTGCAAATAACGCTATGCCACAATTTTCAACCTGTAATTCCTTCTTTTTCCATACTTTGGAGCTTGAAGGAACATGTTCTTTTGGCTGAACTTTGCTCCTGCATTCAGATTCTTCATGGCCAAATTTATTGCAATAAGAACATTCAACTTCATTTTGAAGAGGAGAAAAGTTGTTATAGGTATTCTTCTTTGTTTCAATATCAATCCTTTTCTTTCTTGCTTCTCTTGTCATGATGGTTTTATATGCTACACATTGAACAACTTTATGACCAAAATTGTGACATGAGAAACATTGTCCATTGAAGAAGAAATTTCTACGATCATAAAATCTCCTTCTTGAATTTACTTGTTGATTGGTGTTTGTTTGAAAGATATTCTTGTTAGTGTTCTTTGAATTGAGATGATCATGCTTTTCCTACAAATATTCTTTATTCCCTTGCTGAGTGGTAGCATGTTGTATACCAGCAATAGCTGTTTTTAGATAATTTGGTGCTGAAGCCTATGAAGATTCTCTGATATATCCAAGACCTGTCTTTATAAAGGGAGAACGTTGTACCTTGATAATATCATCTAAGTTTTCAGATCCTTTATCAAATCTAAGATTCAGAGTCTTTACTTTCTCATGTTCTTTTCTTAGACTTACTACTTCACACTCTAATTTCTCATTGTGTTTCTCTTTTTATTCAAGCTGATTTTTCAGAGTTTCTATGATTATTTTACTCTCTTCTAAGAAAATTTTGAGTTGATTGTTTTCATCAAGAAAATCATTGTCCTCTAGAGCATCCATAAAAGTATCATTTTCTTCTCTAGATTCTTTTTCAAATGCCATGAGAAGTCTAAGATCTTGTTCACATTCTTCTTCACTATCAGATAACCCATCACTGTCTTCATGAGTATAGTAACTTTTTCTAGTGCTATAATGATTCTTATTCCTTCTTACTACTTCCTTCCCCTTTTTATGTGTTTCTTTATGAGGACACTTAGCAGCATAATGACCAACTCTTGCACAATAAAAACATTTGAAAGGAAGCTTACCTCTGAACCGTCTTGTGCCAAATTGAAGTTTCTTTACAAAGTTTCTCTCATCTTCTTCTGAGAGATATCCTGATCCTTCTGTTTTTTGTACTTCCTTCCCTTTTGTAGAAGTTCTAAAGACTGCTTCTTTGACTTTAGATGGTCCTCCTCTTCTCATTTCATATGCAGTTAGTATGCCATGAAGTTGCACCACAGTAAGATTTTGAAGATCCTAATTTTCTTCAAGAGCAGAAACTTTTGACTCAAATTTTGTCGTTAGTAATCTTAAAATTTTCTTAACCAGAGTAGATTCGGTTATTGTTTCTCCCAAATTTCTCATATGATTTACAATATCATCAAGACGTAAAAAGAATTTTGCAATTCTTTCCTCATTATCCATTTTTAGATTCTCATATTGAATTCTGAGAGTTTGGAGTTTAGCACTTTTTACCTTTGCATCACCTTCATAGCTTAGAATGATTTTGTCCCATATTACCTTTGTTGTATTCATTTGCATGACTTTGACAAATTCTGATTCAGTCAGACTTCCCAATAGAGCATTGATCACCTTTGCATTGGTTTCATAATTCTTTCTTTCCGTCGAATCTGTTGGTATTGCAGCTGGATATTGATATCCTCCTTCAACAATTTACCATACATCTGCTCCTAGAGACTGAAGATAGGATCTCATCCTTGTTTTCCAGAAGATTAAATTGTTTCCGTTAAAGAGCAGAGGCCTGATAGATGTTGTTCCATCTTAATTACTCATCTTGCTTGATCTTCCTTCTAGCGACTAATATTTTTCAGAAGGACCTGCTCCGATACCAATTGTTGGAAAAAATACTGAGAGGGGGGGGGGGTGAATCAGTATTTTGAGCTGACTGACAATTTTTTAGTTTTCCTCTCTTAAAACCATATGTTACATTACTGCATCCAACTTGTATGTCCAGAGATCTTATTATGTCTTTACTTACATCATTGCATCATTTATTCATCAGATAAGCAGTAAGAATGAACAAAAATAACAGAACAAACCATCAAACATAAGCAACACATATAAACACCAGGATTTAAGTTGGAAACCCAATTCGAGAGAAAACTACAGTTGTTTTTATCTCAGTCTTCAATATTTATTATAAAAAAAACTTCTTACAATTTTATGTTGGTGTAGACTCATACTAGCATGTAGGCACCCACCTGCAGAAGGCTACAACCTTCTCTCGTTTACCAGCCTCTCCTGGAAGGGAGCTATAACCCCCTGCTCTCGTTTACCAGCCTCTCTTGGAAGGGAGCTACTACCCCTGCTCTCGTTTACTAGCTACCACTGGAAGGGAGCTACAACCCCCTTACTGAAGGCTTCGACCCTCAGCAGCACTGCGGACCACGTTTCATTAATTTTCATACTGGATCCACCAGTTTCCATACAACATACCTTGCAGGCCCACCAGATTTATTCATTCAGTACACTCACACCAGTTCTTCATGAGTTCGTCCATCGATCAAACCAGAGATTCATCATCGTTAGATCATTATATCCATGGATACATCGTAGATTCAGATTTATCAATTAAGAACATAGTTCGTCCATGCAGATATTCCTTAGAGAAATTTATTCATTCACCACCCTTATGCATGCACACCTCGTACTCTATTTCTCTTCTCCTTATATAGTTTTTCCTTTAGTAAAACCATGAGTCAAAACCACCAAACTACTAATGGTATTCCTTCTTTTATTGGAATTTTATTTATCAAATTCATGGAATTTCATAAATAAACATTATCCACACCATTTGGCAATTTAAAATATATAATATGACTTTATATTAATACTAGCGCTTTTGAACCAACCTTAACAATGAGCAATATAAATTAAATTGGAGCCCAGCGCTAACAATCAACCCGATCGAAGGGCTCACGTTCCATCATGCCACAACATCCAATCTGACGGATATCGCTTGGGAAACTTGTACGAGCAATAATGCACGATGGCGCGCCGTACTTGTGTTATTCTTCGCGCACCTTCCGAACACAGCCACCATCCGATGGCATCTTCCCAGATCAACAGTTTATATCAATATCGCTGGGCATCCTGGGTCGAACAATAATGCGCGATGGCATGCAGTGGTAAGTGGTTTTGTGAAATCGTACAGGGACCTGTGTCTCCCGTTCTATGGAATCGCTCCCCACCTCTTGAATACCGCTTGCCCGTTGAAAGTGGTGCGATGAAAACTAGAAACCGCTTGTACTGTTCCTCCTTCATGGTTCCGCCCTTCGCTCAAGGTTTTTTCCATCCTTCCTTTTGTTACGTTCTACCTCTTTCCTTCCAGGTTCCATTAATGGTTCCAAAGGGTTAGTTTGGGTTTGCGCTATCCTTCTTACTTGGTCTATCTTCAGCAAGATTTCCAATAAACAACGAACATATGTAGTTCTCTTCTGACGAGATATTCACATAGAGTTAGTTATACGTAGGCTTCCTTTATGAGGGGAATGAATTCAACAGAGTTTCAGAGCATTCCATACGAGAATTGAACCAATCAATACTCAAATACACTCGGTATTCTCCACCCATAAGAGTATCACCGGAACATAATTATACACAGTATTTCCTCCATCAGGATGCATACATAAACCGAATAAAGCTTCTCATATGATTTAATTTCACAGGGACACAAATATCCTTCCTATTGAATTTAAGTTGCTCCTTGACTGATACTGCTCTCTGTAGATGCATTCTTTCTCTATTCTTCTCTGCTGACCTTTGTCCTCTGCTATGTTTCTTTTCTCTATTCGTAGTTACTGTGTCAGATGCCAATTCCTTTTCCACTTCCTTTGCCATCAATGACAATATTTCCAACATCATACATGTTACCTTTCTCTTTAGTCATGTCCTTGAACTCTTGTCCTAGTTTTTGTATTTTTTCTTCCTTTTCCATCTCAGCTTTCGTCGTTTCCCACTTTATCATCTCTTCCATCATCAATTCATCACCACACTGATATTTAAGGGTATTAATATCCTTCCAATGTCCGTCCAAAGAAATCAATCCCTTTTTAGGGAAAGTGCCATTTACTTCCAATTTTCCAATTATGATAGCAACAAAAGTCTTTCTGAATGCCACCCTGTTTTAGGTTCTAGTGTTGTTTCATGTTCAACAACAACAAAGGGTGTAATGACATCTCATGACTTGATTTGCTCTTCCTCAGGTATTGGTTCTTGTGTTTCAGTAGCTTCACTGATAGGTTCTTGTGGAATAAATCTTGATTTTTCTTCCTTAGAAACCTTTGTCTCAATTATTAGTTCTTGTGTAACAACAAAATAATTGGTAGATTCTTGTGTATTGGTTTCTAGGTTAAAATCCATGGGGTGCTTTGTTTCAATAGTCAGTTTTTGTGTATCAACAACATCGTCAACGGGTTCTTGTGTGTCAACCTACCATGGTTTTTTTTGCACTTCTTCTGAGATGGTGTCTGCAATGAAAATTGTGTATCTTGTTGTTTCCAAACCCTCAACACATGCTATACATAAAGTTCCATGTGTGGTTTTTTTATCCCGACTTATCAATAGCCTCAGTCAATGTATCAAGGCCCATAACCTTTGATTTATTTTTTCTACCTCCTAATTTCTTCTTTAATTCCTTATTTTCTACTTCTAGTTTTTTAATTTTAGGCAGAAAAGTTCAGGTTTCATCCTTAACTAATGAAGAAGTTTCTTCCTACCTAGTTCTTTCCTCTTCTCCTTTTCCTCTTCTTGCTTCCTCTTCTATTCTTTTTACTTGCCTGGTTTCCTCTTAGACGGTGGCAAGGGTTCTGGTTGAGTATCAAAATTTACCCTTTTCTTTGGTTTTTTTCCACCCACAGGTTTATCAAGTGACTTATTCTTAACTCTAATTCCCAAATATTGTAACTTCTTCTTAGCTGTATAATATTCCCCCAAGGCATCTATAGAACTTTCAGCTTGTCTATGTCATGGGGTTTCTATTCCTTCACTGATAAAATCTTCCCAATTTCTTCATTTTTGCTCCAGATCTTCCATTATGATATGCTTTATGAGGTTCTGATTAGTAATGTATCTCTTTGGATGTGAGGCTAAATTTACCAAGGAAGACATGTGTTTCAAATTTTCCAATAGAAAAATGGGGCAGATTAACCAGTTTCCCATGCTGAAGATGGCTCGAAAATGGAAAATGATACTTGAAAACTATTGTCGATTCTTTCTTGCTATTTGATATGCTTTTGGGAATTTTTTCAAAGCCTCGATGGAATTTGGTTCATACCTTAATACTGCTCCTTCCATCCTTTGCTTTATAGACCCTTGACTAATTTTTGCAAAATTTACTATGAACTTTCATCTATTTTTCATCACAATTCTTGAAAAATATGTGCAATGAGGGTGAAGAGCTACTTCGGGGTGGATATCAGGGTGACAGGAAAGGATATCAAGTCGGGAAAATGTGTGGCATAGATTATCATTTCATCGTTAACTAAAAGGTATGAAAATATGACTTGGATAATGTTCAAATTAATGAGATTATCAGTGTTGAAAATTTGTAATGATTAAGAATTATTGTCACTTCAAATCAGGTTATGTCACGAATCAAAAAATGATTCGTTCACCCCACCCAACTTAAATTCAAAGGTCATCCTCAGTCGTCAGAATGAAATGACGTATCAATTGCTATAATTGTTTAATAAATAAGAAAACAATATTATCTTTGAATGACTTACCGAGGGGTGATTTGATTGATACCGACGGTGGAGTGCTGGTGATGATGATTATTGAAGTGGAAGGTTGAAACTGGTTCCATGATATAGTCATCCCCATTGGATCACTAGTTATATATGTAACAACAAAATAATTTCTCCATGATGATTGAATAAATTGCAGTAGTACTTTATTACAACAATGTATTCATTTAATATGGTTGGTGAACAGAGTGAAAATACTCTGTTAGGGTTTCACGCCGATCGCTCCAATTGACAGCACAAATAGACTGCAGACCCTACACAACCATGTGGTTGCCTCGTAGATATCCTCGCAATACCAGTGGGTGAGTTCTCAAGTCGATGATAGGACCCTCGCTGTGGCATGAAGGGTCATAGTCCTTCCAAGATCTAATGAACTGAACTCCTTTTGTCGAGGGCTTCCCCACTAATGGACTAGGCAGATCTGATTCTATTGTGAAAACCCCTGTAATGGGGGCACAATGGCAAGTGAAAGAAGTGTTGAGAAATTGTAGGGTTGTAAGTTAATACAGTTCTCTTCATGATAATTGCTTGTGAGATTTCTTATGTTTCTTATTTTTTCTCTTAATTAATCTTTCATCAAGTCAATTATCAAAATTTAAAGAACATAAACTTTACATAGGGGTAATACTTTTATTGTGGGAAGGTAAATCACAGATTTACCTTCCTTCCCTTACACTTTAGAATTAATTTTCTATTATGGAGACCTTCTTATTAATTCGCATCAATTTTCATTCATATTTGTCATTTCAGTATGACCGAAGTATACTTATCCCAATGCTATATTATATTAGATACATTTGATTATACCAATGCAATACTTCTTGCTATAGTGTCTGCAATGTATATTCATACTCCGTCTCTATGGTAACTGCAAGGTATTCAAACTATAACAAAATCCACACTTTAATTGTGTGCTATCCATATTATACGAGTCTGCACTGTCTTCTTTAAATATCTGCACTTGTCTCCTTATAGATATCTGACTGTATCATCTCAAAGATATCTGATGCTTATATGTCATCCGCTGTCTCTCTTTTTCTTCACCAAAAACTTGCTTCTCAAATTAACTACATATGTGGTGTATATATAGTGCTCTTGTCCAGACTTTAGGCTGACTTCGTAACTGAGAATTAGGCCGACATGTAGCTCCAAATTAGATCAACTTTCATGATCATATAATGCTTATCTTTCAACGGAGATTAGGGATTTCATAATCTATTCTTTTACCGATACTTTGACAAGTTATTGGAGCACTAGATCCTATAATAAAATCTTGCTTATGATGCCATGAAGCAATTCCAAAACACATTTTATTATCTTTGTTTTCTACTTTCCATAAATTCATAATCAATATGAAGACCGACCTAGTTACATTTTCCAACACTCCCTCTTAACTAGGGAGGTATTCATATAGGTACATGGTCACTCTCAAACTGAAGAATCTCATAAGAAAATTTGGACTGGTAATCACATCTATATAGCATCATATCAACCAGCATTTTCCTAGTGCAAGGCCTTGACTAACAACCCCATCTCTTCAATGAGACAATGGGTTTCAATGCTGGTGAGACACATGAATTATAGACACCTTCGTCATTATCTCTCCAAGGTACATACTCCACCTGGGTGTTCCAAAAGTATGACCTTCATGGACTATTCTTATCTTGGGTACCTAGCCCTCAAATAATATCAGTCCTCGACTAATCTTATATTGAATTCCCTAACACATTCTCAAAGGGTATCGAATGCCAGATGATTACCCAATCCTCCATTCTGTCTTCCCAAGATTAGAATGATGTTTCTGTCTCTCCCTCTCAACTAGGGATGACCTATTCCACAATGGAATGTACCTAAGCTCATTCTTAGGAATTACTAAGTTTCTTCCAAGTAAGAAACTTATCATCAGGCTCCCTCTTAACCAGGGACCTCCAAAAACAATGGTGAGACACCCAGTTTCTCATGAAAAATTCTTTTCCTCGATGTCATGGATTTCGATATTGAGGAATCTCCAAATTTTAGCTTCATAGGGAACAGATCATCCATCACTTTCATCTTGAGTCATGTCGACTATCATAAACAGATTCACCGGAATTCCTTATCTAGTCCACTGTTATGCCATGTTGCTTTCCTTTAAATCATCTCCAAGGATCATGCATCATCTCTTGTGATTAGCAACCCTACACAATTTCATTCAGATAAACATATACATATGAAATTTTAGCACAAAAGTTACTTAGTGATGATCTTTCACCATGAAATATTCCTGTGGGTATCTAAATCCTTCATACAGATTGACACATCTCCTAATGATATGTTTTATCAAGGGTCTTTTTACTAGACTTTTGTCAGAGTCTACATATCTTCCCAGAAGATCTCTTAGTCACATATTCTTATCTTCGGATGATAACTGCCTCTTGACATGGATTCATTTCATGATCTTCTTCCTCTCTTCATATTCCCAGTGATTTACACCCTTTCTAGTTTCTCGTTCATATACAACCACCTCATATTCCATGAGGACATATTATGTTGATTTCATCTGTCTATGCATTGAGAGATACTCCTCCAGAGATCATACTTCAAAATATATAAATTCATTACCTGCAACCATATTACATGACTTCACAACATCAAATTTTGGCATATAAATATATACATAACTCATACCCTTTTTCCCTTGAGTCATCCTGTAGTAATTTCTCGGGAATGAAGAGCTTCATTCTCTTGGCCTGCTTCATCTATATCACATCCCAAAATATGTTTCCATGATGACCATTTCTCTTGATGACTTCTTTCCATTAGTAATGTTATTAGAGATTTTTCCCCCGTAGTTGATTTACCGGGAGCTCCTGCCATGCTTCGATCAGGATGCTACATTGCTTCCTATCATATAACCAACAGAAATCAATTCCTTATTCATAAGTTTGCGTGATTTTTATTTGAACTTATTTTCTTCAGCTTTGTCCATTCTTTTCGATGATAAGGGCTTCCTTTCTTTCTCCTATTGAGATTGTACCTTTAGGACCATTTTTCTTTTAATTTCCATAAATATTCCACATTTCCTCAACAAATGTTTGAGTCTTTTATCCTTCAACATTTTTTCCCTTGATCTAGCATAGAGACCACAAGTTCAATGAGGTTATTTTCTTATCTATTTGTTATGTTTTCCATATCATCTTTTCTCGGTCTCACAATTAAGATCTTATGAAGATATCTGTTCATTCTTTGATACCTCAATTTTGTGTAAATGGGTCTAAGTGACATAACCTTATTTATTGCATAGAATAGTTCTTTCAGCTTATCTTATAGTCTCTTGATGTCTCCAATCTGTTAGTGTCAGTCTAGTCATACTGCCATCAGTGATCAAAATTTCTCTTTTGCATTTTCATATTAGGAGTCCCATACTATAAATTTTCACCATTCCGCTAGGTCATGGATTCATTGATGGTAGTGGCCTTTCATCAGTTTTCCCCCATGTGAAACTTGTTGATTCTCCTCTCTATGATCTTTAGTCATGATTCACTTTCACTCTCAAAATAATATTATTAGGTCATAGGGATGGTCTCATTAGGTTCTAGGGTCTCATCATGGTCAAATTAATGAGTCAAGTGTCAATAAATATCAGCAAGGTCATGAGGAGGTCAATAAACTCAAAGTCACAGCACTTGAGAAGATCAAAGAAATGTTTTATTCAACTTGATGTAATTTTCACCTCAAAACCATGTTTCGAGGTGAAAAAAATGGTACTTTTCCTTTATTATCATCTCTTATGTAATTTTATGTCATCATATGTAATAAGTCACACTTCAGAAGCTGCTATCTCCACAAAGTCACCACCTTTCCCTTCAGATAAATTTTCCACAACGTTTTTAGTGTCAAATCATGTTCTAAGTATTTCCATCGGAAAGAGCCCAGAAAGAGATTTCTAATGGTATACTATACTCTCAAAATTGACTCCTGGATTGAAATCTATGCCTAAATGAAAGAAAGGCCCTCCATAGCCTAATCCTTCCCCTTTTCCCATTTCTTCCTTAAACTTTATTTCATTAATTTTTTATGTTTTTCTTTAAAAAACCCCCCCTTTTTCCCTATCCAATTGCACAAATTGCATTGTTAAAGTCTTTTAAACCCATAAAATCCGATGCGATTAAATAAACCACTTCCCCAAATTTCCCCTTAAACTTTATAATAAAGTTTTAAGTTTTTTTTATTATAAAATCCCCCCTTCGATCGCAATCGCACCATACTTATGTGCACTCCGATTGACCCTTGTGACTACCAAAAACTCCGATGCTATTGCATTCAACCGATTGCATACCCCAGATTGACCCCGCCCAATCGCATCCTGACTATAAATCCACCCAACAATCCAACGGCCCATATGCAATCGCAATTTCCCAATCACATCGCAAATCTGCAGCATCCCCGCACACATAATTTCCCTGATCCGATTGACTTCCAACGTATCTCTGCCGTTGATCGGCCCTTCTAATCGGATGACCCATAAGCTGTCGCGCCAACCGCAATCGGTGTTTCCAAGGATCATTGCTTCCCACTCCCCCTCTGATCCTCCGATTGCGATTAGCTGGGCCCACCATAAGTTTTCCGCCCCGTTTCATGAAAAAAAGGGTTTTCCCTTTTTAAATGTGAAAGAGAAAAATTTTAAATATTTGTTGTTTTTTATCGCATCGCGTTTTTCCATTTCACCAACATGTTAAAACCCGCCCCCTTCTCCCTTTGCAATTGTGATCAAGTGGACCCCATCTTAACCTTTTCCGCCCATTTAAAACTAAAAGGGGCCTTTTCCACTGTAAAGTCCAATATTATATTCATTTTGGCTTTATAAAATGACTTCCCCCCATCGCTTATCCCCAATCGCATCGGCGAATTCCTATTGTGTAATACACACCTTCCCTCCCTTCCGATTCCGATTGCGATTTACACCCCGGTCCCACCTTAAAAGCCTTCCTCACTTTTCAACGCAAAAATTATTTTCTCCTTTGTAAAAGTGCCAAAGCGTTTTTTATGTGGAAATTCCCCTTTGGCTTATCCTCTACCCTTATTGCATTTATTCCAAATCACATCGGAGTTTTTGTGCCTTGTTTCAAATATATCCACCCCTCTCTCGCTCTGATCCCCGATTGTGATTACACCATCGCATAGCATATTTCAATCGCTCCATTATATATTATATCTCCTTATTCCCCTTCAATTGCAATTGCAATTGCGATTTGAACCCCACCTCCTTTCCTTTCGCCCCTTACACTCAAAACGAATCTTCTTCTTCATTAAAGGCAAAAATTTCAGTTTTGTTGTTTTCAAATGGATTTCTCGACATATATGAGATTTTTAATAAAAAAAAGAAACAGTCAAAGGGCCGATAGATAACTATGTAACAAATATTTCTACAGCAGCAGTGAAATAGGGATCTGTTCTTCAGATGTCCTATTTTCATTTATCCAGTGTAACAACGAATCTCAAAGATGGTCAAATATATTGTTTCTCCTCTTTTACAGGGGTAGTTTGTTGGCCTCTTTCCTATGTTCAGATTTCAGTTTCTGAGCTGGTAAAATAGCTCCTTTTTCTGTGGATCTATTTCCCACATTTTTGGTCTATTTAATGCAATTTTCAGTCATTTGGAAGCAGTCGGTAAGTCAGTAAGTAAGGAAATAGTGTGGAAATCAAGGAGGACGCTCTGCGCTCCATTGTAATAGTTTTGATAGGGAATTAACAAGAAATGCAACTCTGATTTGTGGGATCCATGTGGTATGAATTTTAGCATTTTTTCTTCCTTTTTTGTTCATATGTAAATTTTTATGTTTACCATCATCATTCATTAAAATTTCTGGTTGAATTCTTTCAAGATAGATAGGTAGAATCCATTTTTATGCTCCGCCTTGGGAAATCATTCAATATTCTGTGTTTTCATCTGTTTGAAAAGGATCCATATTTTATGCCTTTTTCAGCTCCTCACCAGTCTTGCCATCCCATCATATTTAAACTTTAATTACTAAAATTTCCTGCCTACCTTGCCCCATGAAATAACCTGTATCCCTCATTTAATTCCCCTGTTTCAAACTGTCCAATTTATTCCATACAACCCTAAAAAATTCATTCATTAAAACATTTCCCATTATTATACCTAGCCTAAAATTAGTTCATAATTGTACTTTGTTGAATATCTTTTCATGGAGAGAGCCCTCACCTGACCTTGTAGGGCTAGCTACAAGGATGAGCGTGGTTTAAAGGTTACCCTGATTTGCCTTTTTCATAGGCTTTTCATTACTTTACTTTCTTCGAGGATTGTGACTATCCTCTTCATGGAAGGATTATTGGTAACCAAACCAACGTATAGATCTCCCTGCAAAAACAAAGTCATTTAACCAAATTTGATCATAGAATTAAAGATACTTGATAAGTGAAGATAAAGTCTCCAGCTTGATTTCTTCGATGGCGGTGGAGAAAGGATGTGTTAGTGCTTTCTCTTTGGATGATCTTCTTCAAGGGTAAGGACTAGATCCTTGTTGTAATGATGATAATTCCTTAGAATTAGAACTCCCATCATACTAAATATTTTTATCATACCATCTGCATTTACTAGATAGAAACCTCAAAATTTTGGATCCTTCAGGATAGAGCTTCATGTTAGCCATCTATAAATTCTGTTATACCAAATGATGGCTAAATATGTTTTTAAGCCTTCAAGAAGCAATCTTCATGGAAAACTACTAGTTCTTGAAGCCTTCTTGGTGTCTTTTATCTTACAAATCATCTTCACTGTTGTTTCCACAAGAAATCCTTCAAAGAAGCCCTGCTAATTCAAAAAGAAAACTCCCTTCAAAGCCATAATTTCCACCATTTTCACCTCCATTTCATTCCCGCATTTTACCATTCTTATCCCGATTTTTATCAGTTCATTTACCTCTAAAAATAGCCCATTTTCCCTTTATCAACTCTTCATTTCCTCTCAAAATCCCCTTTTAAACCATTTAAACCCTTTATTTAGTTAAAAAACCCCTTTTTACACTCTATCAGAACTCCTCAAAAAAGGCTAAAAACCCACTTATTGGCCTATTTTGTGACTTTTCATAAAAATAGGCCTTAAGCCCCTATAGGCTTAAGCCCCCCAACCCTTTTCTCATGTGACCCAACACCCATAACCAAGCACTAAGCCTTATTGCATATCACAATCTTATGTTCCGTCTTCCATTCTCTTTCCCCCCGTGATGAAATCCTGACCATTGATCCATTATATATGACGACCATCGCATCATCGCACTTCAACTTTTCCTTTCTCCCCTGCCTCCTCTCCCACCGATGGCCAATTCCCCGATTTGATCCCAACAGTTAATCGTCCACCAAATCCAACAGCCCGTTCTCCATCGGCCATTGCACTTCGCGTCATCCAAAGTTCCCAAACCCTTTCTTCATCAATGACCAATCCTCCAATGGATTCCTAACCGCAGATCTCTCCCTGATCAGACGACCATCGCATCTCTCTATCGCATCGGCACTTCGCTGCTCGGCACATCACATCTCTCCATCGCAATCACTCCCTTCACATTTCCTCCTCCCAACCGTCTGGACCTCCGATGTACGCGACTCCAATTCAATCTTAGTCGTCCATTCCCCCCAGATCAATGGCACAGGTTCACTATGGGGGCCTCCGACCAAAGTAGCCCGTACTCGTGAGTCCCCCCAAAGTTAATCTCCATCGTTGATCTTATCTCGATCCGACAGCCAATTTTTCCCCATTCACAGCTGAGGCACCCCACTGACGAGATCCTCCCTACCCCTCAGTACCCCCGTAGTTAATCTCCACCGTTGATCTCTCAGATCTAATGGTTCCCGTTGATCCTCACATTTCAACTCCACCCAACCAATTTTCACCCAGTGCATATAACATTTCGCTACCCGAAAAAATAAATGACATCACCGTCGGTCCCACCCAACCACGCAACTCCGTTTGTCGCCTTCACTCTGCACCGTAGATCTGTAACCCTCGGATTGGGTGGCTCATAACCAGTTTCGCGCCCAAAAGACCCAAACGAGCTATTTGCACGCAAAATAGGTGGTTTTGTGGGGGACGCGTGTCGGCACCTAAGTTGTATCATTTTAATTTATCCCATTACCACTTACTGCCCATGCCTCGCGTGAATACCACCTCCGGTATTCCCGAAAACCACTTTTCCAGTTCTCCATGCCAAACTTAGTTTTGAACCCTAGTTTTCATGGTTTTGCGCCATAAGACCCTTTTCTGCTACATCCACCACCTCCTCAAAGCTCCTCCGCTTCCACCTGAGCCTCTGAAGCAGTTTAATCCCATATAACGCAGGTTTTTCTTAATAGTTTGTTGTTTTGTGCAGGTTTAATGGCGTTTAAAGATATTAAAGCCATCCCATAGTAAATCTAGTTCCAGAGGCTGAGGATGATTGTTACACTAAAAATTGTCACCTTGACATTCTGCTAACTGTATGAGCTCATTAACACTCATACATACCTCCTCTACAAGTCTTACAACCTTTACTCCTCATGTCAAGCCCTGAAACAGGAGGAAAAACCCTAAAAATCTCTGAAACTTTGGGTACGCAGGTAACATGAGGCCTGCCTGTGTTCCTAGCTTGGGTATGCAGGTAATAAACTGCTTACCTGGGTTTTAGAACGCATTTTTCCTTTTCAATACCTGCGTACCCTCCTCAAAGTCAAAAAGGCGAGAAAGTAAAGTCAAAAAACTGATTTGAGGTCAATTCTAGAAGGTTCTAGATGAGAATTTTTGGGGATGAGTACGCTTTGATAAGGTGCATGTATCCCTCACCTTAAGGAACTAATCCCTTGATGTGAGGAGTCTATCCCTTTGAGGGAGGATTCTATCCCTACAAAGGTGGAATCCTAACCTCCTCATCTGCTCTATAAAAGGAGGCATTGGGTAGCCTCAAATGGTTAGAGATTGGAGATTGAGATTTTGGAGATTGAGCTTTTGGAGATTGAGAATTGGAGTTCAAGCTTTATGTGTGATTGAGTTGAAGTGCTGTTGAGATTTAGACTTCTTTCTGCTGAGCTTTTGAGAGGAAAGATCACATACCTCTTTATGCTCCTGGAGGAAGAGTGCAAGACTTATCAAAGTAGAGGAGACTCCTGCTTCAGACCCCGGGAAGGCCTTTCAAACATCAAGGCTAAGGTTGTAAGGTTCTTCTGTCATTTTAAGATTAAACAATCAAGTTTTTTTTTTCTCAATAAATTTTCGTTTGATTGTTTAATTCAATAAGCTATCGTTTGATCATTTATTTCATAGATTCCTTGATCACTATGATATGTATGTTTTACGATTATTTGTTATACAGGTGCTATTTAATATTTTCTTGTTTGTGATTGCAGGTCGATAAAAGACGACACTTTCTTGCGACAAAAGAACTCTCGTTGCGATGGAAGGATTATTGTTGCGACGAAAGGACTCCTGTTGCGACGAAGGATTATTGTTGCGATGGAAGCACTATGACCGCAAATAAGAATTTGGATCTAAGGTAGGATCGACACCTTCATAGCATTTATTTGTAAAACAAATATATTTAGAGAAAGACAAACTTAGTTGTTCGTTTGTTGCTAGATTGTCTTTTGACACTAGGGAGATCGGTCTTGTCTGCAAGAACAATTTATCTAGCCAACAAATTGGCGACTCCGCTGGCGAAAGAACTTGTTGTTTTTGGTTCTCTTTTATTTTGATTTGAGGAAAAATTTTTCCTAGTTTTTTATTGATGGATATCTGCCTGGGTAGCTTAGGTTTTCTCTGTTTTTGAAAATTTTGAAATCTTTTACGTTTTTCTTGAACTTCTCTAGCGACCGCACTTTGTTCTTTTGCACAGTGCGGGCAGTTTCGCACTTTCCTTGAGTTAATAGTGAGGGACCGCACCTGTTACTTCTGGGAGCCTGCAGACCCTGTTGAAATTTTGGAAAAAATTTAGATTTATTTTTTCCAGTTTAGTTTAGATTTAATTTAGGATTCTTAGCATCTACCCAGATCTGTATTTTTCTGTCAAAAATCTCTTGTTTCTAAATTTATTTCAACAATTTTTCATCTCATCAATCTCCATTAAGTTAATTGGGTGTTTTGAGTCTATTTTTTAAGAAATTCTTAATTTGATTTCCTTTGTTTCATTACCTGGAGGTTTGTCTCAGTATTTTCACAATTTTTCATCTTTTTTCTTTTGTTTTCGCAATTGTGTATGAGTGTTAGTCACCTTTGAGTGTTTTTTGATCTTTGAAACTCTCACCCGATTTTCTTGACTTACACTTGATTGGTTCTTAGATTACATTAGAATCATCTTGTGTTTGAGAATTCTCTTGCATAGATCACATTTGCATAATTAGAATTCTCATTTTCAGAATTTGAGTGAATTGTGCATAGATTACAACTGCATAGTTTACATTCTAAAAAATCAATCATAGATTTAGATCAGTTTTCTTTGATTTGAATTTAGATGTTTTTATGCTTGTTTTAAAAATACAAAAATATAAAAAATTGTTTTGGGATTGATTTGCATTAGTTTTTATTGATGAAATTAGTGCATTAGAGAATTTTTTATATTTTCTCTTAGTGATCAATTTTTTGCATTGTTGGAAGTGGATGGAAACTCTTTCCTTACTTTAGTTAGGATTCATCGAATTAAAAATATTACATTATCATATTCGATTGCATTCAGTTTTGGGGTGGGTCATAACACCATTGGTTTCATATCCATTTACCCTTTTGAGTAATAACAACCTAAATAACACAGCGCTTAATTAAAATTCGTCTAGTAATTTTTACATTTTTAGGGCTCTTTCCACCAATATAGCTCAGGATTAGTGCTTTGGAATAGGTTTTAGTTAACTTTCCAAAGCAACTAAAACAAGCAAGTAGATAAATCTTGCGGTAGGAAATAAATCCAATTGTAATTGGTACAATCTGAGAAGCTTCTCTTAAATAAGTCAATCACGAGATCATGTCTGAACCTTTGAGACAATCAATTATGTTTCATTGGGGAAGATAGAAGACTTTGCGCACATTACAAATGGTAAACCTCGGATTAACCATTGTTGAGGAGCCTGGGGTCACTTGTTGGTAAACCTCGGATTGACCATGTCGAGGAGCCTTCAAGGGGATTGAGCTTTGTTACTCTGCCCTTGCACGTAGAATCGGATTGTAGACTGTTCCCCCAGTTGTATTTGTTACTGTTGGTAACCTTAGTGTCCATAAGCTTAATATTATTTCCTAAGGTGACGGTGAAGGAAAGATCTCACTGTACCTGGAGCAGACATCGACTAGACTCACTTGGACTCTCTGGGGGTTTTCTTCACGCGAGATGGTTTTGTGAAGAAACTTGTTCCAGTCTGTTTCATTAAGTAGGTTGTCGAGGTAACTATTCCAACCGCCCTTTCTATATTAAATTCTACGATGTTGGATTTCAACACCAACTAGTGTTTTTAGTACGAGAAGTTACTGTTTGTGTGTGGTTTGACTCCTAGATTTGATAGCGCGTGTTAATTTTTTTGTTTTTACTTTTAGAGACCATAGGTGTGAATTATGAATTTTAATTTTTAGGTGTGAATTGTGAAGTGTTAATTTTATTTTCAAATTATTAATAAAATTCACTGAAGTTGAATATAATGGCAACTGTTTCGAAATTTACCAACCAAGGAACCCCTCTTAACAAGATTCCTAGTACTTTTCCTTGCTTTGGAAATGTTGGTCCTCCTTATATGGCTACTTTGTCATTACCTGGATTTACAATAGGTTTACCGATATGGTTATTTTCAACTTCGTTGGCCCCGAATACTCCAATTGTTCCACCTCAACAGAATGCTTCAATTCAACAGAGTTCACCATCTCAACATCACCAACCTTTTGTTGACGCTTTACCTTCTTTGCCTAATATTTCTTCCTCCATTTCTTCCTCTTCGCTTGGTAAAAGCCTTGATGCTAGTAACCAGGTGGCTAAGAAGAAGAATAAAGGGAAGAAGAAGAAGAAGAAGCAAGATAAGAAAGAAGTCAACCAACCAACCATGGCTGTAAGTGTTAGTTGTGTTTAGGAAACCTCCAACATGCATCGTAAACCCAAATACCCTTGCAGGTTTTTAAGGGTGACCACTTCCTTATCAATTTTCCTGGTATTCCTAAGGTCTTGGAAGTATGGTCAGAAAAATCTCGTCAACTTTCCGTTGATCCATCAACCAGTGATAGTCAGGTTTCTGGGAAAAAGGGTAAAGTTAGGTTTCCTTTTAAGTTATGCAAAGGGAGTCATCAAACTCAAATTTTTCCTCACATGGATGAAGCCTCAAAATTATTGGAAAACCTTACTGTTCCACAACAAGAATTTCCAACTGGTTACCGTAAACTTTCTCCCAACCTACCGTCAACTGACAGAGTGATTGATCTAATTTCAAGTACACTCGATCCCACTCTTCCATTGGAGAGTGAAACTCATATCACTCAGGTTGATGATCCATTATTTGATGAAGTGGTCAATTCAATTTCACATTCAGTCGATCCCATTCTCCCTATAGAGAGTGAACTTCATACCGCTCAGGTTCTTCTTGTTACATCAGATTCTTCTACGTTGGGGGGCATTTCACCTGTTTCTACAGAACCCCCTCCAAGTACTGAGGTCTTTTCCTTTGATTGGAATAGATTGACCGAACCTTTTCTTCCTTCCTCTATCCCTTTCCAAATCATTGTGAAGTTTGGTGATAAGGACATACACCACACATAGGTAGATGAAGGTGCTTCTGTTAGTATTTTATCCTCAACTGCTTGGAAAGCTTTGGGTTCTCCTCAGCTTGTGCCTATTACGCAGAATATGAAAGATTTTAACAGAGCCATTAGTGAACCTTTAGGTATCCTTCCTAAGTTTTCAATTACTTTGGAAGGAAAAACTATCTGTATTGATCTTATGGTAGTTCAAGGCCCCTTGGATTTCAATTTACTCCTTGGGCAAGACTATGTTTATGCAATGAAAGCTGTCGTATCGATACTCTTTCGCGTGATGTCTTTCCCTCACAATGGAAATATTGTGACTGTAGACCAACTTTCATTCCCTAGTCTTGATTCGACTAGCAATGATCCGACATCCCTGAATGTTCCTAATTTGAAAGTGGTATCTACCCCACCACGGGTTAATTATGTGGCAACTAGTCCCATGTTTTTAGTTACCGATGTAAGCGAGCCTCTCACTATTTGCTCGACTTCCTATGACTTAGATCCGGTAATTGACATGGAAAACTCTATGGGATTATTTGAACATGATGTTATTATCCCTTTTGAGTCCCTTGACATGTCTTCCTTCTAGAGAACTGTTCTTCCTTCTGATGAAGACCTCTTGGAAGCCATGATCAAGGTGTGTCCATTGACATGGGTTTCTTCCAGTTGGAAGCCATGATCAATAGTTTCTGAGGAGAGTTCCTTTTACTATGCCAACCTCATTAAAAAATGAATCAGTGAGTCCGAGGATAGTTCCTTTTACTGTGTCGACCTTGTTAAAAAATGAATCAGTGAGTCTGAGGATAGTTCCTGTTACTGAGTCAACCTCATTAAAAAATGAATCAGTTGGTCCGAGGAGAGTTCCTTTTACTGTGTCAACCTTGTTAAAAAATGAATCAGTCAGGTATGAGGACATTTCTTTTCCTGTGTCAACCTCGTTAAAAAATGAATCAGTGGATCCGAGGATAGGTCCTTTTACTGTGTCAACCTCGTTAAAAAATGAATCAGTTAGTCTGAGGAAAGTTCCCTTTACTGTATCAACCTCGTTAAAAAATTAATCAGTGATTCCGAGGATAGTTCCTTTTACTGTGTCAACCTCATTAAAAAATGAATCAGTGGTTGGTGAGGAGAGTTCCTGTTACTGAGTCAACCTCGTTAAAAAATGAATCAGGTATGAGGACAATTCTTTTCCTATGTCAACCTCATTAAAAAATGAATCAGTAGGTAGATTAATAGATTAGAAATAAGTAGTTTATGAGGATAGTTCCTGTTACTGAGTCAACCTCGTTAAAAAATGAATCAAGTACGAGGACAATTCTTTTCCTGTGTCAACCTCATTAAAAAATGAATCAGTAAGTTATGTAGGTAGGTTAGAAATAAGTAGTTTCTGAGGATAGTTCCTGTTACTGAGTCAACCTCGTTAAAAAATGAATCAGGTATGAGGACAGTTCTTTTCCTGTGTCAACCTCCTTAAAAAATGAATCAGTTGGTCAGAGGATAGTTCCTGTTACTGAGTCAACCTCGTTAACAAATGAATCAGGTATGAGGACAGTTCTTTTCTTGTGTCAACCTCATTAAAAAATGAATTAGTAGGTTATGTAGGTAGATTGTAGAGAGTATATATGAGGAAAGTTTCTTTTACAGTGTTAACCTCGTTAAAAAATGAAACATATAGATGAGGATAGTTCCTGTTACTGTGTCAACCTCGTTAAAAAATGAAACACGTTGCCATGAGCATAGTTCTTTTCTCTGTGTCAAGCTCGTTAAAAAAGGAAACAAATACTCCCCTAATTGAGTCGAGTCTTTGAATAGATCTCGTAAATGTTAAGTCATATATTGAGGTTAGTTTTTGCATAATTTTCTTACAGTTTTAGGTCGGGTCTTTCATATGATCTCGTAAATGAACCTTCATTCCATCCAGCTATTAATTACCAGCAGTGTACTTAGTTGAATGAAATGAAGCTGGGGGGGCATGCACTCTAGCAGTTACGCTTAGGGGGCATCAAGCACAGTTTTCTCTCTGTTTCAAGCTTGTGTAAAAATGAAACCACTCTGAAGCATAATTTTTCTCTGTTTCAAGCTTTTGTAAAAATGAAACCAATCTTGAGTCAATTTCAGTTATTTTCAAGACTCGTTAAACTCATGAAAATACTGAGATTATTTTGCTATCTTTCATTCTCGTAAAACACATGAAAATGCCGAGTTCTTTCCGTCTTTTCTTGCTCGTAAATTAAATTGAAAGTCGGCCACATGAGTACATTTTTATCCCTTTTTCGAACTCGTTAAAACTTACGAAAAAGCGAAACCCTGGAGTCCTCTTTTAAGCCCTTTTTAGACTCTCTTAACATGAAAAGATTGCCAAGAATTTGATTATTCGAACTCGTTAAAGTAAATGAATGATCGTCCCTTCAGTATAAGTTTACCCCTTTTACAGACTGAAATGGACTATTTACGAAAAAGGTATACGTTGACTAATTACGGTCAATAGAGTTCTCTCCCGCATTACTTTATCCTTTTTCGGGCTCGAGAGACTAAATTTACGAAAAAGTACACCCATGGAGTTTTCTTAAGTTTTTTCTTCTGACTCCCTAAAATTGAAAAACACCGACTTTCTCCTATACTGGACTCGTTAAAATTTAACAGTAAAGGACTTCTTTAATTTTCAACAGGAACGGACCACTCCTTCTTAGGGTTTGAATCTTAAACTAAGTTGGACTCATCCGAAGGATGAGCTTATAAACAAGCAAATGTTATCCTCCTCAAGCTTGTCAAAAATAAAGAGGTACTTGCTAGAAATGGTGGGGGAAAAGAGAGAAAAATGGACTTGTTTGTTGTATTTTGAAATTTTTCAAAAATCTAGTTAACCACTCTTGAACACGACACTTTCAATCACTTGGGTTGGGAAATCCTTTGCCTAACAGTTAATCAAATCTCATGTGAAAGACTTCATTTGGTTTCTGGGTATTAGCTTTGGGTCAATTGTCACCAAGCCATCTGCAGTGTCGTTATGTGTTCAAGAGGACAGTTCAAATAAACCATTCATCTGCAAAATATCTGTCATCCATTTTGACCATCCCTGAGTCAGTCCTTGCCAATATGTTTTCAAAACTTGATCTATGATTTCGTGTTGTGGGCTTGCCTACGACGGATCACTTTCTATCGATGATAACTCATTATCTAGGAAGTTGATCTAGGAATCGTTAGTACCTTGAAATCTGCATGCCTCAATGGCATGTTTCTTGCTTTCGACAACAGGTTACATCATTTACCTTCGATTGAATGATTCCGTGAGGTGTTCGACTTCGGCTCATTCATTCACATTTCATGGATTATACTGAGTAATTTGAGAGCCATTGACATTACTGGTGGTTGCACTCACACTTGTTAACAGTTTACATCATTGACTGGTAATCAAGTGGTTTCTACCATGTTTGACTTCGACACATTTAATCACATGGATAGAATCGTACTAGTTCGAGATTCAGAAATCAAGACCCTGGATCTAGTTTCTACCATCCAGGCTGCGAGGAATTTTGTTATCAATTATACAGTGGACTATTTATAAATAGATGGCTGCGTCCATGCTGTGTCTACATATGTCTATACTGTTGATGTATTGAAAATCATTCCTGTATCAGAATAGTTTAGATTAGTTTCTAGTTAGTTTTGATCTGAGTATGGGAATTCCTACCTCAGTGATGATATGATTACATATATATATTTTGCATTGAATGTTTTTGCAGGTTCTGACTAGGGTGTCCACAGGATGATCCTTGAAATGATAAAGTACTTCACTCTTCATATATGATAGACTTCATCTTCATCTATTTCGGACTTCGCAATTTAGGGGGAAATCTGTTACACTAAAAATTGTCACCTTGACATTCTGCTGACTGTATGAGCTCATTAACACTCATACATACCTCCTTTGCAAGTCTTACAACCTTTACTCCTCATGTCAAGCCCTAAAACAAGAAGAAAAACCCTAAAAACCTCTGAAAGAATGGGTACGCATGTAAGATGGAGCCTGCTTGCGTTCCTGGCTTGGGTACGCAGGTAATGCATGGCTTACCTGCGTTTTAGAACGCAGTTTTCCTTTGAAATGCCTGCGGACCCTCCTCAAAGTAAAAAAGGCGAGAAAGTAAAGTCAAAAAAGTGGTTTGAGGTCAATTCTAGAAGGTTCTAGATGAGAATTTTCGGGGATGAGTACGCTTTGATAAGGTGCATGTATCCCTCACCTTAAGGAACTAATCCCTTGATGTGAGGAGTCTATCCCTTTGAAGGAGGATTCTATCCCTAAAAAGGTGGAATCCTAACCTCCTCATCTGCTCTATAAAAGGAGCCATTGGGTAGCCTCAAAGGGTTAAGTAAGTTTTTTGGAGATTGAGATTTTGGAGATTAAGGATTAGAATTCAAGCTTTATGTGTGATTGAGTTGAAGTGCTATTGAGATTTAGACTTCTTATTGCTGAGCTTTTGAGAGGAAAGATCACATACCTCTTTGTGCTCCTGGAGGAAGAGTGCAAGACTTATCAAAGTAGAGGAGATTCCTGCTTCGGACCCCGGGAAGGCCTTTCGAACATCAAGGCTAAGGTTGTAAGGTTCTTCTGTATATTTTAAGATTAATACAATCAAGTTTTGTTTTTCTCAATAAATTGTCGTTCGATTTTTTAATTCAATAAGCTGTCGTTTGATCATTTATTTCATAGATTCCTTGATCACTATGATGGATATGTTTTACGATTATTTGTTATACAGGTGCTATTTAATTGTTTCTTGTTTGTGATTGCAGATCGACGAAAGACGACACTTTCTTGCGACGAAAGAACTCTTGTTGCGACGGAAGGATTATTGTTGCGACAAAAGAACTCTTGTTGCAACGAAGGATTATTGATGCAACGGAAGCACTACGACCACAAATAAGCATTTGGATCTAAGGTAGGATCGACACCTTCATAGCATTTAATTGCAAAACGAATATATTTAGAGAAAGACAAACTTAGTTGTTCGTTTGTTGCTAGATTGTCTTCGATCGAATGATTCCGTGACATGTTCGACTTCAACTCATTCATTCACATTTCATGGATTGTATTGAGTACTTTGAGAGCCATTGACATTACTGGTGGTTACTCTCACACTTGTTAACAGTTTACATCATTGACTGGTAATCAAGTGGTTTCTACCATGTTCGACTTCAACACATTTATTCACATGGATTGAATCGTACTAGTTTGAGAAGCGGAAATCAAGACCCTGGATCTAGTTTCTACCATCCAGGCTGTGAGGAATTTTGTTATCATTTATACAGTAGACTATTTATAAATAGATGGCTGTGTCCATACTGTGTCTATACATGTCTATATTGTGATGTACTCAAAATCATTCCTGTATCAGAACAATTTGAATTAGTTAGTTTTTGATCTGAGTATGGGAATGCCTACCTCAGCAATGATATGATTACATATATATTTTTCAGGTTCTGACCGGGGTGTCCACAGGATGATCCTTGAAATGATAAAGTACTTCACTCTTCGTATATGACAGACTTCATCTTCATCTATTCCAGACTTCGCACTTTAGGGGGCAATCTGTTACACTAAAAATTGTCACCTTGACATTTTGCTGACTGTATGAGCTCATTAACACTCATACATACCTCCTTTGCAAGTCTTACAACCTTTACTCCTCATGTCAAGCCCTGAAACAAGAGGAAAAACCCTAAAAATCTCTGAAACTTTGGGTACGCAGGTAACATGAGGCCTGCCTGCGTTCTTAGCTTGGGTATGCAAGCAATACACTGCTTACCTGCGTTCTAGAATGAATTTTTCCTTTGCAATGCCTGTGTACCCTCCTCAAAGTAAAAAAGGCGAGAAAGTAAAGTAAAAAAAGTGGTTTGAGGTCAATTCTAGAAGGTTCTAGATGTGAATTTTTGGGGATGAGTACGCTTTGATAAGGTGCATGTATCCCTCATCTTAAGGAACTAATCCCTTGATGTGAGGAGTCTATCCCTTTGAAGGAGGATTCTATCCCTACAAAGGTGGAATCCTAACCTCCTCATCTGCTCTATAAAAGGAGGCATTGGGTAGCCTCAAAGGGTTAAGTAAGCTTTTGGAGATTGAGAATTGGAGTTCAAGCTTTATGTGTGATTGAGCTAAAGTGCTGTTGAGATTTAGACTTCTTTCTGTCGAGATTTTGAGAGGAAAGATCACATACCTCTTTGTGCTCCTAGAGGAAGAGTGCAAGACTTATCAAAGTAGAGGAGATTCCTGCTTCGGACCCCGGGAAGGCCTTTCGAACATCAAGGCTAAGGTTGTAAGGTTCTTCTATATATTTTAAGATTAATACAATCAAGTTCTGTTTTTCTCAATAAATTGTCGTTCGATTGTTTATTTCAATAAGCTATCGTTTGATCATTTATTTCATAGATTCCTTGATCACTATGACAGGTATTTTTTACGATTATTTGTTATACAAGTGCTATTTAATATTTGCTTGTTTGTGATTGCAGGTTGACGAAAGACGCCACTTTCTTGCGACGAAAGAACTCTTGTTGCGATGGAAGGATTATTGTTGCGACGAAGGATTATTGATGCGATGGAAGCACTACGACCACAAATAAGCATTTGGATCTAAGGTAGGATCGACACCTTTATAACATTTATTTGTAAAACGAATATATTTAGAGAAAGACAAACTTAGTTGTTCGTTTTTTGCTAGATTGTCTTCTGACAGTAGGGAGATTGGACTTGTCCGCAAGACGGATTAATCCATACAACATGAAGGTAAAGGGTTAGGAAAACATGAACAAGGAATTATAAACCCTATTGTTGTTGAGGGAAGGTCTAGGTACATGGGTCTAGGTTTTGGTGAGCAAGAATATGGAAAATGCTCAAAAGCCAAGGAGGCACATGAAGGTGTTCCAAGAAACACTTTCATTACATGTTCATTACCTCAATCTTGTGAAATTTGTGTTCAGGAAGAATCCAAAAATTATACACCCACTTTTCAAGAAGATGCTCATAAGCATGCAACTAATGGAAATGGAAAACAAGAGGATTTTGAAAGCTCTAAAGCCATTGAAGCCATTGTTGGTATTTCAAAGAAGACCACTACCTCATAAAATTCACCTCCTCAAGAAGATGACAAAGGTGGATGTGCAAGGTATAAATATGCCTTTAATCAAGTTGCTTCTAATTATGATAAACATGGAAAATCCTCACATAAGATTTGGAGAAAATTTACATGTTCCTTTTGTGGTTTGAATAACATACTATTTTGAGGTGTTGGAAGAAGATAGCCATACATAGGAAACTTTCAAAACAAAGGACACATAAATCCAAAGTTCCAATGGACAATGAAAACCACATTGAAAAGAAGATGCAATTATTTTTCACTCATTGCCATAAGCAGGGTCATCTTGTCGACAAGTGTTTGACTTTGTATCCAACAAGTCATCCACGACATTGGAAGGTGGAGAGAGATTTTGAAAAGAATGGAAAAGAGGATTCCATAGTTGATGTGGGTTAGGATGATACACATAATGAAGTGCAGCTGAAATAAGTTCCATTGAAGTTGTTTGGAAAGAGATGGTTAGATTTATTAACCGATTAAAGCCTTGCATTTATTTTGATAATTGATGCAAATCTTGCCTTATTGATGCATTTACTTGTTATATGAATGCATTTATTTTCTCTTTAAAGTATGTTGCATATTGCATGAAGCAAGATGTTGGAAAAGTAGAGTTATGTTGACTCACTTAGATGCAACAAAGATGGAAGTTTGTAGTTTCAATTTGCATGTGAATGCATTTATTTTTCTCTAGAATGCATGTTGCATGTTTATGCCAAGAAGGTGTTTGAAAGTGGAGTATGTTAACTCACTTTATTGTAGCAAATTTGGTTATTTCAGCTCTTTAAGTACTCGTACATACCAATGTGATTCTTGTACTTGTGATTGTACTTGCGAGAGAGTTGAGAATTTTATACATGCATGAGAGTTTGTGTGTGTGAACAATGGAATTTTTGATAGTTTCATTGTGCCTGAACATGCATGAGTGATCGACTTGTGTTGGTCGATTGATTGTTACATGTATGTCTTATTGACTTGGAAGAGTTTATTTATTCTCCAAGTATTTAATGGAGATGTTGAAGAATTGTTTCATGAGATGTGAAATTCTTGTTATTTTGGGAAAAGAATCATCAAGTGTTATACATCCTTTTGTTGACTAAAGAGTCAATGGTTTGAAGACACATGTTTTGTCGACTTCTGTTGGTTGCTGGGTTTGTAAACCAAGATATAAGAATGCATGGTGATGTTCATAGGATGTGACATTCGTTTCTTTGAAGGAGCAAAAGGAAGAGGTTGTCAAGTTGTGCTTCTTGCGTGATGTGTTTTTCAGGTTAATGGTTTTGCTTGTGGCAAGATGTCTCAGGATTTTGGAAGGTCCACTCTTGAGCGAGAGGCTGATGATTAGCATTCATTCTCAAATCATGGCATGAGTATCTTGTCAATACTGGAGGATGATGGAATCAATAAGCGGAAAGAGGGACAAGATGAAAAAATATTGCAGCAAAAAACAATAGCCCTTTTGTAGACCATATGATGCATGATGCCAAGAAGCTAAAGAGATGGTGAATACATTATTCCAGATGTGGAATTTGGTAAATTGGAGGTAAAATAATGGTCATTTCATTTCTAGTGATTACTGATATTTGAATTCATTGCTGTAGTTCACTCAGATGGCTTAAATTGGAATAGTGGTTTCCAAGGAGAAGCTTGCATCAAATGCATGTTTATGCAATGGAGGAACATGATTCTTAGTGGAAGGCCATCAATCAAATTTCCAAGCACATATAGATCGGTTTGTTACAAAAAAATGTTTTTCATTAGTCAATAAGCAGCCATAAAGTGTTGGATTGGGTCAATAGTGTAAGGAGGACATTGGTTGAAGTGCCAAGCCATTTGCAAGGCAAGGCATGTTAGTGAACCAAAGTGGTTGTCATGGAGATTTTTCCAAGTAGAGTCAAGTTGATAGAACTTGGAAAAGATAAGAGTATTAAGTGCTCATCAGATAGCCAAATTTTGTGGTTCTAAAAGCCTTTCAATGGGAAGGAGTGACTAGAAATTGAATTGGGGGCAAAAATTTGCTAAAAATTCAAAGTTCTCAGAATGGAGTAGAACCTGAATGACCCGATAGGTCTCATCGCCCTTATTCTGGTGCACTTTGTTTCATCGAAAATCAACTCCATATGTGAAAGTTAGACCCTGATGTCTGTTTTTACAAACAACTAAAATTTATGCAGAATTGACAGCATGATGACTGGGCATCCCAGTTAGTAAAAAGAATATTCTAAAGAATATTCCCATAATATTCTTCCAGTTGGTCGAATCAGGTTATGACAAGTTTCAGTTGGTGGTTGGTTGAAATTCTGGTGATTTTTCGCAATTTGATTGGTTTTGGTTGGATGAATGCAGTCATGACAGATGGCTAGCCTAGAGGCCGCCGCGTGCCCCCTCCCAAAGGTCAAAATTGTGTTATATATGGTCAAAATAAAATATTATATTTGAGGACGGGCGGAGGTCAGGCTCGACCCTGCGACCTCCCCCACACAAACAAAATTCCACACCAAGTCCCCTACCATTTAGCTCTTACCATACTATGTGTTTGGGTTACATTTGAATTAGCTCAAAACTTATGGTGGGGGTAAGTAGGGCTAACCCCTTACCACATGACCATGCACCCGTGACCAAAGGCGGAGGCCTATTTCTAATGGTATACCTAGCGCCTAAACCTCAGTTAAACCCCGCTTAACCCTCATCTAATCACACTTATCCATGCAGATTAAGTTGGTGGAGTCTGCCATTTTTCGCCGAACTCTAAATTTTTCGGAGTTAACTAGAGTTCTCTCTAGTTTTGGAGGGGTTTTCCTAGGAGAAAATGAAGAAGCCATAACTTGCACACTTTTCAACCAAATTGGGCTTAGAAGGAGTCTATCCTAGCATGTTTGGATATTCTGAGAATTTTGGTGTAGGTTTCAGAGGAAAAGGAGCACTTTTGGAAGTTATTTTTCTAGTTTTAAGATTAAAGATGCCTAGGGCCACTAGGAGAGGAGGCCATGCCTGCTTCATTTGAAGACCATTTGAAGAGCTAGAAGAAGCTACTTAGGGGTTTTTGGGTCTTTTAAATCTTTTGGAGTAGGTTGGAGAGTCATTGGAGCACTATAGGTGCATGCAATCAAATAATTGACCATTAATCCAAAGAGGGCCAAGCCATTGAAGCAGGTCCAAGGAGACGTAGCCTCAGAGGGGTGAACTCCTTTATCAGCTCTATGTAATGTGTTTTCTTTGTATGACATTATCTGTAATTTACTTGTTGTTTATGTATTTTTAAAGCTAATTTACTTCATGAATCGCTCATAAAAGACACAAATTTGACACATAAACCCTCTCATAAACTTTCTATTTGACATAATCCTTGAGCACATTTTTATTTTATACTGATAAGGAAGCTAGCACAACAAAACTAGTTTGTCCATATTCATATCAATGCATGCTAATTTAAAGGTATAGGATATGGTTATTGTTCTACTTCTTCATTATAGACATCCTCATTCAAATGTTCAATATGAATAGGAGGATGGTTTTGGGTTAGTGTCTTCCCAGATCGAAGATGAATATTTTGGCAGTTTAAGGAAAATATAGAATAGAGAGGTTATGCTAGTATTTTTAGCATCAGATGGTGTTCTAGTATCGAAAGTTTTTAGAGAGGCTAAGAATCACTAGGACTCCATAAACCATAAAAGGTTTCAGGAAAATCCACCTAGAGATTCCTTAATTAAGTAATTAATTAGTAATTAAATTTTTTCCTAAATCTAACTTAGGGAAAATGATTAATTAATAGTAATTAATTAAGGAAGGATATATTTCTCTAGAAACTCACACAGATCGACTACAAAATAATATCAGCCATTGATTCAGTTTTAATCTTGGCCGTTGGAGTCTTAGAGTGAGATTATAAGAATAATTCGATGGGTAGATGGAAGAACATACTAGATATTGATTTCCTTAGGCAGTTCAATTTTCTAGAGAGCAAAAAAATTCTCCCAAAAGAGTTTGAGCCAGAGAGGGGATGTAGAGACAGAGAGGGGAAAAGATAGTGAGTCCAAAGGAATTTTTCTAGTTCCAGAGAGTCAGAAAGAGAAGGCCGAAAATTTTATCTAGGAGACTGCGCAGAGGAAATACAAAGCCTCAAGTGAGAAGTTCGATTTAGCTGAAGGGGAGGACATATTCAGTTCCAGAGGCTAAGGAAATTTTATAGAGGGCTGAAGAAGCATTTTCCCAGTAAAAAACAAGTAGGAAAACTAGACTAGCGGCTATTTTAGGAAGTGCGTTTGGCAAGCAGTGCTGGAGTGAGGCAAATCCCACGCATAAAATTTCAGAGGCCAGACAATGTTGGGATTGATCAGAGAGAGGGTAAAATCCCTCATTAATTTTTTTCCAGTATTTGTCTTGGGTAGATTCGCTAGTTTTGTGACATTTATTGTACTAAAACATTTCTCACTGCTTCTTAATAATAAATACCCTCAACTACTGCACTGATTTTCTCACTTTGGGTTTTTCCGAAGAATTTTGTCTAAAAAAATGTTGTCATATTTTTGTGTGTGTTTTCAAATATTTTTCTCATTTTCCTGTTTATCTTCCACAATATTTTTTATTTTGAATATTTGAATGTGATTAATTCTTTGTTTTGTAGTAATAAACCGCTAAATTAATTTACAGTTAGAAGAATTAATTCTAGTTGCTGCAATAGAATTTTAGTAGTGAAATTTTCACATGGTATCAGATCAAATTTCATGAGACAAGGAACCTCAGAAATGGAAGAAGAAATTTTTTTGTTCAGAAGGAGCAATTGGATGAATTTTCTAGGGCTTTGCAGTTCCTAGCCAAGCAATGCGAATTGCTAGGTAGATCATTTTTTTATTGCAGGGTTGCAAAAAAAATTGGCTTGCTAGAGTGAGAGATTCCAATAGGTAGAGGGAACACTATTATCTTATATTTTCTCTAAGAAGACTCCTTATTTGGGAACAAAAGGGTTTTGCAGCAGTTTCTAGAGAAAAATCAATGTCGGGTGGAAGAGAAAGTGCACACATAGAGGGAATTTATCTCAAAGGGTTTCTAGCTTAGAAATACAAATTTCCAGTTGTAGTAGGAAGTAGCTACAAGAAAATTTTGTCACTCCAGAAGGGATGGAAAATAGAAGAATAAACAACCGAGAAAGAGAAGGAGGTATATTTTTGTTCCAGTTTCATAGATGTCCACAACTCGTCTTAGAGACCAGGATAGCTTGGAGGCAACCTTTAACTATGTCATCTGTAAGACCAAGATTTCCTTCTTGTTAGATGAACATGGCCTGAAGACCTTCGTAGAGAGCGTGGTGGCAGTACTGATTGATGTAGATCAATTGAAAGAGTACAAGAAATAAATCACCAAGGCGAAGTGAATGATCCTGGATGGAGTTCATAACCATATAGTTTCACATATATCTGGCAAGAACACTGCCAAGGAGATGTGGGATGCTCTCACACATCTATATAAAGATCCTTCTAAGTAACAGAATATGTTCCTGAAGGAGAAGCTGAGATACATCATGATGTATAAGGGTGAAGGCATTGATCCCTTTCTCACCAGAATTCAGGAAATCTAGGATCAACTTGCAGCCATTGGGGATCCACCTAAGGACATAGAGCTTGTATTTTTAACACTAAACAATGTCTCAGAGGATTGGGAGATATTTGTCCAAGGCATATTGGGATGAGATAATCTACCTAGGTGGGACATGATGTGGTCAGACCTGTAGTAGAATCAGATGATGTGAGCACTTGTGCATAACTCCATCAACGGAAGAAATAGTAAGGGTTCGAAAGGTGAGAAGGAGGAAGAGAATGTGTCCCTTGCATCAAAGGGTCCTAGTCAGGGATATGGGGAGAAGAATAAAAATAAGGACCTATATAAGGCCAAGTTCTTAAGGTGTGGTGCATTTGGATACTACAATACCCTATGTCATCAAAGGAAGAAGGACAAGAAAGCTGAGAATAAGGACCATGTGACAACAACTACAATGATAGACAAATTTTCATGTAGGTTGGAGAAATAATTCCCTATGTTTGCAACTATACCTCCAACAGTGAGGCAGGGATATATGGATCTATAGTCCCAGAGTTAAGCAAAGGTTTGGGAAGGGTACTTTGAGGTGTATTACTCATGCATCATTACCTTGCTCGAAGGTCCACAATATTCAATAGAAGGATGGATCAGTGTCAGTTGTTGCAGTTAGATTCTGGAGTGACAGTAGAAGACTAGTTGCAGTCAAGTGCTGAGGAGTGCATATCAGTGTTGACAACAGAGCAAAAGGATCAATAGAAAATTCAACAACAACACAGATTCTTCAGTGGATAGTGCAGAGGCTTGTAGCAGTCAGATGCTTAGGAGCAGGGAGTTCTCCAAAAAAAATATCTGCCAATTTCCATTTTTCTAAAAATGAATTCGCCCCAATTTTATATTATAAAATTATTTTACCTTAAAAATTGCCTATATTACATATTATCTAATATAAAATAATTATAAATATAATTTTTTTTAGAAAATTATCATCAAAAATTTTAAAATTTGGATATTCGAGACTAGTATGATTCACCAGGGTTGCTAAACTTTAAGATAAACTTCCATTCTTAAAATTTTCCCTGCTTAGGAGACAAATGCAACACAAAGACACAACTAATTTAATATTTCAAATGCTTCTTAGTTGTAGTAGTTGTAGTAGCATCACCAAGAGTGAGAGGGAGTTTCACTGTAGATGCAAAGTTGGAAGAAATATAACAATGTCAGCAGTAGCACATATGCATTATCAAATTTTCTCAGTGATTGGTGGGAAGTGGCAGGAAGTCACAGTGGCTAGACATCAAAACAAAACCGTGCATGGGAGGATGATGTAGAGACAGGGTGTTGAAACAGTTCAACACTAGAACACCTTCCTCGCTAAGAGGGAGTGTTAGTTTTTGTAGCATCGAATCGTGTTCTAGTGTCGATAGTTGCTATAGAGGCTAATAAACACTAGGACTACATAAATCATAAAGGTTTCAGGAAAATTCACCTAGAGATGCCTTATTTAAGTTAATTAGTCAGTAATTAAATTTTTTCCTAAGTCTAACTTGGGGAAAATGGTTAATTAAGAATAATTAATTAAGGAAGGAGATATTTCTATGGAAAATCACACAGATCGACTAGGAAATAATCTCATCCATAAATTAAGTTTTAATCTTATCCATTGGAGTCCAAAAGTGATATTATAAGAAGAAGTCTATGGGTATATGGAGGAACAAACTAGATATTGATTTCCTTGGGAAGTTCAATTTTCCAGAGAGAAACAACATTTCGTTGGAATATTTCGATTCAGAGAGGGGATGCGGAGACAAAGAGGGGAAGAGACAGTGAGTCTAAAAAAAATTTTCTAGTTCTAGAAAGTTTGAAGTAGGAGGCTGGAAATTTTCTCCAGGAGGATGCGAAAAGGCAGCATAGAGCCTCAAGTGAGATATTTGATTTCGCTGAAGGGGAGGACCTCTTCTGTTCCATATGCCAGGATAATTTTCCAAAAGGACTAAGAATCATTTTCCCAGTCAACAATAGGTAGGTTGGCTAGATTGGTAGTTGTTTTAGGCAATGTGTTTGTCAAGTAGCATGGGAGTGACACAGAGCTGACACAAACCACTTGGATGACTATCTTTTCAGAGGTAAAACATTGTCAAGATTGCTTGGAGATAGGGTAAAATCCCTTAGTAATTTTTTTCTAGTATTTCTCTTAGGTACATTTTCTAGTTTCATGAATTTTTTTTTACTCAAAATTTTCTCATTGCTACTTAAAAATAAAAACCCTCAACTGTTGCAACAGTTTTCCCACATTGGGTTTTTTTAGGGACTTTGTCCAAAAAAAATGGTGTTATATTTTTGTGTGTGTGTGCCAATATTTTTCTCATTTTCCAGTTTATCTTCCACAATATTTTTTATTTGTGAAGATTGAAATGTGATTAATTCATTTTTTTCATAGCAATAAACTACTAAATTAATTTGTAGTTAGAAGAATTAATTCCAATTTCAAAAACAAAATTTCAGTAGTGAAATTTTCACATGGTAGGTGGCAAGTCTAGAAACCAATGTTGGTTATGATTCACACCCATTATTAGGGTTAGGAATAGTTTATGTAGGTAATCATGGAAAAGGAGGGGCCAATGTATCTTTTTTCATTTGTGAAGGGGGTAGAAGCTAAATGGGCCGTTGTAAAACAACCTTTTGAAGGGCTCAATAAGCAGGGTTTCTCCACCCTTGTTGCTGAAGCTAGTTTGGAGGAGGAAGAGCCATCCATGGTCATACTGGTAGACACCATGGCTGAGAAGCATATTACATAGAAGGGTTAGTCCAATAATATTTATAACATTTAGGCTAGTCTTGAACCACACCTTATGGTTTCTTCTATCATGGTCCTTTTTAGGCCACAAAGCACACACGTTTCATTTTTTATTCTTCTTGGTAAATAACATTCAAACTACGTAGAGGTGGGTATTTGTTTGTGGCATGTTATTTGTTGCATATGGTATGGACCTCAATTTGATATAAGGGACATTCCACCAGTGGGTGTTTTATTATTCATTTTGGGTAGAAAATAGCAAGGGCTAATTCCATTTATTATTTTCTTCTTCATCTGTAGTGTCTCCAACTAGGAGCTCAAGGAACTAAGTATATTAGTTTTGAAATATTCAATCATGATCCCAATCTCTGCTCTTGTAAACCCACTACCAACACCCTTACCAATTATTGTTAGTACGCCACTATATTCTTTTCTATCCTTTAAAGTGCCCCTATAATATATTCAACATGATTCAATGATGACATTATAAGGTTTTTGAGAGACATATCCACCTCCCATCAGATTGAGGAGTTTGATACAATCATTCAAATTCCTATTAGTAATAAGATACATAGTGTCTTAGGAAAAATATTTTCTTGTCTTGCTATGTGAAGGTTGTAGTTGAACCTTTCAACATAGCATTCAAGGCTTTCTTCTTTATTTTGGGTCATCTTAAATATGTGTTCCCTTATTTGTTGATCCTTATAGTAGTCTAGGTACCTTTCTAGGAATTTATACTTCATTTGGTCCCATGTATAGATGCTACCTTTAACAAGGCTCATCAACCAACATAGTTTTTCATTCTTGAGTGTAGTAGGGAATAACTTTAACTTTTGAGAATCTGACACATAGTCATAGCTTTAGCAGAGTATATTGAATTTGAAAAAGAAGGTAACAAGATCTTCCTTGGAAACATGGAAGTTGGGAAAAGCTAAGCGAGGAATGTTTTTCATCTTTGTTTTCTCATCTAACTCAAGGATATGGAATTTGAAGATGTATACTTCCTCCTTGACTTTGTGGGCCATATCTACTTAGAGCTTGTCTTATTCCTCCAAAGGTTCTTTAGGATAGTTTAGAAAAGTAATCTCTTTAGAGTGGAACTAAAAATTGATTATATCATTAGAGAATATTCTTAGAGTGAAACTGAATATTTATTATATCCTTAGAGCTTCTGTTGGTGTAGAGGATGAAGCTTTTTTAACCTTGGGATTTTAGTTAGAGACTTTCGACATATTTTTAGCAAGAAAGCTTGTTGTGGGAGTTAAGTAATTTGGTTCACCATTTACTTTATCCTCTTTAGACTGCCTTGCATTGTTAGTTTTTTGGGCATTTTTGGTAAATATCCCATGCTCTATAGCTCTAGGAATGACAAGTTAAAAAGACATTTTATCTAAGATAAATTATTGTAAAAAGAATTTGATTACATTAATCTACTAAAAGAAATCCTCTATGCTAAAACGATATAAAACAAGAACCAACTAGTAAAACAATGATTGTACTATTAATAATTGACTGTACTATTGATAGTTCCCCAAAAATGTTGAGCCATTTAATTACCTTTCTAATTGTTTAGAAAGAAAACTAAAATATAGTTTATTTAATTTGCAATTATGTTAGGTTCATATGGAACTTGAAAACTATCATGCACCACCTATTCTAGTACAATATGTAGTTGTAGTATCCTAAATGAGTGTAACCGGACAACATATTGGGATGCTTTCACAAGTCACCAGGAGAAGTCTACTTTCAATCCAATCACACTTTGCATGAAGGTAAATAGCACACTTGCATGAAAGTAAATGTAAATATAACATTGATAGGGAATAAATCACACTTGTATGAAACAAATCACACAAAAACATTTGGTGACTTGTTCCATGGTTAAAATGATCATGGTTTCTATAAAAAAATCCAGTTGCATGTGCAATATAATGTATTAAATAAAAAACCACCAAACCACACTTTTTTCATAGAATAAATGGGACTATAAATTAGAAGCTATAAATAAAATAATAAAACTTAACCTAATAAAAAAGAGAGAAATCACAATCTTGGAAAACAAAATATTCTAGTGTTAGCACTAAGTTGTAGTAATAGGAGTTGTGCAATCACCTAAGTCACAATTTTTTGGGTAAATTCACAACAATGATTAGCCCATAATTTGATAATTAATTAATTGCAACAATAAAACTACAATATAGAGTTGCAACAATATGAATTATACGAGTTGCAATAATAAACCTATGATGCATAGTTACAACAATATGAATTATTAGAGTTGCAACAATATGAAATATCAGAGTTACAACTAAGTAGTAATTAAAATAATTGTTGGAAACAAAATGAAATATATAAAAAGATACTATAAATTCTCTATCATGTGTAGTTGATACTTGGCTAAGGATGGTGCTCTACCTACTTAGATGATGCACTGGTTTATGAAATAAGAAATGCACTAGATACTCAACACACCATTGATTGAACTAGAATGAAAATGAACTTTATATTGTAGGAAACTCGAAATATAATGAAAAAATTAGTTTTGATTCTAACTTTGATTCACTCTAATTAAATTATTAACTTCTTAGCTACTTATCTTAAGGATAGAATTAGTTTTTATACACAATGTTATTTATCTAAATTAATCAAATAAGTTGATGAATATTAATGAGAATTAGGTTGTTCCATACCATTACATCGAATTTCTAAAAGATAGAAAATTTGAGCACATGATGATGTTGAACCTCAGAATTGTCCTTTCTCTGACATCCTTTCTCATCACTTTTCCTTACCTTTTCATAAATCCATAAACTCCAATCAATGATAAATGACATGTTTATCTTAGAGAATCAATTTGATTGATATTTATGTTATATTTTGATGTTCCCTCTTATTTGAATGTATTTTTGTAACTTAGCTACAAAACACATCCTATTCTGCAACTAATGTTGTTTCCGTAGCTACTTTTATGGCTTGATAGGTTCCGAGGAGAAAATAAAGGAATGAGTCACATGGGTATCTTCAGAATGATCCACATATGGATCTCGTCCTATCCACCTGGTCAAATTCAACAGAAAAAGGTGCCTATGCTCGTGGTCAAAGTACGGTAAAAAAACGTGATCCGAGAATGAAGAACTCTCAATTTTCTCTGACGTAGAAAATCGAGAGTTAACCACTTAAAATTTTCTTCTATGTTGCAGTTGTAATCGCCATATGTGGGCAGAATTAGCTCTTGACAGTTACATTTAATTTTGTTTCAATATCGGTTGTTTGAAGACCGAAGACATTCTTAATTTTGTGAATGTTGTGTATGCTTTGAGACTCTGTCCTTTTTCATAATAAGAAGACTGTGTTCGTGGTTCCAATTTCTTATTAATGTGCGCATAGTCTGATATGATCTCAAACTATTCTGTCGCAAAGGGCCCCTGCACAGGAGGAGGTTTTCATTAATTGTTTTAGTTTAATTTCATTAGCTTTGTTTTGTCAATTCATAAGTTAGATTTATATTTCCTTGCAGCTATTATTTAGATTAAGTTGCTTATCATTTCAAAGATTAAATTTATGAGTGCTTTCTCAGTATTAGTTTTAGAATGACTATGTAATAAGTTTGTTTACCTAGAACATCTCAAGAAAGTAGATTCTTCTATTTTTCAAATTGGATTATGTTTGAGGCATTAGAGAAAATTGTTGTATTAGTTTATTTGCATGCTTTTACATTGCTTTCTTAGATTAAAACCTCAATTAGATGCTTGTAAATAATTGCAAGAAGATGACTTTGTCATTCTTCCAAATTGGATGCTTGAGTATTAAAATATACATTAATTGAGTTTTTCTTTACATGCTTTTACACTGATTTTTTAGATTAAAACCTCAATTAGATGTATAATTAGATGCTTGTAAATCATGCCAGGAAGATGAATTTGTCATTCTTCCAAATTGGATGCTTGAGTATTTAAAATACACAGTAATTGAGTTTTCCTTTACATGCATTTACACGACTTTCCTAGATTAGATCCTCAATTAAATGTATAATTAGATGCTTGTAAATCATGTCAAGAGGGTGAATCTGTCATACTTCCATATTGAATGATTGAATATTTAAAATATACAGTAATTGAGCTTTCCTTTATATGGTTTTTAAATGCTTTCTTAGATTAAATATTTAAACGAAAGTGTAATCAATTGCTTGTAAATCATGTCAAGAGGGTGACTTTGTCATACTTCCATATTGAATGATTGAGTAGTTGGTAATGTAGTAGTTTCTTTTCCTTTGAATCTGCTTTCATTTAGATTAGCATTGTCATTTCAACTCTTAGTCATAAGATTCATATTTCAATCCATGGAGTAGAACTAAATTAAGATAGATTAGAATTAACTTTAAGTTCAAAGTCATTAGAATAGATACTATGTTTTTAGATTAGATTCTAACCATTCAAAGTTTGATTCATTTTTATGCAAATTAGAATAGTTAAAGAACACTTCCTTTTCTTCCTTCTTTCAAAATTATTTTTAACATTTAAAATTCATTAGATTCATTTGATTCATTTCATAGTTTTCATTTCTTAAAATTAACCTTTAGAAATAAAGAAAAAAACCCCCAAAACAACATAAAAACATACACAACGAAGTAAGAAGAAGGTTAACTAAGCATATATAGTGCACCACACTTCATCCAATTACTAACCTCAGTTGATGATTTATGTTAAGCAATTTAAGACATTAAATTGGCTAAAAATTTTGGCATCGTTGCTGGGGAAGTGTAATTAGGTAGACTAATTTCTTACATCTAAAAAAAATGATATGCGTAGAGAAATATATTCTAAAGGGTAGATTCATAGCTAGAGGCTAGAGTTTAATTCCAACAACACCACTCACTCCACCTAGACCATGTAGTGCTACACCACCATCTCAAACTCATATTCCATACTTCACTAGACATAGAATTCCTGAAGTCTTAAGGTCAGAAATCCAATTAGGAGGATATCCTACTTCATCCACTGAGGCAGTCTTAGAGGAAGAAGATCTTAGATCTCCAACAGAAGGAGTAACCTTTTTCACCTCTACAAGAGAACACATTTTAGCTGAAGAGTTAGAAATTCCTAGTGGGGAAGAAGAATAAGAACCTTTATTCAATATCCCATTGATAGAAGAACTAGATGAATATCAATTAAATTTACATTTAGAACCTTATATTAGCTCTGAGGAATCTACAATGGCAGGAGAAGGAGAAGGAGAAGGAGAAGGAGAAGGAGAAATTTTAAATGGAGAAAATTTACTGTTTGGAGGAGGAAGAGGTGGAGGAAGAGGTAGAGGGAAAAGAGGAGGAGGAGGTGAAGGAAACTGAAGAAATATGGAAAATGATAATTCTTTTGGATTTCCTATAATTGATGGGGATACAAATGCCATAATGAAAAATACTTCACCTTCCATTCTTCCAAATTTCCATGTATTAAAGAGTGAAGATCCTGGAACCGTTTTGTTTATATTTTAAGTTTTTGTGTAGATCTTATGATTAGTTACAAGACTCTAAAAAACTAAAGCTATTTCCTGCAACACTGAAAGGAGCATCTTTAAAATGGTTCATGGGTTTAGTCACACAGTCTATTAGGACATGGAATGATATGAAAAGAGAATTTTTATAAATTTAGTTGGATTATTGCATACTTATTAATCGGAAGGATGAAGTATTCAAGATGATGCCAAGAGAGGATGAGTATCTAGAGGATCTAATCGAAGGATTCAATTATAACATAAAAATAGCTAAAATGAAAAACTTAGATCAAGATACTTTAAAAGCTCTTTTGTTAAAAGCCATTAGAGATGAGTGGATAGACATTCTCAACGTAATGGGGAAGGGAGATATATCTCAAATAAAATTACCTAACATTGTTGAATTATGTATTCATCTCTTAAGGCGAAAATAAAAAACTGGGAAAAATCCAAGAGATCCTTCTCTTTCTAGAGTGAATAAATCTGCAACTGGAATAGTAAGTGGGGTAGAAATTGGAAATATGCTTGATGAATTTAAAACAAATATTTTAGGGTGTCTTAATGAATAGATAGACACCCTTAAATTATAAAACATACAGAAATATGAAACTGATGCCTTATCTATTTTCTGTCCTAAATGCAGAAAGAAGCATGCTTTAAGAGAATGTCATCTTGATGTAAAAGTCATAGAGACCTGTGTGATTTGCTCAGAAAATCATGAAACTAAGAGTTGCCCTTCAATTCCAGGTCTTAAGGCCATTTTTCAAGAATAAGTAACTTCAAATCAGTAGAAACTCTTTGATTTGTCTCTAGAAGACCATGGCAGGGGCCACAAACTCAAGTTTTTAACAGCCAAATGTATACTCAGCCCCCACCAAATAATTGGAATTGTTGGCAACAACCTTGGTCCCAACCTCAATTGTGGGCATAAGGGATGAAAAATCCCTATGGTAGATATTCTTAATACTACCAATATCCTCCATCTTATCCAAACTATCCTCCCCAACAAATTCCTCAACAGAATCAACAACCCCAACTCCAAAACCAAAATCCACAACTTTCATTACCATTTTCACAAAGACAAAATCAACTACCTTCCCAGCCATTGCCAAATCCCAATAATAAAAATCCTCAAAATGCTTACATTATAGAAGGACAACAATTTCCAGCTTACATGATTACTCCACTAGATCTTAATGATGTTCAAATTAGATCTGGTAGAATATTAGAGAGGAAAAGGCTTTCTGTTGTTATTCAAGAACAAGATAATTTTGAAGAAGTTTCTCTACAACAAAATAAAAGTTTGAAGAGGGAACATCTCTTCAAAACTAGAATTCTGAAAATGAAAAACAAAAAGAACCAACAAACTCAACTCCTATCATAGAGCAACCATTGGTATCTATTTATAACCCTCCTTTTCCTGAAATATTACAAGTTGATAGAGGGGTAGAAAAACATACAATGTTGCCCAATTATGATTTTCTAGATGAATTGAAAATTTTCTGTGTCAAATTCCTTTTCTACAGGCCATTAAAGAGATTCCAGTTCTAGCCAAAACAATAAGAGAGTTGAGCATGAAGAAACTAGGAAGAAAAACAAAAGAAATAAAAAGAATTCAACTAGTAGGAAAAATTGAAGACATTATGATGGGAAAAATTTCCATACAAAAATATTTAGATCCAGGAAGTCTAGTTGTAAAAACACATGTCAATGGTATTGAAATTCCAAATACATTGATTGATTTAGGAGCAGCCATAAACATCATGAGTAAACAGACCATGGCACAACTCAAGCTTTCAAATCTTCAGTATACACCTACATTACTGCAATTACTAAGACAGATCAATAATCAAGCCAGATGGTTTATTAGAAGACATTTAAGTATCCTTAGAATCTTGGGAGTATCCAGTCGATTTTATGATTTTAACCCCAAGAACAATCTAGGAGGACATCCACTAATAGTAGGAAGACCTTGGTTGGCTATAGCTGATGCTTTCATTAGTTGTAGACCTGGTGACATGTATATCTCTGATGGTAATTCAACAAAGAAATTCACTCTATATACTCCAGTAAAAAAAATCATAGAGTTAGAAGATGAAGAATGGATTGATGATGATAGTGATATACAACCTCTATTTACTATTTCAAGTATTAGTGAAGATAGTCAAATCTTAAATTCAATAGAAAACTTTGAATCGTCTTAAGAATATGAACATGATCATTTTCAAGAACAATGAAATATTGAATATTTGTCATCTAGGTAGATTTATCTATACTCTATGGAAGAGTTTGGTAACTCTACAATTGAAATATTTCCGGGAAAATATTCGAACATAAAAAAAAAAAAAAAAAAAAAACTTGGAAAGATTACAACATGAAAATTTAATCAAAACATTACAACAAAATTCTTCTGCATATGCATGGGAATACACTGACATAAAAGGAATTAGTCCTAATACTTGTATACATCACATCTACATTGAAGAAAATTGTAAAACTATTAGACAACCTCAAAGAAGGATGAATCCAAATCTTAGAGAAATTGTGAAAGAAGAATTGCAAAAATTGCTGAATGTAAACTTCATTTACCCAATTTCAGATAGTCAGTGGGTTTCTCCCTTAGTGATTGTACCTAAAAAGAATGGTAAGTTGAGGGTATGCATTGAATATCAAGAGTTGAATAAAGCTACAATAAAATATCATTTTCCTTTACCTTTTATAGATCAAGTATTGGATACATTAGCAGGAAAGAAGTATTTCTCATTCTTGGATGGTTTTAGTGGTTACAATCAGATTTGGGTAGCACCTAAAAACCAAGATAAAGCCACATTCACCTATCCATGGGGAACCTATGCCTACCGAGTACTTCCTTTTGGTTTGTGAAATGCACCTGCAACATTCCAAAGGGCAGTACTAGGATTTTTTTCTGATCTAATACATTATTGTGTGGAGGTATATATGTATGATTTTACAGTTTACGGGAATTCATTTGAAGAATCTTTAGAAAATTTGGAAAAGGTTCTTAAAATATGTAAAGAATAAAATATTTCATTAAGTCATGAAAAATGTTTTATGATGTTTACTGAAGGAATTGTTTTAGGAGATCACATTTCGGGAGATGGAATTAAAGTTGATTCATCTAAAGTTGAAGTCATCTCCAAATTATCAATTCCAAGTTTTCAAAAATATGTTAGAAGTTTTCTAGGATTCACAGGGTGTTATAGAAGATTTATAGAAAAATTCACTAAAAAAACATCCCCACTCTTCAAATTTCTTACCAAAGATTGTGAATTCAGTTGGAATCATGATTGCCAATTGGAATTTGAAACTTTAAAAACAAAAATTTCTGAAGCACCCATCTTAAGAGGTCCAAATTGGAAACTACCTTTTCACATTTCAATAGATGCTTCAGATACAACTCTGGGATCTTTATTAGGAAAAAAATATTTGATCCCCTATGCCATATATTGCACAAGAAAATTTTTGACTCCTACTAAGTTAAATTACGTTGTAACTGAAAAGGAATTCCTAGTTGTTGTTCATGCTATCAATAAATTTAGACATTATATCACCGGATATGAAAACTTTATTCATACAGATAATTCTGCGATTAGATATTTAAAGAATGAATTTATTAATATGGGCAGAGTCACAAGATGGTTATTGCTCCTACAAGAACTCAATATCACCATTCTAGACTGACCTGGAAAACAAAACACAGTTGTTGATTTCTTGTCTAGAATTCAAAATGTCAAAAATGATACTCCAGTAGAGGACAATTTTCCCGATGAATATATTTTTTCAATAACTACTAAAAATCCTCAGTTTGTAGATATTGTTAATTACTTAGTCACGGGAAAGTTACTTGTACACTTTTTTCCTAGAGAGAAAAGAAGAATTATTCAAACAAGTGCACTTTACTCATGGATTAATGATGAATTGTATAAAACAGGTCCAGATCAAATCATTAGAAGGTTTCTTCAAGAAGATGAAATGCCTGAGATTCTCAAGGCATGTCATGATGAACCCTATGGTGGACACTTTGCTGATAAGAGGAAAACCTATAAAATCCTTCATTTAGGATATTTTTTCCTATCCATTTTTAAAGATACCAGAGAGTATGTCAAAAGGTGTGACAACTGTCAAATAATGGGGAACCCTGTTCCTACAGATGAAATGCCATTACAAACTCAGGTACTCATTGAATCATTTGAAAAATGGACCTTGGATTTTGTTGGACCAATCAATCCACCATCTAATCAAAAGAAATATATTTTGGTATGTACTGATTATTTCACTAAATGGGTAGAGGCTAAAGCACTTTCTTTAGCTATTTAAAATGTTGTAGTTAGATTTATTTTTGAGGATATCTTCACTTGTTTTGGTGTTCCAAGAGAAATTGTGACATATCAAGGATCCCAATTTACATCCAAGTTGGTGGAGAAGCTCATGGAGAGTTACAAGATCAAGCATAGAAAATCCAATCCTTATCATCCATAAGCAAATGGTCAAGTGGAGTCTACCAATAAAGTGATTGAAGGGATTCTCACTAAGACTATGCATCTACATAGGAAGGATTGGGCAGATAGGCTTCCTGAAGCCTTATGGGCCTACCGGACCACATGGAGGAATACAACAGGACATACTCCCTATGAACTTGTTTATGGGAAGGAAGTCATATTTCCTATAGAATTTTAGATCCAAACCTTCAAGATGGCAGTCCAATTGGGCTTGACTTATTAGAAGACCAGAAGCATATATTGGAGCAACTTAATGAGCTTGATGAAATCAGGCAAGATGCAGTTCAAAGAACTAGTCTAGTCCAACAACAAAGGTCAAAATGGCATTATAAATATATAAAGGAGAAAAAATTTCAAGCAGGGGATTAGGCACTTTTTTTTCAATTCAAAGTTCAAATAATTTCAATGAAAGTTTCAGACTCATTGGCTTGGGCCTTATGAGATTGAAAAAGTCTTTGACCATGGGGCAGTCGGGATAAGGACAATTGATGAAGAAAAGGTAACTCTTCTTGTGAATGGACATCGATTAAAAGTCTATCATAAGTCAATTTCAAAAGAAGAGTTTATCAAAATTTTCTAAGATAATACTGATATGAAGTTAGTGAAGAAGAATCCTTCTTCTTCCCCAACTTAGTCTTTATATATATATATATATATTATTCAAAAGATAAAGTAAAATAAAAATAAAAATAAATAAATAATTGTATAAGTGTGAAAACCAATCAATGATTGACATCCTTATACAGAAAATATAGGATGAAAATCAGAGTTTTGACATCTTATATTTTCCATTCCATTTCTTAAAATCCCAAAAAATCTTTGTTCCCTTTCTTTATGTTCAATAAAAAGTATTACAAGACTACTTCCATTCTACAACTTCCATTCCATTCTGTAGCTGCCATTCCATTCTACAGCTAATACCACATTTTGCAACTCTATCACATTTTTTACAGCCTACTGAAGCAAGAATATTGAGAATAGGAAATTGAGAAATCCATTTGAAGATCATCATGCTAAATGATACCTCAATAATCAACACCAAGGAAATAGCAACAAAAGGTTAGTTATAAAGGTAAGTTACATAAATTTATTTAAATAACAAGATAAAAAAAAATAGCATGTATAACGTAGATGATCACACGCTGCCTCAATATGTCATCAATTGATTTGATTTAGAATCACATCATGTCATAGATCAGCCACATCATCTGCATTATGTTTCATAACGGTGCATAACAAACTCCCCTATTTACGATTAAACGGTCATGTCCTATTGCCATAACCTATTCATCTAAGTTTCTTAAAGCCCCATCAAGTATCCATTTCATTCATATTTCTCTACAAACCCTCGACGTCCTTCACTAGATCCACAACCCAATTCACTTCATACAGAGAAGGATAATTCTGAAGGCTAGAATCTTCACGACAGAAGACATGGGTTTGATAGTTAGGACTGAACCAGTGTGAGCTAAATACATGGAGGGCTATCCTCAGATCAAAGAGATGCTGCATAAGGCTAAGTGGCTCATGTTTATAGAAAATTTTGATGGTTTCCACAAAGATATCACTAAGTCTTTTGCGAGGTCTTTTGATAGAACGAAAGTTGAAATAGGAGACATAAAATTTTCAGTGACCGAGGCATTTATAGCTAAAGCTATAGAGCTCCAAAGAGTTGGTGAAAGATGGTTCAAAAACAAATAATTTCATAGTGAAGCATGGAGATTTGTCCTAAAAAATCCAGGTATGGATACTTCTGTTTACAAAAAGGGCATTCCTAGCTCAGCACTCAAGAACAAATGGAGAAACATGCTTTTAATTTTGCAGAATTTTATCACTTGTGAAGGTAGATTTGGCTGCATGTTTGTGTATCATATTCGGTTGTTGATGAACTTTTTGGAGGATGGTGAAAAAAATCTCCCTTTATTTTTACTAAATAGTTTAAAAAGAATGTCTACAAATGTATAGAAGAGAATTTAGTTTATAGACAACACTATGCACCATCATGGGTTGGTATAAATTCTTCTTGAATTCCATTTGAAAAGTATAGGAGATGCTTGGGAGAATTTTATGATTAGAAACCATTTCCAAGATAAGCCAGAGCAGCCTAAGGAAGACAAGACTAGGAAAAGTAGAAGAAATAAGATTGATACAAGCATTGAAGACAGACCTTCACCTCCACTACATCAAAATGAAGAGGAACTTACCCTTGCAGAGTTGATGAAAAACAAGAAGCAGGGTAGAGTTAAGACAAGAGGTAAAACATAAAATAAGAGAAAGGTTAGAAGTGAAGAAAACTTAAACCCTCTACAACCAAGGAGAAGCTTTAGACTCCAAGGGTCAATGAAGAAAACACCATCACAATAAACAGAGTTTGTGAATTTAGAGGAGGAACCTCCAATGCCATCACGCATCAATGTCTCTCCTCCACAAAGCCCTATAAATTCTCCTGTACATAATTTTGAAGGCAGTCCCAGTAGAAGATCTCCAGGCTTAGACCCAACACAGTAAGAGATATATTACTATATAGAGTCATTGGAGAAAATGAATGCAACAATGAATCTAGAACTGCCTATCAATCCACAAGAACCTCTGGTTAACATCCTTAAACAAGAAATCTATGAGCTAGAGTTATTGAATAGGAATATTAAATAGGAAAATGAATCTTTAAAGCAACATAATCAATTGGAGAAAGTCATTAGTGATAACACCATCTTGCATTTGGGAATGTGGTACAAAAAGAACAGAAAATTAAAAAGAAAGAACAAATCACTGAACAAGATAGTCATCAATCTCAAATATAAACTCCTTATGAGGAAGCCCAGGATGGCAGTCACTTCAATGAAAAGAAAGAAGAGAAAAATGGATGTATTAGCAGAAGTGTCTGAACAATTGCAATAGGAGAAGGAAGTTCACATTTTTTATAATTGCATGAGGACATGCAATGGCTTCTTAGTGGGGGTATGTTGAACCTCATAATTGTCCTTTCTTTGACATCCTTTCTCATCACTTTTCCTTACCTTTTCATAAATCCATAAACTCCAATCAATGATAAATGACATGCTTTATCTCAGAGAATGCATTTGAATGATCTCTATGTTATATTTTTATGTTCTTTTTATTTGAATGGATTTTTGTAACTCAACTATAGAAAACATCCTATTTTGCAACTAATTGCTATTTCCTCAGCTACTTTTATGGTTTGATAGGTTTCGAGGAGCGACTACAGGAATGAGTCACATGGGCATCTTCAGAATGATCCACATATGGATCTCGTCCGATCCACCTGGTCGAATTCAAAAGAATAAGGTGCCTATGCTCGTGATCAAAGTACAGTCAAAAGACGCAATCCGAGAATGAAGAACTCTAGATTTTCTTGACGTAGCAAATCGAGAGTTAACCACTTCGAATTTGCTTCTATTTTTTTAGTTATAATCACCATCTATAGGCGGAATTAGCTCTTGATAGTTACATTTAATTTTGTTTAAATACCAGTTGTTTGAAGACCGAAGACAGTCTTAATTTTGTGGATGTTGTGTATGCTTTGAGACTCTGTCCTTTTTCATAATACGAAGACCATGTTCGTGGTTCCAGTTTCTTCTTAATGCACATATAGTCTGCTAGGATCTCAACCTATTCTGTCACAAAGGGCCCCTACACAGGAGGAGGTTTTCATTAGTTGTTTTAGTTTAATTTTATTAGATTTGTTTTTTCAATTCATAAGTTAGATTTATATTGCTTTGCAACTATTCTTTAGATTAAATTGTTTATCATTTCATATATTAAATTTATGAGTGATTTCTTAGTATTAGTTTTAGAACGACTGTGTAATATTTTTCTTACCTAGAACATCTCAAGAAAGTAGATTCTTCTATTTTCCAAATTGGATTATGTTTGAGGCATTAGAGCACACAATTGTCTTAGTTTCTTTACATTCTTTTACAATTCCTTCTTAGATTTAAACCTCAATTATATGTATAATTAGATGCTTGTCAATCATGCCAAGAAGATGACTTTGTCATTCTTCCAAATTGGATGCTTGAGCATTTAAAATATATAGTAATTGAGTTTTTCTTTACATGATTTTACACTGCTTTCTTAGATTAAAACCTCAATTAGATGTATAATTAGATGCTTGTAAATCGTGCCAAGAAGATGACTTTGTCATTCTTCCAAATTGGATGCTCGAGTATTTAAAATATACAGTAATTGAGTTTTCCTTTACATGCCTTTACACAACTTTCCTAGATTAGATCCTCAATTAAATGTATAATTAGATGCTTGTAAATCATGTCAAGAGGGTGACTCTATCATACTTCCATATTGAATGATTTAGTATTTAAAATATATAGTAATTGAGATTTACTTTATATTCTTTTTAAATGCTTTCTTAGATTAAATATTTAAGCTAAAGTGTAATCAATTGCTTGTAAATAATGTCAAGAGGGTGACTTTGTCATACTTCCATATTGAATGATTGAGTAGTTGGTCATGCAGTAGTTGCTTTTTCCTTTGAATCTGCTTTCATTTAGATTAGCATTGTCATTTCAACTCTTAGTCATAAGATTCATATTTCAATCCATGGAGTAGAACTAAATTAAGATAATTAGAATTAACTTTAAGCTCAAAGTCATTAGAATAGATACTCTATTTTTAGATTAGATTCTAACCATTCAAAGTTTGATTCATTTTTATGCAAAGTAGAGTAGTTAAAGAAAACTTCCTTTTCTTTCTTATTTCAAAATTAGTTTTAACATTTAAACTTCATTAGATTCAGTTGATTCATTTCATATTTCTCATTTCTTAAAATTAACATTTAGACATAAAGAAAAAAACCCCCAAAACAACATAAAAACATACACAATGAAGTAAGAAGAAGGTTAACTAAGCATATATATTGCACCACACTTAATCAGATTACTAACCTCAGTTGATGATTTATGCTAAGAAATTTAACACATTTAATTGGCTAAACAAATCATTTAATCAATAGTATGACATGTGCAATTGATTCATTCATTCATCCTTACACACCTATTTTCCCTTGTTACTTTCCCACCCGAGGAGATTAGTTGTTTTACTTCTTGGATGATCCACTGATGACAAATATTTATTTGAATTATGCATTGTGATAGTTGGAACAGAGTTACACCATCCTTCCTCAAAGTTGCAACAATAGTATTGAGTTATTTATAATGAAAACCATGTGGTTCTAGTCACAATAATGATGATAGTCACTACAAGAAAGAGTTGCAACATCAAATAGGTGAGAGTTGTAACAATGAAGAGTTAAGGGTTGAAAAAATGGGGAATTGAGAGTCACAAAAATGGGGATTTGTAGTTACGATAACAATAACATATAGTTTCATCATGAGTGGCAATAAACCAAAGTTGTAGTAGCTACAATTAAGCATAGAGTTGTAGCATCTCACACTCAGGAGTTACAACACCTCTGTCCTCATGGAGAGTTGCGACAATTATTTATAGAGCATTTTCATTGGAAGGTACATGTGAAACTTTGTTCCTATATATCATTATTAGCACATAAAGGTAGTAATCTCTTGAAAAAATTAAGAATATTTATTGAATGGAATATTAAGAGGATAAATATAACTTGAACAAAAGTGCATCACTGTGGATGAAAAAGGTATCAAAATGAAATGGAAATGAGAAAAAAGGTTTGCAAAAAGGTATTGGTGGGTGCTAGAAAGAATGTCCATTTGAGCACCCATCACCATGTTCGTTGTTGATAAACGAACATTTATGCTTCTTCCCCATTTCATGAAATATATGACTATTAGAACAGGTAAAATTTTAGGGGCTAATATTCGCAAGTGGGCTAATTTTCTATAATTTTTTTGCAAAAAAAATATTTGCCAATTTCTATTTTTTATAAAAATGATTTGCCCAATTTTTATTGTATGAAATTATTTTACCTTAAAATTCACCAAAATTTTATATAGATTAATATAATATAATCAGTAATTTAGATATTTTTACAAAAATATCATCAAACATTTTACAATTTTTCTATTAGATATTACTAAGATTCACCAAGGTTTCTAAACTTTCAAATAGATATCCATCGTTAAAAATTTTCTTGTGTTTGAATTAGTTGTTTTGTATCTCCCTTAAATGAAATCTTGTCAATTTAAAAAATGATTATGGTGGGTGGTCGATTGATGCACTTCTTCAATTCATGGTGGCCTCTCGCCCTATTCATTACAATCTTCTAGGGTGGCCTGCTCCACATTTTATCTATATGTGACGAGATAACTCCTTGACATGGGGAAATCAATTCTAGTATGATAGAAAGAGGGGGTTGAGGTAGGTAGACAAGAATACAAGTGGGATTGCGTGGAGAATTTCAATCCTAGCCATGTGTTTCATGGATTTGGTAGACAATTGGCACAAATTTTCATTAATGGAAATATGGTAAGGCATGATTTCGAAGCTTGAAATGGCATTTGGGCATTATGAATGGTGGCGTATTTAGCAAATTAATGCCATTGTATTAGATATTACTAAGATTCTCCAAGGTTTCTAAACTTTCAAATAGATATCCATCCTTAAAAATTTTCTTGTATTTGAATTAGTTATTTTTTATCTCCCTTAAAGGAAATCCTGTCAATTTAAAAAAGGATTATGGTGGGTGGTCGATTGATGCACTTCTTCAATTCATGGTGGCCTCTCGCCCTGTTCATCACAATCTTCCAGGGTGGCTTGCTCCACATTTTATCTATATGTGACGAGATAACTCCTTGACATGGGGAAATCAATTCTAGTATGAGAGAAAGAGGGGGTTGAGGTAGTTAGACAAGAATACAAGAGGGATTGCGTGGAGAATTTCAATCCTAGCCACGTGTTTGATGGATTTGGTAGAAAATTGGCACAAATTTTTGTTAATGGAAATATGGTAAGGCATGATTTCAAAGCTTCAAATGTCATTTGGGAATTATGAATGGTGGAATATTTAGGAAATTAATGCCATACATTATATTTTCAAGCGACTCTTTCCATTATGGCCCCCATGGGATCTTCTTGGTATAATGATATTCCATCCTTTTTTAATGAATTATATTATGTTGGTGGTTTATAATATGTGTTTGAAGGTGGATATTTCCCACATATTTCCATTTTAATAATGAAAAATTTTCTTTGGAGTTATTTTTGGTTTTCAAATTCCTTAATCTAGTCATAGAATTTTCAGGGTCAAGGTTGGGTATTTCCTGTGAAGGGTCTGTTTTCTTACATGGGATTGATATTTTTGGGGAAAATTTCTTTTGTGATTTGGTTCTTTTTCATGTCATGCTTCCATAGGGAGGGTATTATATCTCATTCTTTGGGCTTTGTGTCATTTTTGGTGGCTTATCCTTTACTTAACCCGATCTAGTTGTGTTTGCAGCTAGGATTATTATCTTGCATGGTGTAAGCATCATTTGGTCCATTAGTGTTCGACGAACCTCCGACTGTATCTCCTTGGGAAGCTTATATTTTCTAGTACCTAGTTTATCTCGATTATATTATTAATTCAAGTAACGTTTTTATTCTATATTATGGTGTGAAATTCAAAGCATTTTTCTATATAGTTTTGGGATGGCCTATGGAAGCTTCCTTTTTGGGAGTCTTGCTGCTTACTCCACCTCCAACCATTTGAGTTGTAGCAGTATGGATCAGCATGAGAAAGGGAAATATAGCTAGCTTGAATGGGTCGAGGAATTTTGTCAAATTTAGTAGGGTCTCTTCCATTTTCAAATCCACATAATCAAACAATATCAAATCTATTAGTAGAAATAGAGATACTAGTGGAACACCAAGTCCTTATTCACAACATAGATGATGAATTAGCTTCTCTTAGTTAGCAAGTGGTTGGTCTCCAAGTCTCTTTGAGCCAAATTCAAGTTAGCAACTCCTCTGAAATTTCTTTTATTCATGTATTCTCTAGTATGATATATTTAGATATAATGGTGACTCCTATGGAGGATTCAATCATGGGTGAAGAGGATATATCTAGTTCTAAAGTATAGTCATCATGAAGTTCAAGTGCATAAAAAAATTGACCATTTTTTGAAGATTATATGTAACCAGTCCAATGTTCTCTTTTAATTATATTGTAGATAGATGCACAATTTTGTTATTATTTGGGTAGTATCCTTTTGAGGAACACGAGCTTCCATATTTATAACTAGTGTTGTATGGCCTTACCTCCAAACACATATTTTTAATACAATTTTTCTCTGTTAGAATTTAAAGAAAAACCAATGTGCTTTAAATGCACATATAAATCATTAACCTATGAGCCTTGCATATAATTTGCATGACCCCTCTCAATATTTAAAATCCCTGGGTTGGTAATTAGGTGCACTAATAGATTAAATTCCCTGTTAATAATTAAGAAGGAATATATTAGACCTATTAGTGTTACATTGTATTTTTGGTGATCATTTATAACCTATGCTTTACCTAGCATTTCTCCTAAGATATATCCATGACTTTTCAATCCTTTTATATATATTTTAATCATATCACTTAATGCTAGTGAATTTCCTTATAAAAAATAGATAACTTCTAGCTATTTTCCTTCATGCAAGCTATGAGCACCTCTAAAATGGAAAAAAAAAATACAAATTACATAATATACATGGTATTGAGTATAGATAACAAAATTATACAATTGCACACCTTGAATCTTGGGCCCTAACTACATAACTACTTCACCATCATTTAAATAAGAGTTCTACGTTGGGAAAAAGGGCCAAACCTAATTGATATACAAGTTGAACAATATGTAAACTACCATGGATATTTCACTAGAATAGTTCATCACAACAAATCTTATAATATCATGAATTCTTAGATTTATGCAAATTGATTTTCCTTATATCCGAAATTTATTAACTATTATATTTTCTTAAATTTATGAAGTAATAAAATAAGAAATCGAAAGAACAAGCATATATTAAACATACCATTCACACAAATGAACACCAAATTTATCCTGGGAACCCAATACAAGAGAAAACTAGTGAAAGGTGAGGCCTATGTAGAAATTATACAAGAAGCATGTATATCATGGATTCAATCTGATCTAACAATGTACTAAAGTCAAATATTGAATTGATTCTACAAATAAATTACGGAATTAAAAACACAATCGCCAATCACTTGAAGCAAGGAAGAATCAATCAAACCACAACACAGACAATTTCCCGGGGAATGCTTACTGCTAAAAACCCCACTATATTCTATTGTATATTCAACATGGATACATGAAACAATTACAAACAACTCTTCTCACAAGAGCCCTCCTGTACTCATCTAACTGTCTCAAACTTTCTCAGATAAAACTGACCAATACTTAGCTAATTTACTGCCTCCAGACAACCTGCCTTGTTTGCACAATTTCTGTGGGATGCAATCCCTATTCCATAGTAATTTTGGCCTTCCTAAAATGTGAAAAGATCATGGGAAATCCAATGGGTTTTTTGTTGCATGGGTGCAACCCAATGATCCTACAACTGATAGTCGACTTCCCTTTCACCTAGATCTCAACTGGGTCTCCACTGGAATTGACATGCATGCAACTAATAATAGAAAATATTCAGTTGCATGTGAGATCACTGCTTGTAAATTAAATAATATTTAGTTCACTTGATATCTCACTAGTGTATCTAACAGTTACAACTAGCACAACTAAGTTTAACTCACTTAACTGATTTAAATTGATTACAACCTGCATTAACTAATGCACCACTATACTTCGAACTCTGTTACAATTAGAATTACTCTGCCTACCTCAATAACTACCCTAAACTCGAAATTCATGAGTTAACTGAGTTTATCACACTCAGTTAACTATTACAAGTTATTTTGAGATTATATTACATTTTATTGTCCATCTTAATTAAGGGATAACTAAAATAGACATGCAACAAATTTAGCCCACACCAGTGTAGGTGCTGCTAAGACCTGTGGTCCCACACTAGTGTAGGTGCTACATGGACCTCCTGGTCCCACAATAGCGTGGGTGCTGAAATTTCTTGTTGAACTTCAACACTCCCTCTCAAAAAGAAATGGATTATCCTTCACCCTGATCCTACCTCTATGGTATTCCAATTTTCTCCTGGTGAGCGCCTTCATCAGAATATCTGCATCCCGATCTTCCGTGGGAATGTACTGAAGTAAAATTATTCACCTCTTCACACAATATATGAGATGGTGGTACTGGATATGTATGTGTTTGGACTTATCATTAAACATAGTATTAATAAATAGTTTAATGCAACTCTGATTATCACAATGTATCACTGTCAGATCCATCTGAGAACCAAACAAACCAACCAAGATCTTTCTCATCCAGATAGCCTCACATGTAGCTTGACTTCATTCCATGTACTCTGCTTCCGCTGAACTAAGTGCCACAGATCACTGCTTCCTGTTGTACGAAGAAACTGTTGTCGATCCTATGCTGAAGATCCCTCTTGATGTGCTCTTTCTGTCTGATGGACTGCCTGCTCAATTTGCATCCGTGAAGCCTTGAAGCTTCACTCCCTCTTTCCGTTTGTACCATAATCCATACTATGATGTGCCCCTCAGGTATCGTAAGACATGCTTCACCGCCTTCCAAAAGAGCTTATTAGGCTTAACCATAGCTTGAATCAGTTGGTTAACTACATAGCAAATGTCTGGTATGGTGTTCACTAGATACATAATTGAACCAACTAATTGCCTGTAGACAGAAGCATCCTCTTTCCTCAAATTTCCTAGAAGAGGAGTGTTCATGGGTTTGTAGCTCTCCATGTGAAACTTACCCACTATCTCTTTACCGTACTTTCCTTGAGAAACAAAAATTTCACCATCCCGCTACCATATTTACAAACCAAGGAAATAATGGAGGAGTCCCATGTCCCTCATTTCGAACTCCCTTGCAAGATCCTCCTTGTATGAGTGTATCAGCTTCTCATCACCAGTACAAATTAGATCATCAACATAAAGAAAAATAATCAATAACTTACCCTCAACCACAATCTGGTACAGGTTTGCATCAGCTTCACTTTTGGTGAAGCCCAGTCTGGTGAGATAGTTGTCTATCTGAGTGTACCAAGCACGAGGTGCTTGCTTCAACCCATACAGTGCTCTCTTGACTCGACACACATGTGACTCACTGTCGAAGATATTGAAACCTTTTGGTTGCTCTAAGTACACTTCTTCCTCAATAACTCCATTGATAAACATGGTTTCATATCCATCTGATGAATGCGCCAACCCATCTATGTTGAGAGTGCAAGGATGGATCTTATGGAAGAGTACCTTGCAATAGGTGCAAAAGTCTCATCATAATCGATCCCCTCAATTTTTGAGAATCCCTAGGCCACAAATCTAGCCTTGTATTTCTCCACACTCCCATCAGTAGCTTTCTTTACCTTGTAGATCCATCTAGATCCAATCACTGATTTGCTGACCGGTCTTGGGACAATCTCCCATGCACCATTCTTGAAAATGGAGTCATACTCCTCCACCATTGAATCAACCCAAATTGGTTTCTGCATTGCCTCCTGAAAGGAAGATGGTCCAGTCACAATAAATTTTCTCATAAGAGCCATGTATTGAGTAAACCTATCTGGAGACTGTCTTTTTTTGCGTTATGAAGTAGGGGCTCCTACATTCTCTGTAGCATCAAGTCTCAATCTATCAGCTTCCGTGGTGCACCTTCTACCATTTCTGATGGATGGATCTGCATGAGTGTTTTCTTCCACTCCATGATCCTCTGCAGGTGGCTGCTCCACATCTTGAGGCTCATCCTTTGGAACAAAGAATTCCTCCTCTGCATGAAAATTCAGCTCCCTCTCAAGGGAAAATCGCATGGCTTTCTCCTCATAAAATTTTATATCTCATCGCACAATATTCATTCTATTATTTGGAAAATACAATCGATAATTGTGGGGTGTTTCAGTGTACCCCACAAAAATCCCAATCTCAGCTATTGATTCTAGCTTATTCCTGACACCTTTGGTCACACACACATAAACAAATGAGCCAAAAATATTAAAATGTGAAAAATTAGGTTTCTTACTAGTGAAAGCCTCTTCTGGTGTACTCATGCCAAGTATCCTATGAGGACAACGGTTTTGCACAAATACTGTAGTGTTGCATGCTTCTGCCCACAGATGCATCAGTAGGCCTTGATCATGCAACATCACTCTTGCTGCACCCACAATCATTTTGTTCCTTCTTTCAATGACCCCTTATGTTGTGGGTTATGAGGCACTATCAGTTCTATTCGAATTCCTTCTTTGCTGCAAAAGTTCTTGAATTTGTTAGAGATGCACTCACCACCATTACTGCTCCTAAGAGCCTTCGGTTGCTTCCCTGTGTATTTCACCACTAGTGATTTAAGCTCAAGAAACTTTGAGAATGTCTGACCTTTCTTCTGCATGAAGTAGATCCAACACTTACGAGAAAATTCATCAACAAATATCACATATTACTTATGTTTTTTTGTTGAAGCAAAAAATAATGGACCACACACGTCTGTGTGAACTCTCTCAAGGATCCGTGAGGCTCAGTTATCCTTCTCATGAAAGGTGTACTCTACATATTTTACCATAGTACATCCCTTGCATGTGTCTGAATGCGCAATTATACCCTTGGTAAGGCCAATAGAAATCTATTGCATGACTTTCAAGGCTCCGTGGTGAAGATGGCCCAATCTCCTGTGCCATAACTCGCCCTCATCCCAACTCACAAATTTGTCTGCCTTGCCCATAAATTCTATGCAGCCATCTACATCCAACTTGTAGAGATTCTTAACTCGAATCCCAATCTTCTTGGCTTGTCCTTTTGTTTTGTGCTGCACGAAATATTTTCCTTCACTAAAAACAACATAATAGCCTCTATCCTCCAACATTGCAACTGAGACTAAATTTTTCTTCAAACCTGGTACATGCATGTTAGGTCCTTATATTACTAGTATAGTCCCTTATTGTTGTTAGTGTAACTCCCTTATTGTTATTTTTGTACCCCTGTAACTCCCATATTGTTATTATTGTGCCCTTACATTATTATTGTTAGGTCGGCTAGGATTACATTGTGGCCCCATGGACTCCTATATATAGAAAGGAGGATTTTTCATTTGTATCATCCAAGAATTGTTCATTTATGTAATGTATTTGAGGTTTCCCCCTTGAAGTGGCTTATTTATAAGGCGTTGATCTCTCTTTTCTTCTATTTTTGGAGCTGGTTTCATAACATTTGGTCTCAGAGGTTTGGATTCTAGGGTTTCATTGCTCCAAACAGGTCATTGTGGAATTTTCACTATAATTGTTTTTCTACGAAGGTTCAGAAGCTGAAATGTTTTTATAGCAAAACTGAATTCTTGAGGAACGTCATGGAAAAATTTCAAATCTTGGTTCGCAATATTTTCGAAGATATGATCTGTGCAAGTTAGGGATTTTTGCAGGCTCCTGAATTTAACCTAAACATGTCATCGTGGAATTTTCACTATAAATTTTTTTCTACAAGGGTTCAGATGCTGAAATTTTCATAAACCGAAGCCGTAATCCTGAGGAATGCTGTGGAAAAATTTCAGAGCTAGATTCGCAATATTTTCGGAGATATGGTCTGTGGAAGTTAGGTAATTTTCAAGCTCCGGAATTTCATCTCAAAGTGGTGACCGTGGGAAAATCGTCATAAATATTTCTCTGAGCATTGGATTGGAATTCTGTATAAAGTGGCCCAAATTACACTGAATTTAGTTTCTTCTATATTAATTTCAGAGCTTAAGGAGGAAAAAGTGACACGTGGCAAGTCGTACAAGTTCGCTCTCCTGAACTAGTCCCTAATTAGGTCATCGTAGGAGATTGGACATAACTTTGACTTCAACAATCCAAATCAAGTCAGACCTATGGCATTCGAAAGAAATTCATAGGCTAATTCAGGGCCAAATTTAAGATATTGAAGATCTGAAATCATAGATATAATTCAGTTTCAATATCGATCTCCTCAAAATCAAGAAAAATGTGTGTATTTTTTTTCAAATTGCATAAGTCTTATTTGAAAAATTAGTTTTAAGTGATTCCAAAGGCTTATTGAGCATATATATCAGTATTGGGTTCTAAAATGCCTCCTAAAAGGAATTCAACACCCATTAAGCCCTTAGAGTACTCTACTATGACTCATGAAGATGAAGAATTGCAACATGATCTATCAAAATTACAAGAGCAAGTGCACCAAAATTCGCTCTCGCAAAGAACATAAAAAAATGAAATGGATGTTTTGAAGAAAAGCGTGGAAGCTAAGATGGATGGTTTGAAAAAAGGCATGGAAGCTATGATGGATGGTTTGAAGAATGTTATGGAAGAAAAAATGGATGGTATGGAAGAGAAAATGGAAGGTTTGAAGGAAGACATGGAAGGTTTGAAGGAAGGTTTGTCAAAGTTGATACAAGAAATGATTCCTAATGGTGAAAAGATAGTAGAGGAAACTCACGATGAGAACAAAAGAAATGTTAATCGTGATTTCATAAGCTCTAATGTTGGATTAAAGAACCACCATATTCCAAATATGGATATGAGGAAGTTTGATCGCAAGGATCCTGTAACATGGATACTACATATGGAGCAATATTTTGATCTCAATAATGTGCAAAACACACAAAAGGTACACATTGCAACTTTACATTTAGAACAAAATACATTTGTATGGTATTGATGGCTTTGCTCCTGTAAAGAAATTGTCACTTGGTCAATTTTTACGGAGGAAATGATAGCACATTATGAGGATACAAAGAGCAAAACCTTCTTTATCCAATTGATAAATTTCAAACAAAAGGGTTTAGTGGTGGAGCACATTGAGGACTTCCAAAAATTGAATATAAGGGTAACTGATATTCCAGAGAAACACATGATTTATGTCTTCATAGGGACTTTAAAGGATAACATCCGACATGAACTTCACGTTTGGGAACCAGATTCATTAGAGAAGGCATTCAGGTTGGTAAGAAAAAATGAATGTAAAATTATGGCGACAAGGAAGCCTACCACTCACATCTATAAAGATGGAAGTGTTGCTACTCCTAGACTTCCACAACCTACAAGATTGACACCACAAAAATTGGAAGAAAAAATAGCAAAAGGGCTTTACTACAGTTGTGATAGCAAATACACTAAAGGTCATAAGTGTGCTAAGAAGAAATTATTTTACATAGATTGTGAAGAGGAGGAAGAAAATGAACAAGAAACTTCAAAAGAAGAGGATATACACTAGGAAGCAACCCTAGAAGAAGAAGAAATGAGTTTGACCATATCATGTAATGAATTGGCAGGAATTAGCACTCCTCAAACTCTCAAGATAGAAGGACATATCAAGAAGAAAAATGTAATAGTGTTGACTGATTCGGGTAGTACCCATAATTTTATTCATTGTAAGGTAGCCAAGGAATTGAATTGTTTCCTATACCCAGCACCAGAATGTCAAGTGATGGTTGCAAATGGAGAAACTATAAATTGATCTGGAAAATGCCATAATATCAAGCTATCCATGGGGGAATATGTATTGAATAGTCCAATGCTTTCCATCCCAATGGGAGGTGTTGATGTTGTACTAGGATTAAAATGGTTACAATCTTTGGGGACGGTAGCTTTTATTTTTCAAGAAATTTTCTCGAATTTTTTTTCGGAAGGAAAGGAAATCGAATTACGGGGTATCACAGGGAAGCTAGGAAAGATAATAAGCTCTAATGTCATGACAAAGCTTCTGAATAAATAACAATGAGGAGCTATTGCACAATTATGCTCATTAGAAGTTCCAATATCTAAATCATTTATTTCTCCAGATGTCTGAAAAGTCTTGGACAATCATTCCAAGGTGTTTGATACTCCCAAAGGGCTCCCACCTATTTGTGATCATGATCATGCTATTAATTTGATTCCAAGAAGTGTTCCTACAAACACCTGGCCTTACAGTTATCCTTATGTCCAAAATAGTAAAATTTAACATATGATTGGAGAAATGTTAGAGGCTGGTATAATTCAACCTAGTCAAAGTTATTTCTCTGCTACAGTAGTATTGGTGCATAAGAAGGATGGATCATGGTCCATGTGTCTGGATTATAGGGAGCTCAATAAGCTCACTATTAAAGATAAATTTCCCATTCCTGTGATTGATGAATTACATGGAGCAATTTGTTTTACCAAGTAGGATATCATCAAATTAGAATGAAGACTGAAGATATTCCGAAAACAACATTTCGAACTCATGAGGGTCATTATGAATTTTTGGTCATACCTTTTGGCCTTACCAATGCACCTTCTATATTTCAAGGGTTGATGAATTCCATTTTCAAACCCTTCCTTAGAAAATTTGTGCTAGTATTTTTTGATGATATACTAATCTACAGTAGGTCTTGGAAGGATCATGTTCAACATGTTGGCAGGGTGCTCAAACTATTGGAGGAGAAAAAATTATATGCAAAAACATCCAAATGTTTCTTTGGAGTACAAGAGGTGGAATATCTGGGTCATATTTTATATCACGAGGGTGTTAAGGTAGACCCTAAAAAAATCAAAGCCATCAAGGAATGGAAAGTCCCCACAACCATATAGTAGTTGCATGGATTTCTTAGGTTAACAAGGTATAATCTCAAGTTTGTTAATAATTATGGGAGAATAGCAGCACCTCTAACAAAATTATTGAAGAAAGATGAATTTTCATGGACTCCTGAAGCAACTAAGGCCTTTGAACAACTTAAAGAGGCAATGTGCCTAACACCAGTCTTAGCTACGCCAGAATTCACAAAAACCTTTATTGTGGAATGTGATGCCTCAGGAAATGGAATTGGTGTTGTTTTAATGCAAGAAGGAAGACCCATTGCTTTTTAAATTCGTTCAATCAAAGGAAAGTATTTAAAAAAGCCTATTAATGAGAAGGAAATGTTGGCAATACTACACGAACTAAAGAAATGGAGACCTTATCTAATGAGAAGACACTTCAAGGTAAAAACTGATCATGATAGTCTTAAACACTTTTTGGAACAAAGACTATCTTCAGAAGAGCAGCAATAATGGGTCATAAATAAGATGTTGGGTTATGACTTTGAAATCATCTACAAAAAAGGGAAGCTAAATGTTGTTGCAGATGCACTCTCAAGAAAGGATGAAGAGGTGGAAGCATTGCTTTGTGCCATTTCTATTATCCAACCAGATTGGATATAACTGAAGCAAGGGATGAATGGAAGAAGGACGAAGAAGTGTGGACACTCATTCAAAAGTTACAACAAGGTCGTAGTACATCTGATACATTTAGTTGGAAAAATGATTCCTTATGGTACAAAGTTCGCTTATATATTAGCAAGAATTCCCAACTAAAACAAAATATTCTTTTGGAATTGCACACTTCTCCTTTAGGAGGACACTCAGGATTTTTTAAAAACTTACGACAAGGTGAAGACAATTTTTTTTTGGGATGGCCTTAAATTTGATATTCAAAAGTTTATGGTGGAATGTTTGGTTTACCAGCAAAATGAAATTGAGACAATTAAGACCTCGGGTCTTCTACAACATTTATCCATTCCAAGTCAACATTGGGAGTAGATTTCAATGGATTTTTTCACAGGTTTACCTAAGTTCGGAGGAAGGAGTGTCATCATGGTGGTAGTTGATAGAATTACCATGTATTCACACTTTTGTGCATTATATCATCCATTTAAAGAAAGTACAGTTGCTACTACATTTATGGAAACAATTCAAAAGCTACATGGAAACCCAAATATTATTGTAAGTGACAGAGATCCCATTTTTACAGGAAATTTTTGGACGAAATTTTTTTCTTGTTTGGGTACTCAACTAGCTCATAGCTCATCTTATCATCCTCAATCCGATGGTCAAATAGATATAGTGAATAAATGTTTGGAAGGGTATCTTCGTTTTTTTGTATTTGAGAAGTAAGCACAATGGGTCAAGTGTTTACCTCTCGCTGAATTGTGGTATAACACTTCCTTCCATACTGCAGCAAAAATGACCCCATTTATGGCACTCTATGGATATCATCCACCATCCATCACATATTGTTTAAGGGAAAATTCTAGGGTTCAAGCAGTGGAGGATCACATCGAGCATCAACAAGAAGTTCTCCAACTCTTAAAGGATAACCTAAATTTGGCACAAAATCAAATGAAACAACAGGCAAATCAACATCGCAGTGAGAGAAGTTTTGATGTGGGAGACTGGGTATTTTTACGGCTACAACCATACAAATAAATGTCCCTCAATCAAGCTAAGAAGATAATAAATTATCGCCAAATTACTATGGTCCTTACAAGGTGTTGCAAAATATTGGTACTATGGCATACAAATTGGAGCTTCCTGCTTCTTCGCGAGTGCATCCAGTTTTCCATGTTTCATGCTTAAAAAAGGTTATAGGGGGAAAAATTCCAGTTCAAACAATATTGCCATAACTTGATGAGGAAGGAAAAACCATATTGGAACCTAAAGCAGTCACGGAAACAAGAACTCGACAGCTACGAAATCGATCAATTTCAGAGTATCTCATCAAATGGAAGAACTTACCCACTGAAGATTCTACATGGGAGGATGAGAATTTTATACAAAAGCACGAGGAGCTACTCAAGCATTGAGGACAACACTTTTTTGAAGGAAAGGAGCATGTTAGGTCCTTATATTACTAGTATAGTCCCTTATTGTTGTTAGTGTAACCCCCTTATTCTTATTGTTGTACCCCTGTAACCCCCACATTGTTATTATTGTGCCCTTACATTATTATTGTTAGGTCGGCTAGGATTACATTGTGGCCCTATGGACTCCTATATATAGAAAGGATATTTTTTCATTTGTATCATCCAATAATTGTTCATTTATGTAATGTATTGGAGGTTTCCCCCTTGAAGTGGCTTATTTCTAAGGTGTTGATCTCTCTTTTCTTCTATGTTTGGAGCTGGTTTCATAACAATGCATTACATCTTTTAATTGAAAGGGTTCACTTGAATATCTCTGGAAGGTAATGGTACCAATCCCGGTAGCACTGTACCACCCGTCATCACCCATTTCAATATGCATCTAGAGATCCTTCTCCTCCAAGCTACTGAAAAGTTCCTTGTCTCCCGTCATGTGAAAGGAAACAACACTATCCAAATACCACATAGATCCCAATGCACTTGACACCATGCATGCGATCAATGAGAATTAAAGCTCAAATTGCGAGCCCAAAGCCTCACCAGCTGCAGATCCTTCAGAATTCTTGTTCTTCTTCTTTTGTGGACAGTTAGTAGCATAATTCCCATGCTCGTGACAGTGAAAAAACTTCACCCTGGACATGTCCCACTTCTTTCCATATTTGGACTCGGATTTGGAATGGAATTTATTCCCCTTCCCTTTCTTCACCTTGGCATCCAAAGCGCAATATTATTCATCTTCATTCTTAGATGAAGATCCATATTTGGTGTTCCATCTGAACTCCTCCTGCACCAAATCTGACCATGGTCGTTCCAAATCTAGCAGCTTTTCCCTTCCATTGATAGAGTCTTGATAACTATGCCAACCCTTGGGAAGTCCTAGGAGAGCTAAACTCACCAAATCATCAGCAACGACACTTATGCAAACGCTCCCCAGTTCATCCCGACAATGGACAAAATTTGTTAAATATTTTGGCATAGAGTCACCTTTCTCCCTCTTGATCTTCCTAAGTTTATCTTTCAGTGCCAATTTACTATGGTCATTGCTGCTCTGAAATAGATCTGTCAAAGCCTTCCACATTGCATATGGAGTGGCTTTCCCATGGAGGCTTGAGACAATGTGGTCGAATACTCCCTACAGTAGGATCCTCCTCGCCTTTTCCACTTTATTTTCCAATGCATCAAGATTTGCAGCATCTATCACAACGGGTTTAGGAACATCATTGTCAATGAATTCCTTCAAGCCATTTTCTTTGAGTACTGCCTCCATCATGTCCTTCCAAGAAATATAGTTAGAGCTTCCCTCGAGTGCATAATCCAACCTCAAGCCATTGAAATCCATTTCGATCTTGAATCAGCTAAAGCACCAAGAAAGTATTTTTCAAATTCGAATTCTATCCAACCACAAACTCAACTCCTCCTTCACTATTATGATTTCCTGTGCTCTAATACCATGTATAAATTATACAAAAAGCATGTATATCATCGATTCAATCTGATCTAAAAATATACTAAATTTAAATACTGAATCGCTTCTACAAATCAATTGCGGAATTAAAAACACAATCGCCAATCACATGAAGTAAGAAAGAATCAATCAAACCACAAAACAGATAATTTCCCAGGGAAAGTTTGCTGCTCAAAACTCCACTATCTTCTATTGTATATTTAGCATGGATACATGAAACAATTACATGCAACGCTTCTCACAAGCGCCCTCCTGTACTCAACTAACTATCTCACACTGTCTCTGATAAAAATGACCAATACTTAGCCAATTTACTGCCTCCAGACAACTTGCCTTGCTTGGGAAATTTTCATGGAATGCAATCCCTATTCCATAGGAATTTTGGCCTTCCTAAATTGCACAAGGATCATGGGCAATTGAATGGGTGTTTGGTTGCATGGGTGCAACCCAATAATCCTACAACTAATATTCGACTTCCCTTTCACCTAGATCTCAACTGGGTCTCCACTGGAACTGACATGCATGCATCTAATAATAGTAAATCCTCAGTTGCATGTGAGATCACTCATTATGAATTAAATAATATTTAATTCACTTGATCTCTCACTAGTGTATCTAATAGTTACAATTATCACAACTGAGTTTAACTCGCTTAACTGAGTTCAATTGATTACAACCTGCATTAACTAATGCACCACTACACTTTGAACTCTGTTATAGCTAGAATTACTCTACATGCCTCACCAACTACCCTCAACTTGAAATTCACGAGTTAACTAAGTTTATCACACTCAGCTAACTATTACAAGTTATTTTGAGATTAGATACATTTGATTGTCCATCTTAATTAAGGGATAACTAAAATAGACATGTACCAAATTTAGCCCACACGAGTGTAGGTGCTGCTAAGACCTGTGGTCCCACACTAGTGTAGGTGTTTCTTGGAACACTTGGTCCCACACTAGCATGGGTGCTGAAATTTCTTGTTGAACTTCAACATCCTATCATATTCTCTCTTTTCTTTATCTATAAAAATTCACATATAAAGGAATGGGAACTCACTATGGAGTTAAATTTTGACACTATGGCCTTAAAAAATGCTAGATAATTCTTCTCTTCCTCCATTATTCTCTAAACATACCACCGTTAGATGTTTTTTTTATCAACTATGGAATAAGTAAAATACTAAAGAATGGAACTGCTTCTGCTCCTAGTAGTAGATATTAAACATATATTAATAGTAATTCAGAGGGTTGGGTTTTGAGTTCCTCAACCCTCATTTGTGATACATTTTTGGACCTTCTAGAATCTTATCAAAATTCCACATGTGGCTATCCCAAAATGAGTGATTAATGGGTGGTTAACATGACATCCACTCATACCATAGTGGTTAACAAGGTAGGTGGACTTGTAGGAAGCATAACTTTCAGGTATGAGTTGGGATTGACGTCGTTTTCAAATCGTTGGAAAGGTCTCAATGTGTTTATAACCATCAAGGGTGTGTGTACAAGTTTTGGAAACTGAAACCCAAAAAATACCATTTGATGACATAAAATGGCTCAAGAATTTTCCAAACCCCAATTTGAAATTTGGGACTTACCACTAAAATGGGAATTGAATAGCAATTCCTCTAATTTTCCACCCAAAAAATACCAAGATAGATGAATAATTATATTATCCAAATCACACCTCCCCATTTAGGGTGGATTTGGTCCCAAAGGTAATTACTAAATGACACAAGTGAAATTTTCCTCTAACTTCTCCATAGAGTACCATTTTTATTTTCCTAGAGTTTGTTATTTTAACCCAATCTTACAAAGTTGATGCTTACCCTATCTTGTATTCATGGAATTCTTCTACAAAATCCAAACTCTAGCTAATAATTTGGTGCTAAGTTCTCTGTGGTAAGTAACACCCACTGCTCTTCCTTATCCAACATGGAAGGCTCATAGAGTTTAAAATCCTCCACATTCCCTACTGAGTAAATGTACATGTATGGGGTTAGATTGACTCTGTAAGTGTTATATCCTACCTTCTTCAATACCTTAAAAGGGCCATACTACAAAGCCTTGATATTGTTACCAGGACCCTGTAACCTTTCCTTTAGTTGTAACTAAACTTTGCTCTCCCACTTTGAATGAATTCTTGATTCCGTGTTGATCATGTCTAGCCTTATAATATTCCGATGCCTTCTTCAACATTTATTGCAATTGAAAATTAATTTTCCTAATATTTTGAACACAATTATCTACTCTCAATAGTTCCCTAGTGATTTCTTTCATCACTCCTTCCCTATTTACATATATAATCCATGGGTGAAGGCGGAAAATACCAAAATCAAGTTTCAAAAAGGGAATTACTAGTAGAAGTTGGACTACTTTGCTATAAAAGTGTTGAATATAGATTATATTTTTATTCCAGGTCTTCAAATTATTTTGGTTGTTGTTGGATTTTGTAGCTATGGCCAGTATTCATAAATAATGTTTTATCCCTTCCAATATATGTGATAGTAAATAAAAGAAATGTTCTCCATGTATTCTTCAAAAAGAGGGAAATTTGAATTTATAAATTTGAAATTTTTGGCTCCAAGAATATGAAGTCAGGGCCAACTTATAGAGGGACCCATTTGGCCTCCTAGAAGACTATATAAAAGGTTCTAACTCCTCCTCAAAAAGAAACTCATATCTCTTATTATCTTTTGTTCACATGTGGGGAAGAAACAAACCAAGATTATTTCATGTGAAGATCAAGTTTATGGGCATACCTAATTATTCGAGGTAGACCAAGTTCATTGTACATCAAATTTTCTGAGGCATACCAAATCTATGAGGAAGACCAAAATTCTCTATGGCATAGATGACTAAAATTCCTAATGCTACTTATTTATGTTTAAGCAGGTTTGACTCTAGTTTTGGTTATGGTCAAGTCTGGCCTTATTTCGATTGAAAAAGACTAGATTGTATCTCTTGTTGAGATGAATAATTTCTCTAAGAAAGGGTTGTTGGGTTTTTTCCCAAGTGGGTTTTCCCAGGGTAAAATACTTGTGTCTCTTTTTTGGCTGTCTCCTACTGGAATTTTTGTTTCAACTGTTGAGATCTTTTGTGTAATAATTTTATGATGAATGTGAACACAATAAAGATTAACGTAAGAAATCATAAGAAGTAATTATCATATTATAAGACCTTTGAAAAATAAACATGGTTTCAGAGTTGTGGTGAAGGAGAAACCTTGCGAAAAAAAGCCATTTTGTTTCAAGATATCCTATATGGCTTGTTCCAAAAGAAGAAGAAACATGAGGAATATTCCAAAAAAGGCCAAGATATTCTTTATTGTTTACGACCTTGTTACACCATTTTTTGGTCATCTAACCTATTATTATTAGATGGACCCAAGTACACCATGTAAGACCAATTTTACCCTAAGTAAAATTGCTTTCACTATGAAAATAACTTAGTAAACCACCTTTATTAAGTTCTTTATGGTCAAAACAAGAAACCCCATGAGGAAATATTAAATAAATCTATATTTGTTTGATTTTCCTCAAAGAATAATTAGTTAAACAATATTTTAATTAATATTCCTGGTTATATTTAACCCAAAACAGGGAAATCAATTAGATAAATCATTATTTATCTTATTATTTCCTAAGAATAATTATTTAAACCTTATTCAAATAATATTCTTTGTGGAATATGACTAAATCACCCATAAATAATTAAATAAATCATTATTTATTTGATTATTACTCAACCACATCCTTAAAATGATAAATAAATCATTTATTTATTATTTACAGATAAAGGGATTTGACCCAAGTCAGACTCTTTTTTCCCTCCAACAAATATAATAAAATATTCCATAAAAGTTGGATCTTGATTTGGTTAATAATATTTTAATTATGCACCAATATCTAGACTAACTCAATATTTTTTTATAAATATAAGGGTTTTTCCATTCATTCATTACCTTTTGTTCTCTAAAGATCACTCGGGATCTATACTTTTGGTCTAACTTTGCTCCACCATCATAGTCATATTTTGCTACTATTTTTGTCTGGTTTTTCTACACCATCAAGAGAGGGGAATTTTAGATCTGAAGTGCTGAGGACTTACAAGAACCCATCCCATTGAGGAGAAATAGTAACACCCTTCTGTGTTTTCCTCCCAGGTGCCATTAATACAAAATTCATTCAACATATTCTTGTCTTGTCTATTGGATGCATGGAGTAAATCTTGTTTTTTCTACTGCTTAATGTATTCTAATGCATAGATCTATATTTTTGTAGCATTTATCTTGATCACCTAACTACAGATTTGAGGATATTGGAATCCATATTTTCTGTTAGGGTTGTTTGTTATGCACAGCGAAAGTGGACTTTTTTTGTACGCTTGGAATTAATATTCATACTAACAACTGGCGACTCCACACGGGTTTATGATTACGATCTCTGTCGTTTTTCTGATTCTTGCATATCCAGCTGCTTCAAACCCTAGGAATTCTCTTCAACCTCTTGTTTTTTATTTTCTTGATGTTTTTTTTAACCTATAAAACTCTAAAACATTAAAAATTATAACTTCCGTGTGTTTTCGGACCTATTGCGCAGGTGACAGACATCAGCCGCAGCTGAGACGACACTTTTTTCTGAAATATGCCACCTAGAATGCCGGAAGTGTAGGTCACACTTTTTGGCCCAAAAAATGTGACTTGGACCTTCAGGACGCACCTTTCTACCCAAAAACTGCAACCTCAGCAAGAAACAGGTTAGAAACTGCGACCTATACTTTTTGCGGGAGTTTTTTTGAAAGTTTTCTGGGTTTGTCTGAGCCTCTGTTCAGGGTTGTCTGACCTCTGTCTTTGCCCGTTTTGGACCTGTGATTTTTTTTTTTTTGCTCAACTAAGTGGGAACCTAGCCCCCTAGGGCTTTAGTACCCTCCAATTTTTGTGGAAGAGTTTTTGTTGTTGCAGGTTTTCTGAAATTTCAGAGACTTCAACCATTTTTCAGATCTGATACCTCACCTTCAGATCCACTTCAGATTGGCTATTTATCCATCCAAAACACCTCATTTAGTTTTTTTTGGATTTTCCTCTAGGGTCACCTCCGTTTCGCTCCAGGACATAGCCTTTTTCCACCTCATTTACAACAATATTTCCTCTGATTTGTTGTTGTTTTTTGCACCACTTTCTAGAAGATTTGACCTTTATATTCCTATCCCTCCTGACCTTAGATCTATTGGCTATTTCAGTGTGTTTTGATTATTTTTTCGCCCACCTACAGACTGGTTGTTGAGAGGCCTTCCTCATTGGGTTTAGATTATTGCATTATTAGTTGTTTATTTTCTATTATTTCAGTTTGATATACTGTTATTTGCAGGTTTATTTGCATCTATACAACACACTTTTTATTTTTCTCTATAAATGTCTGGGTTTAAAAATTAAAATTTACACACTTTACACACACACCCTAAGCGAAAAAGGGCTTGGTTAACATCACCAAGAAAAGACTCTAAAAACATTAAAATCAATTGATCCTGCACCTCTCTGCCTTTGTTTCGACATTGTAATCAGTTAATCCTGCACCTCCCTGCCCTTGTTGATCTCTATTTCCTTTGTGCCATGTTTGTGTCGTCATCATTGTGCCACCAAGGCATTTATCTCGGAGACTTCTTGGCCTTCATCCTCAGTTTCCGGTAGAAAGACATAATCCTCCGCGTAGGATTCGAATTAGTCCTCCACCGAGTCTGCACACTGACTCTTCTTCTGGTTCATTGGGTTCTCCTTCTCGTTCCAACCCCAGTTCCCCCCCTTTCACCTTCACCATGTCTGGTGCGGGACCTAATGCTGGTGGTAACCCCAGACCTAATGCTGGGAATACCACTAGTGGGACCACAACAGATACTACCTCAGCCGCGCCCTTGCTCCCCTACATGGTAGGCCTCAACCTTCTCAATTTAGACCAATTAATAAATGACCATATACACTATGATGTTGCTTGGCCTGCTATGCCAACCAAGCTCCCTTCTGACATGCCCAAGTTTGAAGGTCTTGCTGGTGAAGATCCTACAAATCATGTTTGATCTTTCCACATGCGGTGTTCATCTAACTCCATTACCAATGACTCTATCTGTCTTCGGTTGTTCCAATGTACGCTTACTGGTGAAGCTTCTAAGTGTTATGTTGATCAGGCCACTTCCTCTCATACCACCTTTCCGACTCTTGCCCGGGGTTTTCTATCTCACTTCCAGCTTCCCCTTCGTTATGAAACTAGTATCGAAATCTTGACTTATTTCCATCAATCATCTGTGACCTGCCTATCCGACCATGTCCAGGAATGGTGGAGAATAAAGAGCCTATGTCGAGCCCCTAACTTTGAAGACCATGTCTACATGGATTGGTTCGTTAGATATCTCTTGCCACCTATCGGGAAAGATGTCGCATCGCACTTTCCTCAAATCAAAGAACCACTCTCCAAATTGCGTTAAAATATGACCTAATCTACGCTTAGATGGGTTATGTTTATACCGTTCTACCTGATATTCCTAGACTCGGTGGTGCCAATGCACTGGGGGAATCTCACGCTATCGACGGTATTGTTGGAGCTCTCTCTAATCCATACGCTCAACCTCCTATGGGCTATGGCTTTCCTTAGGGGGGGGCCAGCACCTCCTGCACTTTTACCCCTCTCGGTAGCATGTATCCAGGATATGGCATGCCTCCTCTTTTTTCCCAACCTCCTATTTACCACACTGTTACCCAACGTCCTTATTATCCATATCCACAGCCTGGTTCTCCAGCTCCTCCAACATTAGCACCTCTGCCTCCCTTGCCTTCCCAACCCCTGCAACAGTAGCCATCGCCCCCTCAGGAGCAGGTGTACGCACAGCAGGGCACGACTAATCCTCCTCCTTCCAAAAAGAAGAGGAAAGGCACTCAAAAGAAATATGCCTCTGGTAAACTTGGACCTAATCAAGGTAATGCTCCTAACACTACTAACAAGCAATAGGGTACTCAACCCAAGCAGGATAGGCCCGTTCGCACGAACAAGCCTTGTTATTTTTGTGGTGTTTTTGGTCGTTACACACATGATTGTCATCTTTTGCCACAGATGCAGCAGATGTGGGAGTATCAAGAAACATTGCGAGGACAAAAAGCCTCCCCTTCCGTCCCTCCCAATTTTGTGCCTAGTCAGCCGGTTGTGCTTACTAATCCTTTCCCTCAACAAGGATTTGTGGCTACCCAACCACCTAAAGGTCAGGCGGCCACTCAACATTTTCCATCTTGTTAGGTCTCTGTAGTTTTCAAGATTGGAAAGTACAAACGCTGTAGAGCCTACATCAAAACCACTTTGGAATCAAAGGATCTAGCCATCCTAGATTCAGAGAGGGATCTCTCTATATAAGTGTTTTCAAAGATATGATCTTTAAGGCTTATGATATGATATTAGGCTAATTATAAAGCACAAGGGTTTTTGTTGTTTTGGTTGGGATGAATATCATCAAAATTAAGGAATTATTTTTGAGGGGTAAAGGTGTGAGTAGGTTGAAAATGGTTCAGCTGATAAGATAGTAAGAAACAGTGTCAATCCATTGGGCTATGGAGTCACAAAAGGGTTTAATTGGACAACAGGTTTCAAGAGTGGTCTATGGGGCAAGTCATCTATGTCAAAAGATATCTTTACGTTGATTTATGGAATGAAACATTAAGAAGTGGTGAAAGAAGCACACATATAAGAAAACAAAGAGAAACTTAAGATCAAGTACGGACATTTAACCTAGCCTGCTTTCAACATACTCAAAGGAAAGACACAAAGCAACCTAAGATCAGGTAAGTACTTTTTAAACTAGCTTGCTTTTGATATACTTTTTAAAGGAAAACATTAAAAAACAAAGAATAGATTAAGATCAAGTAAAGACTTTTAACTTAGCCTTCTTTCAGCATATTCTCAAAGGGAAACATTCATGATGAACATAAAAAGTAGTCTAAGATCAGGTAAGTACTTTTAAACTAACCTGCTTTTGAAATACTCTTTAGGAAATTTTCAAAGAAGCTGTTGGAGATAAACTAGAGGACAGGGCTAACCATAAACCTCTCTAGTTCAACTTTAATTAGCAGAATTTCAAGAAAATTCAAAGACAATATATCAAGTTGTACTCAGGAAACATGGGCTTACCAACACTTCACTGGTTATACTCTATTGAATTATCTTCAAATACACAATTAGTAGAAAACATAAATATAAAGATTTATCAGTGAGATTTAGGGTACTTGACAGTAAATCCTAATCTATATTTGTTGTTATTTATCAGAGAAGATGGACAATATGGAAAAAATGAGAAAAATAACAATTTACAATAAGAAAAAAATCACCATTGATGTAGACTAGGATCCCATAAATCAGCTTGTATATTTGATGTCCAAACTAGTTACAATCTTTAAGTCCAGTGGGTCTTTACAGCTTCAAACTTCTCATCTCAGCCTATCTTTCTTCTATTACAAACGGAGCTTCAGTAGCCTCAATAGCTATTTACAATCAATGAGTATTCGAAGACCAACCCTCATACTGTCTTCTAGAGAAGTATTTATAGAAGAATGAGGAGGTTGAGTAAAAAGAAGTGTTATTTGTTCAATTAATATAGAGTAAGTGCTTCTCGAGCTTTGAAGGGAAAAATGGAGAAGTTTTCAAATGTTTTAACTCTGCTAATTGATTATTATAGTAAATTTCATCAACTTTAGTCACTTTTGTTGACTTTGGAGGCCTTTGGTAGGCTGGCAATTAATTCTGAGCTGTCTTTGACAAAATATCTCTGACTATGCATTTACTGTGTATTATTTCGAGGTAAAAAGGCCTGTAGGTGGAATTTTGAGAAGTAATTGCCTCAATGATGTGGCATTTGGAGGCTCTTTTTGTTGATTTGTCAACTTCAGTGGCGTTAAACACTGATTATGCCCTAATACTAATTTTAGGCCTTTGTAATCATCTTTGGAGTCTTAAAACTTTATGTTGATTGTATTCACTGTCAAATATCCCTTTTTCTTTGGCTTTCGGTCTTCATTGTCAGGTTAAGCTCCTTAATCTTCTATCTTTATGTATTTAACCCCTTATCTTTAAATATTTGTTGAATTTCCCTTTAAACTATGTTTTTTCCCTTAAATTGTCGGATTAAACCTTTTGATCTTCAAATTTGCACATTAATCCCATATGTCTTAAATCTTGATACTCTTTACCGATCTTCATTAACTTAATTTGTTCACAGATGGTCTGCGCTGGAGGGTTTTAGTTGTGAAACCAATGCTCAACGAAACATTGATTAAATCATGAAATTCAACCCCCTTTTCTTTTGATCGGGCTCTAAGGATCGCCACCCTCAGCCACTATCCATTTATGGATTGTAAGAGGGCTTTCAACCCAAAAACTGCCATCAAACTTGCAAAAATCCGATAAAACATGTTATTAAAACCCTGCGGGGGAGGAAAATACTACTTGTAGTGGCTGGTGGAGGTAGAGGTGCATATGCAGAGGGGTGGAGGAGGTTTCATGGAGAAAAAACCCATGAAAACCAGTTTAAAAACTGTATTTGGTGCGAAAGTGGGCATAGTGGTTTTACGAAAACCGTTGGTGGTTTTCGTGTAGCAAATGGGTGGTAAGTGGTTTTTGTTTGATTGAACACAATTCAATCATCACGCGACACCTGTCCCTTACGAAAGTGACGGTTTTTCATGATTTTGGTGATTTAAACCCCGGACGGAGAAATAGCACGATATTGCATATGTGTTGTCAGATGGGAAGGGGCAGATCCGACAGTGTGAAGAGGAAAGCGATGGAAAGGGGCGCGGGCGGGAGTGTTAGTGGGAGACAGGTGGCAGCAAGAGATTGGTAGGGCGTTTGAATAGTGGATGGTAGGCCTAGAGAGGTTGGGATGTTGGGTTTAAAGGAGAGCTGTTGGATCTCATAGATCGATGGCAAAGAGTGTTTGTGAGGATGACAGATAGAAAGGCTTCGGGTGGATGAAGGATAGGAGGGGAGCCACGAAAGCCGTTGATCTTTAAAGATCAATTGTTGGGATTGTTTTGTGGAGTGACAAGGCGGGGATAAGGGAAAAGAAGGAAAGGAAGGAGGGGAACAGCGGGGGTGAATTACGGCTGTCAGATCACATGGATCTACGGTTAAGATCCATCGTGGCTTGACAAAGGTAACGGGGGAAAATACAAGGGAAATTTTTCTTTATAAGGGGAGCGGGGAGAAAACAAAAGGTAAGGGAAGGGGCTAGGGATTAGGAAAAAGGTGCGGTCCTATGGGAGAACACAGAACTGGGGCCAAGGGAAGAGGGGATGGGAGAGAAAAGTTTTAAGTGCCCAGTTGCGGGGCTGGGTCACATGAAGGAAAATGAGCTGGGGGCTAAGCCGGAAGGGGCTTAAAAAATCCAAAGTTTTAATATGAAAAAAATGCTTAAAATGAAGCCTTTTCAGGTGTTTTTTAGTGTTCCGATAGGAAAAATAGGAGTTTTTAAACCATAAAGAAGGATTTTTTATGAGTTTAAAAGGGATTTCGAAGGTTTTTTGGGATAATGAGGGTAAAATGGGAAGATAAAAGGGGATTTTTCAAAGGGAAATGGAGGATAAAAAAGGGAAAAAATGAGTGAAAAAGGCTTAGTAAATGATGGAACATGGCCTAAAAGCAACTTATTTTGGATATCAACAGGGTTTCTTGGTGAAATTATGAATGAAACAATAGTGAAGATTATCTTTTGGTTTTGAAAGCATCAGAAGACTTCAAGAATGAGAAATTTCCTATGAAAATAATCTCTTGAAGGCTTAAGACTTGTTTTAGCCATCATTTTCTATGACAAAAATTTATTGATGGCTAACACATCTGGTACCCCTGATTACCAGATCCTCATGATGAACTCTGACCAACCTGTTATCATTGACCTCAACCTTTAGACTCGGTCCCGTCAGTACACCAAGCCTCTTGCTACGTCTGTCCCCGAGCCACCTCCTTCAGTTTTTACAGAGCCTCTTTCAACACCTAATGGTTCCTTAAAGATCCCTCAAACTAAGGCAGAGGTTCATACCAAGATCCCTAAGGGACCACTACACCGAAATTCTACTTCTAGCAAATCTGCCCATTCGTATAGTATAGCAGATGATTTGGCACAATCTCCTGCTGCCATCTCAATGCTGGAACTCCTCCAGTCGTGCCCTTCACAACAAAAATATCTACTATCTGCCATGGGCGCTGTAGATCCTGCCGATGATCGCTTGATCGTATTCGATGCTGACCAGTCAGAACATTTTCCTCTTCCTGCTTCTGTCACCTTCCAAATCCTAGTCAAAATCCGGAACGCCAACGTTTCCCGATGTATCATTTATGAGGGGGCATCCACCTGTGTGCTGTCCGCTTCAGTTTGGAAGCAACTCGGATAACCTGATTTGGCTCCTTCCACGATCACTCTCCGAGCATGGGATGGCCACGCCTTCCAGACCATTGGTCTGTTTCACAATTTTCCTATTACTCTTGTGGGCAAGATTGTTTGCATTGACGTAGAAGTCATTGATTCCCCCTTAGATTACAACATTATATTGGGTCGTAGCTACACCTATGCGATGTCTATTGTCCCATCTGCGGTTCACCGCAAGATGTACTTCCCTCATAATGGAAAGATAGTCACCACCGACTAGTTGACATATTACGAACTGAAGTCTTAGACCTCCCCTGAGTCCATCATCTCTTCGATGGCCAATAAGCAAACCGTTGATCCTATGACCAGTGTCTCACCTTGAGTCTACAAAGACTCCTCTTTGCTTGGTACTTTCCCTGGTCTCCCTCGTACTGTCTCTGATCCCAGCTCATCGAATGTTTGCATGATGCAATCGTCTCGGGCTGCCCTCAAGCGGCCCGCTTCGGCAAGTCAGCAACCTCGCCCTCCACAGCCTACTCCTAGCCCTTCGATTCAGCCTTCTAGACTTCCTCCTCCTAGCCCTTCACCTACAACTGGTATCCATGAGCCTCTCTATCCTCCTGGAATGGTTCCTCCTGGCCTTAACCATCTTAGAGCCGTCCTGCCTGGCCATTACCCCTCTAGTCAGATACCGTTCCCAGCTCCCCCTCCAGGAGTGTACATAGTACCTGTCATGGCTACCATCTCTCTCCTCAACCTGACCCTGGGGATTCTTGTGTGGTACCTTGATCCCCCAGTCGCTACCCCGCCTGGTCAACCAAAACCTTATCTTTCTTTGACCCCGGTTCAACCGGTCCCTATGACTTATCCCACTGTTACGGTGCCTCAGCCACCTCAACAGTAACCATTTCTTATTGCGACCACTTTGGGTAAGAAGGGAAAAGATTGCAAGGAGGCAACCAAAGACAAGGCTACCTCGAAAAACCTTGCCCCTCCTCGGCCGCCAAAGCATACTATCCAATGTGCTTTGTGTGATGTTGTCAGTCATGCCACCCATACTTTTTCAGAGTTGCCTCACCTCAAGCCCATGGTCAACGAAGAGTTTCTGGAGTCTGATATCCCAGAGGTATATGTCACTATACCTGATTCAGTCTTGAAACCCCAGTATTTGCACACAAATCACCCTTGTGCTTTGTGTGATTTCCATGGCCACTATACTTACCTCTGTCCCTGCCTCGAGGACTTCCGCAGCTCTCTAGCGGAAGTTCGCCAATTGGAGGCCAAGCGCAACGAGTCCACCACTCCCTTATTTGCACATTTTGCTTCAACATAACCAAAGGGCACATCCATTCCCATATACATTCCCCCTCCAGATGTCGAAATGATAGAGTCTTCAGCCACTGTCCACTACCTGTCATCATCTATAAGATCCTTGGTGGAAGGCCCCCCTGGGCCTTCCCCTTCTGTTTCGCCTGACCTCCATTCAGCGATAACCTTGGGCTCAACATCAGTGGATCCTTCATCTACTTTTTTTTCTGTCACCCCTTTTGACGATGTGCATGTGAACCTCTCTTCTCATGATGATGAGTCAGGTAGCTTTGCCATGTCAGGTGGTTTTTCTTCCACCAGTCACCCCATATTCTATTACAATGATGACATTTTGGAAGGAATCACCACCCCTGAATTTATCTATCCCCCCTTACATCGAACCCATGCATTCAAACCACATACACCTTATGGTCATTACATTGAAACCCAATGTTTGGGTAAGGGAGCACCCATATTTGAGAGACCAGGAGAATAAATTCTCCACAACTCTCCTAGTGTATCTGGTCGTGTCGACTCTAGTACCATTATTCTTCTGCATTTAGAAGAACCTATAGAGTCCCATATCACTTCAAATCACTCTAGGGATGATACCCCTCATCGTTCCTTCATCTTACATCAATAGCCCAGCCCCTTCGACATTGTTGTTGACTAACCTATGAGTTTTCTAGGAGAGCACCAATTCATTATCTCCAAATCCTCTCTTTGAGATAGTGACACCATGTAAACTTAAAGTCCAACTTGGAAACTTAAAGTCCATTTGATTCATATATGCACTACCAAAAGAGATTGGTAATCCTCCATTCCATTTCTCAAACAGCATAACCCTAATGAAAATAAATGGCGCACCACATCATTAAAATGTGTTAGATTCCCCTTTTTCTAAATACATTTTGGCATGACCACAACATGCTTGGGGGAACCTATGCCCCTCAACCATAAAAATCCCAGATCTCAGCCAAAAACAGCACTGAAACCCCCTTTCTCTGACAGGTTGCACTTTTCAGGTCATTTACTGGGACAAGTCATAGTTTTCTACCTAGTACCTGCTACCCAGGTCACAGAACAAAACCCTTAAAGTGTGACCTGGCTTGTTCATGAGCTCTTGGGACCTAAATTGAACTTTCAATCCACTGAAATGAAAGAGTAGGGTTAGGCCTCTTACATGCAACTGACAGATCTCGATTCCAATGGATGGTTTTTCCGCTACACTCACCGCAATATTTAGGGCCTTCTCTCCTCTCTACATTCACCATAGCTCCACATGAAAATGAGTGAATTTGGAGGGAAAATGCCTTATTAAAAGCAGACCTTGATTTTTCTTTCGCCTATTGTGGCCAAACTGTAGCTCAGTTTGATGAACCGTCTGTACTGTTGGAAAGCTCTCATTGAGCCCTCAAATGGGTATCTATTAGTTTTTAGTGATTTGATACTTCACCACGACACTTTTTATCCAAGAAGCGTCACTTCACCCCTCTTCAAAATAAAATTTCTTCACTTGCAACACTCGTATTGGGGACACCACTTTGCCTCCATACTTGTCCACGCCCGTGTCAATTTTCGTCATGAGTTACCATCTTGTACTCATGTTTCTATGGTCCCCCATTGGACCTTTACTGTGTGGCAACACCATCGATTCGCCCTTGTTTAGAGCATCTTAATTGAGTCATCATCGCATTCATGGAGTCTATCCCGAGTCCCTTTGTATCCCACTATAGTCCTCCATCCTTCGTTTCTTGGTCCCTCTCTCGTGTCGCACATTATGGCCTCCAGTCCCATTGTCCCTATCCCTCATGATATTGTGTCAGTCGCTACTAGGTCATCCATTCCCTTTATGCTCTAACAAGGGAAGTCGTCCGTCCGCTACTTAGTACACCCACCCCCCCCCCCCCCCCCATTTCATCATCACCCCTGGTGTCCGTCTGTTATTCGCTTTACTATTTTCTCTCATGCCGTAGTTGAGGACCCCTTATTACCTCACCTATAACGGACCTCCTTCTGTCGACATCAGATCATTTATTCCAGAAGATAGGTCTAGAGGGTGGTGTACCTTGGTTCTAGCTTCCACTCTTGTTCGGTGCCTCAGATCAGGAAAAGGGACTCCTTATAGCCCTTTGACTTTATTGTTTCTCAGCTCTAGCTCCTTTCATCATGATCGAGATCCGTATACTCAATGGTTCAGTGATGCAGTAGATTGGACCGGTGATTCTTGGGTGTGTGTGCGATGTCTCAACCCTCATGAGGGGGTGGCCCTACAGGTAGCCCCCCACATGCCCAAAGGACCTCTTCTTTTCAGCCTTCGATGTAGCTCCATAGATTTGATGATGTCAGCCTTAGCCGCTTGCAACGCCTTTTTGATTGCATGTATGAGTCAAATTTTCAGGGTCCTTTCCTGTTTACAGGGGCATCTGGGTTATATTTGTATCTCATGTACTCAGATATTATTGTGTAAGTCCTGGCTGTTATCCCAGGCACACTATGTATGTGGGATTCATTATCATGTTGTTTGTCTGGCTCATGTTTATGCCAGCATGTACTAATTTTTTTCAATCCCTCGTTTACTGGACACATTATTCTTTTTACTTTGTCTCGGTGGGCATAGGTATGCCTCCCCCGCCGCTTATAGCACAGGTACTCACTCATAAAAGATACTTTTCGCACCTATAAGTCTCGCCTCCTCAGGGTCTAGTCCTCTCAGCACTTTATTCTACCTCATATTTCTCTCTCTGAATTCCCCTTCTGTGTCTAGTGATTGAGTTCTTACAACGTACTTCGGTCATACGATTAGCTCCTAACACTCGCACGCTGGGGGGAAATCTGTTACACCATTTTTCAGTCATCTAACCTATTATTATTAGATGGACCCAAGTACACCTTGTAAGACCAATTTTACCCTAAGTAAAATTGCTTTCACTATGAAAATAACTTAGTAAACCACCTTTATTAAGTTCTTTATGGTGTAAACAGGAAACCCCATGAGGAAATATTAAATAAATCTATATTTGTTTGATTTTCCTCAAAGAATAATTAGTTAAACAATAGTTTCATTAATATTTCTAGTTATATTTAACCCAAAACAGGGAAATTAATTAGATAAATCATTATTTATCTTATTATTTCCTAAGAATAATTATTTAAACCTTATTTAAATAATATTCTTTGTTGAATATGACTAAATCACCCATAAATAATTAAATAAATCATTATTTATTTGATTATTACTCAACCACGTCCTTAAAATGATAAATAAATCATTTATTTATTTATTATTTACAAATAAAGGGATTTGACCCAAGTCAAATTCCTTTTTCCCTCCAACAAATATAATAAAATATTCCATAAAAGTTGGATCTTGATTTGGTTAATAATATTTTAATTATGTACCAATATCTAGACTAACTCAATATTTTGTTATAAATAGAAGGGTTTTTCCATTCATTCATTACCTTTTGTTGCCTAAAGATCACTCTGGATCTATACTTTTGGTCTGACTTCGATCCACCATCATAGTCATATTTTGCTACCATTTTTGTCTGGGTTTTCTACACCATCAAGAGAGAGGAATTTTAGATCTGAAGTGCTGAGGACTTACAAGAACCCATCCTATTGAGGAGAACTGGTAACACCCTTCTGAGTTTTCCTCCCAGGTGCCATTAATACAAAATTCATTCAACATATTCTTGTCTTGTCTATTGGATGCATGGAGTAAATCTTATTTTTCTACTGCTTAATGTCTTCTAATGCATAGATCTATATTTTTGGAGCATTTATCTTGATCACCTAACTACAAATCTGAGGATATTGGTAGCCATCTTTGCTGTTAGGGTTGTTTGTTATGCACAACTAAAGTGGTATTTTTTCGCACGCTTGGAATTAAGATTCATACTAACAGACCTAGAAAATATACCCTTTATTTTTCCATAGAGAACAAGTCAATGATGAAATCATTTGATAATTAAAAGAAGGAGAACAAATTTATCAATTGTTCAGGCTAATAATTTGTTGTGTCAAGAGAAAGGGTCAAATTCCTAATTAGAGTTTGAAAATACCTTAGTCAAATTGAAGGGAGGTTGAAAAGACTTAGGACATGTGTAGAAAAGACTAAGGCTAGGTTGCTAGCTTTGTAAAAGGATAAAATTTCTCAAGGGTGATAGTATCCAAGGCCAAAGAACTTCAAAATGCGAATAGAAATAGTCCAAAGTTCCTTAATTAAAATTAATTCAAATTATATTAGTCAAAAGGTAAGAAAGCTAAGAATAATAGAGAAATAGTTCCAAAACACCAATGAAGTAGTCCTTCTATGTGAAATATGATAAATATTGTCTACAAAAAGAGTATTCAATGATTGAAAAGTGTATTCAAGTCACTCTTATAATCCATCTAATTAATGCCTTGTAGACTACTGAAGTTGTAATTTGAATTGTTAAAATCTTGCTTGATTCAATACCTATGAAGAACCATTTCAATTGAAGTATGTTTTTTTGCCTCAAGTAATATGGAAGTCCTACAATATTTTATTTTTTTGATACCATCAATAAGAGGTAGAGGATCATTATGCATTCACTTGGATTTCTTTTTTTTCTTGATACCATAACTGTGTTGACAACTTCATGACCAAGGCATGAAAATCAATGGCACATTATTATCCTCTTATGGTTCGAATGAATTTTCCTATTTGTATCGACTATGATAAGAAAATTTTCACATGACAAATTTGATGGTCTTACTTTTTCCTTAGGAGACCTAAAGAATAAGGTTCTTGCAAGTTGTTGTTTAGGATCTTGTGTACTATCAATCTATTGATGTAGAAGATGCACCTGCTAATTTGTAGCTTCAAGAAGTAATGTCATCATCACATGTTTGATTATGGATTATAGTTACTAAAGGCAAGGTGTGTTGAGATTATAAGATATGTTTTCAAAAGTAGAAGTATTTCTTTTAAGTTTTAGACTTTAATGCTATATACCTTATATGATTGAATTAGTATATCGCAAATATTTCCTTCAAGTATTTGGGAAAATGATTAGTTTCATTTCATTCAAGAAGGTTTCTCCAAAATTAGAAGGAGTTGAGAATAAGAGTCATAAAAATTTCACTGTGAGGACTTATTGGAAAATATAATAGTCCTAGGGTTTATAAACTCTAGGTAAATCTTGAAATATATGATTAAGAAATTCCAAGAATTTGTGGACAAAATCCTAGACCCAAAGTATTGAAAGACGTTGATTCTGATGAATGAATAAACCCTAGCTCATGCATGGAAGGAAAGGAATCATGGTTGATGACGAGGAAAAGGATGATGAGTTTGTAGATGGATTTCATTGATTTCTACTAAGAAGACAAGGATCAAGAGGGATATGAAAAATTCCCTTAAATCATCAAATATAAGTACTTAATATCTCTTCCTTGATTATTATTGTTTTTCTATTAGTTAGCCTCTTATCTTTGTTTCTTTTTGTGTTATAATCCTTCTTCCATGGATTCCTAATGAAGTTTTCTGGTACATAATAAAGGATACCAAGGCTTTGGAAAAAGATGAAAGATTTGGCAAATATTATGGCAAGAGGATTTCCTCATTAAGAATAATTTGTGTTAAATAGGGAGAAATAATAATATACTAGATGTCCAGATGAGCTTCCAGTGCAAAGAGAATAGATTGTCAAGACAACAAGTTTCGAAGAAAGATGTATATGTAGATTGTGACAAGACTTCAAGGGAAGTTAGTGTTGACTTCCAAGGGGATCTACAAGAATTAACATGGAAAATATGGAAATATAGAGAAGTTTAAAGAAATATTCATGAAAATTATCCTAGTAAGAGGGAAAAGACTGTAACACCCTCCTCCCACATCTACCCAAGTAACCGATCTACTAGGGTAAACATGTGAGGAAGAGTTACTATGATCTGATTCAACCTCCTAGGTCACCTTAAGGAAGTGGAATCGACACCACACAACAACACATACCTTCTGCACATGCTACAGGATACCCAGGAGCCATCCCAAACTTCCAAGAGGCTAGCCCCTTATCCAACCTGACCTTTTCATTCATAAGTCCCCAAGTCACTCCCTTGACATGGGAAATAGTGTGAGTAGAAACCTCTAGTTGCATGCACAACATGGATATGCATGCAACTGGGGACTTTTCCTAGTATTTTTGCGCCCGCGACCTCAATTTCTGTGCCACGTTTTTAAGCCTAGGGCTCAGGTATTTTCCCAAAACTCCATGACAATTTCAAAAATTAAAGATAACAGTGGAATAATGATGTAAATGCAAACAATTTAACCAGGACTTGATTGGACCGCTACTAACCATGACAATAATTTTTTCAAACATGTCACAAATATGTAATCTACAGGTTCAAACAATAGATCTGAGCATAAGGGTCTCATACTTGTATGAGAATCCATTAGAAGAATTTTTTTCTCATCACATTAACCAAATTATCATCTATTTGGCCATGAATACATTTTTCACTCATTTAAAAATCAAAACATGATGAGGGACATACATCATTACTCACATAAAACACATTCATAACCAACATATAGACCATAGAAATGAAAAGCGTAGAACAACCATTTAAGCCACATAATATCAAGAATATTTACCCATCAATACAAGAGGAAAATAACTCTTATTTCCATAATAAAAATGCAACCAAGTTTGGTACTTCCACGTTCCACCAGACCATAGACATGGCTAAGCCAAATCTCTCTTTAGCCAATCACCCTTGTGCCATATTCCAAGCATGAATGTGGGATCTCATAAAACTCATCAATCAAAACCAAACCAGGGTGTCCAGAGGCCAAACCACATCAACCCTCAACCTGTGGTTCCACCTTATGGTCAAAAATCACTAACCATAATCAGCTTGGCCTCTACCTAAGCTGTCCAAGGCTCTAGAGCGTTTGTTCCAACTAGGGATTCCAGGACTAGTAACACAACCCACAACTGCCGTCAGGCTTCTGGAGCGTTTTTCTAGCCAAGGATTCCAGGACTAGTAAATCAACCCACCAAGGGCTTCTCGAGTGTTTTTGAAACCAAGGCTTCGAGGAATAGTGACTCAACCCAAGCTGTTATAGGGCTTCTAGAGAATTTTTCCAACCAAGGCTTCCAGGAACTAATAACTCAACCCACAACCAAAGGCACATGAAAACCAACCAGAAGAAGAAAAAAATTAAAAAAAATAAAAAAAATAAAAAAAAAATGAAATGAACCCACAACACCATGGCTATCCAGGAAATGGCAAGGCTAGGAAAATCCACTATCAATCTAGGAAATCCTCCATGCTAATGAAATATCATGACTAAGAAACCACATGCATATGCAATGCATGCCAAAAATAGTGAGGAAAACATACATGCAACTCGGTACCTGCAAGCAAAACTCGCTATAAATTTTTATCCTGATGTCCTCTTGCACTTTTCTACTCTTCCTTTGCCCTATTTATCTAAAAATCCAAGTATTACATACTCTCCAAGAGTTCTCCAAGAAACTATAAGTGTCCAAGAGTATGAGACAGAGAGAGAGAAAGTAAGAGCTCCAAAACTGAACTGATCCTCAGAATCCTTTTTATTAATGATTCCTATAATTCCTATAATTTTAAATTATTTTCCATTATTTTCCTCCTCACATGAAACATGTGACCTTTCACCTTCCTTTTATCTTATTTTCCATTATAGTCATAAATAAATGCCAATAAATGCCACTTTTCCTTTCCAAAGCCTCAACCATTGCCTTTGCCAATTTCCATAGCCATAATAAACCATATGAACAACCACATTAGGATTTTTTTCCCAACATTCACATTGGAATAGGTGTCCCATGACCATGGTTATTATTTTTCTTTTAATAAGTTTTATTACATGGAATTTTAGCTAGGGTTGTTACAGAACCTCCCCCCCCCTGGGGAACATCGTCCTTGGTGTTCAATGACAATAAAACACACAAGAATGTTGTAAGCACAACATACTTCCCATGGAGCTTTATAACTTAGATCGTTGCAGTATTTAAAATGATAAACCTATTGAGAAGCAAACCAACATGAAAACATAACAACATGATAACATCGAAATGACGTGACATCCATACTGCTTATTGGAGCTTTATAACATAACTCATAGGGGTATTTACATCCATATGCATATGTGCATATACCAAAACATCAAACCAACATATACCAAAAAAATATAACAAAAAACATGCTTGTTAACACTAGAAAATCGTACAACAGAAGATGACATTAATTAATGTCAAGCCAAAGGATTTACAGGGCAGGAACACATTATAGAATCAAGAAAGTATTTAAAATCTCTAAGGTTTTGAGAAAATCAGATTTGAACTAGTCTTAAATGCTAAATTGCGTGCTTAATCCTTCGATAAGGGTGCCTTCTGCGCGCCTTTTTGCCCGATAAGCTTCCTAGAAATGGAAAAATGTCACTTTCCAGGACCACACAAAGCAAAGGATAGTTACTCCTTATATGAAGCCACCTAAGGACAGCCACCAATGCCTCCTTAGACACTATGTGAGCACACAAAGGAATATTTGGAGCACACAATGGAATCATACCTCTCCCTTGGGTCACCATCCATCATGTACCAAGGGAGGGAAGGAGGATTTGAAATCCCCTATATAAAGCCACCAAGAGATGAAGAAGGGGTGATCAAATTGTTATGCTGGCCAAAATTGCCCAAGAAATACCAGTAGTGTGTGACCCGGAGCTGGAGATAGAGGGGACTCGATTTTTGGCCACCCAACAATCCTAGTCCATCACAAAGGAGAGAGAGGGAGACTGAATCAGAGGCAGAGCTTGGAAAACAACATCCTTGCATCGGGACCTAGAACCATTTTCTAGGGGCCCTTTTGCAAGTGGGTAAAATTTATTCTCCATATCAAAAGTTTAATAAGAAGAGGCCTTGAGCCATCGTTTGCATTATTATCCTTTTGACTCTCTTCAATAGCTTTCATATATTTGTGTTTTAGTTTTTAGTTTACTTTGAACATACATTCACATATTTTTTCCTCTAGACTATATGCTTTTGAGCTCCACCACTTTCTGCCTATTACCAATAGTTTATAGGGGTAGACCACACTCCTTAAACTGGTGCGATTTCGTACACCCGTGCATCAAATCCACCACAACAGGATTGGCGACTCTACTAACGGTTTACAAGTTTATGTGGTTGTGCCATCTCTTACAGGAGACCTTTGTCTACACTAGAGAGTGGAGTTGATATTACTCTGATCCATCTTACTGTCCCTAGATTCACTTGGAGTGACAGACTGAAGAAGGCAGCTCCTAATATTTTTACTTGTAGGATTTTTGCGCACAGTTTCTTCTCACAGACGCGCAGTGCGCGCATTCAGGACTGACCTGGGCGCAGGAAAGCGCACCTGTCAGAGCCTTTTCCACGCAAATTATAGAATGAGATTTTTCTCCCTATATTCTGCATTTTTCTTCTTGTAAGTGTGTTGGGCGTCCCCTAATGTATCTGCTAGCACTTGTGTTGATACCCCATAGCTTCTGATAACTTACTTTTTGCTGCCTTCTGTAGGCTTAGAGTTAGTTTTCCTTTAAGTTGGTTTTTCTCAAAAATATTCACATAGTTTAAGTAGGGGGAAAATTAACCATTTCATTCCAAATGATTTGTGTTTTTCAAATTATGGTATGCACACTTAGATTAACTAGTCCAAGTAAGTGGCCCAAGACCATGCATTCTTAGCTAGTTTTATTTTCTAGTGTAGAAATTGTTTAGTTTAGTTAAATTTTTGCATTAGGAATTGTGGGACTAGGATCGATTTGTCGACTAGAGCAAGTAATCTCTGCTACCTTTGCACCATTCGGTGATCCTAGGTAAGCATATGAACACTCTATATTTAAAATTCGCCATCTCCCTTTAGTTAGTCACATAGATTAACTAGGAAAATTTAAAAGCGGCCCTTTATCCACAAATGTTTTCCATTTGAGCCAGGAATAACATCACATAGTTTAACTAGGGGAATTTTGTAAAGGATCACCAATATCCATATGTTAAAAATATGACATTATTCACCATATGCTCACACACACTCACCCACTAATCAAAGGAAGACACCTAAAACTAACTTAACCAAACTCACTAAATTCTCCCCACAGGGGCCACAAAAGAATTTACAGTTTAAGCTAGGATCAAGGGGGTAGTCATCCAATAATTTTCCTTGATCATACTTCATATTAAAACATAGAAGTTGTGTATTTAGGGAGCTTCAAATCCACCTATCAGCCCATGGCAAAGAAAACCCGAGCGCGGCAGAGACCCGATTCAGAGGGGGTTAGGCTTAGGCACAGTGTGTGCGGTATCAGTTGGGGCTACCTGACCCGGCTGATACTCCGTACTGTTAGCTGGCTACCAAGAAGCCCAAGACTCGAACAATCACGTGGGATGGTGGTTCTTAGTGGCAAAAAACTAGGGCATCCTTTACCCTATAGGTGACGGTGCAGGCAAGCGCCAGACCATCTACGCTTACCTTCGTGGATTCTCTTCGGCTGACTGGGGGCGTCTCCAGCTCTTACGGGACGTTGTGCTAGCACTCGCAAGAAATATTCTCAAGGCCCAGTTACTTTTGAGTGTGTGAGGATGCATAGGTCTTCTAGGATTTTGAGTATCATGCGCAAACAAAAAAAAAACCATCTTTTTCGCTTAATTGATCACATAGATTAAGTTAAAGGGAAAATTCATTTCATTTTCTCTTTGTTTTATGTATGTGGCCATAAATTTGTTGTGATCTTAGAATCTATCCTCTCAAAGTTTTCCAAAACCTAACCTGGTCAACACTCAAACAGTCCCAACGGAACCTTGTCAATCCAGGCATATTTTGAACCTCCCCCCATTACAAGGAGGGGTTCCAGGTCTTTCGCCATTCAAGCATAAAAGATGGAACATTGCCACCATCATTGGTCCATCCTTCATCGAAGCAACCATAGTTGGGAACCCTAGTCAGTCTCCCAACGCCACACCACACACCACTCCTCCCTCGACCCCTGGGGGGCAGAGGAGTGCGTCCCATTCGGGAAGCCAGCTGAACACACATCAGGGTACATCATAGAATAACCCTCTTTCTAACCAAAAATTTGTGTCTTCACACGTTGCAATGGCATAAACCTCCCAGTCACCTTTCTTAGTAGCGTTGAATCTACCTGATTTAACCAAGCTAATGAATGACCCCATCGCACACGATCCATCATGGCCTCCCATGCCCACGAAGCTCCCTTCGGATATACCAAAGTTTGAAGGCAAGCAAGTGGAAGAACTAGGTAATCATGTAATGACCTTTCACCTATGGTGCTCATCGAATATTATCATCGACGACATTATTTGATTGAGGCTATTTCAACGCACTCTTACAGGAGTAGCCACGAAGTGGTACGTGGAGCAACCTCCTGCTTCACATGGAACCTTTAGTGCCCTCGCTACCGTGTTCCTCACTTATTTTCAGTTACCCATTAACCATGATTCGGGGATGGAGTTAATGAATAATTTTAGACAAACCTCTGCCGTCCATATCTCTAACCACATTCATGAATGGAGGCGACGTCGCAGTTTATGTAAAGCTAAACTTGACGATCGGGTCCTCTTAGATTTATTCTTGAAAACTCTGACGGCAGAGATTCCAAAGGATGTGGCACAGCAATACCCCACATCTGAAGAGGACGCAATCAGTAAAGCCTGGAAGCTTGAACTGATTTATACGCAGTTAGGATACATTTACAATATCCTGCCTAACGCCTCGCGCCTGCAATTTTATCAAGAATTTCCAGGTGCGTCAAACTCTGCAGACAGATCAATTAGGTCAATGACCCAAGGTTGCCTAGGTAGCAGTAGTCAAAATCCCGGTTACGCACATAATTCTACCCAAAACATGTCTCAACCCGGATTTCAAAGTCATCATATGCCTCAACAAGATTTGACTAGTAGGGCACAAGCGTATCACCAAGGAGGACCCTATCCTCTGGCTAAGGGGACCCAGTACGCAGAAAGAAACACTGGCAGAAGATATCCCCCCCAATGGCCAGGTACAAACAAGGGACAATGTTATGCTCAGTCCCAAGCACACGACACACCTATGCAAACTAATGCATAGGTGAAATTTGTGCAGATGTCCCAAAATCAACCACACCAGTATAACCAGGAGAACTGACCTCCTAACGTGGTTAAGAAAAAATAAAAAACAAGCCAAAAGGGAACGCTGGACAGGGGGGCAGCAACCAACAGCATCCACTACGATCCCAGGTTGGAGGCAACTCTAGCAGGAATTAGAACCAGGAGCCAAGCAATTCCCAACAGAAAGGCAAAAGGCCACCTCTGCGAACAAACCATTCTTGTTCAATATGTGGTGAGTATGGGCACTATACTCACCACTGTCCTGATCTCCCTGAGCTAAAAAAGCTTCAGAGTAATCGAGGACAAGGAGGATCTTCCCAGCAACCCATTTTTATGCAAGAACCTTCCCCCACCAAGGGATGGTCGGTACTTAGCAACAAAACCTAGACGATTCCAGGAAAATAAGCCATGAGATCTACATGACTGGGGAAGAGATGTTTTTCCAAACACAGAATTGCAGTTATGACACCCTGCCAGACACCACTACATTAGGGGCTAGTACTAGTGCATCGACTACACCTTTGACCATTTCAAAGATGCATATAGAACCATTGCCAAAGATGGCAAAGGGACCTAGCATGCGAGCATGTAACTACTCCAAAGCGGCTCATAATTATAGCATCGTGGATGATTTAGCTCAATCACCCACTACTATGTCCACATTGGAAGTACTGCAGTCATACCCAAAGCAACATAAATCCCTAATTTCCACGTTAGGCGCTATCGACCCTGCTGATACGCACATGATGGCTTTTGCTTAGACAAAGCTACCCCTAGGCTTCCTTCCATGGTCACCTTCCAGATACCATTATCAGTCCATAATATCACTATTCACCGATGTGTCATTGACGAGGGTGCATCGGCATGCATCATGTCAAAAAATGTTTGGAAGAAGTTGGGTTCCCTTGAACTAAAACCCTCGGTCATAACACTTCAAGCATATGACAGCTATCCCTCAACCCCCATTGGCCTATACCAAAATGTCTTGGTCTGTTTAGCCGAAAAGATGGTCCACATAGACATTGAAGTCTTGGACGCTCACTTGGATTATAATATACTTGTCGGGCAGAGTTATATGTGTGCCATGTCCACCATAGCCTCCTCCGTCTTCCACATTATGATGTTCCCCCACGAGGATCGCATCATTACCATAGACTAGCTGACACACCGCCAGAAGCGTCCCCTAACCAACATGGATGTAATTCTACCCTATGTAGATACAACCGTAGATGGTCTTTCATGGTACCAAGAATATGGCCTTGGCCAATTAAAACCTTCGTCCATCCTAGGGTCATTCCTAGGAGATCCTCCCATTATCCCTGAGGCATTGCCTGATGCCACAGGGGCCCCAGTGTGCATGATGTCCACATCAAGCACTGAGGTTAGTTAGGACATAGAATCAAGCAGTAATGACACTGAGGCATTGGCCATGGCAGCCTCTCTAGCCTACGCCTCCCCCCAAACCCCTTTCCTCTACCCCCCAGTTAGCATCACTGGTGTTACCCAACATATCGTTGGTGTTCCCATTTTGGTACCTCGTTCCCCCTTTCAAAATAGGAGCCACAAACGTTACTGCCATAGGGTTAAAGCCCCTCAGTCCCGAGGAGCCCCAACCTACCAAAGAAACGGTCAAGACTACCCCCGCAAAGGAAGTTCCCATTGCAAAACTAGTTATCACGGCCAAGAAAACCATAAACAGAGGAAAGAAGATGGTGACCCCCGCCATTCAAAGGGAATCACCAGTCTGTGCCATATGCAATTACTCACATATGTCCAGAGTCAGACGAGTTAAAACCACTCCTCAGCTTTGAAGCAGACATCTCGACACCGTGTCCCCATAAAAAGGAACCTACCACCAAAGGTAAAGGCAAACCACTATGTACCAATCATTCATGTGCTCTCTGTGGCACCTATGGGTATCCAATTGAAAGGGTTTACTACGTGGGGCTACAGGCAACACAATTCACATGCCCATTATGTGCTGACAATGACCTTTTGGAGGATTGTCACTACATACCTCACTTTCGGCTAGCCCTTGCTAGCCTCCGCTCAGCCATAGTCCGCCTTTCCCAAGAAGATGATATGGATGCCAAGTCCACAGGCAGCTCCATGACCCAAGTAGAGGAGATGAGCAGATCTATCATGTTCTTGAAAGCCAAAGAACAACCCAGCAAGGAACCCCTAGTTACTCCCAACCACACTTCGTAGCAATGACCAACGTGTACATTATGAAAAAATACGAACCATGAAGTCATCCATTGCCTTGATTTAGAAACCTTTCGGCGTTGATTTCCTGTCAGACCTCAAACTGAACTAGACAAAACCTTCATATCAAGGATATTTTTCCTGATATGTCAGGGTAATCATTATGAGCGACATTGTACTTATGCCTTGCAAATTTGTCCCACTATTGACATGATTAATGCCATAGAGAAGAGACAGGACGATCTCAGGGAGTGGCATAAAAAGTACATCGCCGGGTCAATGACCCCACCTTCGCAATGGTGTATCAAGCCTGATAGGAAAACACACCACCAAAGATTAATCTCGGCCAAGCCTAGGATAACATGTGGCCTATGTGATTTGAATGATCACCGAGTCAACCAATGCATAGAACTCAAGCCCCTGGAAAACAGTCTCTGCATAGTCTCTTCTCTCCCTCAGAAAATTATCTCCAATCAAGAGAAGATCACGCACACTTATTGCCGAATTTTCTCACACTTTCATCATACATTTAAGTGTATACATCTCCCCACACTGAGAGTGGCACGAGATGCGTTAAATCTACACTCCACCAAAGAGGAAGACACGTCTAAGAAAACGATACGGAAATGGAGACAGAAGACAACCTCTTCTACAACCGACCCTTTCCAAGCATCCATGTTAGGAACAACGAGTAGCATAGAATACCACAGCATCTACTCTGTTGGCTCAGTGACACCATGCACCATCTGCACTGGCCAATAATACACACCAGAGTCATGCCCACGAATGGAAACATTTAGGCATCTCTGTGGTAGGCACAATTTCCACCTACAGGAAATCGACCATCCTTGTGGGGCACCCAACCTTGAGCCCATACAGAATCCCGTTACAGAGATTCTGGCCCCGCCAAATGCCGATGACACAAACCACCATATACGATTTGTATCTGCTCATATTGGCGATATGATTACTGCCTCACCCTTTTCCTAGGATTTCCACCATATTCCTGTCACAAAAACAAAGGTACCTTGTGTTTTTGCATTGATTTCCACAAAATCCAAAATTTGCATGCTACCATCGAACTCCTTAATGACACTCAGCCTCTGGAGTAGCACCTAGTACAACTAGAGCTTGTCGACGAAAATAGATGACAGTCGCTGCAGCATAGCGAGGCCCATAATAAAAGGGTTAAAGCATCATTTGACCGCCACATCACCCTTCACTTGTTCACCGAGGGAGAATTAGTCCTCTGCTATGATGTCGAAAAAGAGGCCTTAGGGCCAGGAAAGTTTGAAACCTTATGGAAAGGACCCTATATCATCAAACACTGCCTCCAACAGGGGGCATACATCTTGACAGAACCGGACGGGACCTGCCTCACTAACCCCGTCAACGACCTTTACCTCTATCCATAAGGGCCCCAACAACCCTTTTCCCTTAGAGTTAGAGTACAAAAAAACCCACCCACTCAAATTTTTTAACCCAGAGACTTAGTTAAAGGCTCAGAGTATTACCATGGATCACCAAAACGAACCCTATTTTGTATTTTTTGATGGAGAATCAAGATGTTCCCAAAATTTAGACGCTGCTGCCTGGGTCATTTACCACCCTAACCGATCACCACTATGTTCAAATGGTGTGTGTATCAGTTCAGCAACAAATAATCAAGCATAATATGACACCGACATTTGACTTATGTGCGACACCCTCCATTAGGGCATTCGTCTTATGCATATATACCTTGATTCCCAGTTAGTAGTATCACAACTAAACCAAACATTTGAGACCAGAGACACACACCTGTTTAGAAAATATTTACATGCCAAAAGATTAAGCAGACAATTTTATTACATTACATTTTCACATGTATCAAGGAATCAAAACCAAACAGTTGATCACATAGCTAACAATATCCTAAACTGGAATGCATCTCGAATAAACCATCATACATAAAACCAAAAATATAGGCATCCATCAGCATAACATAGCACATAAGCCGAAATAGGTGATACATCATGTAGAGCCGCAAAAAACATCTCTTATATATATATAAAAAAATATGTGTATCTGAGTACAAAAAATAGTGTCTCTGGCCCACTGGCCAGCCCAACGATACAAAAGTCATCAGAAATAAGGGAAGCATCCTCATAACGGGTGCTTTCCTTGTGTACAAAACTGCTCTAGGGGGGTGCCCCCTCCCGAGGGGCACCTGGACCCACCACTGCTCTTGGTAACACCACCGAAGCCGTTGTCGCCACCACAATTGCCACCCGACGTAGAGTGGGCCGATAATCCCTCTTGCGGGCCATCAACATCTCTAACCAAACCTCCTCGAAGTTGTCCATGAATCCTCGAGCAGACATACCCTAGGTCAAGCGGTCCACTTGACTCCGGAAGTCCTCAAGAGCGGCCACTTGAGCCGTCAGTACTGCATTGCGTGCCTCAGCCGCATCAGCATGAGCTCGCTCAACCACAACCTCTGCTGCAGCTGAGCTGCTTCCCTCACTAGAAGGGCCAACACCATCTCCGCGAAGTCCACTAGCAGCACCACCCGATCCACCTGCACCACCCCCTCCCTGACCACCTCGAGGTCATAGTAAAGGCTCATGACCCACCAATCGGGCCACTGGGTGACCTACCTCGCCAACATCTGCAAGAGTAACCGAAATAATGTTAGTGTTAATAAAAAAACACATAAGCACATAAATACTCAAACAAATGCAGAAAAAATATAACACCTACCTATAGGTCCCCAAACATAACCGAAAGGGAGACCCATGTCTAGGTCACCCCGAAAGTCCATCCCTGCATATGGGTATGGCAAGAACATCTATGGATTGGCCTCAAACTAGGCCTCTGTCATGTCATTCCAATAACAACCCACCATGCCACCACTACCTCACGGCATCACTGGAGCCCACCTCCTCATGTGTGGCTCCCACGACCCCCCAATAGGCACTGCCACCACCAGCCTCAGAAGCACCACCCTCTTGTACATGATGTTGCATAGGATGTTAGTGTACACAAATGAATTAGATCCACGTTGGACCTTGTTCAATTGCGACACCATGCCATCAAAACAAAAGTTGGAAAAATCAAAAAAATGTCTACCCCTCTATTAGCGTAAAACTCCAACCTGCGGGCCATATGCCCGATGTGGAGCAACCGACCCCACCTGTCACACAATAATCGCCAGAGCACACCGCTCGGCCACATATGTCACTGATGCAATGTTGATGCACCCCTCAGTAAGAGGTGCACCACCACAATGCCACCTCCAGAATCTGTCTAGGTTCACTCTCCCAGCAGGGAGTGGGGACCTCAGAGCCTCACCCTGAGGCAGTAACCCAATCATAAAGTATATATCTGTCTCAAAACGGATCACCAGGTTCGTACCTTGTAGCATGAAAATGTTGTGCCTCCTGCGCCAATGATGTATAATGTAACGTAACAAACGGTCCTGTGACTACAAGAACTCATTCTCAGCAAATTTCAGAAGGCCCCATGCGGCCAACTGATGACGCGCCCCAACATCAGCAGCTAGAGCGGTCCGGATCTAGGGCCAATCCCGCTCTCTCCACACCAACCTACCAAGAAACAGAGGAACCCATTAGTACAAAGAAAAACATCAAAAATAGAAAAAAACCAATTTTTTTGTCATCATGGCCTTTGCGTGCCTGTATTTTTCACAGGCGCGCCTTTGCACGCAAAAAGAAGGGAACAACGCGCCCTCATGTGCCTGTCCCTCATAATTGCGCGCAAAGGAGGAGCTCTTTTTGCTAGATTGCTCTCGCAATCTAGAGCAAAATTCACTTAGAGGCAGTACAAACCTAATTTGTAAGGCCCTCGACACCATCAAACTGAAGATATTACAATGAAGGACATCATGAAAGTTACATCGGCATAATATCGCTAATCCCTGGTACATGGGATGACTGCAACGACAAGAAAGGCTGTGCAAGCACCTCTGATCTCCAAAAACTCAGCAAGTACAAATGAATAGGATTAAGGCCATAATCCCATATTTATTGCCCTTTTTGAAAACTTTGGAGGTCCATAACAGGAGATCAGAAGGTCCATTCTGCAAACCGTAAGTTGCACCATCATCAGTATGCCATGACGAACGAAAGCAATGCTGCACATTCGCTTTCCAGGAAAAATATTTTTCCAGCGTCGGTAGGTATGCACCCTCTCATCTTTCTTTTTAAATCTCATGCCTTTCAATAATGTTTGATGAAAAGAAGATGCTTTCACTTGAGGTAGGTTTTTTTGTAGGAATAACCCGCAAACCATTTACAACACCATCCACTGAAGGTTTCCGAGCAGGTATCATCCTACCCCCAGCATGATAGAGTCCCACAAAAATTTTCATATCCTGACATCATTTATCCATTAGAAATAAACCATAGGGTCCTCATACTCGACCGTGTTTATCATCACCTCACCCTGCACATGATAAACGTCCGCGTTGGTCGATAGAGCTTCCCCTCCATGGCGCTCGTCACCCAAAGTAGACCATATATCACAACACAAGTGACGCCATGGCCATACCATTTTAGTCCAGGAAGCACCTCGTTCCCATCCATTCATCATGCATAAGGTCAATTTTACCATTCAAACTCAAACCCCCTTCCCGGATGACCAGTTTTTACAAGAAGATTGAAAGCGCACCCCCGCGCATCACATTTGGCCCACCATACCTCCATCAGCATAATCCCATCTGCAACATTTCTTCATCTGCTTCATCAACCCCGCACATGAGACCAGCCAATGGGACCCCCACCCCCAGAAAAACACTTTCCTCACACCTTCAGTGAGCGAACCCTTTCATGTTTTGGGGTACCCATCTCTGTGTTTTGTACAAACCAAACCTCATTATTTTATTCTTTTGGTAAGTGTACAAAGACTGCAAATGATGCACTTCACCACTTCACCCTCATATCTCATATTTTCCCCCATGGCAGGAGTCCCTCATTCTCCTTGGTCAAAGCATTTCACCCCCATGCATGCACCATCATGACATTCATAGCCGGTTCATACCTGCCCTGGAGGTCCTACCGAATCTAGGGATTTTCCCTTCAGAAATATCTATGACTGTTGCCAAGCTGCTAAAGTATACTCTGACCTTGAGTCACTGAATCCCCATCATCCATTTTCAGTCACCTCTCACAAACATGCCTATGTTAAACCCATCACATCTAGGTCCCCGACCCCTCAGGTCGGCAACCCATGGTTCGGTTAAGGCTTCCTTTTTGTCGACCTTGAAACCTCTTTTCCAAAAATGAAGCGGTACCTTGGACCACCCCTCCCCATGCAAAGGGGGGTCCTCGGGTGGCACTGTGGGAGACATCATTGTCCACAGATTTCATCGATCCTCCTGACATTTAACTATGACAAAAGCTTTCATGTCAAGATGGTATCGTACCTTACAACCATTGCACTTTGATCACATCCATCGAAGACCCGTGCCTCCATAAGTGTCTCTGTCAACAATGCTTACATGGGAAGGTCCCAACCAATACATATGCATACATTGCGCAGTTATAGGCCATACCAAGGTTACGCATATGGGTACCACGTTCCACCTATTGTCAAAGAAACAACACCCCTGAGGGCATCAACAGTTGTCGTCAACAACCGCCAACATCACTACCACAGTAGTAATGCAGACAACACATGTATCTATCAATTTTGTTTAACTAGAAATAGCATCATGAGCATGGGACATGCCTGAATCGTTGAAATTTTGTATATATGTTGTATATTTTATTTGCTTACAGGGATCCCTTAGGCCATGGTCATCTCGGAAATGGTGCAAGGTGTTGTCAATTCCAAGATTCACGCAGGTCTCTCTCTCTCTCTGCACACGATACAGAAAAGAAACTGTAATGTATTTTGGCTATACAGTCCTTCCTAGACCTCACACATTAGGGGGAAACTGTCAAACTAGAAAATCGTACAATAGAAGATGACATTAATTAATGTCAAGCCAAAGGATTTACAGGGCAGGAACACATTATGGAATCAATAAAGTATTTAAAATCTCTAAGGTTTTGAGAAAATCAGATTTGAACTAGTCTTAAATGCTAAATTGCATGCTTAATCCTTTGAGAAGAGCACCTTCTGGGCGCCTTTTTTCCAGATAAGCGTGCATTCCTGGAAATGGAAAAATGTCACTTTCCAAGACCACACAAAGCAAAGGACAGTTACTCCTTATATGAAGCCGCCTAAGGACAGCCACCAACACCTCCCTGGACACTATGTGAGCACACAAAGGAATATTTGGAGCAGACAATGGAATCATACCTCTCCCTTGGGTCACCATCCATCATGTACCTAGGGAGGGAAGGAGGATTTGAAATCCCCTATATAAAGCCACCAAGAGATGAAGAAGGGGTGATCACATTATTATGTTGGTCGGAATTTCCCAAGCAATACCAGCAGTGTGTGACCTGGAGCTGGAGATAGAGGGGACTCGATTGTTGGCCACCTAACAATCCTAGTCCATGACAAGGGAGAGAGAGGGAGACTGCATCAGACACAGAGCTTGGAAAACAACATCCTTGCATCGGGACCTAGAACCATTGTCTAGGGGCCCTTTGGCAAGTGGGTAAAATTTCTTCTCCATATCAAACGTTTAATAAGAAGAAGCCTTGAGCCATTGTTTGCATTCTTATCGTTTTGACTCTCTTCAATAGCTTCTATATATTTGTGTTTTAGTTTTTATTTTACTTTGAGCATACATTCACATATTTTTTCCTCTAGATTATATGCTTTTGAGATCCACCACTTTTTGCCTGTTACCAATAGTTTATAGGGGTAGACCACACCCCTTAAATTGGTACGATTTCATACACCCGTGCATTAAATCCACCACAACAATGCTAAAAAATTTTCTTAACCAAAGAATAAGGAAGGATACATAACCTGCACCTGATCCGACATCTCCCATGGAGCTTCATCAGGACCAAAGTTCTTCCATTGCACTTCATCCTGCTCGATTTATTGGTTCCAGAGCATGAGCTTATTTCTTTGAAAAATGAACTAAGGTTCTGGATGGAATTATCCTTCTGGCTCCACCTGAAATACAGACCAGTCAATCACATGATCAACATATTTAACATACTTCTTAGGCAATGAAACATGGAAAAAATTATGGACTTTCATTTTAGGAGGAAATGCAAGTCGATAGGCTACTAGACCAATCCTCTCAATAATCCTAAAAGGTCCACAAAACCAAGGTGCTAACTTGGCACATTATCTAATCTGCAAGGAGATATTCTTGGGCTTGATGCACAAGTACACTTGTTCCTCAACCTGCAACTACTTAAAAATACTGTTTTGATCTGCATAACTCTTCTTCTTATCCTATGGTTCTTTCAAATTATTCTTTATTACCAAAATTTCCTGTTCCATCTCTTCTAACATGTCTTCTCCAATCAAGACCCTATTAACTAGATCAATCCAACTGATGGGAGTATTTTAACTCCACCCATACGATGCCTCAAATAGACTTATATTTTAAGATTATGGATACCCATTTTTGTAAGCGAACACTACCAGTTGAAAATACTCTTCCCAATTTTGCTGCTGATGCATCACATACATCCTCAACATGTCCTCCAATATTCTGCTGACCCTCTCTACATTTCCATCTGTTTGCAGATGATAATTTGTACTGAAGGACAACTCTATGACCAAACCTACAAATAACTCCTTCGAAAACTTGGAAGTGAACTTCGCATCCCTGTATGACACAATCTTCGACGAAACACCATGCAATATGACCACATCCATGATGAATACTTGTGATACATCATTCACTAAGTATGTAGACTTTAGTGGAATGAAGTTCTCTACCTTTGTCAACTTGTCCACCACAACCATGATGGAATCATGTTGTCAATATGTCTTCGGTAAAATTGTGATAAATTCCATGGAAATGACTTACCATTTCCATTTTGGAATCTAAATCGGTTGTAGTAGTCAACCATGATGCTTACATTCTTCCTTGACCTATTGACAATCCAAGCATCTAGCCACAAACTCGGTTATGTCTCTCTTCCAATTAGGCCAATAGTAAAACTTATTCACTATTGTCAGCATCTTCTGATAGCCTGGGTGACCTGAATACAGTTTTACATGAAACTCCCTTAAGATCACATTCTTGAGTTAACTATCGGCTAGCACATATATGTGGTCTCTAAAGCTAATCAAGACATCTACTGTGAGACGATAGTCAATCTCATGCACCTGTACCTGTACATGTACCTATACCAGTACTTGTACCTATTATTGTACATGTACCACTACATGTACATGTACTTATACCACTACCTATACTTGTACCTATACCTATAATTTTCTGCAATCTATGCCTAAGATCCATATACTGACATCCTGCTGACCTTCCTGCAAGATCCTATCCTTTAGATATGTCCCATTGGAACTCATAGTTTTTATATGATCCACTTCTATTCGCCTACTAAGAGAATATACAACCCTGTTATATTTACCTTTAATATAACTAATCTCAAATTCAAACTCACTGATCATGGCCAAACATCTAGCTTGCCTAGAATTTAGATTCAGTTTGTCAAATATATACTACAATCAACTGTGATCAATCATCAATAAAAATCGCCTGCCCAGAAGATAGTGCCTCCACATCTTCAATGCATGAATGATCACTAAAAACTCAAGATCATGTGTCGGATAATTCTTCTCATGCTCATTTAGTTTCTATGACTCATAACATACCACTTGTCCTTCCTGCATAAGGACTCCACCAAACTTCCCTCTCTTGAAAGAATATGTACATATCAAAAACTCTTTGTCTAGATCGGTGATATTTAACACTTGATCATGTGTCAACAACTTCTTTAACTACTCAAAACTGGCTGTACATTCTTCTGTCCATTCAAATTTCTTACCTTTCATTTGCAATGACGTGATAGGATAAGAAATTTGTGAGAAGTTCCTGATAAACCTCCTATATAGAGAAAACATTCACATTCCTTACCTCATCCACATTCCTAGGAGCTGTCCACTCCATGATATCTCTTATCTTTTCAAGATCTACTGGTATGCCTTCCTGGAAAACCACATGTCCCAAGTAATGTACCTTTGTCTGAAATAAATTGCACTTGTTGAGCTTAGCATACAACTAATTCTCTCTGAACAATCTCAATACTACTGCTAAATTTTCAACATGCTCTTCTTCATTTTTAGAATATACCAATGTATCAATAATGAATACAATAGCAAACTTGTCTAGATAAGGATGCAACACACTATTCATTAAGCACATAAAGGTATCTGGAGCATTAGTCACACCAAATGGAACTACAACAAACTCATAATGTTCATACCTAGTCTGGAAGGCTATCTTGTGAATGTCAGTTGATTTAATGTGTACCTAATGATATCCTGATCTCATATAAATATTTGAGAACATTGTTTCTCCCTTCAACTGATTGAAAAAATCATCAATACGTGACAACATATAACTATTATTGATGGTCATATTATTCATCTGTTTGCAATTAATTCATAACCTAAGGGTACCATATTTCTTCTTCATAAACAATATCGGTGCACCCCATGGTGATACACTTGACCTAATGTATCCCTTGTCCAAAATTTCCTTAAACTACAACTTCAACTCTAATAGCTTCAGTGTGCTCATCCTGTAAGGTTCCTTAGATGTTGGCACTGCCCCTAGCACCAACTCAATAGAAAAGTCTACTTCCATGTGAGGTGGAAACTATGAAATCTCCACAGGAAATACATATTGAAACTGTTGTGGAACTAGTTACCTTCTTAAAACATATGAATCCTCGACTTCCTTACCCTTTTCACTAGAAATGTGCACTGGTAGTAACAAACACCCTTTCCCATGACTACAATTGGTCTCCATAGCTATCACCATTCTAATTGATGTTGCTTTCTTCTTACCTCGCAAGACTCTTTTTTCCCCATTTTCATCCAAGCACTCAATAGCCTTGTCATAAAAATCAACCTTATTCATATGAAGATACAACCAATCCATACCCAAAATCATGCTATATGATCCCAACAAAATTACATTCAAATGTGTTGAGGTAGGCATACCATTCAATTCAAATGCACAAGCTCTTACCCAATGATGATCTCTCTTATTTGTATTTTTAGCCAAATGCACTAACCAAGAATCTAAATGCATTTATTTATTCAAACCACACTTATACACCAAGTCAATATTAACGTAACTATAACTAGATCTAGGGTCAATCAAAATAGAAACAAATTGATCACAAAGCCTACTGTCCATCTCAAGAACACACGCCCGGTGATTTTCCTGCCCGTTATCCAGCATTGCATATATCCCGGGAATAATTTGTCCAACATCCCCCACTGTCTATGCCTTTGTAGCACTATATATATGTATTCTACCACCCTGATGTTGTGGACAATCTCTCTTGTGATGCTCTCTTATGCATGTCCAACACTGTATAGGCTTACAACCTTCATCCTTATTCTACTCCTCATATTGAAGTCCTTGTCCTCTACCATATGTATTGAACTTATTAGGTGGTGCAACATTATTTTTGTTACATGTATCCTAAGGTATTTATCGCTTCTTGTCCCATTTTCCTTTCTTCTTATCATTACCTTTCCAGTACATCTTTGTCTCGGATCTACACTTTGATTTCTCGTAATGATGATTTATTTCCCGGATTCCCTCCTCCAATGATCTAGGCTAATAAAACTCAATCCTATCCTTGAATTCTATTGACAACCCACTGATGAATCTATGAATCTTGGCCTTCTCATCCTTGAGGTAAGGAAAATTCCTCAACAAATTTAGAAATCTACTAGTGTACTCCTCATTGGTCATAGCTCCCGTCTTTAGCTCATAAAACTCTTTTCCCCTGTCATCATAATATCTCTCTAATAGATACTTCTTCCAGAATAGTCTCTTGAATTCACTCAAAGCCAATTAATCCCCATAAATATCCTTGACATTCCTCACATATTCCCACCAAATATATGCTTTACCTTTCAGGCTGAATGTAGCTATTATGACTTTCATGTTTTCTGAGTAATCATGCAACCTGAAGAAATTACTCATACCAAGAAACTATGCTTCTGAATCTTGTGATTTCTCCATTTCCCCATCAAATGTAGGTGGATTTTATTTCTTAAACTCATCTATAAAATATCCCCTACCACTCCTCCTGTAAGGATGATAATGATGACGATCGTAATGCATGTCAGAACTAGAACTAGAAGAGTACCTGTGTCTATCACCTCTCCTATCCAGATTATCCAATAACCTGCCATTTCTGATCATGTCATCTCTATCTGACCTCTGACCACCATGAGACCTACTACCACATGCCCCATTATTCCCATCCTCCTATCCATATCTGATCCAGAGTGGTCCTTTTTGTTGCAAATCTAAAAAACTATGAAGGATTAATATATTAATCTCTTCTTGTTTCTCTAATTCCTATATGATTCTATCATTATCTGCTTTGCAACTCCTTATTTCTTCCTTAAAACTTATCAAGGTGTCTGCTAAGCCAGAAGAGTTCCCAACACCATGTTGATCACATGATTCATAGGGAGAATACTCATATTCTACCATCTTGCTAGTCATCTTTGATCTCTTTCCTGCAAGCCATCTTATGTAAGATAAACCAAATAATAATAAACCAACACACCTTATCATAATTCGGGGAGGATATCTCCTGCAAGATCAATTAATCAATGTAACACATGTATAAACATAATCGTAACAACATATAAACATCATTCTAGCTAGATTCTAGTCATCAATGCATGACCATATCAAACACATAACATGACCTCACGCATGACAACAACAACCATACCAATGTACACTGACAATATGCGAGCGCTTTACATGTAAAAAAAATGCATAAACGATCATACACTCATGACAACACATTTCACAACAACATCAACCTTCACATGGCAACATCACTACAACCATGACCAACACCATGCGTATGCAACAAGCACATAGACCACAAGTATAAGGAACACATATGAAAACACCATGAATGCATGACCGAAACACCACCCATCCAATCCAAGGGGTGAACTATGATCTGATACCAATTTTTAACACCCTCCTCCCACATCTACCCAATTAAATATACAATCGGGGTAAACATGTCACGAAGAGTTACAATGATATGATTGTACCTCCTAGGTCACCTTAAGGAAGTGGAACTGAAACCAAAAAACAACACATACCTTCTGCACATGCTACATGACACCTAAGATCCATCCCAATATTCCAAGAGGTTAGCCCCTGATCCAAGTTGACATTTTCATGCAACAATCCCCTAGTCGCTCCCTTGACATGGCTAAGAGTGCGACTGGAAACCTTCAGTCACACACACAACATGGGTATGCATGTGACTAGGGACTTTTCCTAGTAGTTCTGAGCATGTGACCCTGTTTTCTGTGCCACTTTTTTAGGCCCAGGGCTTGGGTCTATGCCTAGAACTCCATGACACTTTCAAAACTGAAAGATAACAATGGAATAATGATGTAAATGAAAACAATTGAACAAGGAATTGACTGGATTTCTATTAGCCATGACAGGAATTTCGTCAAACTTGTCACAAATATGTAATCTACAGGTTTAAACAACATATATGAGAATAGGGGTCTCAAACTTATCTGAGAGTAGCTAAGAAGAATTATTGCCTCATCATATTAACTGCATTATCATCTATTTGGTCATAAATACATTTTCACTCATTTACAAATCCAAACATGATGAGAGCCATACATCATTATTGACCTAGAATGCATTCATAACCAACATATGAAAAGAAAAAATGAAAAGCATAGAACAACCATTATACCACATAATCTCAAGCATATTTACCCATCAATAAAATAGGAAAAGAGGTCTTATTTCCATAATAAAAATGCAACCGAGTCTAGGACTTCCATGTTCCACCTGACCATAGATATGACTGAGCCAAATCTCTCTCCAACCAATCACCCCCGTACCATATTCCAAGCATGAATGTGGGATCTCATAAAAATCATCAATCAAAACCAAACCATGGATTCCAAAGGCAAAACCACCTCAACCCTCAACCAGTGATTCCACCTCATGGTCGGACATCACTAACCATCATCAGATTGGTCTCTACCCAAGTTGTCCAGGGCTCCAAAGAGTTTGTTCCAATAGGGCTTCCAGGACTAGTAACTCAACCCAAAAATGTCACTGGGCTTCTTGAGCATTTGTCGAACTATGGTTTCAGGACTAGTAACTCAACCCAAAAAGGGTTTCCGGAGCATTTTTCCAACCAAGGCTTCCAGGTACTAATAACTCAACCCAAAACCAAAGGTACACGATAACCAACAAGAAAAACAAACAATGAAATGAAGCCACAACACCATAAATATACATAAAATGGCAAGGCTAGGAAAATCCATTGTTAATCCAAGAAATCCTCCATTCTAATGATAGATCATGACCAAGAAACACATTCATATGCCATGCATGCCAAAACTAGTGATGAAAACATACATGAAACTCGGTACTTGCAAGCAAAAACCACTGTAGTTTCTGATCCTGATGTCCTCTTGCACTTTCCTGCTCTTCCTTTTCCTTCTTGCTCCAAAAATCCAAGTATACCAGACTCTCCAAGAGCTCTCCAAGAAACTCTAAGTGTCCAAGAGTATGAGAGAGAGAGAGAGAGAGAGAGAGAGAGAGAAAATGAGAGCTCCAAAACTAAACTAAAAAAAGTTTGTGAACTGGTCCTCAGAAGCCTTTTTATTAAAGAGGCCTCTAATTTCTTCAATTTTCGATTATTTTCCTTCATTTTCCTCTTCACATGTAACCTATGACCTCCCACCTTCATTTTCTCCTATTTTCCATTATTTTCATAAATAAATGCCACTTTACCTTTCCAAAGCCTTAACCATTGCCTTCGCCAATTTACATAGCCATAATAAGCCATATGAACACCCACACTAGGATGTTTTCCCAACATCCAGCTTGGAAAACGTATCCCATGACCATGGTTATTATTTTTCCTTTATTAACTTTTATTACATGGAATTTTCACTAGGGTTGTTACAAAGACTATGTTCAGACATTTGCTCCAAATTGTGAGAAGGGCTCAGGTGAAAAATGGAACAACATTGGTAGGAGGATTTTTTTTTGTGATAGAGGGAGAAATCAAGTTCTTCTTTACTGTTAGAGGAAGGACCCATTGAGGGTGACCAAAAATAATCCATGGTAATGGATCCAGTGAAGGAAGCCGGTTAGTTTATGATTGAGCCAAGGCATGCGATACATGTCTAATATGATGAAGTACAACTGCAAGGATATATAGATTTAGATTGGGAAGAGAGCGGAGAAAATTAGGATGATGATTAAGTTTGGATTATACTTGGGCATGAAGTAAACATCTATCATACTCAAGACTTCCAAGGGAAAGTATATTGAAGCTAGTTTGGCAAGTTTTCAAGTAGTGTGGCTTAAATAGCTACTCGTAGAATTATTTTTTCAGGTGCAAGAGATAATAATGATGATAGGTCAAAGAAAAATAAGATTTAGTACTGAGAAATGTTACAAAAGGGAGTAGTGAGGCTTTAATACATTTCTAAAAATGAGCATGGATAGTTGACATTCTCACAAAGCCTTTGTTTGAGGGTGAAATTTGTATACTTCAAGGACAAGCTTAAATTACTTGAGAATACTACCCTCAGTGAGAGGGAGTGTTGATGTTGTAGCATTAATGATGAGCCCTAGTATTGCAAAAATAATGCTTCAAATCCCCATGCTACCAACTTAAATTATGAACCCGGGGTTCATACAAACTTAAGAGGTGTCCCCTGCATGCGGGTGATAGTAGAAATACACATGATAACTGCCTCTCCCATGCTAGAGTTGACGAAGATCTGTAGCGTAGGTATTCACTCGACATGGAACCACACTCCTGCAATCATTCGCATGAGATGGCAAAGATCAGGCATAATGAGGACACACTTGGACAACATCATCCCCTCTGGGGTACCTCTCTGCCACAATCGATTGAATGATCTCCTGGACTGACATGCTTCTCGGCCATAACTCTTCGCACATGCCTACTCATGAAAACCGTTACAACACACAGATGCATGCGAGCATAATAATGCTCAGATACTTCGCATGTGTAAGAGGCCTATTAAAGGAAAGGAACTTCAACACAAAGAGACTCATTTTCTTTTCCTTAGGGTTTATTTGTTGTTTCAATTCCTACCCTCCTGCGCACCCATTTTTCCACACAACCTCCCCCCTAGTGCTTAATTGTAGAGAATTATCCAGGCTACGCTCCCCCTTGATTGCACGAATCACCTCAGCTCCATCTATCTTGCTCGTTTCTTAAACCTGGGTGCTCCCATTATCCTGTGTCGCTTGCCATGCATTCCCCTTTAGCGCACCTCCCTGTCCACTTGCAACTTGCTTCGCACCTCCCTCTGTGAGTCATATCTGCTCCACCCTTCCTCTCAGATCCCCATCAATCCTCCGCTTCAGCTGACCATGGCACCTAGCCTGTGATAAAGAACCATCAGAGGAGGCCAGAGAGGTGCACCCACTGGTCACTACCACCTGGGGCCTGACAATCACCTGGAATCTGTTGAAGGCTCCTCCTCGAGCAGTCACTTCAGAGAAGCTCCCTAGAGCCCCGAAATTGACCAGGAGAAGGAGGCCCCCAATCATGTTTTGCAGAGAGGCCGAAGCATACCAAGGAAGTCCACCATTACGCACTAGGATCACCCCTTGCCCCGCAAGACTGAGCCTCTTTCGGCATAGGAAGATGATGGGGATGACACAGATGTTTGGATAATGGACTTGGAAGGTACCTGGACAAGAGTCCCAGATTCCAAGTAACCGGTGGCTCCCATCCTCTACGCATCAGTCTCCAGGCCTCCGCGTCTACCCACCGCTGAAGAGGAAGTTGTTGCGTAGGTGAGCGCCTATCCCATAGTGGAGGAAGATCCAGACAACGATGCTAATGCCGAAGACCCATGAATATGCAGCAACTTAGCTCTTCCTAGTTTTTTTCATGCTTTCTATTATCACATAATTTCCATTTTCACTGGTGCTACAACACATTTTGTAATTTTCCGTTTCATGTACTTTTCAGGCTGGTTTCCTCCACTAGGAGTCGACTTTATTATAAGATGGTACTTGGAATTGTAATTTTCTGTTTAGGAACTGTTTTCACTGGTTCCAATGTAAATTTACTTCTAGTACTTACAGGCATAGCTTCTTGTTCCACCTCACTATCAGAATTAGGGAGAATAAAATCCCACATTCCATGCAATTCAACTATTTCTTCATTCTCATCTTCCTCATCTGATACTAAAGATGTATCTTCTTCTTCTTCCTCTTCTTCCGATTCTGCATTAGAGATTGCATTAGGAGGTTTAGATTCAACTTGGTTTCTTCTGAAATTTCGGAATGGTTTTTTGGTAGAAGTTTCAGCTACTTGTTTTTTTATTTCAACCATTTCATTTGACATGGTTTTAAGAACTTTCTGTAAACCTTCCATGTCGTAGGGTCTTTGGCCTTTTTCCTTGAATCATCTTTGAAGCTGACCTTCTTGGATTTCCTTTCCTCAATAGCATTTTTCTTTTCTAGAGAAATAATTCATTTTTCCACTGCAATAGCCTCTTTCATATTCTCAGCTAACGTAGGTTTTGCAGCTCTATCTACAAAAATTTCTATGTTTGAGGGTAAAGCAGTTATGTACCATTCACTTCTGACTTGTTCACTAGGCCTTGAATCTGTGTGGATTTTGTTCAAGAGTTTGTTGAATCTAGCGTTGAAATCTTTAATGGGCTCCTTGGGTTCTACCTTCAAATTTGAGAGATCGTTGATTAAAGTAGCTATTGATCTGTCATCTCCAAATTTGGTTAAAAAATGATCTGCAAAAATGGCCCAACTTGTTATGGATCTTGAAGGTAATGAAAAGTACCAGGATCCTGCTGCCCCTTGAAGAGTATAAGGGAATAGTCTGACTACAACATCTTCTTCTACGACTCCATTCAAATTTACAGCCAGCATAAAGTTATTGATGTGTTCTTCAGCTTGAATATTAAGCTCTGGACTAAACTTTGGAATCCATTTTCCCGGATTGTCAGGTAAATCATGTAAAGGTGCAGGCATGTTGACAGCCCCTGGAGTAGCCCATGGTCTAGCCATTATTGTAACAACTATTGGAGGAGTAGTAGAGGCTGGTGGTGTCTGAATAGAGGTTGTTGGAATAGATGATGTTGAGATTGATGATGATTGAGCAGATGATGTGGAAACAACTGTACTTTGTTGAGTTGGGATTTCGGAAACAGGTAATTGAATATGAGATGAAGAACTTATATCACATACTGATTCCGATTGAATTTTTCTTGTCTTGACTCTACTAGGTAAAGGGAATTCTTTCGGAGAAATGCCAAGTTTTTCACTTTGAAGCCTAGTAAGAGGTTTTGAAGAAACAAATTTTGAAGTTACACTACCTTCAGATATTTCAGACTCATCTAGAGATAATGAGAATCCTTTCAATTTATGAATTAAATCTTGAACTTCAGGAGACTCAGGATTTTGATTGTCTGATTGTCTTGAGATTTTGGTAGTGGGTGTCTGAATATTCTTCTCAATTCCTTCTATAGGATTTTGTATTTCAGAAGAAATTGAAGAAGTTGATGAGGGTGTTTTGCTCTCAGAATGGCTTGTAGGTAAAGATTTACTTGCCATTCATAGCTCATGCCCTCCTTCTAGCGCCAAAAATGTTGAAGCCTAGAAAATCTCTACTTCAAACATTGGGGAAAACCACCCGGTCGGGACCTTAGGACAGCTCCTTATCCGTTTGGTATGGTGGCTCCGACTGGATTGAAAGGACCAGTTTCCTTATAAATAATGGGTTGGTGATGGGTTGATTTGGATGAGTGAAAATGGGACTAAATTGACTGAAATAAAACTATCTAATTTAAACTAAATACTGGTAAAGAAATTCTAAAACTAACCCGGGCAATCATATGTGAATACAACTTAAGATTATTCCAATTTAACAATAACCATAAAAATGTATTATCATTTAAATCGAAATGTGCATAAACAAATAGAAATAACTCTGTTTAAGAAATTAAACAGAGTTGTATTAACATATTGCATTCATCATAATATATCATCTACATATACTTATGAAAGATAACATTTCAATTATACTAAAAAATGATATATATAAAGAAACGTTATGAAAACAAATATCTGTAAATGATAGCAAATTTTAAAGTGAATATCATAAGACAAAAGAAATCAACAGTGAACAGATAGAAATACCTTATTCATCTTGAAGGCTTTCAAATGAAATCTGATACTCAAATCCAGTAATTCTGATGCAAAATCAAATCCAAGGTACAGAAATGCAACACTTTAAAGATAATTCCGCATAAAATCACCAGATGTGATCCTTTATAAAATATAAAAGTCAGTTGAGTACAGAAATGTAATCTCCAAGTAAAAAATATAATAATCCAGGACCCTTCTCTAAATGCATGAGAAGGGTTTAAATACTACTTAGCTAAATCTAAAAATATTCTATTACAAAAATTAAGGATTCGGTTTAATGACCGTCCTTTTCCTAGGCTAAAATACAGTAAAATTAAAACTAAATCTAAAAAATAAAGACTATTAACTAACTATTTATGAACTTGATCTTTAAACTTGCAGGCATCTAGCATAGTTTTGAGAAGATGTGGTTGACCGACTTCAGAATTCAACTGTCCTGAAAAGACAGAATCGGCAAGTGTAGGCGCAATCTTCTCAGTAGAATTGATGATACAATTAAGCGCACTGTGCTGACTGTGTGGTTTCACTAAGTATGTCCAGTAAGAGTCCTAGTTTAATCTTGTCAGCCCTTGGATTGATTTTGCTCTTTCTTCTGCCTTTTGCCTCCATTCTGTTTGCAGTTGATGTGCCTGTGGGAGATATCCCGGAACAGTTTCTGAAATCAAATTAGCTTTGTGCAAATTATCATTTACACAATCAGTAAGACTGTTTGCTGCTGTAGCCGCCTCCTCTGCCTGCGTTCTCTTTTAATTCCTTTGTTAAACCTCCTTGGCCACAGGTCTGATAAGAAATCTCCCGAGCTACAATTTTATCCAAAATATATAGGGGTAAAACATGGGGGGAAGCAGAACTTCCAAAAACCCTAACATAAGTGAAAAAATCTTCTCCAAACCATCTCTCGAAGGGGAGAATGTCGACCTCTGTTTCTGGGGATAACCTTGGGGCATCCTTATTATGCAATGTTCTGTACAATGGCAGCATTATACCATGGAAAATTTTGTAAAAATGGGGGACAAACTTAGATTCCCGCAGTTCCTTGTGGTACACATGAATAGGCAAAGGATCGTGGATTGTCCATTGCCAACCCATCAAAGTGAATTTAGAGACAAAACAAATAGCGTCCATGACATAAGCAGATAAATAAAAAGGTGGATAAATCCACTGAGAAACGATCCGTTTGGACCGGTAGTGAAAAATAGCAGTGGTCAAATTATCAGATAATATTTTGGCCCAGTCTACAATTGTAGAATTAACGGCAGCATTTAACAAAGGGAGCCATTCAGGCAAGATCATATTTATGTCAGGCTTTCCAAAAAGCCTGCATAACATGGCAGCAGCAAAACAATAAGGAGAGGTAAGTGAACCAGTACTGTACATACCGTGTTTGTTTTTCTTCAACTCATCTCTTTTGGTCCACTCCTGTGTGCATTCCGACAAATTTGCATGTTCTCTGGCAAAATCTTCCATAAATTGCTTATTATAAGTCGCCTGAGGTTCCGGCAACTGATACATCAGCCTCAAATCTTCCGTAGTGAATGACCCGATTAGCTCTTGAGTTGGAGTTCTAAATTGCCTGTCTGAAATATCGGTGCTGTCCAGCACCCATTTCACCATGTCTGTATATGGAAGAATCCTCGGCCTTGCCACTATTCTATGCAGAAATGAACAAGACAGTTCTTTAAGGGTTGCCTCAGATGTATTACTGGAACCTGCTGTAGCCACAACTTTCACCACCACAGGATTTTCTTCTTCGAGCAAATTATACATTCCTTCCCAGGTGGTTATACCAGCATCCTTATTGCAAGCAGTGTCTGTATACAGTGAAGCCATTTCTTTGTTTTCAGAATTTGAACTCTTCTCTTTCTTACCCATAATGTTCTGTGAACGCTTTGTATAGACGTTTGTTCCTTCGTGCCTGCGTTTTACGAGTTAAATGAGAGTAATGGCATAAGAAAGGTGATGAGATAGTTTTAAATGCAAAGGCGGATGAAATATATTATTATAACGTGAAACGACCTTTCAATCAAAACAAAATCCCATTTACCATTAATTGACAATCCATTCATTTAATCCAATCATTAAAGCGCAAAACAGATATTGATTTATGGGAAGATTTTCTTTGAACAACGCGCTTTTATGAATCTGCGACATTGCGATCTACGATTTGCTGTGCAATATCGCAATATCGAAATATCGCAAAACGTAACAATCGCAAATTGCGAATAGCGCAAAAGCGCACATCGCAAATATCGCAAAAGCGCAAAATTGTAAATAGCGCAAAAAGTATTCGTTTAACATTTCTTTTTTCTGCGCTATGCGATCTGCGACCAATATGTTATTGTATAGGCTTTTTGGGATCGCGTTATCGCGTTATCGCAAAATCGCAATTTCAGTTTTACAAAAGATATCTACCATTTTGCGATGGATGCGCTATTTTGTTTAAAGAACAATTTTATTGTAATCTATCATAAACTTAAGTGTTTCTTAAGGTTCTTTCTAAGGGATTTCTCTAAGTTTATGATAAAAAAATTTATTTGAAAAGGAAAACAAATCCTAATTGATTTTTTGGATTTTTTAACTAAGGGTCCCCATTTATTTAGTATTATTACTAATATTAAATAAAAAGGGGGGTTGTTGCTGGTCACAACAAATGGTCATTATTGAAGCCTAAGGTACAAAAACCAAGCTTTTGGAGTAGATCATCTGGATAAGTTTACATGTGCTACATGCGTGCTATAGGAGGTACTACATGAAGACTTGTTTTGCTACAGAAGGAGATAAATTATCGAATGATAATGTAAATCAAATAAAAATGGAATGATATTTTTTTATTAATTAGGATGTCTTAGAACTCCAATCCAATTGGAATCACTCTAAAATACCCTTGTTATCACTTGCTAAAAAATAATAGAAAATTACTACTCTAAAAACTAGAAATTCAAGAACTAGTGAGCTAGTTAACCTACCAAATGCCTAACCTAATCAAGTGAAAATTATATGGGGTGAATTTTGTTATTATCTTGAATTTTTTTATGACCTAATACAAGGGGAATAAACTAAAACGACAAGTATCTAAAAAATAGCATAAAATTACTACTATTTTGCTACAAGGCATTTCCAGAAATTATAGATTTGTGAATTAGTAGACCAATCCAAGTAGCTAAATGATAAATATGAATTTTAAAAGTTTTTATAAGGATGAATCATGCTTTTAAATCTATAAATAACCTACAAAATAACTCACTTCAATAATTTAACCAATGCAACCTACAACAAAAATGAGCATGAATAACAAATGCAAAAATAAGAGATGCAAGTGAAAAAGACATTCAAAGGAAATAAATAAATTATACAAGAGGGATCTGAGGGATTCCAAAGCCCAAGGAAACTCAGAGTCCTATGAATGAAACCAAGATTTAGAAGCTAAAAATGACACCAAATTTCATTATTTGAATCAATCCAAGTACATCCCTACTAGAAATGAAAGTGGAATTGCTAAATAACAAATTTTCTCCACAAGAAGACTAAGAAATACATGTCCTTAAAGGAAAATTCGAATTGCTACTTATAAAAATTGATGGGGAGTAATTATCCTTGAAAGGAGTGATATTTCCCCTCCAATATCCTTCAAATAGGGAATCTGGTTCCCAACACTAGGAATCTACATTAAATGACAGGGAACAAATTCCTAGATTTTATCAATCATTGGAGCTATATCATTTTTCAATAATATCATGATATTTCATTCATTTATTATCTGATATTGATCCTCTAATAGCAGGGAGAAAGTACCTAGATTATATCCTCCTCCAAGTCTTCATAATATGCCAAATGTTATCACAATATTCTACAAAAATAAATAATATGAAGCACAAATATGAGATTATCTCTAAACCTTCCTAATGAAAATATTAAAGTTAAAAATATGTCATATAATCCAAAAAAGAGAGGTTTAATGTGTTGAAGGATGGTCAGATGGGCCTTAATTTTTTTTTAATTTGGAGGCCCATCATATTCCTTACTGAAAGTGTTGCTCATCCTCTGAGCAACTTAGTGACCTAATCGTGCCTCATTCATGTCCATGGTGGCCTCCTTAACATCCCAAGCTACCTCAAAAGGAATTTTGGCACATATTCTCTTGCTCCATCCTATTCCTCTTCTTCTCCAGCTCCTTCTTCTGTAGATCCATCCTTTTCTCCAAGTTCTAATTAATCTTATGGTTGTGTCTTAAGAAAAGTCTCCCTCTTAATGTTTACAATGTTTTCCCATGATATAAGTTTTCAAACATTCTCCATATGTGATAGTTAGCATCCTTGATGATTCTATGGACTCTCTTCAATTGAAACTACCCCCCCATTATTTTTCACTGTCATTTTCCAAAATTTGGAAAACCAATACTCCCAATCCTTCTCTTATATCTCCCTCTTCAAATATAGGGTAACGATGCTCAAAATAAGGATTTTTGCAACTCTCTATAATTTCCTGTAGCACAATGTCTTCTCTTGTAGAAAATATGTCCTTTCTTGTAGCAACTCTGTTTCTTATGTAGCAGCTCTGTTTTCTCCTATAGCAGGGTATTTTTTTCTTTGAGCTACTTAGTTGTGGTTTCTCTAGTGGTTGGCCTTCTCATGGGTGTAAAAAGTTGCTTCCCCTTTGGTTGATACCTCCCCCCAGTTCTCCTATTGCTCCTTCTTGGGGTTACTTGGATGTAAGTTTTAATTTTTTCTTTAGAGCAGTCTCGATTGTAAAGAGAGTGTCAAATTTTCATTTTTATCTAAGAGGGAGAAGGATGCTAATTATTTTTATCAATTTTTTTTTTCCTCTATCCTTATCTTTGCTTCACATATAACAATTTTCAAACGGAACTACCGCACAATTTTTTACTACAAGGTACTTAATTCAAGCCAAATTCTCCATGCAAATATATAGAAATTAAAGGGGACAAAATCCACTTACTCCTTTCAAGATAAATATTTCATATGCATGAGGGTTGAGGACTACTTTGGGTAGTTTTGGCTCCATTTACCCTTTCAATTCTCTCTTTTAGCTTCCTTTCAGGCCTCCTGTAGCAGTTCAGATCCTCTTATAGAATTTTAGATCCTCTTGTAGCTCCTCCTATATCTCCTAATGTAGCTCCTACAAACAAAGTTCAAAGTGTCTTGGTGGCACCCTAGGTAGACTTTGGTAGCATATAGATCCTCCTTTTGTACCTTGATGGGTTTCCCCAGCTGTTTCTTGGGAATGAGTAATTGTGCAAGTAAATTTAAGCCTCATACTTTTATTCCCTTTTGTGGTAATGCCTCAGAGAGATTTGGTGACTTTCCTTTGCACAAATTTCCTATTTTAATCATTGTCCCCACTCCTCATAATCACCACCCTTCTTAATTTGGCTTTTCCATGTTACATGAGTGGGGGAGTTAGCTGCACTTAACTGGTTGAGGGTGGCTGAGACTGATGACCCATCCTTAGCTTATAAAACCTCATCTCTCATGCATTGACTACAAATTTCCAACCATAACACGCTCAAGAGAAGAGGTGAATAATTATGCATACCTATACCTACCTGATGGTTGTTGGAAAGACATGCATTTTTCTGCTGAGCTGATGATCGATCCATGGTTCTCTGGAGGTGCTAATTTCCTTGTTTTTCTTGTGCACAAATCTTCACATGATGTAGTTGAGTCATGGAACCTTTCTTGCTTGCAGGTATCTCTCCGGTTTTTGATATGATATTGTTGGAGTGATTGGTTGAGCTTACAAATTCTCTTCAAGGATTGCATGGCTTCCTCAAGCTTCAGGGGTGACCAAATCTTCATTTTTGAGTAATAAGAATCCTCAGATCATGTTTTCTGATTAACCTGTGAAGGCTACTATATGATTGTTTTCCTTTTTTAGCACTCATTTAGTTTCTTCTCACAATCTCACATTGCATTCAGGGACTTGAAAAAATTACAATGGGTTTTAAGGACAAGATAACATCTTCAGAAGGTGGTGAAAGTTATGGGAAAGGAAAAAAAATATAAAGTCAGAGTCCTTTTTATATGAATTTACATGTGTGTCTCCCTCTTGTAGCACTTTTGGTTGCTCCTGTAGCATTTTAGAAAAGTCTCTCGTAGAAGAATTGTTTTATCCATATCTCTCAAATGGTAGATTGGATTCAACTGAATTTATTTGAGCATGTTTCCATTATACTTATGCACCTCCCCATAAAATATCTTGGCCAATAGATGCACGAATCTAGAGAAAACTTAAAAATGGTTGTAGGTGATGGAGGGAAATTTCTTGAAAAGTGTGCATTGGAATTTGTTGAAATTTCTTGAGCATGTTACCATCATCCATATGCATCTCCAAATGAAAAAATTGGTTAATGGATGAATTTTTTTTTATATATGGAAAAAACCATTTTCCGCATTGTGTATTTTGGCCTCCTGTAGCAAAATATAATCCTCCTGTAGCATTTTAGGACAATAAGGAATATCAATGGGAAAGGCTTGGAAATTATGGGTGGATGTTTGGAATGGATGAGGGTGTTGGATTGAAATGGCCGTGGTCCTATTGGAGCATCTGAGCACAGGAGGAGAAAGCCCAAGCTTGACATCCTTTGACTATATTTTTGACCTAATTTTTTTTTGGTACTAACTTGTTTTTGTTGCTTGCAAAGGTTGAATAGAACTTGCATTCATCAAAGAGAGATACATGGAGAAAATAATTGTTTTCATTTTTTATTTTAGGCCTACTAGCTGCCTCAATGAGGTTTTCAACTACTATGTTTGCCTAGGCGCCTCAAAGGAGGTTTTCACCTAGGGTCTTTTCTTTTTCAATTTTTCTCTTTTTTCCAACCCATTGACCTCCTCATGGAGGTTTTCAGTCAATGGGCCAATATCAGACGCCTCAAAGGAGGTTTTCATCAGATATTTTATTTTTCCTCTTATTTTTCATTATTTTAATTTTTTTTTTCTATCCTACTCTACTTGAAAAAACAAAATCTCTTTCAAGTATAGGAATGATTCCAATGGATCCATGTGCATATGAAGATGACATATAAATTGATGTGTAGGGTTGAAATATATTATTTTACATGTACTTGAATTTTAGAGACCAAATTCTTTGACCTTGACGATATCAAGCACAATTGAAGAAGAAAGTGATGCTCCATATTGTTGATTTTATGGAATCAAACCTCAATATATCTTTGATGCCCTTGGTTAACCTGCTCATTTGGATCATTATTCATGTCTTATTCTACCATGAAATTCAAATCTTCCTCTTTTTACTGATTATTCTCTTGAACACATGGAGGATCTGATGGTAAACATGGGGGAACTTTCTCAATCTCTACTTTTGATGTCTACTCTTCATCAAGTGCAACCCATTATTCTTTTATTCTTCTCATCTGAATCTTATTTTTATAAAATTTTTCCTTCAATTACATCAAGAGAATATCTTTTTTTTCAATACTCTTCCTGACCTAAGATGAATACCATTTAGATCAAGAGGATATGTTAGGAAGTGTTGTACCTAAACATTGTAAGTGGGTTGAGCTACTTTCTTGTGTGGGTTTGGAAATGGTAGTACAAGTAGTTGAGTGGGAGTGGATCTTTGAGATGGATGTGGTTATGGTTGTGGTGGAGGTGGATGGTAGAGATAACATGGATTTGGGTATGGAGGATATTGAGGAAAATATTGAGGATATTGTGGATTTAGCCCATAAGGTTCTTGCCAATCTTGTTACCAATATTGGTTTTGGGGTTGAGATGGCCAAGGTTGCCAAGGAAAAATTGTTTTTCAATTAATTTGAGAGGGATTTTCATAAGATTGAAATTTTGAATTAGGTTCTTGCATCATTTCAGGTTGACTAAGCTGCCATGGTCTTCTTGGAGCTACATAACATAGCTTCTTTGGTGATTGACCTACTCCATTGTCTTCTTGGTAAACTTCCTTCAACCTTGACAAAAATGAGATTTTTTTACTAACATGTGATTTTTCATGGACAACACATATATCAACATATTTTTTTTTTATCATCTTGCATTTTTAACATTTCTACTTGTTTTCTTAGATTGCTAATTTTTTTTATTTTTTTAAGTTATCAAGCAAATTTCCAAGTTTAGCTTGACTTACTGATCTTGATCTTGATTTACTTACATTTTTCCCTTCCTCTTTATATGCACTTGCATGTTTCACAAATTTATTCAAATGATAATTGTTATACATCACCTCTACTCATGATATCAAGGAGATCAATCCACTCATCCCTAATTTTTCTAAGTAAGAGGGTTTTTAGTATGTCAAATCCTAAATGATGTATTTTTTCCCTCTTAACATTATACATAAATCTCTATATTATATCCTAAAGGCCCTCTTCTTATTTTTGATTCCTTCTAACAATTTATTCTTTAAGATCACGATCTTTATATTTTTTTAGAATTGTCTTTTGCATATCATTCCATGATCTCATTGAATTAGTCCCTAAACCATGAACCATTTAAGAGCTCTATCGCTAAATGTTGCTGGAAAAAATCTCATTTTTTTAGTTTTTAATAAGTAACCATAAGATCTACAAAGGATTTCAATTTCAAAGAGAAAGGTTTCTGAATCCTCTGACCTAATTACATGAAAGTTGGGAAGGAAACATGGAGGGATGTTCTTCATATGCAAATTGACATCAACATTTTGAATGGGAAATCCAAGAGGATCTTGTTCATTTTCATCATATCCATCCATTTATTTTATCTTCTCTTCCACCTATTCTTCTTCTACCCGCAAAAGCGGATGGTGATGTGGCTCTCACTGCACCATGTGATCAAGTGGGGGGTTTGGTATTGGAGAAGTATTTTTTTATTTTATTTTTTTGAATAATAATGCTAATGAAAAGCAATTTATCTAAAATGAAGTATTCCTAATGAATTTTTTTGTTCTTGCGGAAAGAAAAAGAAATGAATCAACTATAGAAGAAAGCAATGCATACTTTGACACCTCTCTAGAAAAGAAATCATAAAGATGGCCCTCGGTATTGCAACAATAATTCTGAAAATCTTGAGGATACCAACTTAAATTATCAACCCCGGGGTTGTAGAAACTTAAGAGGTGTCAACCCTATATGTGGAACATGCAATGTGTTCTTATTTTGTTGATATGATGTAATGAAGTGAATGACATGCAATCCAAGCATAAAATAATTGCAGAAATGGAAATTTTTCTCTATTTGCAGAAAGGAAACATGATTACTTTTGCACAAAGGAAATCCTAATTACTTTTGCAGAAAGGAAAGGCTATTATACTTTTCATGAATGTAAATTTTAATCCTATTTGTAGAAATGTAAACATTAACCTATTTGCATAGTGTAAATGGTAGATCTAAAGGAAGCGTAGTATATGCAATAGAAATAACGATGTTGGAAATGGAAACCATGAAATCGTTCTTCAATCACTGCATTCAAGATAGATTTTGTCAATAAATTGCATAAGGTGCTTCATAAATTAATCATGAAAATCAACATTATGCTCTTCAAGTCATGAATCTGTCCACTAACTATAACTGTAGAGATGAATTGAAATGGAGAAGAGGCAAGTCTTAAGAGGTTTTTGGTCTTACTCAATCATGTTTTTGGAGCCTAGGGGTCATTATTAAAGCCTAGGGGACAAAAACCAAGCTTTTGGAGCAGACATGGTTAATTTTACACGTGCTACATGAGTGATATAGGTGGCCCTATTTTGCTACAGGAGGAGATAACTTGTCTAATGTTCAAGTAAATCAAATGAAAATGGAATGGAAATTTTTTATTTATTAATTAGGATGTATTAAGACTCCATTCAAATTGGAATAAATCCAAAATAACCTTTTTAACACGTCCTAAAAAATAGCAAAAAAATACTACTCTAAAAACTGGAAATTCAAGAACTAGTGAGCTAGTTAACCTACCAAATGCCTAACATAATCAAGTGAAAATTTTATGGAGTAATTTTTTTTTATTAAAATGAATGCTTTTATGACCCAATATAAGTGGAATCAACTCAAATTAATCTCATTAACACATTCTAAAAAATAACATAAAATTACTATTATTTTGCTACAAGGCATTTCCAGAAATTCTAGATTTGTGATAAGTAGACTAATCCAAGCAGCTCAAAGATGAATATGAATTTTGCAAGATGTTATAAGGATGCAACATGCTTGTGAATCTGTAAATAACCTACAAAAAAAATTCACTTCATTCATTTAACTAATGTAACCTACAAAAAAAGTAGCATGAATAGTAAATGCTTAAATAAGAGATGCAAGTGAAAAAGACATTCAAAGGAAATAAAGAAATTATATAAGAGGGATCTGAGGTTCTTGGGATGGAAAAGAACAAGGAAAATCAAATTCTTATGAATTAAACCAATATTTAGAAGTTAAAATGGCACCAAAATTCAATATTTGAATCAATCCAAGTACATCCCTGCTAGAAATGAAAGTGAAGTTGCTAAATAACACATTTTATCCACATGAAGACTACAAAATACATGCCCTTAGAGGAAAATTTGAATTGATACTTATAAAATGGACGGGTAAACATTCTACTTGAAAGGAGGAATATTTCCCCTCCAAAATCCCTCAAATAGTGGATTTGGTTCCAAACACTTGGAATCTGCATTAAATGACAGGGAACACATTCCTAGATTTTCTCAATCACTAGAGCTCTAGAATTTGTTAATAATTTCATGATAATTTATTCATTTATTATCCATTATTGATCCGCCTGTAGTAGGGAGAAAATCCCTAGATTATCTCCTCCAAATATTCATAATCTGCCCAATATTCTCACAATATTCTACAAAAATAAATAATATTAGGCACAAATATGCAATTATTTCTAAACCTTCCTAATGAACATATTAAATCTAAAAGTATGTCATATAAGGAAAAAAAGAGAGGTTTCATGTGTTGAAGTATGGTCATATAGGCCTTAATTTATGTCTAATTTAGGGAAAAATTTAAGGATGGAAGTTTATCTTAAAGCAACCTTGGTGAATGCAAGTCCCTAATATCCAAATTTTAAAATGTCTAATGATAATTTTGTAAAAAAATTTAGATTTCTATTTATTTTTTATTATACAATATGTAATATTGGTCATTTTTAAGATAAAATAATTTTATACTATAAAATTTGGATGAATTCATTTTTAGAAACATGGAAATTGGCGAATCCTTTTTTTTGGAAAAATCATGGAGTATTATTTTTTCTTTTATGATCTTTCTTTCTAAAATTTTCCCACAATTACAATTTGGAGCCCATATAATTTAAAATTTTTTGGGGGGGGGGGGGGGGGGGGGTGTTGACTAGTTACACATCTGCTGTGTAATACATGGATGGAATGTAGTAGATATATTAAACTTGGTTTCTATCTTATCCTAAAGAATAGTCCAAAATGCACTGAGAAATATGGTATTCCTATATGAGATTACGCTCCTTGGTATCCTGAAAAGAACCTAGACTTGATCAAATAGAATGCTTTTTAATTCCTATCCTTTTATGTATAATACCCTATATTACTAAATAAATAAAATAATATAATGATTAAATAAATAAATAAATGCTTATATAATAAAAATGGAAAAACACTAAAAGTAAGATATGGGAAAGTAAAAGTCACGATAAAGAAAGAATTGAAAAGTATTAGTGGAACATAAGGATCAAGTGTTTAAACCTGTGTCAAAACCTCAAGTTCTGCTATTTCACTGCACCTATACTAGAGATAGATAGCCATGTTTACTAGCAAAGGAGTTAATGAGACGATCGAATAGATAATTGATAGGTCAACTAATAGATAAGTTGATTGAGTAATCGACTAAAATATTGATGAGACAACTAATGGAGCACTTGAATGAATAATAAACCAGATGATCAGTGGGTCAACTCATGGAATGATCAATTGATTAGTTAATCGTGTGTCTGACTGGATGGTAAGGTTGACTGGGATAGTTGACTAGCTGATGCAATGTTGTGGATTTTCCATAATCACTTACGAATTTCAGCTATTTATTATGTATTATATATTCCCTATTTCAAGGACTTTATTTATATCTAAATAAGTATAAATAAATATTTGACTGGTCGATTGGAACAATGAATAACCCATAATAAATTATTCTATCATGTGGTGTGATGTTCTGATCATAATTATTTATGCTTAATTATTGCAACAACATCTTTAGACACCACCCATTGTCTTAGAATGCATTTGTCCCTATTTCCTTATTTTCTTTTACCGATTCTATTGTTATTTGGGTTACAACATCGAGTTCTTTATCATGGATGGATTCTATATAAGAAAGGTGAAGAAGGGGAAAGGTGCATCTCTTATGGCTTGGGGAAAGTGACGACAAGGATAAGAAGTGATAGCATTGTAGTTGGTTGAGGGTTCGGGGGTGGAAAAATATATAAGGATATAGTTCAACTAAGACTATGGTTGGGTTTAGAGTCATCCCCTATACGTTGGTTGTAGTTAGTGGGATCACAGTAATGCAACAATTCACCACGTTGTTTGTAGGTGGATTCTTCACTTTGAAATAAAGTTCCATGGGTCACTACTCATGTGGTTTTCTCTATTGGAATAAGCAAATGTTTATTTATCAATCAACTTTTAATGAATTTATATGGACATGAGAATGATTGTAGATATGGATATTACATGATGTCATTTCTATAGGGCATAAGAATGCACATTTTTGTTGAACCTATCAACTACCAAAAATGAATATTCATTTTGCTTGCAATTTGTTGATAAATCACCCAAAAAATCCATGGAAATTATTTCCCAAGGTCTTCTTGCATTCTAGGCTAGTACACATACCTTTGTAAGTTATAACGTATCTTTCCAACACCAAAATGTCCTGCAACCATGGAGGTGTGAACCTATTAGACTACCTTACATTTCTCTCTCTCACTTCCCTCTTGATGTCTAGTGATTGAGTTCTTACAACGTACTTCGGTCATATGATTTTCTCTTAACACTCGTACGTTGGGGGGTAGATAGCCCATGCTGCGGGAGAGATTCGAGAATAGGGGTACCCCATTTACGTTTGGCCAACCAGGTATCGAAGAACATATCACCATGGGCGCCCAATGCACTCCGGAAGAACTTGAAGCCTACACCAAACTCTTCAAAGAATTTCGTGATATTTTCACCTGGTCCTACTCAAAAATGCCTGGACTCAATCCTGCCATTGTAGAACACCACATCAACACATGGCCTGATGCCTCTGGCCCGTCAAAAGTTGAGACCCATTCATCCCTCTAGACGTGAAGCCATCAAAGCTGAAATCGATAAGATCCGGTAGGCTGGTTTCATTTACCCCATCGAATACACCACTTGGGTGTCCAACCCAGTTCCTATCCTCAAAAAACAAGGCACCATTTTTGTTTGCACCGACTTTCACGATCTGAATAAAGCTTGTCCCAAAGACAACTTCCCCACACCATTTATTGACCAAATCATTGATGAGTGTGCGGGGCACGAGATTCTATCCTTTATGGATGGCTTCTCTAGATACAACCAAATCGTTATCCGTCGTGCTGATCAACTTAAAACCGCGTTCATTAGTCCGTGGGGAACTTTCGCATACCGAGTCATGCCATTTGGCCTTAAAAATTCCGACGCCACTTTTCAACGAGCGATGTCTTATTGTTTCCATGACTTAGCTCATATCATCCTTGCCTATTTAGATGACCTTACTGCGCGTTCTAAACATCGGGCGCAACACCTTCATGATCTGCGTACTATTTTCCTTCGATGTCGCAAGTATAACATTCGCCTTAACCCATTGAAATGTGTCTTCTGTGTTCCCGCCGGTCGTCTCCTCGGCTTCATAGTGTCTAAAGACAGGATAACTCTCGACCCTTTGAAGGTTCAAGCCATTCTTGAACTTCCTATGCCTTGTACCTTACGCCAGCTACAAAGTCTCCAAGGTAAAGCTAATTTTCTTCGCCGATTCGTTCCGGACTACGCCACTACCGCACATGGCTTCCTTAGACTTCTTCGATCTCACACCCCATTTTTCTGGGATACCTATGCTCAAGAGTCTTTTGATGCCCTCAAGCATGCTCTCACATCCGCTCCCTTGATCCGTCCTCCTGACTTTGACCGAGATTTCATCCTATACATCTCTGCTTCCACCTATTCGGTTGCTGGTGTCCTTATCTAAGAGGATGATAACGGTATCGAACATGTGATCTATTATGTCAGTAAGAACCTTGCCGGTCCACCTGTGTCCTACTCGCATGAAGAAAAATTAGCACTAGTTGTCGTGTTCTTAGTCCAAAAACTACGTCATTATATCCTCATGCGTTCCACCAAGGTTGTGACTGATTCCAACCCCATGGCTTTCCTATTGAGTTGATGCATCCTCAATGGGAAGTACGCTCATTGGGTCGTTATCCTCCAAGAATTCGACCTTGAATTTGTCACCCCAAAAGTTAAGAAAGGTTTAGTCCTCGCCGAACTCATTTCTGATTTTCCTACCAGGACGCAAGATACTCCCATTAATTATGCTCTTCCCGATGAACATTTATTTGCCATCACCACCGACGATCCTTGGTACGGTGACATCCTTACTTACTTGTGAACCCAAAAGTTCACCCTTCATCTTGATTGTGATGCTCGACGACGTATCCGACACCAAGCCTCTCGCTACCTTCTAATCGGCGATGACCTTTATCGTCGTGGAGTAGATACTGTCCTTTGTCGTTGCCTCACACACGCTGAAGCCGAACAAGTCCTCAATGCCTGTCATAGCGGCGCTTGTGGTGGCCACCTCTCCAACCTCACCACCGCCCAAAAAATCATGCGCGCTGGGTATTTTTGGCCTTCTCTCTTCAGTGATTGCATTGAAGTAGTCAAAAACTGTTCCAATTGCCAACATTTCGCCCCCAAGGCGCGAGCTCCTCTCGCTCCCCTCCATCCTGTCGTCACAGCTGGTCCTTTTTGTAAATGGGCCATTGACTTTATGGAATGACAACCTTCATCAGCTGGTAACCACAAATATATCATCGTGGCGGTTGACTATTTCACTAAATGGGCCAAAGCTATGCCAACATTCAACAGTATGGTAGCCACTGCAGCCCTCTTTTTCTTTAACCGCGTCATTTCTCGATTTGGAGTTCCAAAACAATTAGTCTCTGACCACGGCCGACCCTTTGAAGATGAGATTTGGCATGAGTTATCCTCCCTATTGGGTTTTGAGCACCAATATTCATCTTCCTATTACCCCCAAGGTAATGGCCAAGTTGAAGCGGTCAACAAAATTCTTAAGACCATGCTTCAACGAACGGTGAATAAGCACAAAACCAATTGGCATCTCATGCTCTTCCCTGCTTTGTGGGCTTATCGTACTTCTGTTAAAACCGCCACCGGTTTCACTCCTTTCCACCTTGTCTTTGGTGAGGAGGTAGTCTTACCAATCGAGTGTGAAATCCCTTCCCTTCACTTGGCCGTTGAACTTCTCCCTGATACCCAACCTCTAGAACAACGACTTATCATGCTCGAGTGCACCTCTGAAGACCGTCATGTTGCATTGCAAACTCTTGAAGTGACCAAAAATCACACCAAAGCTCAGTATGACCGAAAAGTCCACCCTCATACCTCTCATGAAGGTGACCTTGTTCTAGTATATGACCAGGCCCATGATACCCTCGGTTATGGGAAGTTCGACTCCTTATGGCTAGGTCCTTACATTATCAATAAAGACCTTGGTAAGGGGGCATATATTTTCGAGGACTTTGAAGGCCACATCCTTCCTAATCCTCACAATGCACTCTATTTTAAGAGATATTACCCTTAGCATTTTCCATTCGAAATGCATGTTTTATTTTCTTTTAGATAGCCAGCATCTGTTTGTTTTGCATTTCGCTACTTCACCAGGACACCTGTTGTCCACGAAGCCTGACTTCACCTCTCCTCAAAATCGGATTTTCTCACTTAAAACACATTTCATTGGGGGCACCACCTTGCCTCTATACTCATTCCTGTTTGTGTCAATTTCCGTCATGAGATACCATTTTGTACTCATGTTTTTTATGGTCCCCTTTGGATCATCGTCCATTTCATTATCATCATTACTGTCCATCTGTTCATCGCTCTACTATTTTCTCTCGCGCCTTAGTTGGGGATTCCTTATTGCCTCACCTATGGCAAACCTCCTTCTGTCGACGTCAACTCATTTACTCCAGAAGCCAGGTCTAGAGGGTAGTGTACCTTGGTTCGAGCTCCTTTCAGCATGATCGTGATCTATATACTTGATGGTCCAGTGATGCAGCAGCAGTTATTAGTGATTCCCGGGTGTGTGTGAGATGTCTCAACCCTCATGAGGGGGTGGCCCTGCAGGTAGCCCCCCACATGCCCGGATGACTTCTTCATTTCAGCCCTGGATGCAGCTCCTCCCATTTGATGATATTGGCCTCAACCGCTTGCAGCACCTCTTCAATTTTCACGTATCAGTCAGATTTTTCGAGCCCTTCCCTGTGTGTAGGGGGCATTTGGGTGTATTCGTATCTCATGTACTCAAATATTATTGTATAAGTCCTGACGATTATTCCAGGCACCGCATGTATGTGGGATTCATCATTTTATTTTTCTGGCTCCTATTTACGCCAGCATATTCTTCATAGTTCGGTTCCTTGTTTACTGGACTTCCTATTCTTTGTACTTTGTCTCGGCGGGCATAGGTATGCCTCCCCCGCCACCTTTAGCACAGGTACCACTTCATAAACTAGAGACTTGTTGCACCTGTAAGTCTTGTTTCCTCAGGGTCTAGTCCTTTAGCACATTATACTACCTTACATTTCCTCTCTCACTTCCCTCTTGATGTCTAGTGATTGAGTTCTTACAACGTACTTTGGTCATATGATTTTCTCCTAACACTCGTACATTGGGGGGCAATCTGTTACACCATTTTTTGGTCATCTAACCTATTATCATTAGATGAACCCAAGTACACCATGTAAGACCAATTTTACCCTAAGTAAAATTGCTTTCACCATGTGAAATAACATTTGTTTATATTTCCTAGTCATATTTAACCCAAAACAAGGAAATTAATTAAATAAATCATTATTTATTTGATTATTTCGTAGGAACAAGTTATTTAAATCATTATTTAAATAATATTCCTAGTTAAATTTGACTAAATCATTTTTAAATAATTAAATAAATCATTGTTTATTTAATTGTATTACTACCATCTCCCTAAAATAATAAATAAATCATTTATTTATTTATTGTTTATAAATAAAGGAATTGACCCAAGTCAAAAGACCTTTTCCCTCCAACAAATATAATATAATATTCCTAAAGGGTGATTCTAGAATTTGATTAATAATATTTTATTCATGCACCGAGTTCTAGAACACCCCAATATTTTGTTATAAATAGAAGGGTTTTCCCCATTTATTAGTCACCTCCATTGCATTAGATCACTCTGGATCTATACTAGGTCACATTCTCCATTTTTGCCTTGTGAGCTCCCATTGAGTTCTATGTTTGTCTGGGTTTTCTACAACAACAAGAGAGAGGAATTTTAGATCTGAAATGCTGAGGACTTTCAAGAACCCATCCCATTGAGGAGAACCGAAAAAAACCTCTCTTGTTTTCCTCTCAGGTGCCCCCTTTTTAATATAATATAAAAATTCTTTCAAATACATTGTTCTTGTATTGTCTATTGGATGCATGGAGCCACATTTTACTTTATCTGCTTAATGTCTTTTATGCTTATATCTGGATTTGTGTAGCATTATTTGGATCACCTAATTGCAGATTTAAAGATATTTGGCAGCCATAATCGATGTTAGGGCTATTTGTTATGCGTAGCTAAAGTGGTCTTTTACGACGAAAGATTCATGGAAATTCTTTCCCAATGTATTCTTGCATTCTAGGCTAGTACACATACCTTTGCAAGTTATAACCTATCTTTCCAACACCAAAATGTCCTGCAACCATGGAGGTGTGAAATTATTAGACTACCTTCTTTGATCTGAAAATGAAAATATTTGTATCTGTTGTTCAAAGTATCCATTTCCATTTAATTAAGTGTGCAAAGTGTTTATCATGTCTTGCAAATTAAAAAAGTGTTTTTGGTAACTGTTTTTGAGTTTATGTGTGAGGGAATTTTAATTAAAATTATTGTTTAACATCTTAAATCAGAAATACACAACAACATAACTTCACCATAACAACACAGCAACATGATGAGGCAGTTCACCCCTCCTGGGCTACATCTTCCGGGTCCAAGGCTCCCAATGGGCATGTCCTTGTTCTATTAATTTTCTCAAATTGGTTTTACAGTGAGAAATAAGCCTAAACAGGCTAAAACAACTGTGAAATTGAATTCATAATACAAAAATAAGATAAGAATGGATTTTATTTCACCTCAAACAGTGAAGTGTATCCCAATGCAACTCCATTTCCCTGATGGCCCTGATGGCTCTCCAAGCTTCCTTGAATAAAAAATGGCTGAATAACACCTCTGTTGGCTCTACAACTTATCCCAAACTCTCCAGAATGCTCATAATACCCAAAATTGACAAAAATTTCATCCAAATTGGTTCAATATTGGAGAAGTTATGACTCTAACAAGTTTTTGCCCAGTGGCCCTAGAAATCCTCCTCCAAAACTAGAGGAACTCCAGTTAGAGCCACCAAAATAGTCGAAAAGCCAAAAAGGCCAGAACCGCGCGCTAATTTTGGGGGCAACATTATTGTAACTATCATTTTAACTCGTGTTCACATGTAGATAATCCGCTAACCGTCAATTGTTGGCCAGATAATGTTAAAGCCACGCCCCTGGTCATGACCCTTAGGTCCCATGCGACGAGGGCTAGCACCCAAGGGCTTAGCCCAAATCTCTTCCCATTTAAACTAGTTTTAGCACCTATTTATATGACTAGTCGCGGGGTTTTAACCCATAGCCCTGAGGGCTAAACTCTATTTTAATGCTGGTTCAAACTTAAACAACTTGCCCGTTTGTTATGACCCGAAGGCATTCAGGTCACGTTGACCTCCGCCTGACCCATACCCGTTCAACGCTGCACGAGACTGACCCATATGTGTTCAGGTCAGGTCGTGCCCGACTAACCCAAACACGTTCAGCTCGGGTCGGGTCTGCCCACCATCATTTTTTTAAAACAAGACTTGAACCATCCTTTGAGCCAATGGCCTGGGGCCACATGGTAGCCTCCAGGTAGGCCACATGGCACCCTGTAATAGGCCCTCAAAACTTTAATAAAAAAATGAAATTTGTCACACAAAATTTCTGAAATGACAATTTTTTGTGTGTTCAAAAGCTTGTTTTGAAGGTCATTGGGCGTTTTAAAACTTCAATATCTTTCTCATACGACATCATATTTGAGTCCCATTCACGGTGCCAGAATCGTAGTGAAGAGGCATATTTATTCGTTTAGTTTGCAACAAATTCTAAGCAGTTCCAATTTTGAGCATTTTTTTCCTCTTGGACATGATCACCTGATCACACCTCCCCATTGGGAAGCTTTTGGACCCCAAAAGCCTTCAATTACCTGTTAAGAAGATGAGGGTACAAATCCCTCACCTTTTTCACCTCCATCCATTTTTCCTTACTCGGTTTGCTGCCTTTAAGACCAACCCGAACATAATCAACATTTCCCCTCCTTGAAGTGCGTATCCTTCTGTCAAGGATAGCATCCTCTTTCAGCTCATCCAAAAATTCTAGTGAGAAATCCTCTATGGATGTCAGATGAATGTCACTTTCATAATCAAAAATTAAAGGAGGTTCATACAAACATAAATTTTCCACATTCGCAACGGAATACATTTGCATATATGAAGGCAAATCTAGTTGAAAAGCATTATTTCCAACTTGTTTAAGGATCTTGAATGGACCATAATGAATAGGCTTCAAATTTTTACCTTCTCCTTTCCTTCTTTCCTTACTAATATGCAGTCATACCTCATCTCCTTCTTGAAACTTATGATCAACTCTGTGTTTGTCATGCCTCTCCTTGTACTTGCCTTGACTTTTTTCAAGCTGTTTTTGAACCTGCTGATGTATGAGCTGAATTCTTTCAATGAACATGAAATATTTTTCAGTGTCACTATGCCCATCAATGGCAACATCCTTCTCAATAATGAAATCTAAAGGTTACTTAGGCAAATACCCAAAGCAAGCTTCAAAAGGTGAAGTATTTGTAGAAGAGTGCTTGGCCCGATTGTAAGCATGCTAAATATAATGCAAGTGCTCATCCCAAATATTGTGATGCTTGTTGCAATAACCTATCAAAAGATGTAAAATGGCTCTGTTCACTACCTCTGTTTGCGGATGGAAAGCAGTACTCTTCTTCAACTTGGTGTCCATCATCTTCCATAGATTGGACCAAAAATTCCCAACAAATATGGAATCCTTGTCACTAACAATAGCAGTAGGCAAGCCATAATGAACCCATACATGTTGAAAATATAAATCATAATTTTGTTCAACAGTTATATATTTCTTACATGGCATAAGAATACACATCTTTTTGAATCTATCAACTACTACATAAAGATAATCATGTTGTTTTCTAGATAAAGGTAGACCTCCAACAAAATCCATAGAAACACTTTCCCATGCTCTAGAAGGTACCGAAAATGGTGTATATAAACCAAGATTCCTATTTCTAGGCTTGCTTGTAGCACATAATGAACAACCTCTAATGAAATGTGAAACACTAACTACCATGCAAGGCCAATAGCAATACCTCTGTAAATGTGCCACTGTTTTTCTTACCCCGAAATGTCTAGTAATAAGAGAAGAATGAGCTTCTCTCATGATGCTTAGTCTCTCCCCCTGTGGTATACATAACTTGCCCATATGAAACGTCAAATTATTATGCAAATGATAATAATTCTCCTCAACATGATTCCTTTCACTCAAGTTAGCATACACCTCCTTAAAATCAACATCTGATGCATACTGTTCTATGTAGCTCTCATGTACAATAGAATAATTCTTAAGTAAAATAGTAGCACTAATAATAGGCCTTGAAAGCATATCAAAAAATTTATTGAAAATACCTTTCTTGTACCTTATTACCAAGTGAAATTGTTGTAGGAAACCCATCCATCTAAAATGTGGTGACTGCTATAATTTATTTTGCGACTGCAAAAAGGCTGATGGTCGGTATGAACAAATGTTTCTTTGCCCATCAAATAGTGTTTCCACTTTTTGACGCTTTGTACCAATGCATAAAACTACTAATCATATGTAGGATAATTCACAACAACACCATTAAATGTTTCAAAATGAAATGCAATAGGCTTACCATGTTGTAAGAGAACTTCACCCATGGCGTAATCACTAGCATCGGTCTAAATCTTGAATGGTTGTCTCGAGTCCGGTAATGCAAGGACTGGAGCTGAAATTATCTTCTCTCTCAAATAGTCGAAAGCTTATTGTTGCTTGCCTCCCCATTGGAAAGCATGCTTCACACTTGTCACTACATGCATAGAAGCTGCTATGGCAAAGAAGTTAGAAATAAACTTCCTCCAATACTGAGTTGCACCCAAAAAAATTCTTACCTCTATAATGGATTTGGGAGTAGGAAAATTCACAATGGCTTCTACCTTAGAAGGATCAATTATCAAAGCACCTCATCCTACTATGTGTCCCAAATAAACCAAAGAACTCTTCCCAAATTCACACTTTGACATTTTAAGAAACAACTGATTTTTCTTCAAAATATCAAGTACTTTCTTAACATGCATGACATGCTCTTTTCTAGTCTTGCTGAAAATTAATATTTCATATAAGTAAAAAAAAATGAAATCATCAAGAAAAGGACGTAATACATCATCCATTACTCGCATGAAAGTTGCAGGTGCCTTGCATAAACCAAATGGCATAACAAGCCACTCAAAGAGTCCCTGTTTGGTTTTAAATGTTGTCTTCCAAATGTCACTTTCTGCAATTCTAAATTGATGATAACCACTACGTAAGTCTAACTTAGTGAAATATTTAGCATCTTTCAGCTGATCTAACAAATCATCTATCCTTGGGAGTGGGTAACGATTCTTTACCGTTATCTTGTTCAATGCCCTGAAGTCCACACACATGCGCCAAGTTCCATCTTTCTTTGGAATCAACACTATCGGTGACCCACATGGCGAAGTGCTTGGTCTTATGAATCCTTTGTCCAACAAGTCTTTAATTTTCCTCTTGATTTCAACATTCTCCATGATAGACAAGCGGTACATGCCGATGTTAGGAAGAGGACAATATTGATGTAAATGGATTTCATGCTGAATCTCCCTTTTAGGAGGTAAACCTGTCGGTTCCTGAAACATCTCATGATGTGCATCAACTACATCATATAAATTTGATTTAAGCTTGGAATCACAATTTTCAAATGACTCATGATTCACATCAACCTTGGGCTTAACCATCAGAAGTACAAAACTCTTACTAGAATTCACTAGCCTTTTTACCTGTCCCGCATTTACCATCGCTATATTTTCCTTCTTGCGATGTGCTCTGACAATGAACTCCTTGCCATATTTAAAGAGATGATACTTATTTTCATGGCGATGGAAGATCTCTTTCCTGTCAAATAAGTAAGGACTTCCCAAAACAATTCCTGATATATCAAGCGGTACTACATCAAGTTCAACTGTGTCAATAAAGTGTGCAGTAATTGCAAATTGCAATATGCACTTTCTTGAGACTTGTAAGTTTGCATCCTTGCATATCCACCCAAGTGGATAAGGATTTGGATGTGGAATGGTATCAAGTTTAAGTTGTTTGACCAAGTCTTCTGATATGAGATTTTCTTGTGACCCACTATCAAACAGTGTGTCAATTTTTGTATGTTTTGAGACTACCCTCACATGGAACAATTCAATTCTTTCTTCCTCATTTGGAGCTTGTACATGACAGTTTGAAGTACTAGTGCTTGGCTTAGTTTCAGTTTCCTTACCCTTCATACTCTTCAAACCCATGGCTGCAATTTTGGTTTCGTCACCTGAATCATCACCTAAGTCTTGTGGTGTAGTTGTAGTAGCTGCAGTTTTCTTCTTTCCTTTGTTTTTGTTAAACTGAGTTCTTTTTTCAGGATGTAATTTCCAACAGTTTTTCTCTTCATGGCCTTCTCTTGAACAGTGTTTACATATCACTTTCTCACCCTCTTTTTTGACAGATGCATTCTTTTTTCCTTTTCCCTTAAAGTTTTTATCTTTTTCTTTCCCCTTAAAAGGCTTGTTTCTACCCTCATCAAAAGTGTTTTTCCCTCTAGCCTCTAAATGCGTAGCTTGTACACAAACTTCGTCTAGACTAGTAGGATTGAACATAAGGATAGTAAGTCTAAGGTAGCTGTGAAAACCACCTATATATTTCAGCAAATTATCTTGACTTTGTAAGTCTACCCCTAATAAGAGTGCTCTTCTCCTAAAATCTTGGGTGTAGTCTTGTACATTTTTTTCCTTAAGCTATCTGAAGTTTTTCCAGTTCATGATAGCCTTTTATAAATAAGCTAATGGATAAAATTTCTTCTTAATTGCAGTAATAAATTCAGCCCATGATAAAGTGATCTTACCATGTTTTTTAATTTCATCCTTGGTCTTGGCTTCCCACCATACCAATGCTGCTCCATCCATTATCAAAGAGGCTAACTGTATCTTGGTGTTGTCATCATGAAGGTTCTGTATCCTCAAGTAAACTTCCAACTGTCTTATCCAATTATCAAGTTTCTCTACATTGACTTCACCGTTAACCATAGGAAACTCAAATTTAACATCAAGCTTTAAAAATGGACTTTTACCAGTAGTTTTAGACTTGTGAGATTGATTCACCAAAGTTGAGGATAACGATGTAGAGGAAGAGGATGAAGATGGGGATGGTGGATCACCATTTCCTCCATGTCCTTTCTTTGAATTGTCAACACTTTTATTTCCTCCTGAAGAAACCTCTCCTTCTTTCTGGTTTTTAGACCCTTCTCCAACAAGCCTATCATTCCTTTCTTGGTAGAGTATCCTCACCATCTCCGTCATGTCCAAGAAAGCCTTTTGGAACACCCGTTCCTCTTCTTTGGGATCCATATCTTCAGGAGTTTCTCCCTCTTGAAGACATGCTTGAAGTTGCTTCTATGGATCTTGGAGGTGGCTCTCTAGCCCTTTCTTGGTTGAGGATTACTTTATGCACTAACCAAGTGTCATTCACCTCTCTTGAGTTTAAGCCTAGTAAGCATCAAAACTTGCAAACAATCAACTATATCTTTGTACAAAACAAATGTTGATTTAAACTCTAGCTCCTAAGGCTCAAATCCTTAGCTCTGATACCAATTGATCTGAAAATGAAACTATTTGTATCTGTTGTTCAAAGTATCCATTTCCATTTAATTATGTGTGCAAAGTGTTTATCATGTCCTGAAAATTAAAAAAAGTGTTTTTGGTAACTGTAATTGAGTTTATGTGTGAGGGAATCTTAATTAAAATATTGTTTAACATCTTAAATCATAAATACACATGAACATGATGAGGCAGTTCACCCCTCCAGGGCTACATTTGCCAGGTCCAAGGCTCCCAATGGGCATGTCCTTGCTCTATTAAGTTTCTCAAATTGGTTTTACAGTGGGAAATAACTTAAACAGGCTGAAACAACTATGAAATTGAATTTAGAAGACAGAAATAAGCTAAGAATGGCTTTTATTTCACCTCAAACAGTGAAGTGTAGCCCAATGCAACTCCATTTTCCTCATGGCCTTGATGGCTCTCCAAGCTTCCCTGAAGAAAAAATGGCTGTTGAACACCTCTGTTGGCTCCGCAACCTATCCCAAACTCTCCAGAATGCTCAGAATACCCAAAATTGACCAAAATTTCATCCAAATTGGTTCAATATTGGAGACGTTATGACTCTAACAAGTTTTTGCCCAGTGGCCCTAGAAATCCTCCTCCAAAATTGGAGGAAATCTAGTTAGAGCCACCAAAATAGTTGGACAACGAAAAAGGTCGGAACTGCACGCTAAGTTTGGGGGCAACATTAATTGTAATTGTCAGTTGAACTTATGTTCACATGCAGATAATCCGCTAACCGTCAACTGTTGGGCGGATAACATTAACGTCGTGCCCCTGGTCATGACCCTTAGGTCCCATACGACAAGGGCTAGCACCCAGGGGCTTAGCTCAAATCTCCCCCCGTTTAAACTGGTTTTAGCACCTGGTTATATGACTGGTCGTGGGGTTTTAACCCATAGCCCTAAGGGATAAACTTTGTTTTAACGCCGGTTCAAACTTAAACGACTCGCCCGTTTGCTATGAACTGAAGGCATTCAAGTTGGGTTGACCTCTGCCATACTCATACCCATTCAATGCTACATGAGACTGACCCATATGCATTCAGGTCGGGTTGTGCCTGATTGACCCAAACGAATTTATCTCGGGTTGGGTTTGCCCACCATCATTTTTTTAAACAAGACTTGAACCATCCTTTGAGCCAATGGCCTAGGGCCACGTGGCATCCTCTAGGTAGGCCACGTGGCACCTTGTAATAGGCCCTCAAAAATTTAATAAAAAAAAATGAAATTTGTCACATAAAATTTCTGAAATGACATTTTTTTTTGTGTTCAAAAGCCCTGTTTTGAAGGTCATTGGGTGTTTTAAAACTTCAATATCTTTCTCATACGACATTGGATTTGAGTCCCGTTAATGGTGCCAGAATCACAGCGATGAGGCCTATACGGTTGTTCAGTTTGCAACCAATTATGAGCAGATCCAGTTTTGAGCATTTTTTTCCTCTTGGACATGATCACCTGGTCATTCTTCTACATGAACTTCTTCTTGTAGTCATTGAAAAACCTCCTTGAAGTCCTCATCTTCTATGTATGCCTCTTTTCATGCATCATGGGTAATAGGATCCATGTGCCTAATAATTCCCAAAGATGTAATATTTGTTGTGGGTGGCCTTGAAAGCATGTATTCCAAATTATTATCGTTGTTATTCTTTTACTTGATGACTAGTTGAAATTGTTGTAAAAATCCAAACCACTTGTAATATATGGTTTGGTGAAGCTTAATTTGGGTTTGAAAATGCTTTAGTGGATAGTGATATTTTTGGATAATGGTATCCTTTCTCATTATATGGTGCTTCCACTTCTTAACATATTGAACTAGGGAATAAAGTTCCTTGTCATATGTAGGGTATTTTAAGATTTCCTCAACAAACTATTCTGAATGATAACATATATACTTACCTATTTGTGTCAAGAATTATCCCATGTCATACCCACTTATATCTGTATTCACTTCAAAAGGATTTTTCAAGTTTTATAATATGAGAACTAGTGCTTGACTAATATTTCATTTTTGCTTGTCAAAAGCCTTTGGCTACTTCTTTCTTTCCCCACGGAAATGTTTAATACATGTTGTGTTAGATTACAATCCTCCCAATTAGGTAAAACATAAGGCCCATATAAAATTTCCTCAGAACATAAAGGATATATTAGAGATTCAATTTTTCACCTTATGATGATTTCTTAGCTTAAATGAGTTCTTGGAAGGTTAAATATATTTATCATGCTTTATGTGCCTAATCTGATTATGATGAAAGGTGTTGAGAATATTTGGAATAAATCACGAGGATATCAATTCAAATATATTTATGGGACACATCCCCTACTACAGGAATATCAAAATTAGCTGGCTTGGAGCACTAAATACTCCTCCCTGTAGTTGTGGGGTCACTCAGGGAGGATGATCCTGTTTTTTAGGAGTTTTTATGGGAAACAATACTTCCTTTCAAGGAAGCTTCCCCTCACTCATCTTGTAAAAATAGAGGGCTTGAGTAGCTCATTAAGCATCTATCAGATAATTAAAGTTAGTGGGAGCATTAACAGAAGAAAGCTTTAGGAGTTTTAGTTCTGCAACTTTTTATGTACAAGTAATTTTCAAGTTAATGAAAGACATATTTGGTTCTTTGACTATTTTCCTTCAAGGATCTAAGGTTCCTTGGGTTAGGGCTCACCCCAGGTGCTCAAGGCCCTTTTTTATTATTGTATTTTATGCATTTATTCAATTTTTCAAATTTGTTTATGATTATTGTTTTAATCAGGGTTGATTGGTTTGTTTGTGAAAAATATTTTCTTGCACAATATATGAACAATAGATGGCTACAACTTTAGTAGTGATTATCTTGTTCAGTTAACATCTCTTTTCATTATTTCTTGTTGCAATTGTACATTCCCTTCTTTTTACAAAGTTACACAAGGCTCTATAGCCACCCATTTACTAAAAAAATCCTTCTAACGTTGACATGATGACATGAGAAATGAGTACTTTATAATTACTTAGCATTCATTATTCTCCATTTTCTTTAAAACCACATACTTAACACATTTCATTGATTGTTGGACTATCACGTGTAGAAAAAAAAAGACTCTTGTATCAATTTGCATTTTTCTTACGAAACTCATCCAAACTTACATACAAATCATGTTTCAACTTCCTAAATATGTTACAATGTCCCTGGAACCCTGAATATGGAATTTAGTAGCAAGGCTACCAAGTAGATTCCTTGACCTAGTTTTTTGTAGAAGTTTTATTTTTCATACCGAATTAGGGGTTGCTATTTACATGATTTATTTGTATTGTGAATTTTATTTCATTGCAAAGTAGAATATACATGCTTTTATTTCATCATGGTTAAGATGATTTGCCTCCTTTTCTTGTAGTTAGCATAGGCTTTCATTTCCAAAAATTCTAAATTTTTCCTGTAGCATAGAGCAATTAGTATGGTATTTGAGTAAATAGATATCATATTAGTGTTTTCACCAATATAAAAGTCATAAAAGTAAAAGGATAAGTGCATACTTCATACATAGTTTCAACCCCTCTTAATTTTGTACAAACCCCAGGTTGACAATTAAAGCTAAGACCCTGGTGAGTAGCACCATTATTATTGCAATACTGAGGGTCATCATTTTTTGAAGTTGTTTCCTAAAGGTTTCAAAGTAGGTACTATCTTCTTTCCTAGTTTATCTACTACTTCTTTCACCTCACTTTATGAAAAAAAAAAAAAAATTGCGTTAGGCTTTCTTCATTTTGTAAAACAAAAAAATTGCACTACATTTTCATTCAAAAAAATTTATAAAAATAGAAACACATATTATTTTCTTTTATGCTTCGAAATTTAGGGATAAATCAGGAAATTTCTTATCAAAACCTCCCACTTCAACTAGAATTCAACTTCTCTTTATTGATTGCAATCCTCCTATCCTGTCCATAGGGAAAATTGAGGCCTTTTTAGGTGATAAACCATGGATATATGATGAGCTTGCAAGACCTTCCCAACCCACTGATGCCATGTCTAAAAATAGGAAATACAAATAATTCATATTTCCCATTATAGAAATAAATGGATAAGCCAAGATGAGAAACATCAATCTATCTGTCCTTCCACACTTATATGGGTTGAATACCAAATATCTTGACACTTTTATTTTTTTATTATTATCTAATTTGGAAGACTTATGAATACACAACTGACGAGCATAATATAAAAATATTCCCTACCACTCTTAAGGATGCAACCCTTCATTGGTTCACGAGCCTAAAAGGGGATAACATCACTTCATGGGAACACATGCTATAATATTTGAACACTAAGTATAGAGATTATTACAGAACAAGAGACACTAGAGATGAGATTCTCAAAATGACTCAAGGAATAAATGAATCTCTAGAATATTTCAAGGAAATATTTCAGTTGAGTTACACAACAACACACAACTGCATTAAAGATCAATATTCCTTGAATTTAGTTTTACTACGAGGATTTAGATAAGAACTAATGGAAACATTGAGCCTTCTAGTAAATGGAGACATATATCACTTAGATATGATGATATCAAAATGGTATTCAAAAATCAATCCAGAGCTAATAGAAAAAGAGGTAGAGAAAACAAAGGCTTGATAAGTCCCTCTTCCTCCTAAAAAATTACTAAGAATGAAATAAGAAGTATGCTATAGTGACAGTGTTTTTCTCCATTTTTCTTATGCATCTGATGATCAAGTTTTTCAAGCAGCCATCTATCTTCTTCTTGTGTTAATCTCATAAGTTTTAAACATGATACATTGCCTCATATGCTCTGTTTTATCTGAGATTTTCATATAAGTGGTTATCTTATAAAAAAATGAATTCATACATATATCCTCATTTTGTTTCTTCTTTCTTCCTCACCATACTACAATGAAAAATGTATTTTGTGCCATTGATTACATCTATTTTTCCTCATTCTATGACTTAACCTGATCCTTTGGAATACTTGGCCTAGTTCCTAAACTGGTACTTATTTTCCAACAAAACCTAAATAAAAAAACCTACTGAGCTGATAAATAGCCTAAACCCCTAATAATCTCTAGTCATTTCCATTGGTTGTGAGGCTGATTTTGAGAGAGCCCTCTCTGATTTGGTAGGGCTAGATACCAAGTCAAAATTTGGTATGTGGTTACCTCAATAGTTTCCTTTCTCAGCCTTGGGAAACAAAGGAGCCCTAACATTTTGGCGTCGTTGATGGGGATCGAAAGGTCACATTTTCCCTGGGTGTGAACGACAAGGATTAGATTTGATTTGCTGATGGTGGAAAATGATCAGACAAAGGAAGGATGAAATCATTCACCCAGCGACTCCAAATCCAATTTTGAAATCAAATTCAAAGACTCCACTGGAGGATTAACCTTACCAATAGAAACATGAAAGGAAAGTATAGGAAGATGAGCTATTCATCTTGGAATTTCATGCAAGACATCATGTTATTTTTCATAAATTATTTCTTCTCTTTTCCTGAGAATTGTAAGAAGGTTTTCCAATGTATACTGTATTTGAAAAAATATCACAAACCTGCAGTTGATCCCTTTCCTTTGAAATTTGTGAATTCAAATTATCCTTACAATTTTTATCTTGGTCAAGACACTTCTTTAGAATATTTTTATGACCATATTCAGCTTGATGAGCCTCAAGAGATCAAGGCCGATCTTAAAGCTTATTTACATACTCCTATACCTTGTAAAATCCCAGATAGATACAAGCCACTATTCTTACCTCCTATACTCCATGAAAATTATCACAAATATATTCCCAGGTTTGATGGAGAATATGGTAACATCACTTATGAAAATCACATTCAAGGTTTTGAAAAATTTCTCGACCTTTTTGAGGTTGAAGAAGATGATGTGAGTATAAGGATTTTTTCTCTATCTTTGCAAGGCGAAGCCAATAAATGGTTCAAAAACTTACCAGATGCAACCATTTTCGATTTCCATATGTTTGAGAAATTATTCCTTGATAAATGGGTGATCAAGAGAAATCCTTTTCTGATTTTAGAAGAATATAATCATTTGAAAAGACAACTAGGAGAAACAGTGCAACACTTTTCAACGAGGTTCAATCTAGTATACCATAGATATATGCCTTAGCTATCCTACACTACCTGGATGCCTTTGATCCAGAAATGAAGTTTCAATTGAGAGAAAGGAACACTACAACACTCTAAGAAATGAAAGACAGTGCAATAGCTGTGGAGGCTAATATGTTGGTCAAAAGGTCAAAGTTGAAGGTAGAAGAGAGGGAAAACATAGAGAAGGAGCACCTGACATATTCAGAAGTGAAACTTGACATTTTGGTAAGCACGATGGAAGAAATGATGTAAAATATCACCATGAGAGATGAATTTGTTGTTCAAAAACACCATGTCCCACTTATTGTAGAAGAAGAACAGGTTGTTGGCCCTAACCATTTTCCTGCTAATCCCAATTACCATAGATCAAAAAATGATTGTTTTATGTATTCATTTATGGACACTCATGAAAATGGATTTGTAGATCAACATGTGGAGAAAAAAATCTATTGATCCAATGTGTATGCTTGATGACATTACTTATATTGATGATTTACCCAAGTATGATCAGTATGATGATGAATATGTTGTCGAAATCGAGACTGAATCTTCAAGGCAATCAATGACATGTTTTTGGGAGGAGGAAGTCTAGTTAAAAAAATTCAAATATAACACTCATCCTACACATATTAGCAATGAAATTAATGAAGAAAATACAGAAAATTTCAAAGCAGGTGAAAGGTATTTTCCTTTATGTTTCCCTTCATTTCAATTTCTGAGAGAAAATTTTCCCAAAAATAAAAAAAAGCAATCTTTCAGTTTCGATATTGAGCACAAAGAAGACGATGAACTTCCTAATCAGGACTCATTACCTTTGTGTTTCTATTCATTCGAAAAAAATAAGAAGAGAAAATATAAGGTTTCCAAGGAAGCAAATAAGCAAGTTGACAACAGTTGGAAACCTTCTCCTAAAGTTGTTGAGAATGTTGTTTGTAATATATAACCTTTTTTCAGTCCACAATAATAGTTACCAAGCAACATTTAGTTTGAAAATTAAGTTGAAAGTGTGGAACATGACTATTTTATACAAGAGCATGTAGTTTCATCAGAACCGATCCACAACAGGTTACAACATCTTTCTCATTTTTGCAATGATCCAGTAGAAAATTATATGGATGATTTTTTTATTCAAAATTCTCATCCTTCAGCTAGCTATGAATTCGAAGATAGGGTTGATAATGATTTAGTTTGGCATCTAGATTCATTATCTTGTTCAGCAGGAGTATCATTACAAATCTCATTCGAAAATTTGCAGTCATACGAGGAGCGTAAGGATCAAGATGAAAACTTGTATTCATGGTATTAAGGCCACTTAAAGCATAATTATAATCTATTGGATGAGCTAAAACTCAGTGCACAATCATTTGAAGATCCATTTGAACCATTTTTAGATTCAACAAGGCGACCCAGATTTTTCAATCCTACCAAATTTGGATCTGTTTGCAAGTTTTTATTGGAGTTGTTATAATGCAGAATTTCTATTTTGCTCGTAAACAAGCATATGCAAAGAACTCAATTAGTGGATAAAATTCTTGTATGGTTGCATTGGCTATTTCATTTCACTTGATTAGGTTATTTATGGATCATTTAGAGTAGGTAAGGTGTGATGAATAAGCGCAAAATTTTGAGCATATTTTTTAGTGTCAATTTCCAATAGATTTTGCAGTTGATGGTACAATTTGGTTTTCAGTTTAATTTGTGTCAGTTTGAAGATTGTAGTTGTAGTGACTCCATTTACCAATAAACAAGGCTACCTAGTCTACAATGCTATTGACACCTCCTAAAGGATCTTCCATCCCCATTGGAGCCAATATTAGATTCCTATTTTCCAAATTAATTAAAGGTTTTCAATCTTCCAAGTTAGTTAGAGTCAAAAGTCAAATTTTGGTCTATTCTAGAAAAATTTACCAAGTCATAAGCCAAAGAGTATGAGTCACTGTATATGTGTCATTGCTACTCCAAATACAAAAATGAAGATAATTTAATCATGGTAGGTCATCACCATATTTCATGAGTCTTTTTATTAATCATGGTTAGACAACCCTATCAATCATACTTACACCTTTCTGCAGAGATTAAGTCAAAACTATGCTACGAGGGTTTTTGTTGCGCTTTCCATTTGATATGGTTCATAGCTTTATTTAGGAGTCAAAGGCCTTGGTTTTAAGCTGATACATCCTTCATCATCCTTAAATGATAATTTACCATAAACCCCCTCATAAAAATATTTTCATTTCCTTATTTTCCCAAAAATCCTAGAAATCTACTGCACTTTTACCCTAAGTCTGTGTTTTTACCTTTTCCCCCCCTTTTTCTCACTCATTTTGATAAATTACACTTTCATTGTGTTCCTAACACCTATCCATACCTCCCATAATTTTTTTCATAATTTTTCCTACCCTCCATTCCCTCCATTCCCTTCCCTCAAGTTGTTGCGCTTCTGGAAAATTTGTTGTGCTTTTGACTCTGTTTTTGTCAAAAAGAGGTTTCTGACCAAATAAATATTAATTTTAATAAAAAAAGTTAGATTTTTCTTCATAAAAAACATATATATATAAAAACCTTTCCCATGTTTGTAAAAAGTGTTATGGTTAAAGAGATATTACTCCATATTTTACCCCTATGTTTACAAAAAATACAGAAATTTGACCCTACGGAAACGCAACAACTAGTTGCTGTGTTTTTTCTTAGAGCATAAAAATCCAAAAAATCAAGTATGGTTGGATGTATAGTGACTTAAGGATGTCAAAAATCACTTTTGGAGGCTTTTTCAGTCATGGTTTTGAAGAAAGTGATTAAAAAGTATGTTTTGTACACGTTTCTGCCACCTTTTCAGAAATTCGTTGCGTTTCTAGACACTTGCTCCTAAAATAAGTTTTGAGGGGGATAAAATGATGATTTTGGATGACTTGAGGGTTCCAGGGCATATTAGACATCCTAGGTTGTCTTCACCAACCTTCAAAAACACTGAGAACCTATTCTAATCTAGCTAAAAGTGGAGCCCAAGTTGATACGTTTCTGATAAAAAAATTGATGTGTTTATGGGAAATTTTTTTTTTGTTTCTCTGTTTGGACAACTTTTATTACACGTGGAGGTCAAAGGTCAAATTTGGTAGATGTAACAATTGGCTCATGAGTTATTTGATGACTAACAATCTTATTAATGGTAATCTTTGTAAATAATCTTATGATTAATGCCTTGAGAGAAAAGCTCAATTAGTTAGCTAAAAAGGGGAAAGTTGTTTCTAACTTCCTTAGGATTTGGCAATGAGTCATTAGGTTCATTAATTTGTTACTATGGATCAAGATTCGACCCCTAGAGGTGAAATCTTGTTTGTTTTATATATGTTCTCATAATCAAGCCATTGAGAGGGTTGGATATTTGAAGTTCACACTCTTTTGGCACTATTGTACTTGACTATTTGCAGAAGTAATTTACAGGAAGTTGCAACTATTTTTATGGGATTATTGTGATGTGGTTAGTGACAATGTTTTTCTCCATTTTTCTTATGAATCTAATGATAAAGTTGTTCAAGAAACCATCTATCTTTTTCTTGTGTTAAATAAGTTTTAAACATGATACATTGCCTCGTATGATCTGTTTTATCTGAGATTTTCCTATAAGTGTTTATCTTCTAAACAAATGAATTCATACTTTCCTCTATCTTGCCTCATTCTATGAATTAAATTGATCCTTTGGAATACTTGGTGTTGGAACGGGGTCTCCTAACAAGCTACAAAACTAGTCCATTTTGAATAATTTTTATTATATTTAGCCTAGCGGAGGGGTTTTGGGGTGGGTCAAAGCCCCAAACGCATTGTAATCGGTCAAAGGGTAAAATAGGGGTCTGAAAACCATGGGTTGCAGACCATAGGAAAGTCGAGGCTAGATTGTTATAAATAGAGATGCATTTTGTATTGTAAAGGATAAGAAATGAGGAGCTATTGATGCAAATTGTGATTTAAGCTATCTATTTGGGTTTTGGGGAACAGACTCCTGCTGGCTATGTGCAGACCCTGCTGCTGTGTGCGCAGGTTGGGAAGGGAATTGTAAGGAATAATTGATGAATGAATGAATTCGAAATATTGTTAGAGAAATGAATCTGTGAGTACTGTTATGTGAATTACAAATAATTGTTGTATTGTGCGTTTTATGTCCTTAAGCTGTGAAAGATATGTATATTGTGTTCTTGGATCTAGATTTGTTATGTTCTGTTTATGTACTGCTTGTTATGTTGGATATAATAACAAGCATATAACTATAGATCTAGTGCATGTGGATGCGAATAGAGACTTAATTAACCCTACACAGGACAAGGTAATTGGGGATTACAGGACCTAGTGTAGCTCTGCTTGCTTTACCCATCCTTTCTCAGGGTGCAAAAACCTGGTTCCAACACCCACCCATACTACTTCGGGTGATACTTTGACTTGCGCAAGTGGGTCACTGTCGAAAGGGCCAGTAGTATAGGGGTTTGTTGGCAAACCTTGCACACCAAACCTGGGTTAGGACCCCTCGAGCCAACAAATGGTTCTGTTGCTGGGACCTAGAAGAAGTCTGAGGAAGTGATTTGGTAATGACAAGAAAATATTGAAGATCTTATGTGAACATGAATGAGCACTACTCTGGAGGAGAGTACAACACGGAGCAGTAGGTATTATCAAACCAACCCAGAAAAGAATCACTTTATCCGTAGCCCGCCAAGGAGAGCAACGACGCAAGGGTCGTCAGGCTCACAAGAGGTCAAGCCCTCAACCGGAGCCTTTTTAGAAGGAGATATGGAAGTACACTTGAAGTTACCTACCTTTAAAGTTGTGGCATATGAAGATATGAATTGTTTTTGGTTCATGGCCGACTTGGTATGGATGGAACACGGGGTGGTGAGCGATACTGTGAAAAAAGCACAGTTGTCCTTGGCCTTTGAAGATAGAGTGTTGGATTGGTATATGTGGTACATATCTCAAAACAAAAGCGCATCCCTTCAAAATATTAGGGATGCCCTAAAACAACAGTTGGTAGCCGAAGTAAAAGACTTCAAGCAAGGTACATCTGAGTCGGTGTGGGAGACCGATCAGTGATTGAAGAAAGAAATTAGGGAAGGGGGGTTCAAGTATGATGATAGACAACACACATAATGGTTCATCACCATGTTGCTACCTCACTTATGCATACCAATGGGCCAGCAGACCTTCGAGTCGCAGGAAAAAGCCCTGGAGACCACTATGAAGCTTGAAGCCGCGCCCAAGGATGACATGTTGGGGGGAGTACAGCAGATTCAAGGGCAGCTCGAAGCCATGCACATGGAAATACAAAGCTTGCAGATGGAATGGGGAAAAGGAGTGCCTGAGACCTGCAGTGCATGTAGGTTTTAACCCTGAACAGAATTATCTACACACGAATCTTATAATAGAAAATAAACAATAGCGAGAGCATAAAACATAAAACAGATAAACACAGAGATTTTCCCCTGGATCCCAAATTGGGACGACCAGCTTGATTTTTCATTATATTCCTTTTAGTGTTACAACACATATATATACATGTCGAAACATACATAAACCCCAATCCATTAACCCTGGATTAGAACATAACCGTAGTTCCCTTGACCGGATCTACAAAATACCAGGGGTCGAAAACCATCGTACCCAAAACCATGTGCAAACTCATGCACAAAACATGGGTTGGTCCGCATATGAGTGGGACCGCATACCAAAAATTTTTTTCATTGGAAATTTGTACTTGAACCGGCAGTGCCGCCCCCGCGCGGCCCCCTGGCACCCGGTGCAACGTACAATGTGTGGGGCTAGTCATGGAAAGAATATAACACATACCCAACAATGCATATGATGTCGGGTGTATGGTCATACTAAGGACTAGTGTCCCCTGATAGCGGATTACCTATAGGCGAGGTGACCCTGGTCCGTGATATCGGATACGGTGGACACACGATGCGGTGCAATGTCTATACGGAGTCGCAGGACCATGATACGACCCAGTGCCCCCAGCTAAGTATGGGTGATATGAAGCAACAATGGTGCAGGTTCTACGAATCAGTGGGGAACGTTGAGTACAATTATCGCACATATGAGCTATTGGTAGATCGGGGAAACCTCTATAGAGTACAGTCAGATCCCGCATCGCCGAGATCCCCCACGACTTTTGGTCGCTCCCCCTCAAGGGGTAGGGGAGATCGGGGAGGGAGCGCAGGACGGGGTTAAGGGTAGCTGATCTGCTATAATTGCGGAGAAATAGGGCACTTCGCAAGGGACTGTCCAAATCCCACCAGGAAATCCTGCAAATATTGCCGACAGCTGGACCATGAGACTGAAGATTGCCCAATTTTAATAGCTAAGATGCAGGACAAGCAGCCCACCCCTACGTAGAATGTGCAAAGGGTTAAAACTCAGCTACGCAGCGGGCTGGTCACCCAGGGAGAAAAAGAGGAGCTTGCCTGCCGGGAAGGAGTACCTTTCAAAGAACAAACACCACTGACAGTCCCCATGCAGCCACCAACGCAACCTCAAATAGAAGAAGGAGTTGAGCCCCTTCTAACGACATGCTTGAAACTACTACATAACCAACCGACTGTAGAAACTCTTCAAGTATTACTGCATAGTTGCACAACCTGGCCCAAAACAATCCCTAAGACCCGAGGTGTCCACTGGCTATATGGCTACAAGAAATGTATTGGACAAGAAATGCGGCTGATTACGTAGATTGCCGACTATGAGATGGACCAAGTTATTCTCGATTTGGGGTCGAATGCGAACGTACTACCAAAGCAGACATGGAAACGAATGGGTGAACCTAAGTTGGAATGGTCCACTATCCATCTGCGCATGGCGAATCAACAGAAGATCATACCACTAGGAAAGTTGCCAAGAGTCGTGGTAGATATTGTGGGAGTAAAAGTCCTAGCTGACTTTGAGGTCATTGAAATCATGGAAGATGCAGATCCGTAACTTGCACTACTTGGGTAGACTGGGCTATAGACATGGGGGTGTCATCAATCTCAATTAACACAGCATGGTGTTTGAAAACAATGGTACATGCGTAATATTACCACTAGATCCAACAGAAGGCACGCGGTATATGGAACCAGCCTAAAAACGGGAGGAGCTAGACCACATTTACGGATTGACTGCGCACGATGAAGACAGGAGTAAAACCGCAACAAATGAGATATTATGGGGGGATAGTGAATGTTGTTCTGATGCTGATGAGGAACTAAAAAGTTGGCAGAACCAGTTATAGGAGGTGTCGGCATTGCGCTGCCCCCAGGTCGCAAGAACCCTCTATTGCATTTCCTCAGAGGTAAGAGATTTACCCCACTTTGATGAGGCTGGTAGTGTCCAGGAATTCCTAAGGACACTAGAATCTAGGGTGCCAAGAGAACGACGACTCTGGGCCCTTAATCTGGCTTATATGCATGGGACACCTACGCATTGGTGGGACACCCACAAGAAAGCGTTCCCAGATTGGGAAACGTGTCGGGAAAGGATGCTTCTACGGTTCGCCCCTCCAGCTGACATATGCACCAGGGTGTTCCTCGGACCTGAGGATCCCTGTGCACATCTGCGTGTTTGGATGACCAAGTGGTTCGACCGAACTACAGAAGAATGTGTCCATCTATTTGTTCATGCCTTGTGTCCTATCCCGACCGCTTGGTACTTAGATGTGGAATTGCACCAGGGCACCCGCCACTGGGAAACAGTAAAGGAGGACTTTGTAGGGACATTCGGATTGATTGGAGGAATAGAGACACTCGACGAAGCTCTGCAGGACATTGATGCATTTGTCTTTAAGAATTCTCCCCACCGCGCTGCCCCAACGGTCCCGACATGGGACGTGCAGATGCACGACATAGCCAATTGTCGGAGCTTGGCAATTGATGAGGACGAGGATAATCCTTGAAACATTTCCATCCCGGAATATGAAGGAGAATGCGCTATTGTGGGGCCATCACTATAGAATCTTGACGTAACACAACCTCTTAAGCTGCGTGACGTTAATATTGGGACGGAGAAACACCCTAAGCTGGCTAATATTGGGGACTATTGGGATGAGGGGACTGTAGGCAAAATCATAGAATTACTCACGGAATATCAGGACCTATTTCCGACGAAGTTCTCTAAGCTTAAGGGCATCACCAGGGACCTCGGTATTATGCATATCACTCTGAAACCTGAGGCACGCTCCGTCAAGCAACAATCATACCGACTGAATCCCAAATACAAGCAAAAGGTCAAGGAAGAGATGGATAAAATTCTTGTTGCCGGTATCATTGAACCATTTGAATAGTTAGACTGGGTAAGTCCAATGGTCATCTAGGAAAAGAAGAATAATTGAGAAATACACATCTGCGCAAGTTAAATGATGCCTGCATCCATGACCCCTTTCCTACACCCTTCTCCGACAAAATCCTTGATAGCGTGGGTGGACAGGAGGCCTATTCCTTCACCGATGGGTTCTCAGGGTACCATCAGATTCAAATTGCACCTGAAGATCACAGTAAGACTACTTTCGCGACTGAATGGGGTCTTTCCAGTATACGGTCATGCCCTTTGGTCTAAAAAATGCACCTGCTATTTTTTCAAGGGTCGTAGTTGTTGTATTCAAGGAATTTATTCATAAGTTCCTGGAGGTTTATTTCGATGATTGGATGGTTTTTGGCTTAGTCAAGGAACATGTCTCTAACCTGCGACTAATGTTGGATGCATGCCGGAAGCACCAGATCTCCTTGCATATTAAGAAGTGCATTTTTTGTGTGCCATTTGGAATCCTGCTTGGACACATAGTCTGTCGGCAGGGATTGATGGTTGATCCTGCGAAGGTATCCGTAATTATAAACATGACAGTCCCCACAATAGAGAAACAACTGCGTTCTATTCTCGAACACACTGGTTATTACTGGAAATTCATTCAGGGGTACGCCGTGATTACAGCACCTATGTAAAAGCTATTAAAAAAATATGTTTCTTTCTTTTGGGATGATGAATGTCAGAAGAGCTTTGAACTGCTCAAAGAGAAGATGATCTCTACCCCCATACTAATATTTCCTGATAGGTCAAAGGAATTTCATGTACATGTGGATGCGTTGGGTATCGCCTTGGGAGCTGTTCTCACTCAACCTGGAGAAGGAGATATTGACCACCCGGTTTCCTTTGCGAGTCAGAAACTCTCAGGCATAGAATGGAACCACTCCACCATTGAGCGCAAAGGATTGGCTATGGTCTATGCGATACAGAAATATCGGCACTATCTACTGGGTGGACACTTTAAAAGGTTCACTGATCATTCGGCTTTAAAATACCTGGTCAACAAGCCTATGTTGGGGGGGGGGGAGATTTTCCGCTGGCTGTTGCTATTCCAGGAGTATGATTTTGAGATCATCGTCAAGCCCGGAAGGTTGAATGCTGGCCCAGACCATCAGTCTTGCATTGAAACAGGAGAAGAACCTACTAGTTTGGACGAAGGCTTGTCGAATGCGCAGTTGTTTACCATTAAGGTGGTTGATGCACACTTTGTTGATATCTTTGAGTTCCTCACTGCAGGCATGGCCCCGGCTAGATATTCGATATAGCAGAAGAAGGAACTGGTTACTCAGGCCACGAACTTTACTATCCTCACCGGTCAGTTATACAAGCTAGGTGCCAACGAAATACTACACAGATATGTCCTTGAACATGAACGACCTGTCATGTTAGCAGAAGCACATGAAGGTGTCGCAAGAGGACACTATGCAGGACGTGCAACTACACAAAATATTTTGAGGGCTGGGTTATGGTGGCCTACGTTGCATCAAGATTCTTACACCTATTGTCGATCTTGTGATACCTGCCAGCGCACAAGACGACCTTCACACCGAGATGAGATGTCGTTACAGCCTCAAGTGGCTTTATAGGCTTTTGACAAATGGGCCATTGATTTTATAGGACCCATCAATCCACCCAGAAAGAAAATAGGCGCGCGCTACATTATCACCGCCACTGACTACCTCACTCGATGGGCTGAGGCACAAGAGGTGAAGGATTGTACTGCAGATACTGCTGCACACTTCATCTTTGAGCAGATCCTGACTAGGTTTGGCTGCCTAAAAATCCTAATGAGTGATAGAGGTACACACTTTGTCAACCAGACGATTCAAGCCTTGAATGAGGAATTATGGATCCACCATGCTAAGAGTACCCCATACCACCCTCAGGCAAACGGGGCGGTTGAGGGTTTTAAAAAATTTTTGGAACAGGCATTAACTAAAGTCTATAATGCCGATCATAGTGACTGGGATGTTTGCATTCCCTCTATTCTGTGAGCCTACCAAACGACCTGCAAGAAGTTAACAGGTAGAACCCCCTTTTAGATGGTCTATGGAAAAGAGGCCATTATGCCCATTGAATAAGTTGTTCCTAGCCTGTGCATTGCAGCATTTACCAATATGGTAGACCCCGATATCATAGAGGAGCATCTTGCGCAACTTGTGGCTCTGGAGGAAGATCATTTTATTGCTAATTTTCATCAACAGGTTTATAAGGCTCATGACAAAGCATGGCATGATCGACATATTCGCCAAAAGATGTTCGTTGCAGGTGACCTTGTCCTTTTATACGATAGCCAATTTGCGAAACATCCAGGCAAATTCCGACAGCATTGGTTGGGTCCCTACACAGTTAAATAAATCACGAATGGTGGAGCAGTCCAGCTAGCTACCCTATGCGGAGACATCGTACCAGGCTTTGTCAATGGTAGTCGACTAAAGCCTTACCGAGATCAATGACTATATGACAGCTGCAGTGACTCGGGACGAGTCACAATATTTTTTTGGGGGACTGTTGGAACTGGGTCTCCTAACAAGCTACAAAACTGGTCCATTTTCAATATTTTTTATTATATTTAGCCTAGGAGAGGGTTTTTGGGGTGGGTCAAAGCCCCAAATGCATTGTAATGGGTCAAGGGGTAAACTAGGGGTCCGAAAACCATGGGTTGCGGACCATAGGAAAGTCGAGTCTATATTGTTATAAATAGAGATGAATTTTGTATTGTAAAGGATAAGAAATGAGGAGCTATTGATGTGAATTGTGATTTAAGATATCTGTTTGGGTTTTGTGGAATGGACTCCTGCTAGCTGTGTGCGCGAAGATCCAAGTCCAGCTATGTACGAACCCTGTTGTTGTGTGTGCAGGTTGGGAAGGGAATTGTAAGGAAGAATTGATGAATGAATGAATGCAAAATATTGTTAGAGAACTAAATCTGTGAGTACTGTTATGTGAATTACTGATAATTGTTGTATTGTGCATTTTCTGTCCTTAAGCTACGAAAGATCTGTATACTGTGTTCTTGGATCTAGATTTGTTATGTTTTGTTTATGTACTACTGTGTTGACATAATAACAAGCATATAACTATAGATCTAGTGCATGTGGATGTGAATAAAGACTTAATTAACCCTATGTAGAACAAGGTAATCGGGGATTACAGGACCTAGTGTAGCTTTGCTTGCTTTACCCATCCTTTCTTAGGGTGCGGAAACCTGGTTTCAGCACCCACCCATATTACTTTGGGTGAGACTTTGACCTGTGCAAGCGGGTCACTGCCGAAAGGGCCAGTAGTATAGGGGTTTGTTGGAAAAACTTGCACACCAAACCTGGGTCAGGACCCCTTGAGCCAACACTTGGGCTAGTTCCTAACCCGGTGCTTGTAGAAATTATACAAACAATATGTATACCAATGGATTCAATCCGATCATGCGATATGCTAAAGAAAGATATTGAATCCTTCTACAAATTAATTGTAGAAAATAAACATGATCGCAAAATCACACCAAGTAAAAGAAAGAAGAAAATCAATCTACAACACATATATTTTTCCTAGGGAAATATTGCTGCTCAAAACCCCTCTATATTCTATTGTATATTCAACCAAGGAATCATGAAACAATTAAAACACACTCTTCTCACAAGATTTTGTTGCACTCTGCTAACTTTCTCACACTGATCCAGACAAAATCGATCAACACTTAGCCAATTTTCTGCCTCTGCTCAACCTGCCTTGCTTGTGCAATTTCTATAGAATAAAATCCCTGTTCTTTAGGAATTTCAGCATTCCAAAACTGCACAATGCTCATGGGAAATTGTATGGGTATATTACTGTATGCGGGCAGTTTGCTAATAATACAACTGATAGTTAACATCCATTTAACCTTTGTCTCAACTGGGTCTTCATCGGAACTGACATGCATGCTACTATTAATAGTAAATCATCAGTTAATTGATAGATCACTGCATGTGAATTAAATCTGATTTAATTCAATTGACCTCTCACTAGTGCAACAATCAGTTACAACTAGTTACACTGATTTTAAATCACTTAATTGAGTTAACTGATTTCTCATGCATTAAAATAATACACTAACTGCAACTTGGATTCAAAAACAAATAGAATCACTTTACATGCCTCACCAACCACCCTAAACTCGAATTCCATGAGATAACTGAGTTTATCACACTCAGTTAACTATTACAAGTGACTATGAGATAAGATTACAACTTCTTGTCCAATTTAATTAAGGGAAAATTAAATTAGACACACATTTCTTGTTGACTTTTCAACACTCCCTCTCAACAAGAAAGGGATTATTAGCTACCACGATCCTGCCTCTATGGTACCAAGAAACTATTGTCGATCCTATGCTGAATATCCCTCTTGATGTGCTCTTTCTTTCTGATGGATTGCCTTCCCAATCTGCATTGGTGAAGCCTTGAAGCTTCACTCCCTCTATTCGTCTGTACCATAATCCATACTCTGTGCCCCTGAGATATCTCAAGACATGCTTCCTCGCCTTCCAAAATAGCTTGGTTGGCTTAACTATAGCTTGAATAAGCTATTTAAATGTGTAGAAAATTTTTGGTCGTGTTTTCACCAAGTACGTGAGTGAACCCACAAGCTGCCTGTAAACAGTAGCGTCCACTACCTCACCTGAAGTAGCATCCTCCTTCCTCCCATTTTTTGCAAGAGGAGTCTCCATGGGTTTACAACTCTCCATGTGGAACTTCCTTAGAATCCCTTTTTTGCATACTTTCCTTGAGAAACAAATAGCTCCCCATCCCACTGCCATATTTCCAAACCAAGGAAATAGTGAAGGAGTCAAATTTCCTTCATCTCAAAGTCTCTTGCAAGATCCTCTTTGAAATCATTATGAGTTTCTCATCACTATTGGCTTCAGGGGTCCTGACCTAGGTTCGGAGGTTAAGGTTTTCCAACAAACCCATATACTACTAGCCCTTTCGTCAATGACCTACTTGCGTAGGCCAAGGTCCCACCCGAAGTAGTATGGGAGGGTGATGAAACTAGGTTTCCGCACACTAGGAGAGAGTAGGTAATTTGAGGAAGATCTATGTTGCAGTTTACTAGGTTCACACAAAATGAATCTATTCGTAGCTCTTTTAATAGTGTAATTAGTACATAACCATAGCAAAGCTATTATTACTAGCAGATCTAATAAATACATTTGCATCCACGTGTGTATAAGAAAATATCATCATAGAAAATTATAATCGTAGCTAATTTCAGATCACAGATACATTCGCAGCTTAAAAACGGATCACAAATACATTCACAGCTTAAATAAATGTCACAGATGCACTTCAAGAGTAAACAAAATCAATCCAGATAGCACAAAGGTACTTAAAATATACTCCGCATTCATTAGCATCAAAAATCCACTTACAACCCAACCACACCTGTGCACATAGGCTAGCGGGGTCCGCACATAGCAAGACTAAGGATCTCCGCGCACACAACCAGCATGAGTCCTTACCCAAAACAACCCAAATAGATCTTAACAATTCACACGTAGCATCAATCTTATGACTTACTTACTTACTAGACCCAACTATCTATCTATTTATAATATCATAGCCTTCGCTATCCTATGGTCCACAAACCATGGTTTACGGACCCTAGAGCTACCCTTTAACCTATAGGTTTTAACCCTGTACAAAAATTATCTGAAAACGAATCTTAAAAAAGAGAAAATAAAAAATAGCGAGAGCATAAAACATAAAACATATATACACAGAGATTTTCCCCTGGATCCCAAATCGAGATGACCAGCTTGATTTTTCATTATATTCCTTTTAGTGTAACAACACATATATATACATGCCGAAGCATACATAAACCCCAATCCATTAACCCTGGATTAGAACATAACCATAGTTCCCTTGACCGAATCTACAAAATACTAGGGAACGAAAACCATCATGCCCCAAAACCATGTGCAAACCCACGCACAAAACCATGGGCAGGTCCGCCCACTGAAAAATAGGGTCCAAAAAGTAACACATACCCAACATAAACCATTACAAAAAATTATGGCTTTGACCCACCCCAAAAACCCTATGCAAGACCAATTATTACAAAATTTTACCAAAAACGCAGGTTAGGGAACCCCCTTCCAACAGGCCCCCAACACAATCTTGTGACTCGTCCTGAGTCACTGCGGGCGTGGGGTTTTCATCTTCACCTGAAGCTTCTTGATCGCATCAACCAATAGGGGCAATGCTCCTTTACTCTGCGCAACAGCATTCTGAGCAGTATCCACCAACTTCTGCGAAGTTGGACCTCCTGTAGTAGCCGTGACACTTTTCAATGTCTGGTTTAGTTGTTTGACTGCAACATCCACTTCCTAAGAGAGCTTGAGGGCTTCATCGACCCAAGGCTTAAGGTGGTCACTGAGAACTTTATTTTTGTGGCAGAGCTCTTCAATTTCATTTCTAAGAGTGTGGTTGGTACTTAGTCTTGCCAGGTGTTGAGCTAGAACCAAAGTCGACATGGTAGCTTCGAGTTGGTCAAACTCTTCCTCCTTTTGTCGCAGCTCTTGAGTGAACTCATACAAGAGGGGGCGCGCTGCACCTTAGACCACAGCTGAATAGCTGTCTCTAAAAACTCTGCGCCCTGAGAAATCTAAGATGTAAGAGTATTGGTGGCCTCTGTGACTAGCATGGCTCGTTGGGCTCTTACCTTAGGGGGTGTTTCTGGCTGCAATTTAGCCTATAAAGCAGCAATCTGTTGTTCCATTTCTATCTTGACCGTTTGGATTTCAATCCTTGAAGCCCTTAGTGTTGCAACAAGCCCCTAAATCTTGGCCTAAGGGTGGCAAAAACCGGGATATCCTCTCTGACATCTGCGCAGAGCCTACTGATTAGGCATTCCAATTTTGTCTGTTGTGTGGCAGCGAGGGTGCAGGAAACCTGCGCTTGGGACACTTCCACGGTTTTCTCCAAAATCGTATGCTCAATTGTACTGATTTGTTGGTGCACCTGGCGGTATCTGTGTTGAATCTCATGAAACAGGAATGTGGGGAGGAACTATAGTGGTTCATGCGGAAAATGGGCTAAATCCAATTGTACCTCTGCGCGGGCCTGGACTTGCACTCCTAATGCAGGTGGGCTCAAGACGAACGCTACGCCTGGTAGGGGGTAGAGGCGGCTTTCCATTGTGATGATAAGTTCGCTGCTTAACACTGTGGGTGACCTTGCTTGAATCATACTCGTCTGCATGGTGTCAGTTTTAAGCTGCAGAGCTTGGAGCTCAGACTGGAGTGTAGCTATTGTAGCCTTTTTTTGCTCTTCCAGAACCAGCCATTTATGTTTTGAGGCAAGGGTGACTGCGTCTACGATCTGCTCTAGGTCTTCCTCGGTTAGAGTAATCCCAGTATCCTGACATGGTCTTGTAGCTCGTTGTTTCTTTCTTTGGCCTTTAATAGGGTCATCAGTCCATTTTGTACCTCGATGGGAGTCAGCACTCCTTGTATCCAGACCCTCCACGCCCAGATCCTGCTGCGAATCCTTTTGTGATTCCAGCTCCGCCTCCTTCGCAACATTCTTGCTCTATCCTTCGGTCTCTTTAGTGATGTCGAGTGGGGTGACCTTCTTGGAGCTCGTACCTGTAGTGTCCTATGTACCTGATTTGAAGCCTAGTTTCCAGTGTGGAGGCCAAGTAGAAATAAGCCTGTCAATCTCCTCGTCAGCAACCATATACGGGAGTAATACCCACGCAGGGTCCTTGCTGCCCCTGATCTGCACATTGTGCATTGTGACTTGAAACGCTGCGATGCTCTTGTACTTTTCATAGATTGCTAGTGACAAGCACAGCCGGGAGTGGATGGAAGTTGCAAGCCTGTTTTGAAATAGGACCCAGAAGACCTTATTATCTTCAATGTGTTTTTCATCTTTTGAATCCCACAGATTCACATACCATTCCCCTTCGCACATATCCAGCTCTAGCTCAGGGAGGACCGAATCTTCTGAGGCTTCCCATGTTACCAACGCGGTGAGGAGTAGCAACCAGGAGTAGTAGAATGCCCCTCCACGATCCTGGGCTTCATGCATGTTCTCCAAAAATTCATTGCACAAGAACTGGGATCAGTTGAAGAAGACCCCTTTCGCGCAGCCACCAGCCAACTGAATTACATATGCGGGGACCATGGCAACCTGAGACTTGCACATCATCTTGCACACTAACAACAAGGTGCCCATGCATGCACTGGGGTCGCTGATAGTGTTGATCATGAATCCCATAGTGTTTCGTTCAATGTGATAATCATCACGCACCTTATCAACAATATGTTGTTCATATTTCTTCCCAACACGCTCCATGGGATTCAGCCCTTTCATGGGAAGACCAGTGATATGGTGAATGAGTGCTGCATCTATGGGAATGTGGTCTTGGATCCACAAGCAGCTGTCATGGACTAGAGTGAGTAGCTGTCGCACAATCCTGTCAGTAATATTGTAGTGGCTGAAGTGAGGCATCCGCAGAAAGTTTAATAACCCAGATCCAGCCAATCGACTCGTCCACGGCATGGGGACTACCTTCAGTACGACATCGTCCAATACCCTTTCCAGGTATAATTCTGGTGCCAATTTGGGGAAGGCCTCTAGGTTTGCTAGGTCATGATCATCGAATTTGACTGTGTGGAGCTTGCCAAAGGATTCTCCAATGATGGGGACCTCGCCTGGGATCAGAAGCATCTGCAGATAGGCACGCATCCCATCAATATTCTTGGGCATGCGCACCGAGGGCCTACGAGGCCGAACATAGGGTGGTAGTCAACTTATTGGTTTAATGAGCTGGGCATCTTCCTGAGCAGACATGGGTCTCTTTGAGGGGTTAGGAGAACATGCCTGGGGCACCATTCACGGGGATTTCACATTTCAAGGGGAGGTGCGTGGCTTCACCCCAGCCCACTTCACAGGCTTCCCCAGCCCTTGCTCCTGGCATTTTCCCTTCCCCTTCTTTTTCTCCACCTGCTTTCCCTTGCTCGGTGTGGACATAACCTCCTCAACTTCAGGGGTGACTTCCAGTACTTCCTTATATTCTGTCTCTGTCAAGGCCATAGTCTGGGAAGATTCAGTGGGATTAGTCACAGTCATTATTTCATGGAAAATGAACTCAGCGTTGCTACTATCAGAGGGGGTAGCACGCCCAGACATTAACAAAGCGCAATAGTCACATAATTTTGCAAAGCACAAACTATTCAAGATACACGAAACCCTCTTTTGAGCTATCCTTCTACTTTTATAGCATTGGAGATCACCCAACAGTTGGATGAGGCTTATCAGAAACTTACCATTAAGTAAAAAGTAAAAAATCTTTGGAAATTTCCTCATTAATTGTCGGTCATTCGCTCCTTCCAACGGTAAAATTTGCTTTTTACCTAGTTTTACTGTTCCAACAGTTAGTTTTCGTAGCTCTATATTACCCCTGCACTTCCAGCGCACCTCCTACATTCTGAGCGTACCCCTGCACTCCCAGCGCACTTCACCGAGCCTCCAGAACCATGATTGATCCCTGCACGTATCATGGTCCGGCCTGTGTTTGTCCCCCTGTCTACGTGTATTCTGCCCCATACAACTACTCTGGCCATATATTTATTTGATCCGGTATGGTTTGAGCCAACTGCCATTGACATATTTGGGTACCATATCACCGCGGAGTGTGGCTAACCAGACAACTCCTCCATCAGTAATTTACTTTACCATATAGGGACCTAGCCAGTGCTAACGGAACTTCCCTGGATGCTTCGCAAACTGGCTATCATACAATAGGACCAATTATTCTTTCGCAAAAGTCTTTTGCCGAATATGTCGATCATGCCATGATTTTTCCCGGGCCTTCTGGACTTGATGATGGAAGTTAGCAATGAACCGATATTCCTCCAAGGCCATGATCTATGCTAACCATTCATCCATGATATCAGGCTCCACCATATTCATAAAGGCCGCAATGCGCAGGCTAGGAAAAATATACTCCATGGGCATAATGGCCTCCTTTCCATAAACCATCCGAAACAATGTTTCCCCAGTCTGTTTCTTACAAGTGGTTCAATATGCCCATAGAACTGACGAGATGCACACGTCCAATTATAAACCTTGGTCAATGCATGTTCCAAGATTTTATTAAAATATTCCACAGCTCCATTTTCTTGTGGATGATACGGGGTGCTTTTCGTGTGGTGGATCCAAAATTCTTCAGTGAAGGCCTATATTGTTTCATTAAAAAAATGCATACCTATGTTGCTCATCAAGATCTTTGGACAGCCAAACCTGGTTAGAATATGTTTGAAAATGAAGTGCGCAGCGGTATCGACTGTGCAATCCTTCACAGCTTGCGCTTCAGCCCATCTGGTTATATAATCAGTCACAATAATGATATAGCATGCGCCTGTCTTCTTCCCTGGCGGGTTGATGGGCCCAATGACATCTATGGCCCATTTGTCGAACGCTTGCAAGGCCATTTGCAGCTGCAAGGGAATTTAATATCTATGTGATGGTATTCCTTTCCTATGGCATGTATCGCAGGCTCTGCAATAGTCATGAGAGCCACTATGCAGTGTGGGCCACCATAGCCCAGCTCTCAGGATATTCTGCGTCGTTGCCTTCCCTGCGTAGTGACCTCCTGCTATGCCGCCGTGGGCTTCAACCAAGATAGCCTGCTGTTAATTCTCCAGAACATATCTTTGCAGTACCTGATCATCTCCCAGCTTATACAAGTGGCCCCCTATGATGGTAAAGTGCGTTGCGCGAGTTACCAGCTCTTTTTTTCTATTGTACCGAGTAATTTGTAGGTGCCATCCTAGTAGTTAAGAAGTGAATGATGTCAGCGAAGTGTGCATCAACTACCTTTATAGAAAATAGTTGCGCATCGGGTAGTCCTTCGTTTAGGTTGGTTGGTTCCTCACCAATTTTGATTCGGGATAAGTGGTCTAGCCCAGCATTTAGTTTTCCTGACTTCACAATGATCTCAAATTCATATTATTGAAATAACAATAGCCACCGGCATTTTCCCCCCCCCCCCCCCCCAACACAGGCTTATTCACTAGGTACGTCAAAGTTGAGTGATCCATGAACATCTTGAAGTGCCCACCTAACAGATAATGCTAGTATTTCTGCAGGGCATATACCATGGCTAGCCCTTTGCGCTCAGTAGTGGAGTAGTTACGTTTCACACCAGAGATATTTCTACTGGAAAATGCAACTAGATGGTTGATGCCCCCTTCCCCCGACTGCGTAAGGATAGCTCCCAGGGAAATCCCTGAAGCATCGACATGGACATGGAAAACCTTCACCCAGTCAGGAAATATGAGGATAGGCGTAGAGACCATCTTTTCCTTGAGTAACTCAAATATTTTCCGACACTCGTCGTCCCAAAAAAATGATACATCCTTCTTCAACAATTTTTCCATGGGCGCCATGATCAGTGCGTACCCTTGAATAAACTTCCTATAGTATCCTGTGTGTTCGAGTATAGAGCACAGTTGTTTCTCAGTTGTAGGTACTGCCAAGTTGATGATAATTGCCACCTTGGCAGGGTCAACCATCAGTCCTTGCCGACATACTATGTGATCTAAAAAGACCCCAAACGGTATGCAAAATATGCACTTCTTGATATTTAGGGAAATATAGTGCTTTTTGCAGGCGTCCAACATCATGTGTAGGTTCAAGACATGATTATTTACTCACCCAAATACTATCCAATCATCAAAATATACCTCCAAGAACTTGTGGATGGATTCCTTGAATACTGCGACCACCACCCGTGAAAAGATGGCAGGGCATTCTTGAGCCCAAACGGCATAACGATGTACTAGAAGGAACCCCATTTAGTAGAGAACATAGTTTTTTTGTGATCTTCAGGTGTGATCCTGATCTGATGGTAGCCTGAGAACCCATCAGTGAATGAGCATGCTTTCTTCCCTCCCACATTATCAAGAATTTCATCAAAAAATGGAATAGGGAAGGGATCGTGAACGCAGGCATCGTTCAATTTGCACAGGTCAACACCAATTCTTATTTCTTTTTTAGCCTTTTTCTCCTGGACCACCATAGGGCTTACCCAATCTTTCTATTCTACTAGTTTGATGATACCTAGGGCTAGCATTTTGTCGATCTCTTCCCTGACTTTCTGCTTGTACTTGGCATTCAATCAGTAAGGTCGCTGCTTAACAGGGCGTGCATCTGGTTTTAGAGTAATGCGCATGACCCCTAGGTCCCATATAATACCCTTGAGTTCTGATAATTTCATAGGAAATAGGTCCTGGTACTCTGTGAGAAGCTCTGCGACTTTTCCCACAGTGTCATCATCCCCATAGTCCCAAATTTTAGCCAACTTAGGTTTTTCTTTTGTCCCAATGTTGACTTATGTTAGCTTAAGCGGCTTGGTCACATCAATAGTCTACAGCGGAGGTCCAACGATTGTGTGATCTCCCTCAAATTCCAGAATAGAAATGTTTGTTGGGTCCTCCTCACATTCTTCTATTTACATATTGTGGCAGTTAACAATATCTTGCATCTACGTATCCCAAGCTGGTGCCCCATACTCCGTACGAGGGCACGATTCATGAAATACCAGGGCATCAATGTTCTGCAAAGCTTCATCCAATGCCTCAGTTCTGCCTATCAACCCGAACATCCCGAAAAACTCATCCTTCATGGTTTCCTAGTGATGGATGCGCTGATGTAGCTCTGCATCTAAATACCATGCAGTGGGGATTAGCCCCAAGGCATGGATGAACAGGTGGACCCATTCATCTGTATTTCTTTTGCACCACTCCTCCATCCATGCAGAAAAGTTCTCGCACGGATCTCCTGGGTCAAGGAAAGTATTTTTTACGCACATGTGAACTGGGGGTTCAAACCATAGGATCATCATCTCGCAACATTCCTCCCAATCCTGGAACATCCCCTTATGAGTTTCCCACCACCGTGTAGGGGTTGTGCACATTGCTAGGTTAAGTGCCCACATTCTTCTCTCCCTTGGGACTTTGGCTTCGAATATTCACAAAAAATCTCTAATACTACTAGAACCATCAAAGTAGGGCAGTTCTCTTACCTCTAAGGAGATACACCAGAAGCTCTTTTTGATTCTAAGACATCGCAACGCAGATACGTCATGTAACCGATTCTGCCAATTTTCAATCTCCCCATCAGAGTTAGAGAATCATTCAGTATATTTTTCCCAGAAAAGCACACCATCAGCTGTCGGATTAATCTAATCCTCATCTCGGGTGGTAAGTTTATAAATATGATCCACGTCGTCTTCTTCACACACTGGTTTTGTATACCGTTCTCCTTCCACAGGATCTAGAGGGACTATAGCTCTCGTACCCTCATTCTAAAAACCATGCTTCTTTTCTTTAAGTTGATAATGCCTCCCATGTCTATTTCCCAATCCAGTGCCAGGAGTGCAGGATAGGTGTCTACATCCTCCACAGTCTAAATTACTTCAAAATCTGTGCGTACCTTGAATCCTACGATATCTACCATAATCTTCGACAGCCTCCCCAATGGTATGATTTTCTGTTGGTTAGCCATGCGCAGTTGTATAGTAGACCATTCCAGCTTAGGTTCTCCCATCGAATGCCATGTTTGTTTGGGTGAGACGTTCACATTTGATCCCAAATCCAAGATGACCTAATCCATTTCATAGTCGCCAATCTGCGTTGTTAGCCGCATTTCCCTCCCAGTGAACTTCTTGTGCTTGTACAGTTTGTGAAAATATCTGACCTCTATAGGGGGGTCAGTTCTCTCTGTGCAGTTGTCTATCAGTGTTTGGAGATTTTATACAACCTTATAATTGTGTAGCAGTTTCATACATGTTTGTAAGGATGGTTTAACTTCATCATCTACCCTTAGGTGTGTTGGAGCCTTGGAAGCTGCGTTGGACATAGATGCCTCACTCTTGGTAAAGTCTTTGTGGGCTTTGATGAAGGTAGCTTTCCCCTTCTACAGGTCCAAGCTTTCCTGTTTGATAGCAACTTTATGGATAAGGGGTTTAGTCGCGGCTTTCTCCTCAGCTCCTCTAGTATCCATGCCACTGCGCATTATGACATTAATACTTGGTCCTTCATCACATGGTTTTGCCTTAAATCTGTATACATTATGCATAGGTGTCTGCTGTTTTTCTTGAATTTTTGCTATAAGGACTACACAATCTTCAATCACATGGTCCAATTGTCGAAAATATCGGTAATATTGTCATGCAGGGTTTAAATAGTCCCTTGCGAAGTGCCCTATTTCCCCACAATTGTAACAGATCAATTTCCCTCTTCCCCGACCTGCGCTTCCACCCCTTCCACCTCCCTTGCCCCTTGCTAGCGAGCCTCCTCTGCCCGAGGGAGATAGTGGTGAAGAAGGGTTAGTCTGTACCCTATATAGGTTTCCACGGTCTATCATCAAATCATAGGTTCGTCAGTTATGTTCATCATTTCCCACAGATGAGCAGAGTTAGCACCATTATTAATTTAATTCTAGAACATAAGCACCAAGACAGGGACAATGGTTGGTATCATGTAGTCCAGCTACGCGGAAGTCAGCGTACCATAATGTTGGAACACTTGGTCCCGCAACCTCTTTGGGATGCAATGGACTGGGCCCCCCAACCTGCCTATAGTCTACTAGCAAGGGACATTGATCCTTGGTGTGGCCAGACACCCTGCATCGTATGCACCATATGTCTGGGCTAGCTTTTTTCCCTTGCTCTTTTCGCATATTTTAGATTTCAAGGTGCATTGACTCCAGCTGCCCTGGATCTACTGTACCCCAAACTGGGCATCGTCCCTTGGTGCAGCCTCTAGTTTCATAGCAATCTCCAAGTCTTTCTCTTGCATTTCAATATCCTACTGACCCATAGGTCTGTGTTGGTGAGACAACATCATAGTGATAAACCATTCCTTGTGTTGCCTATCATCATACTGAAATTCCCCATCTCTGATAACCTTCTTTAGCTATTGATCAGCTTCCCATACTGATTCAGTGGGTCCCTTTTTAAAGTCATTCAAGTCAACCACTATTTGAGAGTAGGACTTAGGCTTTTGAAATTGTTGTTTTAAAGCATCCTTAATTTATTTTATTGATGGATCCACATGCTGGCCTACGTACCCCATGAACCAATCCAGGGCCCTCCCTTCAAAATTTAAGGATAGTTGCACCCTCTTTACAACATCACTAGCTACATTTTGCACAGTCCATATTGATTCCTCTACGAACCAAAATCGGTCCATATATTCATCTCCTACACCCTTGAAAGTGGGAAACTTCATGTGTGCGGCCATATCTCCTTTCGGTGGTGGTGGAGGCATGGGTGAGTTCTTACCCTTATGCTAACTTGAAGGTGGTGTAGCTGGAGGACTATTTCCTTCGTGCGCAGCTGATTATCTTAATGGACTATAGATGGATCTATCTCCTTCTCAATTGGTTCGGTAGTACTTACCACTTCGTGTTGTACTCTCGCTCTGATCAGAGGTCATTCATTCGGTGTGGCTGCATAGAACCCCCTTTTTTCACAATAATTTTTTGATTACAAATGGCAAAGTTTTCAATAACTTACCCTGGAAACCTTTGAAGAACCTCTGATCTGCCTCATAATAGGATACGAACTGATCGACTGTGAATTCTATCATGAATCCTCCCAGCATGATATCCACCCAGTGATCTACCATACGGGTGATTGTATGTTCAATATTTTCCAACTGCTGAATTAATTATGGAGTCCACTGCGTAATCTGATCATCTTTCCAACACGTCTAAAATTCTACGAGCCTTGCTAGCCACTCTTGGAGTTCGTGTGCAAAAGTTACAAAGAAAATTTCGTACACTTCGGTGAAAATGTATTTTTTCTTCCACTTTTCAGCTATTAGATTTGTGTTGCGATTCTCCTTTACAGAGAATTCTTGAATTTGTCTTTCAAACCAGTCTTCGAGCTCTAATTTCTTAGGTCTCCAATGTTCTTGTGGCATTACCTAATCTTTCTCTCAAAATTCTCCCGGTCCCGGCAACAGAACCATTTGTTGGCTTGAGGGTTCCTGACCCAGGTTCGGAGGTTAAGGTTTTCCAACAAACCCCTATACTACTGGCCCTTTCGGCAATGACCTACTTGTGCAGGCCAAGGTCTCACCTGAAGTAGTATGGGAGGGTGCTAGAACCAGGTTTCTGCACCCTAGCAAAGAGTATGTAATTTGAGGCAGTTCTATGTTGCAGTTTACTAGGTTCGCACAAAATGAGTCTATTAGCAGCTCTTTTAATAGTGTAATTAGTACATAAACATAGAAAATCTATTATTACTAGTAGATATAATCAATACATTCACATCCACGTGCATATTTTTGGACATAATTGTGAATTACAGATAAAACACGCTTCCCTTGACAGGTGATAATCTAGAACATTAGATTAAAGACTATACAACTATTTCTCCTAACTAAGAACAGACACACAGAATAGATTAGAAGCTTACTTGTGATCCAAGAACTTCTAAATGGCTCCTTCTGTCACTTCTGTTGCAGCTTCAAATTCCAACGATTTATGCGAAATGCTTCCTGTAATAATGAACACTAAACAACATAAGATAGAAATAATACATATTTCTATTCAAGTTATTTTTATAAATCAGTAAAGCATAAACCATATACATCAACCAAGATCTTGCAATGTGGAAAATCAAAGCCAATACAGATAAATATAGGGAAAAATAAGTTGTACTCTTTATTGATGATAGAAGGAGAGGTTACAACCTAGTGACTGATTCGAAGTGAACATTCCAGCAAAATTCCTAGCCTCATCACAGTATAAATCTCTCCAGCAACTGTTACACAAGTCTTGTTCTTAATTGAAAATCCTCTAGCATTTCTTTACTCAAATTCTTCCCTACCAAGCACTCAGATCTGTGTTCAATTTATAGAGGAGCTGAAGGTAGTTTTATGATCAATTACTTTCCAATAATAGGAAAGACATGTTCCCAATCTTGTAGATGTCAAATGGACACTTGGATTTGAAGCTTGACACATGTGAACTCTTCTAGAAGGCACTGGCCAAGTGGAGATTCCAGAACAATGAGAATTTCGCTCCCAATGTGATCAACGCACCTGTGAATGTTGGGAAGTGCTTTGTAGAGCAGCCTTTCATGGGGCTACTTGCATATGCAATGCACTTAGCCCCTTTAGAGGCAGCGTTGGTGAGCTCTCATATGCTATATAATAAACTTCAAACCTTGGAAACCTTTTCTTGATAAAAGTCATGCTTGATTTGTCTTGTTCTTGTCTTAGGGCATGTAGCAACTTGAAATTATAGGGAATGATAGACCCTTAATCATTGGTTCTGGAGATGATGTCTAGTTAACCAGGTCATTGGGAATGGTGCCCAAATTAACCTATAACAAATTTCCCCCTAAAGCATGAAGTCGAAATAATAATAATAACTTTTGATTGAGATGCTTTACACTGTGATGGGATGGAGATTAAGTGGAGTGGTCACCTGCATCAATATTACAATACATTACATCATGATTTATCCTCTTTGATCATAATTGCTGAGGGTAGACATTCCCATGTTCAGCACATAAACAATCTAATAACATGTACATAATTCAGAAAGTCATCTTCATTGGAATGTTTCCCAAATGCAGACATGCCTACAGATATAGGCCCATGTTTGGATGACAATATGTATGTAAGGTCATCGTATAGATGATGTGTACAAAAATCCTGAAATCGCATCCCGGATGGATGAAACTAGATCCGGGATCTTCTTATCTCGTTTAATTGATCATTTGGGTACAAGTCTAGCCATGCAAATATATGATTTGTAGTTGAACATGGAAGGACATCATTTTATTAACAGCCAACGATGTGAGTTGTTAACAAACGCGAGAGAACCACCATTAATGTCAATGGCCCTCAAGGTACTACAGTACATTTAGTAAGGCGTGAATAGATGATTTGATGTCAAACGCCAAACAAAATCTTTCGGTCAAAGGTCCAGAAGTGAGGATCTTGTTGATGCTGTAACAAGCCTCATGGTACTGGAATCTGATGTTTCTAAGTGAACTTCCTGGATACTGATTTGTCATCAATAAGAAGCCACCTTATTGAGAAACGAGAGTTACTGATTTCAGAGACAAAGGTATGAATTGATATAGCAATTTTTAGAGATGACAGTTATGAGAATGAAGGTTTATGAGTATTGCAGCAAGATGAAGTATTCACTGGATGACTTCTCTTGAACATATTGGCGACACTGTGATGAGTTGGAAGCATTGACCCAAAACCGAAGTGAAGGTATGATGAACCATATGTGTGAATGAACCGTCAAGAATATTACCCAACCCAAACAGTCACGGACATGGAGTGAAGGAAGTGTCATGTTCAAGAGCGACTTGCTACCATAAGAATTCTTGCTCACTTTTCCCAAAATTTCCCCGGCCATTTGTCGACTAGTACCTCTTTATTTTTAACAATCTTGAGGAGGATAACATTTTCTTGATCTATAATTCAATCCTTCAGGCGAATAAAGTATCGCTATTTAATAATTTAACAAGCCTAGCGATGAATGAAACTCAATTCTTTCCATGATCGACAAGCCCGTCACTATTTTATGTTTTAATGAGATTAATGACAGTGATAACCCAGTCCTTTTTCATATTTAGAGAGTTTGAAAAAGAGGACAAAGAAAAACTCCATAAGTACTTTTTCGTAAATTTGTCACTGAGACCCAAAAAAGTGTAAAACAATATCTAAGAGAACCTCTATGGTCATTTTTAACCAAGGTATTCCTTTTTCGTAAATAATCTATCTTAGTCCGGAAAAGGGTTAAACTTATACTGAGTAGATATCAATTCATTTACTTTTATGAGCTCGAAAAGACAAGTGCTCGATAATATTTTCACATTATCGGAGTCTGAAAAGTGCTGAAAGAAGACTCCAGGGGTTCCTTTTTCACTATTATTGAAGCTCGAAAAAGAGATAAAAGTGCGCTTCAAATCCTTTTTTGTTTTTAACAAGGCTTGAAAAATAAAGAAAAAAGTATGCTTTGTGGTCAAGTCATTCTTTGAATAAATCTACACGACTAACCTGTTCATCAGTTGTATTTCCTGTTCAGAACAACATCAAATGGATTAAAAATATCTGTTTCATGATAAAAACATAATAAAACTATAGTCATAGCAATAAATTTATTTTGCAAATAATTAAATGACTATTAAAATTAGTTTCACTATTCTTTTTTACCATTCCAGAGTTACCATTTTCATTTTGGAGCTCTGAACTTGATTTTTCCCAAGAACTTCAGTCATTGATTACGATCGTTTATGTGGAAAAATTTCATTGCCGTTTGATCCAGGTTAGTACCATGAACCTCCTCTTTCCTTTGGTATTCATTTCATCTCGAATTTCTACAATTTTTAGGGTTTTAAGGCCCCTAGGGTAAATGTTTCCCCAAAAGAGGGCAATGCACCCTTGAATGTCGAAACCTACATTGCATTGCAGGTACAGTGAAGGGTAATTGCATGTGCAACACACTGTCTCTTGTTAGGGAGTGCGTTAGGTGCAGTTCAAGTTTTTTATTTTTATGTTATGCCCAAAATTTGCCTATTTTTTTGCAATGAATGGAATCTAATGGTTGTATTTCAAGTTTCCATCATATTACAATGACGATTACATGGAGGGAAAGAGAACATGAAGAACAAGATATGATTGCCTTAAATGATCTGGGTATTGTAAGAGCCCTAAGAGATTGTGGACTGCTTAAGTACTTCAAATTGTCGGGAATGAGGCAACAAATATAACTCTTGGAGTTCTTAGTTTGAGCATGGGATCCAGCTATATTAGAGGCATTTCACATTAAGAAGCAAGTGGTTCCCATAACAGTTGAGGATGTGTATTTTCTCATAGGTTTGTTAAGGAGAGGTTTTCCCATTTCACTCTCAGGGTCTACTGTTGGAGGAGAGATAGTGAGGGATTATATTCTACAACATTTCTATCTAGGGGCAGAGCCTAGAAAAGATGGAAAAATAAACATCTAGGATGTCATGGATTTTCCTTTGAGAACTATCCTTTGCACGATCGCTAAACTTGCTGGTACTGTTATGCTACATGTAGCGAATATATCGTATATGCAGTACGCGCTAGAGTGCTTAGAGCCAACAATCTTCAATTGGTATGAAGCCATTCTTTCTCAGATAAAGGAACAACTGAACAAAGCAAAGGGAGGAAGGAAGAATAATTTCAGTTATGGTTCAATCCTTATATCCTTCGTTTTGGAACAGATTCCACTGATGCAGCCACAACAAGTAACACTAGATATAGCTAGTCCTAGAGATCCTCGTATGCAGAGATGGGTAGAACCCATGGGTCAGCATGCAGGCCAATCGACTGTTGTGTTCTCTACTACATTCTTTGCTTGGTTCTGGTGATGGATCATCACCATTGATGAGTACGCATACACAGGCATTGATTTCTGAGGAGATCCAGATTTAGCATTACCAGAAGACACTCAGTGGGGTGTAATAGGTAAGAACGTTTTGACCATGTTTTTTTATTTTACTAAGGTTTATACAATTTTTTTTTATTTTTATGTTTTCCCAAGACTAAACTAAATGTTTGATGTAATTCATATGTTGGTCGTGTTCAACCACTAGAGGATCTAGAGTGTGAAGCAGATGCACTAGCAGAGAGGGATGTCGGGAGAGCAGTCCTTTAGGACCTTGATATGCCTGAGACTCTAGCTGAGTTTCGGCAGCACATATAGGGGTTGACCTTCAGGATTCTAGATTTCTGAATCGAATATTTACCCATGCGACTGAAGCGACATTATTTGGGTTCCTAACTGCTGGATGCGGTTACTCCGTAGGATTTCTAGATATATAGCATGTTACCATGAGCACCACTAGTTTACTTGTGACATTTTGCATACATTTTGAGGTTAGATGCCCAATGTTTCTTGGGCACAAATTTTGTAAAATCCTATAACTATCTATCTATATGATTTCAAAGTTTTTCTTATGTTTATTGTGCAATCCTATTCAATGATGTGAATGTTTTCTTTACATATGTTGTAAATGTCTATCTAAAACTTGATTAGCTAATGAATTAGTCAATGTGTTCAAATTTCTGGAAATTTGTTGATATTGAACAAAATCAAAATGTCTTTCCAAAATTTGAACTCTTAGGAACAAGCTAAGAAGTGTTGGATTCCTAACAGTATAAACACTAGTAAGTTGTAATACCACAAGTTGTGAGTCTAACCTTATGATTATGTGGTTAATACCAAATGAAATGGCACCAAAGAGAATTTCGATCAATGTGTTATACTCAACGATATTTTTCATCGATCTACCGATACAAATCCCTTGAAAACTCACTAACTCATCGTTGGGAGCGAAAATGGCCCACGCTGCAGAGGATAGATTCTGCATACTACGACTAGCACCATCAGCATATCCAACAAATGGTTTTGAAGATTCAGACATCTGTGATGAAATGTAAAGTGGATTACTAATGTCAAGAAAACTCTAAAAAACAAATTAATATAGTTAATGAAAACCAACAACATATATACAATATAATACAAAAAATTACTACTCTCATGATTAAGCATAGTAACGTTTCAGATGCAACCCATTTCTAGGCTATGCTAATGGAATTCCATCATAATCATCTAACTCGTAGGCACCCTTAGCAAGAACTCTTTTGACAATATAGGGGCCATGCCATAATGGCTCAAATTTCCCTGTACCTATTAGATCAACTTATTGATCGTAAATAAGGACCAAGTCGTCCTCTGAGTAGATGCGAGGCTGGACATTTTTGTCATATTGCACCTTTATATGTCTCTTATATGCTTCATTGGCCAATTAGGCTTCATGACGTGTTTCATCAAGATGGATGAGGTTAAGGAGAGGTGCTTCTTCTTCTGAGGTGTCAGGTAACAAGTCTATTGCAAGTTTTAACGATGATATTTCGCATTGGATTGGTAAGATAGCTTCCAGACCATACACCAATTGAAAAAGAAGTAAATCCGGTCGCGTTTCTCACCTTGGTTTGACATGCCCACAAGGTGAAGTATAGGATCAAATTCCAGTTTCTTTTATGAATTCCTATCATTCTTTGAAGCATTTGTTTAAGAATTTTGTTGATAGCCTCAACTTTTCCATTTGACTGTGGATAATAAGGAGTAGAATTATCATGCAACAATCCTAACTTGGCAGTCAATTCAGACATCATGTGGTTGTTAAAATGCTTCCCATGATTCGTAACTATAGCCTGTGGGACCCCAAACTGTGCAATAACATGATTAAATAAAAACAATACAACTGTCTATCCTGTGTTGTTGAATGTAGGCATCGCTTCGGCCCATTTGGTAAAATAGTCAACTGCAACAATAATATAACCATGCCCCCCAGATGAATGAGGGTTACATGTCATGAAGTCAATACCCCATTTCATAAATGGTCTCGTAAAGATGACAGGATGCATTGGCGCTAGCGCTTTGCGGATCTTACGATAAAAAATATGGCACGCATGACAACTTTTGACTGCGAGGATGCAATCTCAAAAAATAGTAGGCCAAAATTAATTGGCGTGGAGTATCTTCTGCGCGGTAGCATATCTAGATAAATTTCCACCACAAGCCCCATCATGAAAATCATTTAACACTTTTTTGGCCTCCTCGTGAGTGAGGCACCTCCTTAAAATTGTATTGACACCACGACAATAAAGTATATCACCGACGATCAGATAATATTTGGCTTGGTATCGAATACGTCGTTGTTCGGAGCGAGAGGTGTCAGGTCGAAAATTTTGAGTTTGGAGATAAATGAAGAAATCCCCATACCAAGGATCAGATGATCTGATTAGAAACAGAGACTCGTCAGGAATTGATGGTTCCGACGTAGTTGCAATACTATCAGAGGGAAGGTCACAGAGAAGCTCAACCAAAACTAAAGACTTCTTTGACTTGGATTTGATGAATTCCAAATCAAATTCCTGCAAAATGACAATCCATTTTGAATATTTGGCCCCCAAAAATTGACGTTATAAGATATAAGTCATGGGGTTTCAATCCGAAACGATAGTGGTTTTTCGGAACAGGATATAATGGTGAAATATTTGGACAACTTGAACAACTGCCAAGGAAAGCTTTTCTACATATGAGTACTTAACTTTCGTATCATTGAGACTATGACTCAAATAATAGATTGGATGTTCAATTCCATCTTATACTTGGACTAATACCATAGCAATAGTCGTTTCAGTCGCGACGATATATAGGAAATAATCATTTTGATAATTAGGAGGATACATTAATGACGCTCGGACAAGAGTGTCCTTGACAACATCAAAATACTCTTGCACAACTTGGTCCCAATGGAAGGGAACCCCCTTTTTCAATAGTTGAGTAAATCCTTTAGCTATTTCGGCGTAATTTGGAATGAACCTCCTTAGGAAGTTGGCCTTTCCTTGAAGTTTCTGTATCTGAAGTAAATTTGAGGGTGCAGGTAAATCAAGAATGGCCTGAACCTTCAATGGGTCTATTCAAATTCCTTCGTTTGAGACTATGAATCCAAGAAATCGACCAGAACCATAAAAAAACAACCATTTATGTGGATTGAGGCATATTTTGTAGTGTTAGCAGTGTAAGAAAATGGCTCTCAAATGCATCGGGTGATCAGTCTGATTTCGTGAATGCACTGGTAAATCATCTAGATATGGTTGAACAATGTGCTTGATGTCATTGAAAGCATAATCCATTGCTCTCTGAAAAGTTTCCCCAGCATTCTTTAAACCAAACGGAAGTTTCCTATAAGATAATGTGCCCCAGGGAAAAATTAATGTTATCTTATGTTGATCATCTGGGTGGATATTGATTTGATTATAGCAGGAAAATCCATCCATGAACGAAAATATTTCACATCCAGCACAATCGTCAATAATCTGGTTGATAAAGGGAGTAGGATAGTTGTCTTTTGGACAAGCCATATTGACGTCTCGGTAATCGACGCACAATCTGATGGTTCCTTGTTTTTTCATAATAGGAACGATATTGGAACCCACTCAGTTAGTGGAACAGGGTAAATGAAACCAGCACGCAAAATGTTTTCAACTTCTGCTTTGATGGCAGCGGCTTTCTTTGGATGTACAGGATGAAGTCGTTGGTGCACTAGTTTGAGATCAGGATACATATTAATAGTGTTTTCAACTATACTAGTATCTATGCATGGAATTTCCTCATAAGAACAAGAAAATACATCACGAAATTCATGAAATACAGAGCGATATAATTCAAGTTCTGATGGAGAACAAGATACACCAACATGAATATTTTCTACAACGTCAGGTTTGGTTGAAATATCGATAGAAATGGTTTCTTCAATATTTGAAAAAATTCGCTCGGAATCCATTACACTAATTGGTAAATAATTCGAAAAGAAATTTTTTATTGATGGGTGATATAGTTCACTGAGATAGTTTTCTTCATAATCAAGAAGATAGGAACAATGATGATAATCTTCCCATGGTTCTCCTTCTGACATCATAGCTTCCAAAATATTTTAATCTGTTAAAAACATTAAGGAAAATGGATCAGATGGAGTAGCAAAATCTAAGGAATGATCAACCCAAACACTTGACAACGCTGATTTCGGATTTGCCACCCAAGCCACATAGATTGATTGCTATGCCAGCTCAATAGGGCTGGGCAGTAAAAATTAATCCAACATAGAAATATCACAATCACCCATACTCCCCCTTAATCTAAATAGAGTGGAAGAGATCATGTAACAGGTCTATATACTTGCAATTTTTGCCGACGTCGTAGGTGGCGGTAATGCAAAGGTTCCCATGAGAGTAGAATCCTTTAAGAGTCCTACACCAATGTTTTGAATTTCTAGTTGGGGTATGTGAACAAATGGAACGCTTCCAGTTACTTGCAAAGCGGAGGCAAAGAAGGATAGTTGATTAATGACTGTGATTGTTCCTTTATGTGGAATGGAAATCATTATAAAGTATGTAGAAATAATTGCAGTCATTGAATATACCCATGGCCTTCCAAGTAAATATTATAGTCAAGGGGTCCATCAACTACCTCGACTTCAACATTCACTGTTTTTCCCCCTAGTTCAATGTGCAGGTTATTAATAATACCACAAGGTTTATATGTTCTTCCATCAAAAGCCTTCAACGTTTTTTATGATTGTGATAAGCATGGTGAGCCAAGTGACTTCCAACAATTTAAAGACATAATACATGTAGATGCTTCCTCATCAATAATAGTGTGATGAACAAGGTGATTGAGAACATTTACTTGTATAGAGAATGCCAATTCTGCTAGTAGTTGTGGCACATAGCCCATATGATTAAAGATGACAAGATTAGAATCAATCGGATCAATTCCACCAATGGCTGATAATAAAGCCTGTTTTTGGGAGGGACAATTTTGTAATACCTCAAGAGAAAACATAGCTAAAGGGGATTGAGCCAAATATTCAACTATATTATAATATTGTGTAGCTATTGCTCGAGGATTATATGTCGATTTATGAATTACTCCCTTTGGTGGCTTAATTGTCAATTCAGGAATAACAGTAGGCGGTACTGATTCCGTAGATGGATTCGTAGTCGAGGTAGTAGGTTGATCAGTGGCCTGACTACCATAATATTTATTACGCATTGACACCAAAATATCTGTTGAAGGTTTTTTAACGAATAACATTAACACTTGGGAACTAGGACCTAGATCTGTAGCAACCAAATTAGTGCCCGGATTTGGAAATGGGTCTATCAACACAGTTGACGCATGGGAAGACTTGATGATTTTTGAGACTTCAGCGCAGTGAGGAAAATCCCTAACAAAGTGTTCCTTGTTACATATTGTGCATGGATAATGAGGTTTCCGAGGTCCAGACAATTCATCAGATGATCTTTCCTGCAGGTTAGAAGTTCACTTTTTCTTTGATTTCCCCTTTTTCTTACTTCCTGGTTTCTTGTCACCTTTGCCTTTGTCAAATGACATGGAATTAATTTCGGAAGTAGGAGCAGGATCAAATGCAGTATTGTGGTGTGTGCTTGTAGTTCCTATCAAGTCGTCTCCGGCATGAGAGTCCTTTAATTGAGGAGGAACATTGAAACTAGATCTCGACGCATTAGTAATTTTTTCATAGAGCATGCCAGACTGAGTGTAAATCAAGTCTAAATATTGGGCACGAGCGATAAATTTCTCTTTTGTGACGACGCCACCTTTAGCCACATCCTCAGTTATAGATGGTAACAGGGACTTAATGAACCATTCAGCTAGGAGATGATCTGGAAAAAATGTCTTAACCATTCGTCGATGACGACGCCACTCATGAATATGATCAGAGATGTGAGTATCATTAGTCTGTTTGAAATTGGTCAAGAGTTTTGTTCCAATTTCATATCTAATAGGTAACTGGAAATGGGTCAAAAAGACAGTAGCTAGGGTAGTGAAATTGTCAAAAGAAGCTCTAGGTAACTCAATGTACCATTTGGTAGTCGGACCTGTGAGCGTACGCTAGAAAAGACACAGTCAAATAGAATTATCATTTAGGGAGTTTGATGAACACCATAAATGATAAGTCATGACATGAGTCGATGGATTTTCTTCAGGGTTTCCATTGAAATTAGGAATATCCGAGGGTAATTTATGAGGTATCATCGGCCACCAAGGAGCATAGTTGATAGGATCATTGGTTAGCTGATTTAATCTAGTAGTTCTAAAGTTGTGACAAAAGGCATCTGTCTATTAAGGTTAGGTTGAGCATACCTAGGGTAAGATGGAATTGCTTGAGAAACAGGCCTTTGAACACTAGCATAAGGAGTCTGCTACTGGTAACCCAGATAGGGGTTGTTTTGCATAGAAAACGCTTGAGGATTATGTTGACCAAAACTTGGATATGATACTTGTTGAAATGAAGTTTGAGGCATTTGCGCCTGAGATTGCTAAGGGGTCTGTCCACCAATGTTATAACCCAAATTAGGATAACTTGGATTCGGTTGATATATATAACCAGGTTGTAATTGTGACATCCCATAAAATGGTAGACCAGATTGTGAATAAATGATTACGGATACAAGTTGTTGTAAATTAACCAAAGGATTTGGTGTCTATGGACCCAACATCAAATGATATTGAGTTGAAGGACCAGCTTGATAAGGTTGATGTACAACATTTTAATTCTGTAATATGGGTAAAGATTTATTGACAAGCGATAATGAAGTGGGTGTAACAGGTTGAACTGATTGATACGAATGTACAACCGTTTGTGATTGGATAGGCAGAGTGGGATGCCATTAACAAACGTTCATTTCAGCATTAGGTTGACCAAAAATCGAATGAGTACTGTCATATTGGGTGACCAAAGGTTGCCCCCCAACATGATGAGAATAATAAGACAGAAAATATTGTTCTCCAAATGCTGGGAGTCCAGTTGATATGGTACTTGAAGGAATTGACCCAGAAGGACTGGCTTGATAATGCCCTGATGATGTATATAATGAATCAAGCCGTTCAATACTAATGATAGGATTACCAGTTAAAATACCAGAAGATGACATTGGTAAATACCATGGTCTTGAAGATGCACTAGAGAAAGTGCCAGATAATGATTTGTAACCTAATGGGACCATAGGGCCACCATGAAAATATGACTGCTGAAGTTGTGAACATCGACAGAGTAGCGAGGGCTAGAGCTGACGTAATTGGAACAGTTTTCCTATCCGACGATGTTGGTTCAGGCATGGTTGCTTGACCAAATGTATACCCTTTAAAATCGACAGGAGATTGAATGGGAACAGGATCAACAAAAGCAGATGGAAACTACTGAGGAAAAGACTCATATAGGTAAAGGTCCCCCCAAAAATGGGTTGGAGTTAAAGGTGTATCATCTTGTGGGATTTCTTCAATTGCAATTAAACCAGGTGGAAGTATTTCATCGTTAGGCCCAAATTATATTTCTGGCGGTTGACTGTGTGATATAGGAGTTTCAATAGCTACAGAAATTTGTGGGATGACCAAGGTAGGAACAACTTCTGGTTGTTCGACTTCTAGATTCAGATGTTCTGGCAAAGAAGAGATAGGATCTGGATCAATTTGTGGTTGAAAAACATGGGGTCTAGGAGGTATGGTCTCACTGATTGGATGTATTGTGACCACAAGTAGCTATGAAGACTCTGTTTCGACAACAGTAGACGAACCGGGTTGTGTAGAAACAATTTGAGCTAACTTTGGTTTATTGGAAAATGACGTTTCACCAAAGGTACGCATTGTACTTGATTTGACAGATCATGATCGCCTTCGCCTACCAGAAATAACTTCTGGTGGTAAAGGTGGTTTTAAAGCTAATCTATGGGAATGGTGGGGAAAAGGATTTTGTTCTTCCATTATTACTGATTTATTTTAACCAAAAATAGATAAACAAAATAAAAGGTTAATGCTATGAAAAAGGGTTTACCAAGAAACTGTGAACTGCAGAATACCTCCTGGCGAACCAAGAAGTAAGGGTAGGCAATCTCCCCAAATTCTGTGTTTAGTGTATCACAATTTACAAGGCGGCCGACTCAGTTCAATATGGATGGATAGTACCTAAAATTTGTCCTCCCAAATATACCCGAAGGTACGTGGAGGCCCAAGTCCGTATTAGCGCTGTCTGATGTGAAACTGCACAATGAGAGCACCCATTTATACTTATCGTACTGTAACACCGCCCTATATACCCGAAAGTACGTGGACGAGCTACGATATACTTACATACGTGGAGTGGGGTATCACACTCAGAATGTATCGCAGACAAGTTAATGACAGCTGCTATGTTTTACGACGCTGGAACACGTCTCTAGCCTAGACCTTCTAAATGTTATCGTTATGGTTCCAATGCTTTGTTAGGTAAATTGAGATTAATTTTAAGTTGATCTTGCTTAACAATTTTCCTTTCAAAGGTTCACCATGATGATGTGTAGGAAACTCCTAAAATGCAAACTAAGGATGATAAACAATCTTTCACTTTTAGTTTCTTCAATGAAAAACATAGCTACTAAGGGGAAAGATAAAACAATTTGTGAGCAAAAAAATCAATGAACACAAACTAAATGAAGAATTCTTAATTGTTCCTTTTGCAAAACACACAAAATTCTACATGCAAATGCAAGTTTTTCTTTTCAGTTTCTTTAATGTAATGAATGAAGAAAAGAAACTAAGTGCACTAAATCAACAATTCAAATGATTTTTACTTTCGAGAAATGAAGAATACAAACAACAATTTCTCTTTTGAAGGAAAAATGAGGATTTTAACAACAATTTCTCTTATCAAGGAAATGAAGAATTTACGACAATTTCCTATTTCAAAAGAAAAAGATACCTAATGTGACAATGAAAAATACTTTGAAATCAACTTGTCAATGATAAATAAAAATGTTTTAAACAAACATTGAAAAAAATTTCATTCAAATGAGGAATAAGTATATAGATTCACTAGTCAATATGAGGATCAAACTTTCCAAAACACAGCAGAAAAAAACTGAATCAGTTTGCAAAGGAAAATCCAAGGGAATCTGGATGGTTTCAGGAGGCAACGCAGTCTCCAAGGGGAGACAGTGCTCTGCAATGCAAGCCTGAAAGGGAGACAATGCTATGCAAATAACTGTGTCTTGTCCAAGGGTGCATTGGGCGCAGTGTATAAGGAAAAATACTATTGTTCAGCACACTCCTTTTGCAAATTTGGCTTTTAAAAAGCTTAATATTTATGAATAACAACTACTGGGTGGATAAACAAAGCAACTCAGAGGCTAAAACACTTATAACTAAGATAAATTCTCCCCAGCAGAGTCACAATTTTTTGGACAGAATTGTGAATTACAGATAAAACACGCTTCCCTAGACAGGTGGTAATCTAGAACAACATTTTAAAGACTATACGACTATTTTTCCTAACTAAGAACAGACACATAGAATAGATTAGAAGCTTACTTGTGATCCAAGCGCTTATAAATGGCTCCTTCTATTTCTTCCGTTGCAACTTCAAATTCCAGCGATTTGTGCGAAATGCTTCCTGCAAGAATGAACAGTAAACAACAAAAGATAGCAATAATACATATGTCTAGTCAAGTTATTTTGCTAAATCAGTAAAGCATAAACCATATACATAAACCAATATCTTGCAATATGGAAAATCAAAGCCAATACAAATGAATATAGGGAAAAATAAGTTGTACTCTTTATTGATGATAAAAGGAGAGGTTACAACCTAGTGACTGATTTGAAGTGACCCTTCCAGCAACATTCCTAGCCTCATCACAGTATAAATCTCTCTAGTAGCTGTTACACAAATCTTGTTCTCAATTGAAAATTCTCCAGCATTTCTCTACTCAAATTCTTCCCTACCAAGAACTCAAATCTATGCTCAATTTATAGAGGAGATGAAGGTAGTTTTAGAGTTAATGACTTTCCAATAATAGGTAAGACATGTTCCCAATATTGTAGATGTCAAATGGACACTTGGATTTGAAGCTTGACACATGTGAACTCTTCTAGAAGGCACTAGCCAAGTGGAGATTCCAGAACAATGAGAATTTCGCTCCCAATGTGACCAACGCACCTGTGAATGTCGGGAAGTGCTTTGCAGAGCAGTCTTGCATGGGGCTACCTACATATGAAATGCACTTAGGCCCTTTAGAGGCAGCATTAGTGAGCTCTCATATGCTATATAATAAACTTCAAACCTTGGAAACCTTTGCTTGATGAAAGTCATTCTTGATTTGTCTTATTCTTTTCTTAGGGCATGTAGCAACTTGAAATGATAGGGAATAATAGACCCTTAATCATTGGTCTTGGAGATGATGTCCAGTTAACTAGGTCATTGGGAATGGTGCCCACATTAACCTATAACACATATCATCAAATATCATCATATAAAATTATAATTGCAGCTAATTTCAGATCACAGATACATTTGCATCTTAAATACGGATCACAGATACATTCGCAGCTTAAATAAACACCACAGATGTGCTTCAACAGTAAACAAAATCAATCCAGATAGCACAAAGGTACTTCAAATATACTATGCATTCATTAGCATCAAAAATCCACTTACAACCTAACCACAGCCCGCACACACAGCCTAGCAGGGTCCGCACACAGCAGGACTGAGGATCTCCATGCACACATCTAGCAGGAGTCCTTACCCAAAACAACCCAAACAGATCTTAACAATTCACACGTAGCATCAATATTATGACTTACTTACTTACTAGACCCAACTATCTATCTATTTATAATATCGTATCCTTCGCTATCCTATGGTCCGTAAAATGTGGTTTGCAGACCGTAGATCTACCCTTTAACCCATTACAAAACATTAGAGCTTTGACCCACCCCAAAAACCCTACGCAAGACCGATTATTACAAAATTGTACCAAAAACGCAGGTTAGGGAACCCCGTTCCAATAATAACATGTTAGAATAAGATCATCAACATAAAGTAAGATAATCAAAAGCTTACCATCAACCACAATTTGGTACAGGTTCGAATCCGGTTCACTTTTAGTGAAGCCCAACCCGGTGAAATAGTTGTCAATCCTGGTGTACCAAACAGAAGGTTCTTGCTTCAGCCCATACAATGCTCTCTTGAGTCTGGACACATGCGACTCACTGTCAAAGGTATCAAAACTGTCTGGCTTATCAATGTACACTTCTTCCTCAATAACTCCATTGAGAAATGTAGTCTTCACATCCATATGATGTATCTTCCACCCCATCTGCGTTGAGAGTGTAAGGATAGATCTAATTGATGAGTACCTTGCAGCTGGTGAAAAATTCTCCTCATAGTCAATCCCCTCAACTTGTGAGAATCCCTTGGCTACAAATCTAGCCTTTTACTTCTCCGCACTCCCATCTGCTACCTACTTCACCTTATAGATCCATCTAGATCCAGCCACTGATTTCTAGAATGGTCTTGGGACAACTTCCCATGCACTATTCCTGACGATGGAATCATACTCCTCAACCATGGCGTAAACCCAAGTTGGTTTCTGCACTGCTTCCTTAAAATAGGATGGTTTCATCACAATACACTTGCTCATTAGAGCCATATATCCAGTAAAAATATTTGGTTATTGTCTCTGTCTGCGCAGTGATGTAGGTTCTCCTACATGCTCTGCCGCATCAAGTCTCAATCTGTCAGCGTCTGTGGTGTGCCTCCTACCATGTATGGTGGATGGCTCTGCATGAGTGGTTTCTTCCACTCCATGATCCTCTACATGTGGTTTCTCCACATCTTTAGGTTCATCCTTTAGAACCAAGAGTTCCTCATCTACATGCAAATCAATGTCCCTCTCAAGGGACAATCACATGGATTTATCCTCATCAAATTTTACATCCCGTTTGACAACAATCATCCTGTTGTTCATAAAATACACCCGATAGTTGTGGGGAGTATCAGTGTACCCCAAAAATATCCCAATCTCAGTTGTTGATGCTAGCTTCTTTCTGGAATATTTCGTCACATGGCAATAGACAAATCAGCCAAAAATTCTAAAATATGAAACATCAGGTTTCTTACTAGAAAAATCCTCCTCTGGTGTACTCATGCCAAATATCCGATGACGACTACGATTTTGCACAAATACCGTTGAGTTTCATGACTCTGCCCACAAATGTAACGATAGGCCCTGATCATGTAACATTGCTCGTGCTACACCCACAATTGTTCTGTTATTTATTTTTGCAACCCCATTCTGTTATGGGTTATCAGGTGCAATCAACTCTCTCTAAATTACTTCTTTGCTACAGAAGTTCATGAATCCATTGGAGATGTACTCACCACCATTGTTTCTCCTTAGTTCCTTCACATGCTTCCATGTATATTTTTTAACCAGTGCTTTGAACTCACAAAATTTTGATAATGTCTGATCTTTCTTCTGCATGAAGTAGATCTAACACTTTCTAGAAAAATCATCAACAAAAATCACATAATACCTATGGCTTATTGTATAAGTTGTAGAGAATGGTCCACACACATCTGAGTGAACTATCTCAAAAATTTTCGCTGCTCGGTTCTCCTTGTGAAAAGTGGCTTTTGCATACTTCCCCATGGTACATCCCTTGCAGGTGTCTATCTGAGCAAGAGTACCCCTTGGAAGCCCCATAGAAATCTGTTGCATGACCTTCAGAGCACCGTGGTGTAGATGGCCCAATCTCTTGTGCCATAACTCACCCACATCCCGGCTCACCACTCCATCTGCTTTACCCATAAATGCTGTGCAGCCATCTACATCAAGTTTGTAGAGATTCTTCACATGAATCCCAATATTATTAACTTTTCCTATGGCTTTTTGATGAAGGAATGATTTCCCTTCACTGAAAACCACATCATATCCTCTATTATCCAACATAGAAAATGAAACTAAATTATTTTTCAAGCCTGGTACATGCATAACATATTTTAATAAGAAAGTTTTACCTTACTATATTTGGAAAGTAACTGTACCAATCCCGGTAGCACTATACCTCATGTCATCACCCATTTCAATGTGCATCTGAATATCCTTCTCCTCCAAGCTACTAAAGAGTTATTTGTCTCCCTTCATGTGGAAAGATGCACCACTATAGAAGTACCACATTGATCCCATCGCACTATACATCATGCATGCGATGAGTGAGAAGTTCAACTCGAACTGTGAAGCCAAATATTCACCCACTGCAGATCTTGAAGCCTTCTTGTTCTTCTTCTTCTTCTGTGGACAATTAGTGGCATAATGTCCATGCTCGTGATAGTGAAAACATTTCACTCTGGACATGTCAAACTTCTTGCCTTCTTTGCCAATATCAAATTTGGAATATGATTTCTTTCCCTTCCCCTTCTTTGCCTTACCATCCAAGGCACAATTTTCCTCATCATCTACCTTGGATGAGGATCCATCCTTGGTATTGTGCCTGAATTCTTCCTGTACCAAATCTGACCAAAGTCACTCCCAATTTAGTAGCTTCTCCCTCCCATTGACAGATTCCTGATAACTATGTCAGCTCTTGGGAAGGCCTAGAAGTTCTAGGTTCACCAAGTCATCATCCGCTACAATAATCCCAACACTTCCAAGCTCATCTCGACATTGGATGAACTTGGTCAAATATTTCGGAATAGTGTAGCCTTTATCCATTTTGATTTTCCTGAGCTTGTCCTTCAATGCCAATTTTCTGTGGTCACTGCTATTTTGAAATAGATCTGTCAAATCCTTCCACATTGCATATGGAGTCACTTTTCCATGGAGATTCGAGACAATGTGATCACGAACTCCCTCTAATAATATCCTCCTCGCCTTTGCAACCTTATCTTTCCAAGAATCAAGAAGTGTGGCATGTGGGCTTCAGAATATCATTATCAATGAATTCTTCCAACCCATTGTCCTCCAGAACTACCTCCATTCTTTATTTCCATGCAATATAATTATAATTTCCCTCGAGTGCATATTCCAATATTAAGTCATTACAATCTATCTTGATCCTCCTATCGCACCAAAGAATGTTTTTTGCAAATTCGAATGCTATTAAACACAAACTCAATTTCTCCTCCACTATAGTGATTTCCTACGCTCTTATACCATGTAGAAATTATAAAAACAATATGTATACCAATGGATTTAATTCGATCATGCGATATGCTAATGCAATACTGAATCCTTCTACAAATTAATTGTGGAAAATAAACATGATTGCACAATCACACCAAGTAAAATAAAGAAGCAAATCAATCCACAACACAAATATTTTTCCCAGGGAGAGCTTGCTGCTCAAAACCCCTCTATCGTCTATTGAATATTAAACCAAGGAATAATGAAACAATTACAATGCACTCTTCTCACAAGATTTTGTTTCACTCTGCTAATTGCCTCACACTGATCCAGAGAAAATCGATCAACACTTAGCCAATTTCCTACCTCTGGTCAGCCTGCCTTGCTTGCACAATTCCTGTAGAATAAAATCCCTATTCTTTAGGAATTTCAGCCTTCCAAAACTACATAATTCTCATGTGAAATCCTATGGGTGTATTATTGCAGGCGGGTAATTTGCTAATAATACAACTAATAGTTAACATCCCTTTAACCTTTGTCTCAATAAGGTCTTCGTCAGAACTGACATGCATGCAACTACTAATAGTAAATCATCAGTTACTTGACAGATCAATGCATGTGAATTAAATCTTATTTAATTCGCTTCACCTCCCACTAGTGAAACAATCAATTACAACTAGTTAAACCGATTTTAACTCACTTAATTGAATTAACTAATTTCTCATGCATTAAACTAATACAATAACTGCAACTTGGACTCTAAAACAAATAGAATCACCCTACATGCCTCACTAACCACCCTCAACTCAAATTCCAAGAGCTAACTGAATTTATGACACTTAGTTAACTATTGCAAGTGATTATGAGATAAGATTACAATTTATTGTCCAATTTAATTAAGGGAAAATTAAATTAGACACACATTTCTTGTTGAATTTTCAACATTTCTTCTTATCCAACAAAACCTAAAAAAAAAAAAAAACCTACTGTGCTGATAACTAGCATAAAAAACTAATACTCTCCAATCATTTCCATTGGTTGTGAGGTTGATTTTTAGAGATCCCTCTCTGATTTGGTAGGGCTAGATACCAAGTTTAAAGTTGGCTTGTGGTTACCTCAGTAGTTTCCTTTCTCACCCTTGGGAAACTGAGGATCCCTAACACCAAGATCAATTTTAATGGATACCATATTATATTAGGAAGACCATGGCTGGACACTATTGACACTACAGCCGATGTAGGGTTGGAAACATGACTATCACTAATGGGAAATATAAAAAAAAACGTGTATTATATCCACCTACACAACCCTTGATTGAGCATGATTTTCATATTTTGGTAGAGGAAGAATAATAAGAATATCCTTTTCTATCATCACCCTACCCTATATTTACGTTAGAAACCACCATTTGGGAGCAGAAAAATGGATGAAGATAATTTGATTAAAAAATTAATGCAAAATAAATAACTTTCTACCATGGATGTTGACAGATTGAAAGATGAATCTACATGAAATACTAGCTATTATTAAAAAAAAAAATGGGAAGACTTGATAATTTCTAGTTCTAAGACAAATAAAGTGAAAACCATAGAAATCAGACCTTCCAGAACCTTGAAAATCAACCCCTTTCTTTCAGTTGATCAAGAGGACTAACTCTTCTTTGTCTTGAAACAACATGTTGATGCATTTGCATGGGATTATAAAGGAATGAATGGAGTCCATCCTTCCATATGCACTCATTATGTATACATAAAGGAAGGTCATAAACCTATTCACCAACCACAAAGGTGAATGAACCTTGCATTAAAATACATTGTAAAAAAAGAATTGCAGAAATGGTTAGATGCAGGATTTAAAATATCCAATATCAAACAATGAATGTGCATCTACCTTAATCATTGTTAGTAAAAATAATTTAAAATTGAGAATCTATGTCGATTATAGAGAACTCAACAAATCCACTAGAAATGATCATTTTCCCTTGCCCTTTATTCATAAAGTTCTTGATGTTATTACAAGGAAAATTTTCTTCGGGATGGGTTCAGTGGGTTCAATGAAATCCACATCGGCCCCTATAATTATGGTAAAACCACCTTCACATTTCCATGGAGAACCTTGTAATATAGAGTTATTCCATTTGGTTTGCTTAATGCCCCTTCCAGCTTCTAGAGGGTTTTGTTGAGTGTATTCTCTAACCTTGTGCATGATTCAGTGGAAATATACATGGATGATATTACACCCTACATGGATGATTTATAAGAGGTTCTCTAAAACCTATGAAAAGTCTTGTAGAGGTGTAAATAAATGAACCTCTCCCTAAGCAATGAGAAGTTCCTATTTTTTATGAATGAAGGGATTGTTTTAGGGCACTTTCTCTTTGCAAAAGGAATACAAATAGATCTTGATAAAATTTCCATCATAAAAAATGTCCTTGTTCCTCAAAAACATAAATATGTTAGAATTTTTCTTGGCTTTACAAGATATTATCAAATATTCATCAAATATTTTAGAAATATTGCTTCTCCTTTATTTTATTTACTAACAAAAGATGATGAATTTTGCTGGACAAATTTATGCCAAAAAGCATTTGAGGAAATTAAATAAAGACTAATGATTGAACCTATTCTTAGAGTTTGAAATTGGACTTTTCCCTTCCGTATACATATATATGCATCAGATAAAGTGGTGGGGGTGGAATTGATACATCTTGAATGTAAACTTCCCTGTACCATTTATTTTATTAGCAAGAATACACTATGATTCTAAAACTGAACTTAACTATATTGTTACTGAGAAAGAACTCCTTGCTATTGTACATTCCTTAAACAAATTTAGGAATTATATTATTGGTTATAAGGTATTTTTACATATTCATCATGCAAAAATTAAATTCTTAATGAAAAATAAAATTGTGAGTCTTCGCATAATCAGGTGGCTTCTATTGTTGCAACAATTCAATCTAACTATTGTTGATAAACATGGAAAACAAAATATTGTTGTAAGTTTTCTTTCATGACTAACCTTGTCTACAAATGATGATGAATAAGGTGTGGATGACCAACTAAATTATAGGAATATATTTGATATATCACTCTTATCTCCATGATTTATTGAGTACATAGCTAGCTTTCTAGCTACTGGTTAGTTCCCTCCTCACTTATCTTCAAAGGAGAAAATAAAATTTGTTAGGAAGAGTACCTCTTACACTTGGATTGGGGGTAACCTCTTCAATTTCGGGCTCTATAAGAGCCTTAGAATATGTGTGAGGGAATATGAAGCCTATGACATCCACTTAGAATGTCACGATAGAGCCCCTTCATAAATATCCCCATATAGTATTGGCCAACCCTTCATAAATATCCCCAGAGATACACAACATGGTGTGATTATTTCCAATGGATGAAATTAATTTACATTCTCAAGTGACTGTTGATCCATTTGAGAAGAGGAGCCTAGACTTCACCAGTCCTATTGATCCTCCATATGGACATAAGAGGTACATTATTGTGTGCACTAACTACTTTAATAAATGGGATGAGGTGAAAAAGGTAAAAATGAAAATAGAGTAGAAAGTATCTGAGTTTCTGATATAAAACATCTTCTACAGGTATGGTTTTCATAGAGAATCAATGAAAGAACAAGGCTTCCAGTTCACCTTAAATTTTATTAAGGGGATCATGAAGCAACATCACATCCAATTCTAGAGTTATACTCGATATATCCCTCAAGAAAATGGGAAAGCAAGAAGAATAATAGAGAATTATAAATAAATCTAACCAAGGTGATCATCAACGACAAAAAGGATTGGGTAGAGAGGCTTATTTAGGCCATCTGGGCCTACAACACCACTTGGAATACCACTACGAGGTTCGCCCTATATGAGATAGAATATGGAAATGAGGATTTATTATCTATTTATTTAGAGTACAACATGTTGAGGATGAAAGCCCTACTTGACATGGATCTCACCAAAGCATAGGAATAAAGGCTCCAATAATTAAATGCACTTGATGAATTCAATATGCATGCCCTATTTCATACCAAAGTGGTCCAAATACAGATAAAATTATGGCATGGCAAGCATATTAAATATAGAGCCTTCCAAGAGGGTGATTTGGCCCTCTTGTATGATTTTACGTTTAAGGATTTTAAAGGGAAACTATTAACTAGATGGTTGGGGATTTATCTGGTTGAAAAATTCTATGAAAATGGTTTAGTTCAGATTAGAACAATAGATGAAGAGTAGAATCCACTTTTGGTAAATGATTTTTTATTGAAATTATATAAGAAGCCCCTCTGAAGGGCTGAATTTATTGATTCAATTAATAAAGAGTTGAATCTAATTGGGAGCATTAGAGCTCCTAATACATTCAATCTATGAACAGAAATAAAGAAGAAAGTAAAAATGGAAAAAAAAAAACTCTTAAGTGAAAACCTTCATTGAGGCACTTGAGGTAGAATCATAAGTTGAAAACTTCTGTGAGGTAGCTAGTGAGTCTAAGAAAAATAATAATAATAAACATCCTCTGAGGCACTTGGGGCATACATACTAAGTTGAAAACCTCCATGAGGTAGCTAGTGGGCCTAAAAAGTAGAAGAAAAAGAAGAAGAATAAGAAGAATAAAATAAATAAAAATATAATGAAAAATGTTTTTATCTTACCTTGATTTGTGTGCGCGGGTATTAGAGAAGAATAAAAAACAATATTGGTTGGACAAACTAGCCTGCACTCTCAGACCATGACATCATATCATGCATTCTTAAAGGGCTTAGACAATATCCATAGACCATTTTCCATCATCATCCATCATCCATACCATCATATCAACATTTCCAAGTCCTTTTCATAAATTTATTCCCACTTCCATGAGTAGCTAATAGAAAGTCTTGTAATGCTATACTATAGCCTATATTTAATAAATATATTGAATATTTTATTTTCATTTAAGCCGAGGAAAAACATGAGAGCCATCCTGACACTTAACCATTCTGTTAACAAGCCTCAACCCTTAGTTTCTCCTCCAATTTTCATCATTTTAATTTGGCAGCAACTAAATATTCCTTGTCCTTCCATCACATACACTATCAACAAAATTTCCATCAGCATCACCAACTTCTCCTTGAATTATTAGAGCTCTTTGATATTTTAGAATATTATTATGATGAGCATGAAAAGTTTCTATGACTGTTATAGGATATTACATAGTACTGTAGTAGTTTGCAAAAACCCTATAGGTCCAAGCCCCCAAAAGCCTTTAAAAATATCACTGCATGCCACAAATTTCTACATCTCCAGAATTAGTATTGGCAGTCAAGAAACACCCTCTAGACAATACCTCCTGTAGACTACTATAGGATCACTTGTTCAACAAAAACAATACCATATAACTTATAGTAACATCAAATCAATCTCCAAAGGCATCAGAAGGTATGAGAATCTCCTAAACTTACCCTTTGAACTTATCCAAGACATTAGAAATCATTATAACTGAAAAATGTGGTTGGATATATAGCCAAAAAAATTGGTATAAATTCTCAGCCAAATCTAATAGGAAACTTCACTTTTTCTCTAAGTCCACACATGTGAGTACAAGTAAGACAAGAAAAATAATATTTGAGAAGTAAGCCTTTGTCACTCACTGATGGTAAGAATAAGTGGAGTATGATTAAACTGAGGAAGAAAATAAGTTGGTGGGGTCCAACTCAATTATTGTGTGTTGAGCCTCCTCTCATCATTGATCGAGATAAACTCCAATTAAACATGGGATCACTAAAAGCTTTCTACTTCATGTTATACATGAAACAATGTTAAGAAAAATTGATGAAGTCTGCCACCACTACAAGAGTAAATTATAGGTATTGGGCTCAAAAGAATGTTTACTACAAGAACAAGCTTATAGCCTACTACATGACAACAAAGGTTATGCTACAGGATACCAAAATTCACCTAGAATTCTGATAAATGTCCCAAGTAAGAATAAAATGAAGGTCTCCTCAAAGAAGAAGTAAGTACAAAATTTCTCCACTCCCTTGCTCAAATTTGGCATAAGGTTTGATGGTCGATTGCTTGAATTTATCAGCTAGATTTCCTATGGGCAGGAGGAAAGGACTAATGGGGCATATGGTAGCAAGTATCATGGAGGGTATATGTCAGACAAGGATGACATAGTTAGGGGTGGCAGATGGATTGATACACCTGAAAATAGAGGTAGTGGTTATGGGTTTTATTCTAGTTTTGTATAAGAGAGAAATCATGGTCATCACCACTATCATCCTTACAGAAAGAGTGAGAAGAAATACTTTCTCGATGAGTTCAAGAAAGCCAAAAATCCTACCTTTGTTGAAGAGATGAAGAAGTCAAAAGATAAAGAAGCATGGTTGCTTGGAATGAATAAGTTATTCAAGTTGCATGAATATACAGAGAACATGAAATCCATGATAATTATTTTTAGTCTCAAAGGAAAGGAAAACATTTTGTGGGAATATGTGAAGCATGTCAGAGGCATTAGGACAAATGAGTTGAGTTGGATTGAGTTCAAAAGACTCTTTTGTAATAAGTACTTGTAAGAGAGATATTCTGATGGAAAGGCTAAGGAGTTCTATGAGATGAAAATGGGTTCTATGACAGATGAAGAGTACACGACTAAGTTTCTATAGTTGTTGAGGTATATGCCTTATCTTAAGGATGAGAAGACAAAGGTTCAAAGGTTAATCAATGGAATTCCACTAGCATTCAAAGATTAAATTGAATATGATGAGCCTTGATCATTGGAGGAATTCATTAGGAAGTTAAAGCATTTTTATGAGCTTTCGATGTGCAAGAATGAGCCTAAGTGTGACAAGAAAGGAAATGACAAGACCAAAGGAAAATGGCCTCTAAAGTGGGAAATACCTTAGGATGCAGGTGAGAAAGAAAATGTGGCTCCTTACAAGAATTTATGTACAACAAAGAAGGGACATGGATCTCAACCTAGAGAGCAAAAAAATAAAGGTAGCGGCAGCGAACCATTTTAGTGTTGGATTTGTAGCAAAGACCATCATAAGAAGGATTTTTCATTGTACGAGGGCATTAGACATCAAATTTATAGTGCTCATGAGGTGCATAAAATTGGGGATGTTGCGCAGATAATTCCTCAAATTTATGAAACATTTGATAACAAGTAGGAGGATCACCAGACATCCATTAATGAGATGGAAGGTAAGCTATGTGATCGAGTTATTTGCATTTTGATTGATCATGTATCTAAATATAGTTATGTTAATCTTGACCTGGTGGATAAGTGTGGATTGAGTAATTAAGTGCATGCAGATTCTTGGTTGGTGTAGTTGGCTACAACAACCAAGAAAAGAGTTCACCATTGGGTGAGAGCTTGTGCATTTGAGCTGAATGGTATGCCTACGTCAACACATATAAATGTGCTTCCATTGTGTCCATACAACATGCTTTTGGGTATGGATTGATTTTACCTTCAAAGGACTAAGGTAGATTTCTACGAGAAGGCTATTAAGAGCTTGGATGATGATGGAGAGAAGAGAATATTACAAAGTAAGAAGAAGCCTACATTGGTGAGAATGGTTACAAATATGCAAGCTATGCGCAGTTGCAGGAATGTATATTATTTGCAGTACATGTTTCCAATGAAAAAGGTAAGGATGTTGAGGATTCTGAAGTCTTGAATAGGTATTTGGTTTTGAAGTAATTTTAGGATATGTTTCCTGCATATATTTTAGGATTACCACCTCATATGGGAGTGGATTTATCTATTGAGTTGGTACCATGAGAAACACCAACATCTAAGGAATTGTACAAGATGAGCACTCAAAAAATTTTGGAATTGAAGTTGATAATTAAGGAAATTCTTAATAAGGGATACATTAGGCCAAGTGTGTCATATTTGGGTGCACTAGTGTTTTTTTTGAAGAAGAAGGATGGTACTCTCAGTTTGTGCATTGATTATAGATAGTTGAAAAATCTAACTACCAAAAAAATGTATCCTTTGTTGAGGATTGATGACTTGTTTGATGAGTTGGAGGGAGAAAATTTGTTATCAAAGATTGAATTGAGATTAGGATATCATCAGGTATGCATCAAAGAAGAGGACATTTACAAAACCACGTTTCGTACCAGGTATGGGAATTATGAATTTGTAGTGGTTCCTTTTGGTATTACTAATGCTTCGACTACTTTCATGTGTTTGATGAATAGTGTGTTGCGTCCTTATCTTGAAAAGTTTGTGATAGTATTCATTGATGACATATTGATATATTCTAAGCATGAGGAAGAACATATAGAGAACTTGACAACAGTGTTCATATTGTAGAGAGAGTATCAGTTGTATGCCAAGCTTATTAAATGCATTTTCTTTCAAACAAAGTTCATTACTTGGGACATGTTGTTTCCAAGGAAGGTATAGCAGTGGACCCAAAAAAGATCAGAATTATCATGGAGTGGGCATCTCCTAGGAGTTTGGATGAGGTCAGATCATTCATGGAACTAGTAGGTTATTATAGGAGGTTCATCAAGAACTTATCATAGATTTCCTATCCTATTAAATATTTGTAGCAAAAAGGGAAGAAGTTTGAATGGACTAAGGAGTGTACAACTAGTTTTGAATGGTTGAGACATTTTCTTACAAATGCTCTAGTTTTGAAGATTGTAGATCTAGATAAAGATTTTTTGGTATGTACGATGCTTGCAAGAGAGGGCTTGGTGGAGTCCTGATGCGGGAAGGACAAGTGGTATGTTATGAGTCAGGGAAGTTGAATGAGCATGAGAAAAACTATGTGGCTCACGATCTTGATCTGGAAGCTACCATTCATGCCTTGAAGATGTGCAGGCATTATCTTCTTGGCATGATATTTATTCTGATGAGTGATCATAGTGGGCTAAGGTATTTGTTTGACCAAACTAATCTGAATTCCAGGCAAGCTAGATGGTTGGATATCCTTAGTGAGTTTGAATTTGAGATTAGGTACATAAAGGGAAGGGAGAATAGGGTTACATATGCTCTCAGTAGGAGAGTGTAGGTGAATCACATTGCAAAAATTATTTCTTATGGGAAATATTTGTAGGAGTGGATCTTGTAGGCAAGACAACATGATGAAAAGTATCATTAGTTGAAGCACAAGTTAAAAACCAGGGTGAAGGTGATAGGGATGAGGAGTATAATCTCACATAAAATGGCTTGGTTAGATTTAGGAACTAGATTTATGTACCAGATTATAGTGAGATCAATAAGATTATATTGAGGGAGTTTCATGTCAAGCCGTATTCAGGTCACCTGATATATCATAAGACTTTGATCATAGTTAAGAAGTTCTATCATTGGTTGAACTTAAATAAATAGGTGGTTGAGTTTGTTGCGATATGTTTGGATTTTTGTGATATATGGCTTCCTCCTCCTGAATATGGGTGTTCACCTGAAACGTCGAGCTCTTCAATCATATTACATAGGATTCCAAAAGCTCTAATATACATGAGGTAGAAGTAGAGAGTAAGCATCCGGGTGGTTTATTACAACCGATTTTGATTCTAGAGTGGAAATAGGAGGTCATTTCCATGGAATTCATTACAGGTGTTCCAAGGACGTCAAAGTAGCATGATTCCACCATGGTTGTGGTTCATAGGTTAAGTAAGGTAGCTCACTTCATTGTAGTTAAGTCTACGAATTTAGCTAGTGACATAGCTCAAATTTTTATTAGGGACATAGTGAGGTTTCATGGTGTTCCCAAGAATATTTTATTAGAAAAAGATGCCAAGTTCACTAGCTGATGGATTTCAATACAAATGATCATCCACAGACATATGGGCGTACATAGAGGGTTAACAATATTCTTGAGGACATGTTGAGGATGCATGTTATGCATCTACAGAGGAAGTGGGAAGAGTATCTTCCACTGGTTTATTTTACATACAATAATGGGTATGAGGAGTCCTTGAAGATGAGTCAATTTGAGGTTCTTTACAGGCAGATTTGTAATACTCCCATCAACTAGAGTGATCCAGTGAACAGGGTAATGATTGGACATGATATGTTTGTAGAGATGGAATGAGAAGTGCAAGTTAGTAAGAGTAATTTAAAGGAATTGTTGGTGTCCGGATGTGAAAAATATTCAAACCATTTTTCCACATAAATTAACAACCTGAGGGCGTTAGTTATTTCAATAATAACGACACAGTATATGCAAGAGAAATCTCATAACATGTTGTTAGATCACAGGCTTAATCAATGAACACACAGACTACTGTAACAAAAATTAAAATGAATTACAGAATTAAAAAGACATTCATAGAAATTTAAAGGATAAGACTGGAACAACAGTAACAAACCCAAATAAACATGAAATAAACAAAAATAAGGGTAACACAACACCTGATCAGAAGAGTGGGTCCAACTCTCTGATCAGGGTTGTGGCAAACTCACAAATTATAGGTGGAATAGTAGAGTTTTGTGCATTCAATTAATTGCAGAATATACTGTTATAAAATCTGTATGTACTAGGCTTAACCCCGATTCACAGCCCGCAGGCCCTCTTTATACATATGTTCAGAAAATCACAGATTTCCTATAACAACTACATATCTACGATTATACAATTTGTTACAACAACAATCTGATTGCCAAAAGGAAACCATGAAAAATCCTAAAATATTGCTGGGGTGAAACAGAGTCTGTTGCGATGTAGCAGCAAGTGAAGGCAATGCTAGAAATTAGGAGCTACTTCATGACTTACAACTGTAATCTTCCCGATTTTGCCAAATCTGTAGAAATATCGGAGTTAATGTTAGAAAAAGGTAAATCCTCATTGAATATTAATTCATTAATCAAATATCCCATGTAAAATAAGAGAAAGGGGTTTACCTCGTGTGTTTAAGAATAATAATGACACAAAGAGATAGAAAGGTGGGTGAAAATGGGAGATAAAAGTATACAAATCCGGTACCCAACATCTCCCCCCAACTAGTTTATCTACATGTCCTCATGCAACTTGTCATATCCTCAGATCTGGGTTAAACTGACTGTGACTAGCATGAAGTTGTGTGAGATCATATTCTTCAGAAATTTTTCATCCTAAGGGGTTTACAACGTTCTGTCAAAACAACATCCTTCCACCAGTATGGGTCAATGTTGTATGCAGGAGTATATTGATTGGCTGGCAACCAAATAAGGTGAAACTGAAACCTCAGCCCCATCCATCTGACCCCACAGGTTTTCATGCATGCTAAAAAATGTGGCATCCTCTCTAGAGCCCGTGCAAAGTTAGGTGCTCCAAATGGTTCTTGTTCTCTAACAGCTGAAGCTGACAACATCCACCTCCTCTGACAACTATCTAGTGCTTCCTTACGGAACATTGTAATCTGTCTAACACAGAGGTCAACACACCATTTCTGGGTTTCCAACATGTGTTCTCTATGCCCCTCAATCTGTAGGAAGGTGAAATGCTTGTTATAAATGTTTGATGACTAGCCATGCTCCTTCCTCATCATTAACAGCCTTATGACTTGGTTTTCCTCACATGTATCACAAGCCTTTCTCCATTTAATCTGATTGATGGTGTAGGAGGTAAAATCTCTTAAATGAATGTACCCCATGAATGGAATGGGGTTAAAGGACTGATCATGCCTCAAAGAAGTACTCATGCATGTAGAGCTTGCAAATTAAGTGTTGTCCTATGATATCATGAATTTTTTAGATACGGAGAAATTGAATGGGGTCCTCAATCTCGTGCCAAATCTCCTTATATATACTTTCAATACAAAATAAAATAATTTTTTCATGAAGGAATAAGGCATAGCTATGTGCAGGAGCTCTGCAGGCCATTACTTGTTATGGCAGGGAGAACATCTTCTCCTTATCTAATTGCAGCAGTTGCGCTTGTTCTTCCAATTCTTCTATTCTGGCCTTTTGTTTAGCTTGCTTCGATTGCGCCTTATCTAACTGGTCTATGTATCCTGTAACGATCTCGACAACCTGTTCTCGTACTCGCATTGTCTCTTTCTTGTGTCCATTCACAATAGACTGCCACCTCTGGATCTTAGCGGCCAAGAAAAATTCTCGGCCTTCAAACAATTGTTCAATCAGACTAGTCTACATAGCTACAGAAGAGACCTCAAATTTTGGCTTTACTGCCTTCCACTTGTAAAATTTTACCTTCTTTTTCAGGTAGGAAACTTGTTTCTTCAACTCCCAAACCTCCCTCTTCAATCTCATGGTTTCATTGAACTACAACTGGTACCTTTTCTTGAGAGGTAACCTTCTCTTCTCACATTGTTCAAGCCATTCTTGTTTAACAAGAAATTCAGTTTCTGGGCCTATAATAGGCTCAGGAGGCGGTGGAATGCTACCAGTATTATCAATTGGTTCTTTTGTTAAGCCTTTCTGGCTGGGCTCCCTATATTCAGGGGCATATTCCTTTATATTCACCTCAGGGACCCTTGCCATCTGGTCAGCATTTCCATTGACCACTCTGTGTTTCGGTGTTTCCATGGGAATCCCATATTCTTTGCGAGCCTCTAAGTGCTCCAACATATATTCAACAATGATTGGGCTAATATTGGCCATGTCCTTTCCTAGGTCAACAAATTTAAGCACTGGTGGGACAACAATTTCCTTCATTAATCGTTGGGGTGAGCGGAATCCCCTCACCCCTCTAGGCATCATGGAATCGAATGGAGAGCAGGGAGTGGCTTCATAATCCTTGTTTCCAGCTTGAGCTGGTTTTTCATGCGTTATTACTTCAGTCGGGGTCGACGCTGGTTCTTGTGGCACAATGTCAATTACAAGGGTTTTTTCCCTTCTGTCCTCCTATCCTTTGTGCATTATTTATTCTTCTGAGGTTGATACTCGTTCTTGTGGGACAGTATCAACCTGGTGGTTTATTCCTTCTCTATCTTCCTGTTCCTCATGAATTGCTTCTTTGTTTCCCTGTTCTAGATGAATCAGGGGTGGTTCTTGTGTAACACCCCCAATCGTTTCAATATCCATATTTGCTCGGGTAGGTGATGTTGTTTCTTGCAAAAAATCATCACTTTCCATCCCTTTGTCTGCCATTCCACTTCCCTGTTCTTCATTAACAAAAGTCGATGACTATATGATAGTCTCGACTTCATGCACGATATCCATAATTCCTTCATCTGTGAGCTCCTCAGGAGAGGATGCTTCTTATGTGGCAGCCTCGACTATGTCGCCATTATCTCCTCTATTCTCATTTCTTTAGGTTCTTCCTGATCAACCTCCATTTCCACTTCTTCAAGTTCCACCTGGTCAACCTCCATTTTCATTTCTTCGGGTTCCTCTTGATCAATTTCCTCTGAATGTTCTTCTTCTGCTAAACCAGTTGGAGAGACTAGTTCTTCCTCTCTAGCAACAACAAAGGTTGTTATATCCTCTTCTGATGATCCACAAAGTTCTGCCCAAGAAATTCGAACTCTGATTATTGCATGCATGACCAGTAAACGCACCAATCCATGGTTGGAGAGCACTACCGGCGTCTGGCGTGAACGCTGAGCGAACTGTGCCATGTGCTGCAACCGTTTTAATAGAAAGAAGGGCATGTTTAAGGCATGCACCTGAGCCTATGGAAATCAAAGGTGAGTTAGAATTTTAAAATGATATTTAAGCAGAGTTGTGGCACGGCCTTCGCAAGTTATGTAGTATTTCATTACAAAACCTGCGACTTCGTTCCATGGATACGACACAATATTGCGCTCATATCCTCTGCCTAATTGAACGACACTTTCTCCTTCCTGCAAGAATAATTCGAGAAACTCTGGGAGAGAAAATCTCCGAGAAAACCATTGCCTCCCTTGCTATCTCAGCCCACTAACTTCTTCAATTACCTCTTATGTGACAGGAACTTCCAGTCCTCTGACCCGCGAGTGATTCTCATCCAAATTAAGTGAAAAATCCATTCTGATTCCCCCGTCAAACCCCTGCAATCTATCGAAGTAGATTACCCCATCCTGAATTGACAAATATTTTCCATACCTCTAGATTACTGCAGACCGAAGCTGTATTTTTAGGCTCATACCGCACAGCCAATCCGCCCATACTGTGGGGACTTGTAACAACACTTCTTGTAACAGCAGACCATTGGGAGAAACAGTGGATACCAAATTTAGAAAAACAACATGGTGAAAATGAAAGGTGGTAATGGTAAATACGGATGGTAATTCTCTAAAACTGAGGAAAATCATAAAAAATTATGGTTCGTGCGGTGAATAAAATAGAAATTATTTCATATGGAGTGGAAAGGACATGTTACGGATCCCAATATGCTTTTAATGATTATACGGAGTATTGATAAGGATCGTAGGGTGTACCACACACAGATTTATAAAAATGCCTTACAGAATCATCATTACACCATCATTAAATTATGATGGCACCCCCCCCCCCCCAACTTAGAGTTTGTCATCCGCGACATTGATGTCTTCACATGGGATATTTAATTAAATTGGTAAAAGTCACGTGGAGGTGTACCTGGTGGCCTACCTGGATGAAGTGATGGTTGGTAGGATGATGACGTAGTAACGATGTGGTTAGAGTAACAACAGTATCAGTAGCAGCACCCAGAGTAACAACATCTGGAGTAACAGCAGTGCGAGTAGCAACATCTAGAGTAACATCAGTGCGAGTAGCAGCATCCGGCATAACAACATCTAGAGTAACAAGAATGCAAGTAGCAGCATCCAGAGTAACAACATCTGGAGTAACAGTAGTGCGAGTAGCAGCATCCGGAGTAACAACAGTGTGAGTAGCATCATCTGGAGTAACAACAGTGCGAGTAGCAGCATTTGGAGTAACAAAAATGCAAGTAGCAGCATCCGGAGTAACAACATCTGGAGTAACAACAGTGTGAGTAGCAGCATCCAAAGTAACAACAGTGCAAGTAGAAACATCCAGAGTAAAATCATCTCGAGTAAAAGCAATGCGAGTAGTAGCATTCAGAGTAACAACATCTAGAGTAACAACAGTGCGAGTAGCAACAACCGATACCTTAGGAAAATTATTTTGATTTTTTTTTTTTAATCCTTAGCAGTAACTCCTACAAAAAGACAACAAAATAAATAGTAACAGTATAATTATTTATTTGCTATTCTATATATATATATATATAGAGCGAGGATGTAGAGGAAGAGTCCTCTGCGCTGATAACCTTCAAACCGGATTTCTCAGAGAGGTGTTTGATGAAAGCATCCTTAGAGGCTAGATGGTGGTTCAATCTCAGGTGATGTCCATTTGCTATAAATGAAGCACGTGTATCATCAATTGTGACCAGCCTGACTGTTCCATTATCAAATACTGTGTCCACCTCGCAAGGTCCCTATATATATATATATATATATATATAGTTAGAGCAAGGATGTAGAGGAAGAGTCCTCTACGCTGATAACCTTCAAACTGGATTTCTCAGAGAGGTGTTTGATGAAAGCATCCTTAGAGGCTAGACGGTGGTTCAATCTTAGGTGATGTCCATTTGCTATAAATGAAGCACATGTATCATCAATTGTGACCAGCCTGACTGTTCCATTATCAAATACAGCGTCCACCTCGTAAGGTCCCATCCAGAGAGTGCAAAGCTTTCCTTTAAAATCCTTAAAGCGGGAGTCACAAAGTAATGCCCAGTCTCCCCTATGAAACACCTTGTTTTTTATAAACTTGTCATGCCATTTCACTCTCTACTACTGAATAGCAGCAGTCCTCTGGACAGCCATTAAATGGATTTCATCTAGTTCATTGAGCTGGGCCATTCTATGTTTCTAGGCATATGACAGTTCCAAAACAACTTCAAGAGTTTTTATGAGCCTACTAATTTTAAATTCTATTGGGAACAATGGGGATTTCCCATAAACCAACTCAAATGGTGAAAACCCAGTTGTGTTTCGCCATGTTGTTTTGTAGGCCCAGAGAGCTTCAGGTAGCTTCTGAGCCCAATCCCAATGATGGTATGCCACAGTTTTTGTGAAGATATTTTCCAATGTCTTGTTTGTGCTTTCTACTTGTCCATTCGCCTAGGGATGGTATGGAGATGTCACCCTGTGTTTGACTCCATATTTCTGCATAAGCTTTGATATCATGTTTGATGTGAATTGTGCACCTCCATCTGAAGCAATCTCTCTTGGAGTACTGTAACGAGAAAAAATTTCTTCAAATAGAAAATCTGAGACCACCTGCTCTGTTTCTTTTGCAACAACTTTAGCTTCTACCCACTTAGTCACGTAATCAGTATAGACCAGAATGTGAACCTTTTTCTAGGAGGGTGGGTTGAAGGTTCCAACGAAATCGATGGCCCATTTCTCAAAAGGTTTGAGGAATACCTGTGACTGCAAAGGAATTTCATCAGCTCGACTAGGCTGCCCCATGCACTGGCAACTGTCACACCTCCTGACATAATTCTATGCATCCCAAAAGATAGAAGGCTAGTAATATCCCATTTGTAGCACCCTATGGCTTGTTATTTTGTCTGCAAAATGCCCTCCACAAGGTCCATCATGGGCAGCCTTCAATACTTCACAAATATCATCCTTGGAGACACAACACCGAATCTTCTTATCAGCTCTTGTATGAAAATGGTACCCTGCCATCCAAGAATATCGGGCACTTTGATGAATAATTTTTCATTGTTCCCTATATGATAAATGATGAGGCACTTTATCTGTAGAAATATAGTTAGCAATATCTGCATACCATGGAGGTTTAGTAGAAACTGAAAAAAGATACTCATCAGGAAAACTATCTTCTATGGGTGTGCATTCATCATTGTTATCCATTCTAGATAGGAAATCAGCAACTACATTATCTTTTCTTGGTTTGTCTACTATTGTGATATCAAATTCTTGAAGCAATAGAAACCATCTTGTAATACGGCCAAGAGTGATAGTTTTATTCATCAAATACCTTATTGTTGCATGATCAATATGTACAAAAGTAGGATACCCAGTGATGTAGTGCCGAAACTTTTTGATAGCATACATGACAGCCAAGAATTATTTTTCCATCACCATGTAATTTAATTCAGTAGGAATTAAATTCTTGCTGACATAGTAAACTGAATACGATGTTTTGTCTACCTGCTATCCTAACACTGCTCCTACTGTTGTTTGAGAAGCATCAACATGTATGTGAAATGGTAATGCCCAATCAAGTCCTTAGAGGATTGGAGCCTTGCAAACCAGCCCCTTAATTTTCGTGAAAGTTGTCTCACAGTCTTTAGTCCACAATAATTTTGCATCTTTTGTTAGCAATTGAAAAATTGGATGTGTTATTTTAGCAAAATTTTCCATAAAGCATCTGTAATAACCAGCACAACCAATAAAGTTATGTACATGTGTGGGTGTTTTGGGTACCGGGAAGTGTAATATTACCTCTACTTTGGCCGGATCAACTTGAATTCCAGCAGCTAAGAGAAAATGTCCCAATACTATTCCTTCTTCCCTCATCATATGGCATTTGATTGTACTCAAAGATACATGGGTCAGTTTACATATTTTGAGTACTTTCTCTAGATTTTCCAATCCTTCCTCAAATGAGTTTCCATATGGAGTAAAATCATCCATATAGATTTCAATGCTATCATCGACCAAATCAGAAAATATTCCCAGAATTTCCCTCTGGAAGGTGGCAGGAGCATTACACAAGCCAAATGGGAGGACCCTGTATGCAAAGGTTCCCCATGGGCATGTGAAAGTTTTTTTATCCTAGTCTTTCGGGGCTATATGGATCTAGTTATATCCACTGAATCTGTCTAGGAAGGAAAAGAACTTCTTCCCAGCCAAGGTATCTAGGACTTGGTCAATGAATGGCAAAGGGAAATGATCTTTTGAGTTGCCTTGTTTAATTTCCTGTAATCTAAGTAGATCCGCCATTTACCATTATTTTTGGGAACAATCACTAGCGGAGATACCCATTGGTTATCTGAGATGGGGTAAATTAATCCTACATCCAATAAGTTTTGTAATTCTTCTTTGACAATGTTTTTAAGAGCGTGGTTCATTCTCTGTTGGGGATGTCTTACAGGGCGGCAATATTCCTTAATATAAATATGATGAGTACATAAGTTAGCATGGATCCCCTTCATGTCGGTATAATCCTAGGAAAAATCTTCTTGATGATCTTGAAGGACTTTCAAAAGTTGTTTTGTCTGGGATTCAGCCAGATTTGGGTTGATATTAAGTGTTTTCCCTGGTTCAATCTCAATTGGAATAATATCATGGGATGAGGTTACAGGAATTTCTTCATCTTCATCTTCTCGTTCAATTTTTTCCTGTGTTTCATAGCTCATAGAAAATTCTAAAATTTGACGAGTTGAGTTGGAAATAGAACTGGAATCATTAATAAAAGTGTTAATGACATCATCCTTGGTTTCTGTTTTAAATTGGAGGGCCTGCCCAATAGTAAGGATTGGTCTAACTTCTTTATTTTCAGGTTCAGGCTCTTCTATTGGTAGAGGTTTTTGGCTGGTTAATAAATTTTCAGATGGGCTGGGTTCCACAGGAGGGTAGAGAGTAAGATTCTTTGTAACTGTCCCATTTGATATGATCATATGCCTAGATCAGCACCCTATGTAGGCGTTTGCAGCGACGATCCAAGGTCTTCCCAGGATCAATGGATGAACACCAACTGAAGATCGTGTCTATAATATAAGGAGATCCAAATGGTAATGCCATGAATCCATCGAAATGGTCACATCTTCCAATTTCCCTACTAGTTTGATTGTAGACATGTCTACTAGTTCCAGAATAGTAGGGGTTGGCTTAATGTTTCTGAGACCTAATGTATTCATTGTTTCGGAGGTGATAATGTTGATGGAAGCTCCCAAATCTACTAGTATTTCAATCCCATTGATCTGTACTGTTAGAATTGGGTTTCCTAGGTCCCCATATTTTACAGGCATGATCTTTCCTAACATGATGTCGGATAGTCTAACCATCACATGAATAGTTAATGGATCCCTAGGTTTCTTCCCTGGTTTCTTAGAGTAGTAATCTTTGAGAGTTTTTGCATATATAGGTACATCCTTCATGGCTTGTAACAGGGGTATTTTGACAAAAATATTTTTCAATTCCCCTAGGAATTCAAAATCTTCCTGAGGGTTTTGTTTGTTCAAGGTCAGCCTTTCAGGACATGGAGGAGAAATTAAATGAACCTAATTAAGAAAATATTTGGGAGATGTATGATCTAATATGTTTTGGTATGGTTTATCCCCAACTATCCCCTACTCTAGTTATGTAACTTCAATGTCAATCTGTTCTATGATAATAGGTGAAGTAGGGGCATTTACTACGCACCCAGATCGTAGGTTTAACTCATTAAGCCCTGCGGTAGAAATGCTATAAGATGGAAGATTAAGAGTATCTATTTGTTGAAACCCTTTATTATTAGGATTCGGATTGGGTTGGATAGGAAGCTGGGGTCTAAGGGCTAGGTTTCTTGGAGGTACATTGGAGGGAAACTGAAGTTCTTGTCGAGGAATAGATTAAGGATACTGACCAGTGGGAGAGGGTTCACGCCAGTTCTGATTCCATGAAGGATTCAAATTGGTCTGGGGAACACATTGTTTCCAAGGTGGGTATTGATATTGAGACCACATAGCTGAAAATGGTGGAGACTGGGGACCCATATTAAAATTATTAAAATACTAGGATGGGTCTTGAAACATACCTAGATTCATAGCTATTGGTCGAAGTTGCCATGGCTTTTTCTGCCCCAAGTACAAATGATCTACCACGTTTTCTTCACTTTCCCCTTGAAAAAATTCCTTTAGTCCAAGCAAGAAAGGACATGAGCTGGTCGCATGATTCTGTTCACAAATTGCACAGGCTTCCACTGTGTTTAATGGGAATTCTTTCAAAGGATGCTTCTTTCTGCACTGTGGGCAGAATATAGCCATAGTATTTTCCAACTCCATTTGTTTCTATTTTACTTGCAGATTGTCCATCTAGGTGGATAATGTGCTCAGGATGTCAGTCCTTAGGTTATCCAATAGGTTTCCAATTTCTGATTTTGTAACCCCTCCACTAGAAGTCTTCAATGACTGAATTCCTTGTCCACTCCTTGGAGCTCCTCGTGAACACTGAATGCAATAATCATGGATTGTATCGAAGTCTTATTTTGAAATATCCCCCTTTCCTACTATGTTCATAAGTTGTAGGGAATATTCCCTAAGTTCCCAGAGAAGAATAATCTTCAGAATATCTTTATCCAAGTCACTATGGCCTGATCTCTGCAATATATATTTAAATCGTTCCACACAGTCTTCCATGTTCTCATCCTTTTTCTGTACAAATTTGAAGATTCCCTCCTTAATTTCATGAGATTTATAGTAATCTTGATATTTCTCCAAAAAGGATTCTTTCATCCCTTCCCATGAGGTAATGGTTTTTCCTCCTAAACCCATGAACCATCTCAGGGTTGTCCCTTTTAAAGTAGCAGGAAATATTTTTAGTTTCTGAGCATCGGAAATATAATCATATCCTCGACAAACAATGTCAAATTCTAAGAGGAACGTATCGGGATCTTTAGAAGAAAGCCCATGGAAATTAGGCAGAGCCGTTAAAGGAATGGGCCTCATCTATGCATCACCCACAATATTTCCAATTGAAAAATCAATAGAAGAACTTACAGGTGCCACAAATATCCTCCAATACTCACCTAGGATTTTAATTGGTTCTACGACTAGAAATTGATGTGATTCTACTGTAGCAGGTTTCACTGCACTCTGCTAGTCTTTTGGTGATGCAAAATCCTTCAGAAACACCCTTTCCAAAGCGGAATTGCTTGATTCAACTGCGGGAGGATTCACAACACTCCCTTGACCTCGTGGTGATGAAAACCCTTTCGGAGGTTCTTCTTCCCAATTGCTTAGTTCTTTTGATCCTCTGCTTGCTATTTATTCCCCTTCTGCTGACAGCAGGGATGTCTCCTCCACCGGTACCCTATTTATAGTTTCTTCCGTTGTCGAAAGAACTTCCTCTGGTACCGTGGATGGAGCTAGTTATTCAATTGACTGCCTTTTGGACCTCATCTGAACCCTTACCTTGACAACATCGTGAGAGGATACTTCAGAATTAGCCTTCTCAATGATCTCCTGAATATACATCTTCCTCCCCAGATCCTTTCCTTTCTTTGGGGGTCTTCCTCTGCCCCTCTTATTCAGATCTTTGTTCATACAATTGGTGAGAGGAATTCATCAAAATAGCAAGAGCACTCAGGACCCAGAGCAAGACAAATAGCTTCTTCCCTGGGATGAGAGAGTAGGTTCAATAGAAAACCAAATAAAATAAAATAAAATAAAATCGAAGTTTAGGACCTGAAGTAGGGTATTCAAATACCCTCCCTAGGACGAGAAGTTGGCCCTTTCAGAAAATAATCAAAAAGCTGAAAAAAATTGAAATATATGCCTAGGACTTAGAGCAGGGTAGTAAATGCCCTCCCTAAGATGAGATATCGGTTTTAATAAGAAGCAAAGCAAGCAAGAAAGAAAAAACAACATGCTATGCTCAGGACTTGGAGCAGGGTAATGGATGCCCTCCCCAAGACGAGAGATCAGTTCTTAAAGAAAACAATAAAGAAGTAGAAAAACACAGAACGCTATGCTCAGGACTTGAATTAGGGCAATAAATTCCCTCCCCAAGATGAGAGATCGACCCTTAGATCAATTTTAGATCGTGTTCTTGCACCTTGTTAGCCTTTCCCGACAACGGCGCCAAAATGTTGGTGTCCGGATGTGAACAATATTCAAACCCTTTTTCCACGTAAATTATCAACCCGAGGGCGTTACTTATTTCAAGACTAACGACACAGTATATGCAAGAGAAATCACATAACCTGATGTTAGATCACAGGCTTAATCAATGAACACACAAAATACTGTAACAACAATTAAAATGAATTGCAGAATTAAAAAGACATTCACAACAATTTAAAGGATCAGATTGGAACATCAGTAACAAACCCAACTAAACATGAAATCAACAAAAATAAAGGTAACGCAGCACCTGATCAGAAGAGTGGGCCCAACTCTCTGATCAGGGTTGTGACAAACTCACAAATTACAGGTGGAACAGCAGAGTGTTGTGAATTCAATTAATTGCAGAATATACTATTACAAAATATGTATGTACTAGGCTTAACCCTGATTCACAGCCCGCAGGCCCTCTTTATACAACTGTTTAAGAAATTGCAGATTTCCTAAAATAACTACATATCTACAATTATACAATTTGTTACAACAAAAATCTAATTGCCAAAAGGAAACCATGAAAAAGCCTGAAATATTACTGGGGTGAAACAAAGTCTGTTGCGTTGTAACAGCAAGTGAAGGAAATGTTGGAAATTAGGAGCTTCTCCATGACTTACAACTATAATCTTCTCGCTTTTGACAAATCTATAGAAATATCGGAGTTAATGTTTGAAAAAGGTAAATCCTCCTTGAATATTACTTCATTAATCAAATATCCCATGTAAAATAAGAGAAAGGGGTTTACCTCATGTGTTTAAGAATAATAATGACACAAAGAGATAGAAAGGTGGGCGAAAATGGGAGAGAAAAGTATACAAATCCGGTACCCAACAGGAATCACAGGACAAGTAGAAGAGTTCTACAGATTAACACAGGGAATTTAAGGAGTTTCAGGTTGTGGAGCATGTGTACTTTCACATCAAGTCCAAGAGGAGCTCCTTGAGGATTGGATAATGTGTGAAGATTCCACCTCAGTATTATGGTCCTTTCGAGATCCTTGAGAGGATTGGACTAGTGGCCTAAAAAATTTCACTATCTGCGACAATGAAAGTTCATGATGTATTCCATATTTCATTAATTAAGAGATATGTGTAGGATGTTAATCATGTGATTGATTGGTTTGTATTGCAGGTGGAACCAAATAGATAATTCCAACCAAAACCACAATGCATATTGCAATAGAAACAACTCATGCTACAGAACCGAGTAATAGAGCAAGTTAACGTGTAGTGGAAGCACTTTGGGCTCGATGAAGCTACATGGGAGATGGTTGATCAGATGCGGGATTTGTATCCTTCATTATTTATTGGGTCAAGAAAATAATTTTTGGTATATGTATGTATATATGTATATGGTTGTAAGTACCACATTGAGCTATGTTATAAAGCTCCAATAAGCGGTATCATTTTCATGTTTGTCATGTTGGTCATGGTTTGTAATAGTTGTTCATTTTAAATACTGCATCGATCTATGCTATAAAGCTCCATAGGAAGTATGTTTTTTTTCAGCGGTTTTCTGGTTATAAGTGTCATAGAACAACAAGGATGGCGTTCCCCCAAGGGGGAGGGGTTTGTAACAACCCAAGTTCAAAGTTCATGTAATAAAGTTTAATAAAGGAAAAATAAGAACAAGGTCACAAGACATGTATTTCAAGCTAAATGTTGTGCAAACACTATAGTGGGAATCACTTTTGGTTTATTTATGGCTATGGAAATTGGCAAAGGAATTGGAAAAGGTAAAGAGGCAAAAATAGGTATTTATTTAGGAGAAATAAAGGAAAATAGGAGAAAATGAGGGTTAAGAGGAACATATTTGAATGAGAGGGAAATTAGAGGGAAAATGAAGGAAAATGAAGAAAATAGAGACATTAATCCTAAAAAATCTTTAGAGAACCAATTCACATTTTTTTTCAGTTTTAGCTTTGGGTCAAGTGAGAAAGAGAGAGAGAGCACCAAGAGGAGAAAAAAATCAAGTAAGAAAAGGAAGGAAAAGGAAAGAAAATGAAAAGTAAGGAAAAATTTGGATCAATAACATCAATATGAATATTCTATAGGTAACAGGCTGCACGTGTGATTTCCCAGCTTAGGAGTGAATGCACGATACATGAATTTATTTATTTTATTCATTTTTTGTCATTGACATGGGTTTTTTCGAGTTTGACAATGGTTTCAGCCTAACCTTGACATTTACTGGATAAACATGGTGTGATGGAGTTCATTTCTTGGTTGAGATTTGGATAACCGAAAGGTTTTGGAATCGAGTGAGGTGGTATCAAGAAAATTCCCAAGGGTTGGGGGTGGAAATGGTTTTCTCTGGGAATCCCTTGACAGGTGGGTGGAGACATTCAAATTCCTCAAGGTATGGAGAATAAATTCTGAGGCATCCAAGCTTGGTTTGGTTTTGTGATCTCTATATCGGTTTAGGTGAGATCATGGTAGTTTGATGGTGGAGGTGGTTTAACCTTTGGATTCCCTTGGTTATTTATGTCTTGGGTCATCCCATGAGATATTAAATTCATGCTTGGAACATGGTACAAGGGTGATTGGCTGAAAGAAATATTTGGATCAGCGTAATCTATGGTCGGGTGGTACGTGGAATCCCCTGACTTGGTTGGATTTTGCATATGTTAATAAGACATGTCTTCTTATTGTGATTCATGAGTATTTTTACATGTTATTATGTTGATTTGATGGTTGTTCTATGATGGTTAATATTTTGGTTATATGTTGGTTATAAGCATGGTTTAAGATGTGTTTTAGCTATCGATCTTGTTATGCTTTGATAATTTAATGAATGGTTGAAGAATGCATGGGCTAACAAGTGTTGTTGAAACTACTTGTGAGGGAATTGGACCTTCTTGGTGATTTTCAGCTAAATTACATATATTAACACTCATATATGCATTCATGACTTGTAACTCACATATTTTTTTTCCTTTTTTTTTCCACGGAAAAAATCAGAAAATTTCTATTAATAATTAATGAAAAGTTACATTTTGCAGAAGCATTTAAGCATTAGAGATGCCCAAAGGGCTTGTGTGCTCAAGCACACTTGTCAATGTAGTGACGCTACCCAAATAAATAAAATAAAAATTACAAATTGCCAGCAGGGTTGGGATTTTCACGCTTGCCTTTTCTCTTTTCAACTATTTTCCAAGTCCCTGAATGCAAGGAAGAAGGGACCAAGGCTATCTCATTGTCCCTCATGGTGTTTTATTTCTCGGAATCCAAACTTTCTGAAACATGCGATATTTTGTTCACTCCCAAACTTAATACAGAAATTTCCCCAGTGGACGTAAAGTCCTCTGTGGCTTCCATTGGCTTAGGCATCGCGTTAGACATGATTGGGTCTTGTCCATCTTGGTTTGGTGCCCTTGGAATGGATGCAGCCTGTGTGCTTTCATTCAGAATGGGAATGTCCCCTTCATCTTCTATTTCTTTTTCTGGGCAACCTGCGAGGAATTTCCATCCCTTAGATGCTTTCCCAGTCTTCTTATTTTTCTTGTTCTCTCTTTTGTTATCTGGGCATGTATTTTGTATATGGTCGGTTTTCCTGCATATCCTGCATCTAAAATCTGTGTTTTCATAGTCAAGGTGATGCTTTCATTTATGTTGGTTATGGATCAGTTGTATACTTTCTGGTAACCTTTTGCTGAGGTCCACTTCAACATAGATTCGTGCAAAGGTGAAAATTCTCTCCTCCAACCTCTAGATGTTTGTTTTGATGTATCTCCCTATAGTGTTTCCAATGCCTTCTAGAACGAGTTCATTCTAGAAATGAAGCGAGAGGTTATACAGCCAGACCCATACCGGCATTCTAGTTATCTCCATAGAGTTGGCATCAAACTCAGGGAACCAAGGTGTGATGAAAATTCCAGTGGAACCCCAGAACCATGGTCCCGCCCTGAGAATGATATATATGGCTTCTGTATAGGTGAACTTGACAATAAAATACCCCTTGGAGTAGAGATGGATGTCAAAATCCATAGTCCATTTGGTGAAAATCCAATGGAAAATATCCATTGGTTTGGGTCAATAGCAATTAAACTTGCATATTACTGCTTGTGTTTCAAATAAAAGCAATGTTCATCAATCTCTGATGCCTTAATATTCAATTCTGGCACATTTTTCAGTTGCTCCACAATGTATGGTTTGGGAGTATTCTCAACTGGTTATGAGGATGTTGGTGCTATGTTTTTCCTCTGCAGAATGTTCCTGTATGAGGGCCCACTTGAGGTGCCAACTTTGGTCATATTGGCTCCCTTCATGGGCCCTATAATCATGTTTTTTTCAATTCTAGAAATTTTTTTTGTTCCTGGGGATCCTCCTTTGAGTCTTAAGTTCAGGATTATAGAAGAATTTATTTGGACGTGGTATTATTTTAGTAAGAGTTCTTCCTGTAGTACCTTCCCTGAATAGATCAGGCTTTGTTTTATGGTCGGGATACATGTTGCCACTTGAACCTTGTACTTCATATCTATGACAGATTCCTCCTCCTGTACCTAGAGGATTTTTTTTTTCCCATCAAAAAAATATAAGAGAAAATTGAAAACTAGGGTGGTGGGTATGGCCCCCTACTCGGCTGTGTGAGACAGGTTTTTCCCAGAAGACACTAACATATGAGTCATTTTTTTGTCTCGGGGTTGTTGGTATGGAGAACAGGGGATACCTATACCCCATAGCTACCTCACCCCCTACCCAAAAAATATTTCTCGTAAGCAGGAAAAGGGTCTCAGACCCCAACACTACCTTAACAAAAATCCATAAATTCCATCCATCTTTTAACCAGCCGTAAATAATAAAACCTAGAATGCAGAAGACAGTAAAAAACCTTGGGGAGGGGATTACCCACTGTTGGAATTTCTGGTAGAGCCATATGGGACGAGGCCGCAATTCGAGACCCCCATCACCAGAAACCCTTAGCTCATCCTTCTATCTACTTCAAGGGACTACTTCAGTGTAGCAGTTGGAGACTGGGCCATCAATCGCCGACCCTCTCCAACGATCTCGTCTTCTGATCCTTACATCTCCACTTCTAGCTGTTAGCCACCTATGAATTTTTTGACAAGAAAACAGGTGGCTAAAATGTTTTTGAGCCTTCAAGAAATACATTTCCTCTGAAAACATATCATTCTTGAAGCCTCCATGTGTCTTCTTCCCTTTGAAACAATATTCACTGTTGTTTCCATTAAAAGGCCCTGTTGTTTTGTGAAGAAGAATGCTCAAAAATGCCTCTGTAATTTCCCATTTTCACTCATTTCCCCTCATTTTCATTAAACCTCCTTTCATCTTTTAAACTCCCTTTTTCCCCTCTAAACACCTCCAAAATCCTTCTAAGCCTCTTAAAGTCCCTTTTACAGGTTTAAAACCCCTTTTCCCCCTCTACCGAAACCCCCATTTGGCCTTAAAAAACATTAAATTTAGGCCAAAATCCCCTTTTTACATTATAGGCTTAAGCCCCTTTTGGCCAGCCCCTAACCATTTCCCCACATATGACCCGCGCCCGAGACCAGGCGTTAAAGCCCTGGGCGCTAATCACAATCGAAGGTTTTGTTGCGAGTGTTTCCCTTTGTTAACTTAAAATTATCTGATGCGAGGTCTTTTGTTCTATCAACTGTGAGCGTGATCTGAGTCGTTGATCTCCACAGATCTAACGGTCAGTGCCAACCATGCATCACGCCCATCGCCCCCTTCTACATTACCCTCCAATTATATTTAGACCGTTTATCTATCATTCTGATCCAACGGCTCTCGCATAATCGCACCGTCGCAAGGCCAAATCCCTTTGCATTTGACCCCCGCCGATTGGCAAGCCCTGATTGGATCCTAACCGTTCATCCATTTAGATCCAATGGGCCAGATTACTCCTCACTCTGTTCATTTTCCCCCCGTATTTCCCCCTAGGGTCAAATCTCCACCGTTGATTCCCCACCGATCCAATGGCCCTGGTGTAATCGCAAGATCAAAATTCAGAGTTTCGGCAACTTGCCATTTCTCCGGTGTGATTAGATCTCCACCGTTGATCTCTTTAGATCCAACGGCTCTCATCATCCCCGCCCTTTCACTTTTCCCTTTTTGCCTCCGCTTTCTCCTTAAATCTCCACCGTCCATCATCAGATCGGACGGTCCATAGCAAATCCACCTGGGCCATTCCCCGCCATTACTAACCGCGCATCTTTCCATATCTTTCTCCACCCTCCACTGTCAGATCTCATCGCTCCATATCCAATAGTCAGGAGGCATATCACGTAAATCTCATGTTCAAAATTTAACGTCTCAAAATCACGCGATATAAGCGGTTTTGGAAGGACACGTGGCAAGCGGCGACATATATCGCGTTTTTTGGGGGAAATTTTAAAATCGCTCAAAGGCAGCACGACACCAGTAGTTTTTCCTGTCAAAACCACCTTTCCCTCCTTCACCCCCGAAAGTTCCATCATCAATCTCAGCCGTCCATTTGATCAGATCAACGATTCCAATTCCATCGCATTCCCATTTAACTTTCTTCCATCGGGTTTCCACAGAGTTTCATCCGAAGATCACCCACCGTTGATCTCCTCCTGAGATCCAACAGTCTGCAATTAAAATCGCCCTCCGCCCTCCGGGTCCCACCTAAAGCCTCTGATACCTTTCATTTTACCCCTTTTCTTTGTATTTCACCCAAACGTTAAACTTTGGGTTTTAACACTAAACTCTTATTTCTCCCGTCTAACCTTCCTCCATCAACCAATCCTGACCATGGATCACCTTTGCCTTATCTGATCGAACGGTCTATGAATTTGTTTTCCCAAACCTTCTTCAGGTCATCCTTCCACCATTCTACAATGATTTTTACTCACTTTCCAACTAAGTCCACCATTCCACAGGCCTCCGCAGCAATTTTCCACCACTCCCCTGGATTTCGTAATGTGTTTATTATACTGTGTAGGGATTACAGAGCGATGAATTCACTCTGTCTCTGCAATCATAGTCACTGTGACTCAGAACGCAGAAAGGCCATTTCTAAAGCGGCAGAAAGCATCAGTGAAGGAAATTAAGGGATTTAAGCCTGTTATTGAATACTTATTGCTCTAATCCCGTGTTCAAAGGAATAAAGACGCAGATTGAAGATCATGAAGATGAATAAGGGCTTAATGAAGCCTAAGCACATGAAACAAGCCATATCTGCGTGGTAATATCAGCAGCGCACTTTTTCTCTAGAAGGACACCTTCTTGCAGAAGTCTCCATGCCTCCTCGAGCCCTTAGAAGTTATTTCACTGACAAAAGCTTCTAAAGCGGTCAGGACCGAAGTTATGGAAGTATGGAGAGGCCCGAATACCTTCTTATCACCTTACTAATTCCAGAAGGCAATACAAATTACCATATAGTTAGAGAGTATTCAGAGAACATACTTGAAGATATTGTCAACTTTACAAGGGTTTCGAACCAAAATACAGAGTACAATACATGCCATTAAGCAGAGTGGGCACGAACATTTCCTCCACTCTGTCTTAATGAATCAATTAAATGTACATCTACTACCACGGTTACTCATTCTCATATAAGAACTCCTGAAGAACATATTGTAAAGTTGTTGTTAGTTGTAGGGATTCGTTCGATTTTTAGAACTATTATTGGGGGAAGTAGCTGATTAGTTTGTAATTTAGTAGGTTGGGAGGAGAAGTTTGGACTATAAACAGCCATTGAGCTCAGAGTATGTGACTAGTTTTTCACATCAATTGACCAAGCAAATTTCACAGGATCCTGGTCTATATTACGAGTGATGTTTTTTCTTACTTATTTCATGTTTAATCATATTGTCCACTATTTTCTGATAAGAATAAATAATCTGGATTAGAATATACCCCTGTATGGTACCCTAATGCTTTCCTTCTCTTCTTATCTTTGATGTTTTATGTTGATTGTGTATCTAAGAGAAAACTCATATAATTTAACCAGTCAAAGATGTTGGTCCAACCCATACTTACTGATGTATGAATTTGGAGTTTGTTGCTTGGATGTTCTTGTTGGGTTTAAGCTGGAAGAATTGGGATACCAAGGATTTAGAGTTAGCCCTGTCCACTGGGGTCCTTTTCCAACAGATTGGCCTTTCTAAGATCTCTTGAGTGAGTGTCAAAATCATTGAAGGTTAAAAGTCCTTCTCTGATCTTAGGCCTTGCTCTGTGTTAAATCTTAACTTTGTTTTTCCTTGGAGTATGCTGAAAGTAGGCCTGGAGTTAAATGACCTCTGATGTGATCTTAAGCTACCCTTTTTGCTTCTCCATTTCACTCCTTAATGTTCCATTCCACCATCTATCTAAAAAGATCCTTTAGTATAGATAACTTGCCCTATGGAAATCCTTGGTTAGTTGTTATGAAAGTAATCCCCTTTCATGACTCCATAGGACAATGGACTGACACTTTCTTGACTTATCTTCTTTTTCCGAAACATCCTACTACTTTGTTCCTTCATTCCACATAACCTTCTCAGTTAATGATCTCCAACCCAACAACCAATCATTTTAAAACCCCTGCGCTTCATAACTAGCCTAATACCTCATTTTGAGCTTCAAAGATATATCATTCTTTGCATTTATAGAGAGATCCCTCTCTGGATCCAGGAGGACTAGATCCTAGGATCCCAAAGTGGTTTTGATGTTGTCTAGTCTTTTGGTCTTGCCAATCTGGCCAAAACATTGGAACCCCAACATAATGGTGACTCCACTAGGGAACCCCAACATAATTTCATCCACCTGGTGACTCCACACTCGATACCTCTCAAAAGACTCCACTGGAGGAAGAACCTGAAATATGGCCAGACCTCATAGAAGGGTAGAACATTTAGGCTGGATTTGGTTTAAAGAATTCATTTTTTTTTATCTATCACTATGTTCTGTCCTACTTTAAGCCTAATCAAGTGTACAAGGATGAAACCCACATTGAGTATGGGAAAGATCTTAAACTCCAATCTTCAGACCATGAGCATACCTATACTCCTGTGAAAGACCTAGTGGAACAAGAGCCTCATATTGTATCTCCCACTCCTAAAGAAGCTTCAAGTAGCCATGAGCCTCCTGTTGCACTAATCACACCTACAAAGGTCATAGAAAGATATAAGCCCCTAGTTTTTCCTCTTATCTTCCAACCCCTCCCTGCAGGACTTACAAATAAATTGCCTCTTTTTGATGGAGAAAATAAAAAGACCATTGCTAAGTAGCATGTCCAAAATCTTTAGGATTTATTTGAATTGTATGAAGTAGAAGAAGATGATGTGTGTATTAGAATGTTTGCCTTGTCATTACAAGGAAATTTTAAGAGTTGGTTTAAAAACCTTCCATCTGCAAGCATTTTCAACTTTCATCAATTTTCTCAAGTTTTCCTTGATAGATGGGCAGTCTCGAGATATGTTTTCCTCATCCTAGAAGAGAATTAGAATTTGACAAGGCAGCCAGGAGAGACAGTACATAAATTTTCAGCCAGGTTCAATAAGGTATATAATGCAATACCTTCTGAAATAAAACCACCCCTAGGATGGGCCCTATTGCACTATCCTAGTTCTTTTGACCCTGAGGTGGAATTCCATATAAGAGAGAGAGAGCCTTCGAGCCTAGAGGAAATGCAAAACATAGCAATTACCGACGAATAAAACCTGCGGTGCAGGGAGGAAAGATTAAAAGAAATAAAGAAGGACCAAGCAAAGCAAATAAAGCAAATCTCTTTAGAAAACAAGCTGGAAAGACTGATAGAGACAGCCAACAGCTTGCTGAACATAGAAGAGGAAGAATATGAGGTTGAAACCAAGAATGATGATTGGGAAAGACCTGCACCTTGTCCTCGGGAAAAACCAATTGGATCACTGCAAAACATAAGCAGCGTGCAGAGCATGTATGATGAAAAGGATGTCGAATTAGAAAATGAATTTGGAGATTGTTTTAAAGAAAGTCTTGCTGAGAATCCCATGGGTTTGATGGATGGAATTGCTTTCAATTATGATTTCTCTAACATTGATCTGTCTGATGGTAATTTTTTCTGAAGGGAAACTAAGCTTTCAAGACCATCATCAGTAGATTCATAGGAAGAAGATCGGGACCAACAACTTAAAGAAAGAAATGAGCCAATGCAAGATATCTATGATACTGATGAGGAAAGTGTTGAAAGCCTGAGAGAAAATGAATATTCAATGAATTTTCACTCTGTTACATATCATATCATCAGTAATCATTTCCATGAAAATGGAAGTCAGCAACTTTCTAGTTCGGAGGATGAGGAGGAAAGAAATGAAGAAACTCTTGAGCAAGATGAACATCTTGAACCTTCTCCTGAAAAGGATGAGGTAATCAAAGAGACGCATACTCAGAAATATGTTAATCTTTTCACAGAGTTCAGTCTACTTCAGCAGAACCTGCCAATGTTACTAGAGGACAGCACTATCAAATATAACGATCCCTTTAGCTCAGAAAGTGATGAAGGCCAGGAAGAGGTTCTTTCTCAAATAAATATTTGTCTTGATCCAGTGGAAGAAGAGGTATGCCTAGTTGACCCTTACCTGCCAAATACTCCCAACCAGGAAAAGGATGATTGTGGGGGCCACACTGTAGATGCAGTGATTGAAACTATCAAGGATGCAGATAGCCTACCAGTCATGGAAGGCATTAAAGAAGAAATTTTATATCATGTTCTGGTTGATCCTGTGGTAGAATATATGGAGGCCCTGATTGGCTCAAGTTCCCAAGCATTGATCCTTTGCAAGAGCCAGATACATCAGAAGTGGTCATCACTGGTGGTGGCCTCAGTTTTGAAGACCCACATGCAGAGTACCCCATGGTTATCTCTGACAAGCAGTCAGTTTTTCTATCCTTTTTTGTTACTGCTTGACTGGCTGCACTGGCATTATTGTATCACCTAGAGCATCAGAGATTTCCAAGTAGAGTAGGGTAGGTAGAAAATTTCATTAAAGCTCATCTTGTGAGAATTTAGTTCGTTGTTTTTAATTTCTGTAAAGTCCAGAAAACCAGACGGTCTAATCCTGGTTTGTATGTGTTTAAATTTCTGTTTTAGAATGTAGAGAAAGAAGTCTGCTAGACAGTTTAATCCTAGCATATATTAGTGTAGGTAGAGAAAATATGAGGCCAACTCTTTAATCTGGTCTCATGGAGTAATAAAGGTAGCATTAGAATAGGTTTATTTTCCTGTCTATAAAAAATTGATGATGTAAAGGGTCTGCAAGTCCAAATGCACCCAGAAGAAAAAATGCTAGGACAATAGTATCGGTAGGTAATTGTTTGGAAGAATATTTTCTGCTGATATGATGTCTTCGTGATTTGTGGCAGATGATTAAAGAAAAATCATGTGTCAAAGTACCAGGCATCTGGCCTACCTCCCAAAGAGTATTTTTTGAGGTTCTTGACACCTTCAAGAAGATGCCATCCCCATGTGGAGCCACTGTTAGCCACCTATGCATTTTTTGACAAGAAAACAGGTGGCTAAAATGTTTTTGAGCCTTCAAGAAATACATTTCCTCTGAAAACATATCATTCTTGAAGCCTCCATGTGTCTTCTTCCCTTTGAAACAATATTCACTGTTGTTTCCATTAAAAGGCCCTGTTGTTTTGTGAAGAAGAATGCTCAAAAATGCCTCTGTAATTTCCCATTTTCACTCATTTCCCCTCATTTTCATTAAACCTCCTTTCATCTTTTAAACTCCCTTTTTCCCCTCTAAAACACCTCAAAAACCTTCTAAGCCTCTTAAAGTCCCTTTTACAAGGCTTAAAACCCCTTTTTCCCCTCTCTTAGAAACCCCATTTGGCCTTAAAAACACCGCAATTTAGGCAAAATCCCCTTTTACATTAGGCTTCGCGCATGTGGTTAGACCCTAACCACTTCCCCACATATGACCCATGCCCAGGACCAAGCGCTAAGCCCCGGGCACTAATCGAAATCAGAGGTTTTGTTGCGAGTGTTTCCCTTTGTTAACTTAAAATTTTCCGATGCGAGGTCTTTTGTTCTATCGACCGCGGGCGCGATCTAAGCCGTTGATCTCCACAGATCTAACGGTCAGTGCCAACCATGCATCGCGCCCATCGCCCCCCTCTACATTACCCTCCAATTATTTTTAGACCATTGATCTATCATTCTGATCCAACGGCTCTCGTATAATCGCACCGTCGCAAGGCCCAATCCCATTGCATTTGGCCCCCGCCGATTGGCGAGCCCTGATTGGATCCTAACCATTCATCCATTCAGATCCAATGGTCCAGATTACTCCTCACTCTGCTCATTTTCCCCCCATATTTCCCCCTTGGGTCAAATATCCACCGTTTATTCCTCGCCCATCCAGCGGCCCTGGTGTAATTGCAAGATCAAAATTCAGAGTTTCGACACCCTGCCATTTCTCCGATGCAATTAGATCTCCACCATTGATCTCTTTAGATCCAACGGCTCTCGCCATCCTTGCCCTTTCACTTTTCCCTTTTTGCCTCCGCTTTCTCCTTAAATCTCCACCATCCATCATCAGATCGGACGGTCCATAGCAAATCCGCCTAGGCCATTCCTCGCCATTACTGACCGTGCATCTTTTCATATCACGCTCCACCCTCCACCATCAGATCTCATCGCTCCATATCCAACGGTTATGAGGCATATCGCGTAAATATCGTGTCCGAACTTTAACGTCTCAAAATCATGCGATATAAGCGGTTTTGGAAGGAAACGTGGCAAGTGGCGACATATATCGTGTTTTTTGGGGGGAATTTTAAAACCACTCAGAGGCAGCGCAACACTAGTGGTTTTTCCCATCAAAACCACCTTTCCCTCCTTCGCCCCCGAAAGCTCTATCATCAATCTCAGTTGTCCATTTGATCAGATCAATGGTTCCCATTCCATCACATTCCCATTTAACTTTCTTCCATCGGGTTTCCATAGAGTTTCATCCGAAGATCACCCACCGTTGATCTCCTCCTCAGATCCAACGGTCCGCGATTAAAATCGCCCTCCACCCTCCGGGTCCCACCTAAAGCCTCTGATACCTTGCATTTTACCCCTTTTCTTTGTATTTCACCCAAACGTTAGACTTTGGGTTTTAACACTAAAATATTATTTCTCCCATCTAACCTTCCTCCATCAACCAATCCCGACCATTGATCACATTTTCCTTATCTGATCGAATGGTCTATGAATTTATTTTCCCAAACCTTCATCAGGTCATCCTTCCACCATTCTACAAAAATTTTTGCCCACTTTCCAACTAAGTCCACCATTCCACAAGCCTCCACAACAATTTTCCACCACTCCCCTGGATTTCGTAATGTGTTTATTGTACTGTGCAGGGATTACAGAGCGATGAATTTACTCTGTCTCTGCAGTCACAGTCATTGTGACTCAGAACATAGAAAGGCCATTGCTGAAATGGCAGAAAGCATCAGTGAAGGAAATTAAGGGATTTAAGCATGTTATTGAATACTTAGTGCTCTAATCCTGTGTTCAAAGGAATAAAGACGCGGATTGAAGATCATGAATATGACTAAGGGCTTAATGAAGCCTAAGCACATGAAACAAGCCATATCTATGTGGTAATATCAGCAGTGCACTTTTTCTCTAAAAGGACACCTTCCTGCAGAATTCTCCATGCCTCCTCGAGCCCTTAGAAGTTATTTCACTGACAGAAGCTTCTAAAGCTGTCAGGACTGTAGTTATGGAAGTATGGAGAGGCCCGAAGACCTTCTTGTCACCTTACTAATTCCAGAAGGCAATACAAAGTACCATACAGTCATAGAGTACTCAGAGAACATACCTGAAGATATTGTTAACCTGACAAGGGCTTTGAACCAGACTACAGAGTACAATACATGCCATTAAGCAGAGTGGGCACGGAAATTTTCTCCACTCTGTCTTAATGAATCAATTAAATGTACATCTACTACCACGGTTACTCATTCTCCTATAATAACTCCCGAAGAACATATTGTAAAGTTGTTGTTAGTTGTAGGGATTCATTCAATTGTTAGAACTATTATTGGGGGAAGTAGCTGAGTAGTTTGTAATTTAGTAGGCTGGGAGGAGAAGTTTGGACTGTAACCAGCCATTGAGCTCAGAGTATGTGACTGGTTTTTCACATCAATTGAACAAGAAAATTTCCCAGGATCCTGGTCTATATTACGGGTGATGTCTTTTCTTACTTATTTCATGTTTAATCATATTTTCCACTATTCTCTGATAAGAATCAGTAATCTAGCTTAGGATATACCCCTGCATGGTACCCTAATGCTTTCCTGCTCTTATTATCTTTAATTTTTTCTGCTGATTGTGTATCTAAGAGCAAACTAAAATAATTTAACCAGTCAAATATGTTGGCCCATCCCATACTTACTGATGTATGAATTTGGAGTTTGTTGCTTGGATGTTCTTGTTGGGTTTAAGCTGGAAGAATTGGGATACCGGGGATTTAGAGTTAGCTCTGTCCACTGGGGTCCTTTTCCAACAGATTGGACTTTCTAAGATATCTTGAGTGAGTGTCAAAAGCATTGAAGGTTAAAATTCCTTCTCTAATCTTAGGCCTTGCTCTGTGTTAAATTTTAACTTTGTTTTTCCTTGGAGTATGCTGAAAGCAAGCCTGGAGTTAAATGACCTCTGACCTGATCTTAAGCTACCATTTTTGCTTCTCCATTTCACTCCTTAATGTTCCATTCCACCATCTATCTAAAAATATCCTTTAGTATAGATAACTTGCCCTATGGAAAGCCTTGATTAGTTTTTATGCAAGTAATCCCCTTTCATGACTCCATAGCCCAATGGACTGACACTTTCTTGACTTATCTTCTTTTTCCGAAACATCCTACTACTTTTTTCCTTCATTCCACATAACCTTCTCAATTAATGATCTCCAACCCAACAACCAATCATTTTAAAACCCCTACGCTTCATAACTAGCCTAATACCTCATTTTGAGCTTCAAAGATATATCATTCTTTGTATTTATAGAGAGATCCCACCCTGGATCCAGGAGGGCTATATCCTAGGATCCCAAAGTGGTTTTGATGTTGTCTAGTATTTTGTTCTTGCCAATCTAGCCAAAACACTGGAATCCCAACACTAGCCTCAGCTACAAACCCGCCAGATTGGTCTTCCCTTACCCCTCCTCCTCCATCGGGGGACAACAGCTAGCCTCTCAAATCAGACACTTTTCTGGTGCAGCTAGATCTCCAAGGTTGAGAAAAAAATATCATATTAACTTCTGCTTCCAACTCATCGCAATCCAAGGAGCGATGGGAGTCCTGATCTGTCACTGAGATTTTTAGCTTCTAAAACTTGATTTGTTATGGGGATTGGCCCATAATCAGTCTTCTACGTTTCCTTAGGATTGGAAACGTGTGGCTCGATCCCCCATTCATGCCTGGTGCACGCCCTTGAGTAGTCGTCGCCGCTCCATCACAGCCCCCTGACCTGCAAACCCTAGCTACTCTGCACTCCATCATTTCTTCCCCCTGCTCTAAGTAATGGTACTTACTATAAGTTAGTAGAGAATATTGTAATACCCTACTTGTAACTCACATGTTTACCATATGTTTGATGAAATTTCTAGTGTGTTTTAGGTAGTCTAGGTAAAAAAAATTATTCAATTTTTAATTTTTAGCTTTTCTATCATGTTAAATGTGATTCTAGAAAGTTACAGGAATTTCTAGGCAGTGGCTTGGAGGTTAGCCTAGAAAATTGGCTCAAATCACGAGACCGTGGGAACTAAACAAAGGAATTTAGGTCATAACCACTGGAAACTAGGCTTATGAGTGCAGTTGGAGCCTCATAAATGCATGCAAGTAGTGTCAAGGGTGTGATTATAGGTATAGGTTAGGAGAAAAGGGTTCTAGCTCAGGGATTGGTCACTTGGGGTGGTTTTTCAGAATCTAAGTGATATGTGGTTTGTGAGGAAGGTCAATAAGTATCAGTTGTAAGCCCCACTTCCTTAACTAAAAGTAGGATGTCGAATCAGGACATAGTAGTACTCTGCTTCACATTTACCCGGAGGGCTTGTAAACGCAGGTAAATGTGGGGAGGGGTGTGTTACACAAAAAAAGTCATATTTGGCCACTAAGCCTCAAATTCGAATTTCCTCTTCAACTCTTGAATATTTAAGGAATATTTGAGATCATTATTCAAACACATTTCATGGATAAGAATCATGGAAGTTTTGATAAGTGTCTCCTATCAAAGCTATTAGATATTTGTGAGAGGATATGTAGATATGCTAGTTTATAGATGTTAACACATTGTTTTAACTGCATGAGATATTTGTGGATCTAGAAGCGATATGTGGATATAGGAGAGACTCATGGATCTACATTTATTAAGTAGTAATATTAGTTTTTGTAGAAATAGGAGTGATTTCTCCATTTAGAGAGGAGGAAGGGAGAGGAAATTTAGAATTTGTAATCAAAATTTTTGAAGAGATATATTTGTAGCTATGTTGCTTCAAGCCTATTTCACTACTATATTATGCTATTATAATTTTAAATTTATAGTGTGCTTGTTGAAGTATTGGAGGGGCCCCCTTTGCCAAAAATGTTCACTCTTTCCTTTTTTTGTCCATAGACTAGATTCCAATGGATTTATTAGACTATATTTTAATCATTTTCATAGATTAGATTTACATGCTTTCATAGAATAATTTTACATGCTTTATTAGAAAAAATGTTTATATGCTTCCACGAGAATAGATATCAAATGCTTCATAGATTAAATTTACAATATTTCATAGATTAAATATATCCACTTTCATAGATTAAGTTTACATGCTTTCATACATTAAGATTCCATGTTTTTATAGATTAATTTTACATGCTTTCAAACATTAAGATTCATGCTTTCATATATTAGATTTACCTGATTTCATAGGTTAAATTTGCAATTCTTTCCTAGATTAATTTCCAATGCTTTCCTAGATTAAATTTATAATTATTTCATGCATTAAATTTCCATAGCTTTCCTAGATTAATATTTCTATTGCTTTCCTATTTTTATTTATTTTCTACATTAAAATTTCCTTTCATATCAATTTACATTTGGTAGAATTATAATTTTATCCTTGAATATAATTTTCCATGCACTTCGTAAGTTTAAACAAATGGATTGATAATTTAATGTAACCAAATTTAAATTACAATTAAATTGACTGAAAACAATTACACATCAAATGGCTCACTTGAAAAGCTAAAAACAAAGGTTGTGGAAAAAGGATTTTCACAAAAGGAAGGTATTAATTAGGATGAGAATATTTCCCTCACAACAAAATGGGCCACCTTTCATATTCTCTTTACCTTGGGAACACAATGGATGGAAATTCCATCAAATGGATGTGAATACTACTTTCTTGAATGAAGACTTAAAAGAGAATGTCTTCATATATCAACCAAATGTTTTTATTATGAAAGCACACATATATTAAGTATGTAAACTCATCATATCCTTATCTGGACTAGAATAAGCACTGTGATCCTAGTAAGAAAGAGCAACTTGCGAATTTTTAATTTCAAACGCCTTAATATTCATGATGCAACTTTGTATGTTAACAAAGTTGGAAAAACAATTGTATATCTTGTATTATATGTGGATGATCTATTGGTGATAAGGATAATGAAATTTATATTGCATCCATAAAGATAAAGTTGAATAAGGGATTCAAGATGATATATTTGGGACATCTTCACTACTAACTAAGCATTGAAGTGACTCAACATCCAAATTATATATTACGTCTTCCAAATATCTACATTGGAGAATGGTTGAACAAGTTTGGCATGATTAAATGTAACTCTCTTTGTACTACAATGGAATGGAATTTGAAACGTACATCAAAATAAGGGAATGAATTTGAGTATGCAACCAAGTAAATACAACTTTTGGGAAGTATTATCTACCTTACCACCACCAAACTAGATATTTCATTTGTCGTTGGGAATCTTTCCATGTTTATGCAAAAACCTTGTGAAGGAAAATGGTTTTCTCCCAAAAGAGTTCTAAAATACTTAAAGGGGACTCAATAGTTTGGACTCAAATATTCCTACATGGATGATTTCAACTTTATTTGATATTTTTATTAAAATTTTGATGGGGATAAAAAAAATGGAGCATTAATTTCAGACTATCTCATGAGTCTTTGACTAGTAGTTGTCTCCAAGAGGTCATGCAAATAATTAGTTTCAATATGTACCATGAAGAAGGTAGAATACATGGAAAATGTAGAATTAATAATGGAAATTTTGTGGCTAAAGAAAATAATTAAATATTTGTATGAGAAACAATTGAATTCTACTCCTATTTTGGTTGAAAATACTTCTACAATCAAGTTCCACAAATCCCAAATTCCATGATCAAACCCATCAACAAAAAGTATTATTTGATTTGATATCATCTAGAGGCCAAGACTATTATTTTGAGACATTGTTCCATTAATGAACAAATTGTAGACATATTCACTAAATAACTAAGAAGAGAAAAGTTTGAAATGTCTAAAATGATTCTTGGACTCACAAACACCCTTTCAGATGAGGGGGGAGAATGTTGGACATATGTTCCTTTGGGATTTTTGTGTCATTTTAAATCATTTCTACATAATAGGTAGGTATATGAAATGAGGAGTCACGAGGAAGGCCGAGAGTCCCTTATAGAAGGTGAAATAAATAGATACCCTCCTTATATAAATTCAGTTTTGAGTAATGAAATAAGACACACATGTAGATTTATTCCTCAGCATGACACCAATAAACCTTCCCACCAATCTTTGACATGGAGAATGGATTTAAGGAGCGTGAAGGTGATATTTTCATTGTCAAAATTTTCTTGGATAATGTAATGGTTCTCTAACAGATTTAATTATTTATCTAATAATTTACATCTACTTTTACTTCAAAGAAAGGTATATCAAACTTAACTTGTACCTTGAAGGGTATTGCACCTTCAAAATAATAGCTTAATGAATATTCCTTTATCACCATTGACAATCACTGAAGAATCTACGCAAAATTTTCCATCATCTCATTCCTTTATTGTGAAAGGGATTCCTTGAGAAATATCTTGATAGTATTTCCTTCTCCATCATATCTCTTTTATTTTCCATTGGAGGCCACTTGGGTTGGTTAGATAAATCATTCCCAATTGAAACTAGCTCAAAACCCAACTTTTTATACCTCAAGCTCATCGAGGACATGCACTACAAAACAACAAGGAGAAAATTTCTCTAATACCACTAACATGGAATATATAAGGAAAAAAATAAAGGTAGGAAAGGACATGTGGTACACATGCAAAAATATAGTAGAGAGCATATTAATATAGTAAAAAACAAACTCTTTATAAAATAACATAATATTGTAAAACAAACACTAGCTTAGAATGGTGGTATCTTATATCTCAAAGAGAGAGATGTAAATTATGCTTATTTGCTAAACATTTATTACAAAATGTCAAAGGAGTGTGATTTCAAAATAAAGAAAGAACCCTTAAGGTCTAAAACCCTAAACCTAGGAGGAGAAGTACTAAAGGCTTGCAGAATTGAAGCAAACACTCTTAGTAATTAATTTCTCAATGCTCAAAGACAAAAATCTAATGAATAAATCATGAAGAAATGAGAGATGATCATTTAAAAATGAGAGGCCCCATATAAATATTATCACCTAAATGTTATGTCTTTCATTGATTTTTCCTTTCATTATTTATTATTGTTTTATTATATCTTTGTTTTATGTTATTTATTATCTTTTAGAACTTAATATATATGGAGAATTGTGTTGATCACTTGAGGCATTTAACATGGTTTGAGGTGAAAACATGTGGATTCGCCTAAAGCAATCTTCTAGGATCCATGGGCATGTAAAATAGCTCAAACCACCACCTCTTGAGTTTATACTTACCTCATAATTGGATATGATTTCCATTATGAGGTTTTGGATAATAGGCATGAATCTTAAGGCCCTAGACATTATTTAGGGAAGAAACCTAATCCTTATAACATAAAGGAAGCTTCTAATAATTTTGGTTCAAGAGTGACAACTCAATCTACCACACATGACCTCACAAACCAATCCCTAGCCTCCAAATGGGGCCTTGGAAATAATTGGGGAGAAAAAATGAGCTTTAGGCACTAAACAAAAATTATAATAATCTAGACCCAAGAGCGATACCTTGAACTAAAACACATGGCCTATTAAGGTGATATTTTTCTTCCAGGTTTATTGTGTGGTGAAGACCACTTTTTTGCATATGCTTCATATGCTGAAGCTACAACATGTGATTTCAATATACAATCTATAATGGAAATAGGATTTTTTTCTCTGGAAAAAAGTGATATTTTTCTTCCATGGTGGGATATCAAAACAATTATGAGTTTCAAGTATAAGTTATGGATTGTGAGGCCTTAAATGGTTAAGGGAGATGACCTTTGAATTAAGTCCTAAAGGAAGCTTTTGTGCATCCAACAATAAAAAATATGCATCAAATCAACACATTTTACCTCCTAAAGGGGGTATTTTACCTCATTGTGGACAAATTGGCAACAATAGGAACTTTAAAAAACTAGGTATTAGTCTCAAGCCCCCCAAAAAATTCCCAAGATATGAAACTTAGGTTTTTGGATTAAAAAAGTAATTTATAAGGCTTAAGATTCATTAAATAGGCCTTCAACCACAACATAGTACCTCTAAGGAGTAATTTTCCTTCAAGTGGCAATATGGAAACCATTATATGGTTTTAAGCACCAAGAATGGGTCATAAGGGCCATGGACAAGGTTCATGAATGAAGCTCAATTATTAAGACCTTAAGTAACCTTCTATAAATCCAAATCCAATAAAAAAACCTTGAATGACCACACATAATATCTTGAGAATATCATTTACTTCTAATTTAGGGTATATGCACCATTCAAAAGTTTCAATACCATGGGTCTCACTGATTTAGTTATAGGACTTAGTTCCTTAAGGTAGCTTTTAGGTCTCAAGGGCCATGAAGGAGGTCTCTAACCATGAAACATGAACTATCAATGGGATATTTATCCTATGAAATAAAATATGAGATCCATTAGAAGGTTTTTAAAACTATGATCAGTTAACCACCAACCTCGGCAACTCACCTCTCTAGGGGTTATTTCACTATCAAGTAGGGATATATGTATCACTAGGACTTTTTGAGCACTAGGAATTAGTTTTTGAAATTTATACATGTTTGGGGGAGGGAACTTAAGTCTTAAGCCAAAACAAAAGCTTCTGAGGCATACAAGGCTAAGAATGATGTCTTGAATGACCGCAAAGGGCCTTTCTAGGCTATTCTTCTCCTCTAAGTGGGGATTTTGATTCCATTAAGAAATTTTAATTACTAAGTATGGGTCTCAAGGCATAATATTTGGTTGGGGAAGAAAAATAATTTGTAAGCCTTATTGTTGATTGAATTAGTAGTGTTGTTAAGGGCATGACAACATATTAGATGGGAGCATAGAGGGAAGGGATCCAATTTCACCTCCATCCAAGGCCCCACTATTTAGGCCCAATACCTCCAAACAACCAAGAGAGGAGTCCCTAGATTACCCTCAACAACCTTGGTAGAATACTAGTGCCTTATATGGAGTCAAATGGGGTGGAGGTTTTCACTTTGTACTTGCTTCCTAGCCATAGATTATCACTATAGCAGCAAAATTATAAATATAAACTATCAATGGCCAAAAATCAATAAACATATAGCATGCAACTTAAGTATTTTTTTCTACTTTGAAAATACTAACCATAAATGTTATTATATTTTATTTTGGGTTCCTGATTATGGAGCTATAGCTCAGAACAACTGGTTGTCATGTTTTACACACTGTAAAGTCTACATAAAAAGAATGTACAACAATATAAGTTAATTGTTATAAATTAAATATTAGAGGGTTAATGTATAGGCCTTTGGGGCCCCCTCTCTGCCTAAAATTGACTAAAAAAGAAATTCCCAACTAGCTGAAAATTGGAATCATATTTCTTGGCAAATGATTAATAGGTTTAAATATCCAAAATTTTACAAAATTAAGATATGCAATTATTTATGGCTATAAATCAAAGGAAAATAATATAAATGGTGAAAGTGATGAGTTTTAAACAAATTAGAGTAATGGGAAAAGTTCTAAAGCGAAGATACCTAAGGAGCTATAGAACTTGTTGTAAAATGCAAATCTAATAAGGTACAACCATGTAATTCTATATATATGGAACACCAATGGCTGATACAAGTGTAAAATAGTGTGTAATGGAAACTTGTATTCAATCTCGATTAGATATGTTAATTATAACACTTATTCTAAATATTGTAGCTTGCTAAAATTATGTAATAGTAAAATATAGAAAGCAAACTTCCTATTCTAACTGCCAAAAAAAAATTAAAAATTAAAAAAATAAGTGGTTATTTCAATATACCTATTCACTTTAGAGTCTCACCTCTTTTCATAATGTAAAGTAACTATCTTCTCAAGTTTCTATGGTGGCTTTGTTCAAGGGAATGAGTTTGGTCATTTTAAAAGTCACACTCACTTTTTCTCAATTCCTTTTGAGGAATTTTGAATCTCCTGAGGAGCAGCCTCTCCTAGGAATGGTGTCTCCAACCTTCATCCCGTGTGTGAAGACTAGTGAAGCTTCCTCACAAAATGGTTCAATAGCCTGGATTGTCTCTATTTGCAAAACCAAAAAAAAAAAATGTGGGGTTTTCCACTAGTTGTTATTCTCCATGTAAATATGTAGTTCCTAAATGGAAAGAAGTGCTACTCTTTGGATAGTATTATTTATATTTCAAAGGAATTCAAATTAAAATTCATGCAGTACATAACAAGAGAAAAAATAGAAACAATATCCACTCTACCAATGCAAAAAATTACACAAGGGTTTGCAATAAAATCAACTCTTTATTGTGATAGCACTTGTCGTAAATGAAGAAAAACAATTTACAAATGAGGAGAGCCTATCCTTTATAGAAAAAATTCTAATGGCTAGTTAATGACTAGTAGGACTCTCCATAATAAAATATTGCTAGCCTTCCACAAATAAGAGACATTCTTTTTTACTTCTTGAAAATATTACAAAATAATTTAATTATTTTCTGAAGGGGTTGAATTGACTTATTTTCCTCAAGGAAGGCCACAAATTCCATTTAAAATTTATTTTTGGTGATTAATAGTCAATAAAGTAGCATTATTTATCCAACGTCTACCTTGCTTGGTCCATATTCCACTTTGAATTTCCAAAAAGGAGGTGGTGTGAATTTCTATAATGGATCAAATTGGTTCCTTGAAGAATGCAATTTTTATAACGAATATATACTCAATCCATAACTTAATTTCCTTATCCACTATGGGTGAAATGACTAGTTAAATCATCTACAACAACTACTTTGATGAACGACCAGTTTGACTAAACACTATGTTGAATTTTCCTCTTACAAGTTCAACTTGGTCACCCTACCATTGGATCCCCAATGTCCTAGTTGATTTATAAATTCCATAATCCTTTTGCATATCTTTGTATGTACTAGGTTTGTCTCTATTTTTCCACATTACTTAGGGTTTACCCACATCATCATGCCCATGTGTTGGTTCTGTAATACCTTAATTTATCTACAAAATTTGACACATGGGTACTCTTCATCTCTTTTTGATAATACCTTTTCATATATGGTATTCCTGATTATATCTAACTCTCTGCCTTAAATTTCTCCTGGAAGGAGGTTCTCTACAAGATATAATGGGTGGTAGGAAGGAGGTTCTCTACAAGTCCAGAGGAAAAATAAAATATGGCTAAACACAAATTTTTGGGGAAGAATATAATAATCAAGAAAATATGTGTGCTCTTCTCCAAGTTTTAATCCTAGTAGTGTCAATATCAATTAGATATGTCATTATAATAGGTAATTTGAACAACACAATCATGCACCTTTCTCTTGGAACTAGTCCTTCAGAAGGGAAACTTTTTTATTTGTGTAAAATAATCACAAATCTCCTAGCCTCATTTTAAAATATTCAATTTACAGTGTATTCATAAATATAAATCATGTCTTAGAAAAATTAATAAACAAGCTATACATTTGACCCCTAGAACCATGTCAATAAATAAAAATTGAAGGAACACATTGATTCCATAAACATTGTGAATGAAAATTAAAAGAGGTGATAAGATATTTATGGTTACTACATGAAACGATCATGTAAAGACTTGGATTAATCATGGGAATAAATAATTACATCAATCAAAGTTCATTTGTGCTCCAATAACGATACATGACCTCATTCGACCCTCATCAAATGCGAAGGAGCCCATTAATCCACTTCCTTGCAAATGGAATACATAACTTAATCTAATAATCAATCAAGCTTCCCTTCCCTTATGAATTCATCGTGAAAAAAATATGATTTGGAATTATGAATAGGTGTGATTGCAAGGCAGAAGGTGATCCATTAATTGGGCCTTGATGTGAACAATATTCATCATATGAAATTGAGAGAGCAAGGAGATTACAAGGTTTGGGAATGTGATCAACACTGTAATAGGCACAGGGTAGTCTTTGGTCAGAAAAAATCCAAGTAGACTCTCTAGCGAGGCCTAAAGAATAAATAGGGGAATCTGGTGGGAAAAAATCTTTGGTTCATTTGGGGGAATGGATAGCAAAGGGAAGAAACATTGTGGAATATCAGAGGTTCAGAGAATTGAGGAAGCAATCAGACTGGATATTTCCTTGAAAAACAATAAGGTGGAAAGGCTCACAGTCCATAAAACAACATTAACAAACATTTTTTCTTCACAACAAAAGAAAATACATGATCTCAAACTTGAACTTCAAAACCTACACACTCAACTACAATTCATTGTTGTTGGATGTTTTCCTACTGAAGGGTTAGGAAAAATAATTTCTCTACATGTTGCAAGTGGTCCAACAAAAAATAATGAGGATCTCTATCTAAACCATAAGAGTGACACATATTTATATAACTATTCATAAATTTGCAGAATAATTAAAAAAACAAAAAAACAAAAAAAAATTATGAAACCATATAATGCATGCAATACTACAATGAACCCAATGAATACTTTATTACTTAGTCACCTGGTGAGAAGCTACGCTTGAGTGTGGCTCAAAGGGCCTCCTCCTTGGGAGGGTTTGTAGATAATCCTTGTTGCAGTGTGTGATTCCCTCTCTCCAAATGGTGGAATGATCCAAAAAGAAAGAAAAAAATGGTGGAAAACTTCATATGGTGAAGGCTCTAGAGTTATACGATCATAAGTCTAGTGATGAAAATGAATCATGAGAAGTGAGGAGGAAAACCTCTCTATTTATAATAAAATGCTAGCTATATTTGATGAGATCAAATATAATAAAATATTTGTTAGACCAAATCAAGATCTAACTAATTTGGTATTTTATTATTATTTGTGCGAGGAAAAGGTTAAAAATAAGGTTTAATGATCTTTATTTAGTTAACTAACTCAAGATTTTATTGATGAAGACTAGGTAAAATAATTAGAAATAATTGATAAACAATGCTTGTTAAATTAATTCTTGGTGAGAGGGTAATATAGGTTAGAAATAATTTATAAATAATTATTTTATAAATAATTTCCATGAGACGATGTGATTAATCCGAAAAGACATTTATCTACTTTATGGATCACAAAAGTCTAAGATCTAACAATGTTCAAATAATCAATAAATAAATGGTTTATTGAATTATTCCTATGGAAATGAATAATCTGAGTGAAAAATATATTAATTTATTTTTACCTAAATGGGTAAAATGATGAGAATAACATAAAATTAGTGAATTTATGAGTTATTCTCATTTAAATGAGTTAATTAATGAAAATAACTTAGAAAAAGTGTTTCCTTTGGTTATTTCCTTAGGTGAAAGTAGGTTTTAATGTGTAAAATACATACTAGCATAACATATTTTGATCCACCTAATGATTTTGGCCAAGTGATCACATTTTGTGTGATAAAAATTATGGAGAGAAAGAAAGGAGAATCTCATGATGTAGGGAAGCAAGCTACATCCATCAACTATGTCAAGCCATATTACCTGAATGCCTTTATCTGAATTCGACAACCCTAGATGAAATTTTATCATCATATATGAATAAGAGTCGATTTAAAATGTTTTCTTTTCAATTGATGCCATTAAAATGTGGCTATTTTCTAGATAGTATCTCTCAATTGTATCCATATCGGTATAGCTATTGTATAGTTAATGGACAAAGCAAATATTTGAAGGGTCATCTCATATTAGCTTTCAAATTTTCTTCCTTTATATACTTCAAGACAGAGTTGACGTATCTTTCAGGTGTGCACATGTCATGAAACACATGGGGAGCATTGGATTATCCAATACCCAATAGCTATAGTGAGAAAATAAAAATGGAAAAGTTGTAACTAGCCACTAGATGCTAAAATCAATCAAATTCCATATGGCATGGAATCCTCTCATCATGCTCTAAAATATGAGACCAAGTTAAATTTTTTACCACCTAATCCATTTTGCATTAAGAACTGTCAATTTCCTCATAAATGTGAGAATTGTCACAACAAGACTACACAATGTGATAGTTGTCATGAGGAGTATTGCAGAAAGGCCAATGTCACATATAAACTTGATAGACTCTAACCATTTAGTATTGTATAAGTACACTTAGACACAAGAAAGAATGGATTATTTGGTATGTGTTATATTCTTTGCATGACTATTTCCACGTACTATATGTTGCGTCTGACACAATAGGAGTTTGGGAGCAAGGTCCCTGAAAAGTATTTGGGTGATTTTGTGTTTTTTTTTGCGGTTTTCAGCACACCATTTTTGCTAAAAGCGGTTCCATGGTGGATGGTGGCTTTTCCCATGGTTTTGAAGTTTCAATTAAGGAATTGCGATTGTATTCTAATATAGGATAAATTGATTAGTGATTCATGGATGTTGTGGGATATATATTGTATTGTAATACTATACATACATGCATACATACATACATACATACATACATACATATGTACATGCTCACTGGTTTTATTGGTTTTTTTTTTCCATGATAAAATATATGTGTTAATGTGTGTGCTATCCAGTGCATGTTTTCTATTTTAATTAAGAATATATTTGCAACAATTAATTGTATAGGGTTAAAACCTAGGCCCATACATCAGTGATCACCCCTACAAATGTAGGCTCCCATAAAGGAATGAAGCCCTTCAATATGATTAGGAATGAAAATGACTTAGGTGAAACTTTCAAGGGATAAGGCATGGTTTGACCAAATGATTAGTTACATAATTGAAGATAAGATATAGGTCTAAGATATGTAATACAAGGCCTTACATGGATTTTTCATGGTTTTTGACTAGTGACCTTAGACTTACAATGGTGATGAATGTTGCACTAACAACGATATGTACCCCTACTGAAAAGAGGGGTTACAGGGCCTAATGGAAACTTATAGACATCTAGGGGAGATAAAAATGCCTCAAACCACCACATGTGACCTCTTGAAGGCGTCCTTTGTATTTGAATGGGGATGTGGGTGTCACTAGCATTTTTTTAGTATTGGAAATGGATTTGAGAGATTTGGAAATGGCCAAATGAGGAAATATGGGCATTGGGCCTTAAAGGAAGATTTTAGGTATCCAAGGCCAAGAAGGAGTCCTCAACTAAGCACCCATGTCATCCTAAGGGTATCCTTGGCCACTCCTTGACTTATGATGGGGGATGCTAATGCCATTAAGCAATTTTGAGTAGTGGGCATAGGTATTCAGGGAGAAAACCCATGCCTTAGGCCCTACAAAAATATTCAAGTAATTTAGGGCCATGATCAATTCATCAAAGAATAACACACGACATATTGAAGGTATCCTTGGCCTTTGAGAAACGATGTCAAATCCTTTAGGAGATTTTGAGCATCAGGTATGAGCCTTTGGAACTCAACATAGCCAAAGGGGGAGGTGCAAGCCTTATTCCCTAAATGGATCTTTTAGGCATCTTTGGGTAAACACGAAGCCTCAAATCATTGAACATGGCCTCTCAAGAAAATATTTACTATAAAAATGGAGATATTAAACATATGATTATGCATAACTATTACAACCCTAAACGTGGCTTTAGAAGGAGTTTAACTTTTAAATCCTAAAAAAATTATAACTTAATAAATAAAAAAAAAAAAAATTTAATAATATAAATTAAATATAAACTAGCACTTGATAATTTTAGTAAATGACCCGCCGGAACGACGAAGGCGGGACGACGTGACACCAGCACGGACGCGAAGGCCCTGACGCACGCGGGAAGGAGATGACGGCAGGAGGGTGGAGCAACCGCCAAGTGTTGAATTTTGAGAGGGTGGAAGGGCGATAGGTGGAGCATAGAGATTGGCTGGGAGCACTGTTCATCCCAGCAAAGCTCATAATAGGGACACCTTCAGCGTAATAAATAAGAAATACACCTTAAAAAATTATATATATATATATAACTTACCAATTCAAAGTTTAGTTGTGATGTTTTTTTAATATTTAATGGTTTAAAAAAGAAGAGGAACCACAAAAGAATACAAACGAATCTATTTGTTTTTGGCATTTTTAATTATTATAATATTTTTAATTATTATAATATTTAAATTATAAAATCCAATAAATTATTAAATTTATACTAATTATAACATCATTTTTTTAGGTTCTTATAATATTATTAATGTAAAATATGATTTGTTTCACGGATTAGTTCAGTTTTATGACCCAGTTTAAGATAAAGGAGAGGAAGACAAGGAATAAACTCAAAAGTGAAGTTTACTAGTAGCTAGTTTTGTGACCCGGAAAAAAAAAAGAATAAACCCAAAAGTGGAGTTTACTGGTAGCTACCTAACGAGCTGTTAAATTCCTCTAGAATAAAAAATATTACAAAAATATAATTTTATTTATTTTTTAATAATTTTCTTTTTACATTCTATTTACTTCTTTATTACTTTCAATATTATTATATTATTACAATATTTTTATATAAAATTTAAATATTATAAAGATTAACGAAATTAATCATATACAACCCTTATTACATGGCTACATGTAATTGGTCTTAGATTTATATAATTCAAATGTTGAAACAATAAAACCTTGAAAAGCTATTAAAAATTATTTAAATTTGTGCTCTTCAAATTAAATTGACATGATTGTGTTATTTTTTTAATATAATTTACATCAAATCATTGTTAATGGTTTACATTATTTAGTATAATTTTAGTTAATGGTTTACCTAATCGAGCTTAGCGAGTGGATCCAGTTCATGCCTAGGTAGGGAGTAGGGCTAGTCTATGCATATAGGGTTCATTATCCATTCTAGATAGAACGGATTTAGCTTACCTATCGATGTTCACCAATCACGAATTAGGAAATTGATAGTTGTGCTAGTATTAAGTGATAAAAGATACCTTCCTTTTGGATGATTTAGATAAAAGAAATGAAAAACATACTTCATTTATTATATTCTTGTTACTGCCAAGCTTTTTCATTATATTTTTTATAATTTGTTTTGGGTTTAGTACAAAAAGTTTTCTATTAACTCTATAAGTAGAGTTAAAAAAAACTTATAGTCCATAGATGATAATGAAAGATTAGGGCAACTCTAGTGCCATGCAGAGACCGTGTTACTAGAAATATAACAGGGACGCCAGATATAACATAATTACAAAAAATACATAGCTTGTGCTTGCTATATAACAAAAAACAACTCACTTCTTCAGTACATAGTTAACAAACTACCTCCACCATCCACCTTGAAGAATTACAAGAACATATAACCACCTTGAAGAATTACAAGAATTACAAGAATTACAAATTAAAAAAACATGAACGAAGACCATCAACATCCCTAACGGAAACATAACAGGAACCACGACTACCAAAACACAAGAATCGAAAATCGCTACCATCCATAAATACTTGTTCCAAGACAATAGGTGAGATAGACTAGGAGTGTGTGTGATTAAGCCAATAAGCAGTAGACTCTTAATTGAGCACCCTTGAAACATCGTAACAAAGGATAATGTAAAAATTTATGCAATCTTCATAATTATGATTTTAGAGAGGAATAAAATCCCTTCTCTAGTAGGAAATTTAGTACCGACTTGCCGCACTTTCATTTAGGGCCTTTAGCCAAATCTTTCACTGAAAGTTCCTTCCCATTTTCTTTCAACTTGTGAATAGTTCGAATCGCACTATTGTCCAAAGAAAACTATTTTTTTGTGTGCCATTCAAAATAAGCCTTATCATAAATTCCCTTATGTTCTTTCGGTAATTCCCCCAAGTCTTGCGCAACCTATTCATTTAAAATCCCTACCACGAATTGTTCCTCAACGGAAAGGGACCCATAATTCAAATTTGTTAATTGTAGAACATCTGCAATTTTAGGTAAATCAAAGTAGAACTTAGTAATGATGTCTTCTCCAACTGTGCCTTCCAGGGTCTTCCTCTTTTAGGGTTGTTTCTCCAAGGTATAATCAGGGGGTTGTTCAACCATAAGAGTTTTATTTGATACATTTTGCCCCAAATCTTCCTCCATTTCTTCAAGCACAACAAAATATTTTTTTTTCCTCAAGTTTGTGCATGGGTTGTACATTCTAGTATATAGTAGTCCTTCAAGACACTACTTTGGTAAAACCCTCATTATATGAAAAACCATTTTTAATCGGACAATCAAAAAATAGATGGTCATGTTCATGACAATGTTTACAATGAAACCAAACATGTTCATAGTCTAGGGTTTGAGTCTATATTTCGCCCTAGTAATCAAGTGATGCAGGTGGATATTGGTGGCCACCCACCTATTCCACCTAGGGCCCCACTATTGTTTCTTTCAGTTTTTTAGTTTCCTTAATTGTAGCATAGTTTACTATTTTTAGCAGTTTTTCGGGTCCAAAACTTCTAGAGCCATTTTGAGGCCCTAAATGAAATTTTTGGGAAAACTGGGAGAAACATGGAGGTTTCTTTGATGTTGCTCACATCAAAAGTTGTAGTCCTCGAATAGGTATTTCTAACGAGGTATTGTGCACATCAAACAAAGATTGTATGCCAAAGTTATATCCCCGGGAAGTTGATGTACCAATTTACCCAAACGGGGCCCATAGTTTTGGTGCTTCATCTTCTAGGGTTAAGTTTTTGGATGTTTAGGGTTTTCCATTGTTTCTTAATAATAAATAGGCCCTCGAGCCTCATTGTAACATAGTTTAGAGGCCTGTAGCTGCCACATATCTTCTCAGAGATAACGTACCAACACTACAAGGAAAATACCCTCTAGTGAAGGTTATAAAGGAGGTTTTTAGTGTTATAAAATTGGCCAAAATTGCCAAAAAACATTTTCTAAAACATCTGTTTATGGTTACGGAGGTTTTGGCAGAGCTTTTAATGGAAATTCAACACAACTAAAAAAACTGGGTGGCTAGAGGTTATTACGTATGTTTTTTCATCGGTGCACTACTAAGGTTTCAACGCACCAGTGTGTGTCATCTAAAAGGTGGCCCGAGGCAGTCAAAGGTGCATGCACCGGGCCATCAAAGTATAAAACTGTACTGGGTGCAGTGTTGGTGATACAACACACGGGACCGTTCTAATTGGTCTTGGGATTTGTGCGGTACCCATAGGTCGTCTCAATGCACCAGTATGTAGACTTATAGAAACGCATCGGCACTCCGTATCAGATAAACGCACCAAGATTTATAATTGGTATTGGTATTTATGCGGTGCCCATAGGTCGTACAAATGCACCGGTGTGTAGTCTCAGATAAACGCACCGGTGCGCAGTACCGCACAAATGCACCGAGATTTTTAATTGGTTTTTGTATTTGTGCGGTGCCCATAGGTCGTAGAAACACATCGGTGCACTACATCATACAAACGCACCGATGTACAGTCACTGACATGCACCGATGTTCATTTTGTATGTTTTATAAATATCGACCTGTGATAGTGCAATTATTGTGATTTTTTAAAATTCATTATTCATCAAAAGTCGACACATCTTATAATAGTATTCATATTAATTAAATTTTTATTAATGCATTTGAATGTGATGTTTGGATTAATGTGTTATATCATATCATAATTATTGTGATTTTTTAAAATTCATTATTCATCAAAAGTCGACACATGTATATCTTATAACAATATTCATATGAATTAAATTTTTATTAGTGCATTTGAATGTGATGTTTGGTTTAATTTGTTATATCATATCATCAAATTTCATATCTTTTCATTATAATATTTAACCATCCATAAATTTAATCAGTGGTGTTACATTTCACAACGACAATAGAGAACACAATAGAATAAATTAAAACATATTTATTAAGATATATATATATATATATATATATATATATATATATATATATAAGACAATCTTTGTCATACAAAATGGGACAGTTATTGGTATCCCTTTCTTTTTCAATTAGGACACTATGGCCATTACATTAAACAAAATGTATGATTTCATAGACAAATATTTCAAAAAATACAACGCCTTGCTTTGATATCCAAACATAGTGATCATCATTCTTCTCTTGAACTGTTGTCATTGCTAGAGCTACTTCCATGACTTGGGTTATTTTCAGGAATGTTTTGTTCACGGTGTTGATTGTTTTCTTCTTCTTCACCTTCCATCTACAAACATAAAAATAAATTGTAATTAGTGTATATACATTGGTGAGAATAATGAAAATTTCAATATTAAATAATATACATCAATGTAAATCGAAAAGAAATGATGTACCATAGCAACAATTGACTCATAAACTATACACATTCTTTCAAAACCATGTACCATGCCATCTTTCAAGATTTCATCTATTGGTGCAGTTCCATACTTTGTTTCTTGCAAGTTTTATACCCTATAACAAATCATATATTTAATATAAAAGAATTTTTTTGTTCTATTAATTATAGACGGAGCTAAGTAAAACAAGATCGATAGATGCTTACAAATTCTACAATTAATTTATGATATGCCAAAATATACTCACAATCCATATTTAACCCAATTTCAATAAATTCATCTGATAGTTTTTCTTTGTATGTTAGCACCTGTTTAAAGACATTAAATGATGATTTCTGTAAAACAACTTAAAAAATACAAAGGTGAAATCTAGTTAAGTTGATATAAGGAAGTAACAATTACTCACAAACTTAGATATCAACCCTTTTCTTCCTTGTCTTCCTATTTTATGTGCTGAATGGGTTCCATTTTCTTTTCTTTTCTATAAGAAAATACTTGAAAATTAATATTTAATGCTAAAATTTTTATTTATTGTACCTAATGATCGAAAAAATCAATGATTACATATTACATTTGAAGCACGTTGTTTTCGAGATGGCTCCTCCTGCGATGCAATTTTGTCAATTTCTTTCACCATCTCCTTGCACACCATTTTGGACATTCCTACTGGCATATTTCTGATATCATCTCATTCATCTTTTGAGATTTTCATAATCTTCCTGAAAATGTAACCTGAAAATAAAATATTTAATTTTTATATTGATATATGAAACGTAAATATAACAAAAGTGATATTTATAAATAATTCTAGACAAATATTTAAAGGAATATTACTTTTTCATTCCTTCTTTTTTTTTGTTGTATGTTTTTGCTATTAAAACCCTGACATTTCTCATTGACCAATTCTCTGAAAACTCTTCCTGATTTTAGATAAAATTTGGTTCTTGGAATCATTGGATTGATTTTTATATTATAAGTGGAAAGAACGTATATACATTTGTTCCACTAGATCCCTCAAACTTTTGTAAAAGTTCTCCCCCCTTTCGTTGACCTCCAGCACCACTCGAGATGAGCTAAGGAGCAATTCATTTTTATTTGCATGTTCTATTTTTATTTCTTAGAACAACATTCATTTTCTGAATTGTTGGCCCCTGTAGAAGATTAAACATATATGAATTAATATATTATTTGACACATGTTATCTAATAATTTTAAGTATATTATTAATGAAAATTAAAAAAATAAACTCATATTGGATTGATAATATTTTTCATTCACCTGATTCATCCTTTCGCAATTTTTCCATCAAGATTTTACGCTCTTCTGGTCCTAGATCAGAAATAATCTTATCGAGCTTTTCCATTTTGTGGCTCTTCATGATACACAATAAACAATACATATTAATTAAACTTACATGTAGTTCAAAAATAATATTTTTTGTAAATAATTTACAAAGAACTTGTCTTTTTTGCGTTTTTTGATGTATTATCAGTATTTTTGTTACTTGATCTCTTATCAAGCATTTATTTATCAATATAAGACTTGTACTATATCATTCATTAATATATTTATAAATAACTTGTCAACTTTTTAGGTAAAAAAAAAATCTCAAGAATCGGTGCGCCATTCATGGTGTACGCACTAACGTCGATGCATTAGGGTCTTATAAACGCACCACAAAAAAAGTATAATAGACCGTACGATGTTCTATGTCAAGAAGGGGCACCAGTGCGTTACATGTTAACCACTGCACTGATTTACACAAAGAAAATAATAAAAATCATCGAGTGTTAGTTTTTGTAGCATAAAAGCCCCGCGCAAACAAGGGACCACCATACGGTGCTCTCTGTTAACTATGACACCTGGTGCGATGTGTTATATGTTACATGGTGCACTGATTAACACAATAAAACATTTTTTTACGAAACAACACATTTGCGGTGCTCCATAATGAAATAGCGCACTGGTGCCTTATTTTACACATGGCGCACTGATTAAAAAAAAAAAAAAATTAATTTTTTATCACACGGTACTTTCACGGTGTGCTGGGATAATACAGCGCACTCGTGCGCTAGGTTACGCCAGACGCACCAATAAAAAAAATTCAGTTTTTTTTTAATTCACGCAAGGGCCAACATGGATTGGGATCCGATTATGCAAGTTGTCTCGTGGGTTGGATGACTTAGGCATATATATATATATATATATATATATATATATATATATATATATATATATATATATATATATATATATATATATATATATACAAACCCTATAAATCTGAAATGAAAAGCCCTAATTTTGAAATCATAGAAAGAGGGAGAAGAAAGGGCAGAAACAAAAAGAATGTAGGGTTTAGGCTAAAAATCGATTTTTTTTTCTTATTTTTCTTCTGAAAATGAAAAACAAATTGAAATTTTTTACTTACGGCGTAAAAAAACTACAGAAAAAGTTAAAAAAACAATAAACATTGAAATTTTTTTCTTACTACGTAAAAAAAATTGCAGAAAAAAGTAAAAAAAAAAAACAATAAACTTTAATCACGAGATATTTTGAAATTCTATGCTACAGGGTTTGAATCACTAGAGGTTTGGAATTCTAATTGTCTGAATACTTCTATTTGAATGTATTTCATTGCTCCACAGTGCTCTCATGTTCTGTTTCTCCTGGTATGTCCCCTGCAAATCTCTGGCTGATATTTTTTGCAAAAATAGTAAAATAATGAAAATTGTTTAGTATTTAAAGAATTGTTTTATGAAATTAGATTTTCGAAAATATTTTTCCACCCATTTTTCAATTTGCCCCTTTTTTCACTTAAATAAAATAGAGTTGCGCTTTTTTTATTTGTGGTTATTCGTCATCGATGCGTCACTTAATAGCACCGCACCGGTGCATCTGTGTATAAAACGGCACCACTGCGCAGTAATGAAAACGCACCGGTGCGGTGATCTATACAGTAGCACCGATAACAAGAAGTCCATTTTTAAGGTGCCGAAATTAATTTTAGGTGTGTGCACCAAAATTTATTGTTGATTTTGCTCAAATGCAAGGAGAAAATATCATACTTATATCGAATGGACAATTCTTCAAAATCCAACTCGTTTAATAATATTTTTCAAAGTCCATCATGGAGTTCTCCCTATCCATCTCGAGACGTAATATTTACTTCAGATTTTATTTATATTTTCATTATCTAATTGAATTTATGTTTTTTATCCATGTCAATCATGCACAACTTAGTTGAATTTATAACGTATACAAATTTGTAGGTTCATGCAGATTCAACATCGATTACAAATGCACAAAATATTCAAACAACTCCAAAACTTCAGAAGCTCTTATCAAGAGCAACGTACCGCAAGGCACATTTGGTAGATGAAAATGGACAGCCACTTCACCATGCCAATTGTAACAGTATTGCATCTTCTAGCCACAATCCTGGGACAACGATGGTAATAATTATAATTGTTTGGTATATTGATTAATGTAATTATTTCAACGTCAAACAAATTAATCATGTAATATTTTCAACATGGTTACTAATTGATATCATATATTTTGTACTAATCATGTTCAAATATTTTTTTTAAAATTATTAGGATTCTAGTGATGATGAGGGACCTACCTACCATCTTCTGTTGCACCCCATGACAATGTCAAATCGAGAGAAGACTTAATTAAGAGAAAAAATAAGAGAGGAACGATACAAAGAATGGTTGAATCAACCACCGATTCAATTCCTGCTACGTCCAGATTCACCAATTAGGAATGACTACAGGAATAGTAGTTCTTCACAAGCTGGCAATGGAGGCAATCAAATAGAGGTTGGTATGGATGATTACTTAAGGGATAAAAATGCCATGGATACAATTTTGTTAGATGAATTCCAAAACGATGATCGGCTAGGAGATGATGCTCATATCGCTGACACCTTTTTCGAAAGCCTTAAATTTGCTTCCACCAATCCTCTCTTTGGACCTGGCGGTCAGTCAAAGTCTACCTAGTTGGGGAGAACGATGTTACTGTACAACTTGAAAGCAAATTTTGGCTTGTCAAATGCATGTTTCTTGGAAATTTTGAAGTAAGTTACCATAAAGTCCTCCCTTATATAAATTTGAGAAATATAATCAGTACACAATGAACATCACAAATGGTAAATTTTATGAACGTTAATAATTATATCAGCATTAATGTACATTTGCTAATATATTTTTCCATGATCACCAACTGTAGGTTATTTAAAGATAAGGTTCTTCCGAGTGATAATTTCTTGCCCGGCAGTTGTGAAGAGGAAAAGAAATTGTTGAAAATGTTGGGTGTTGAGTACATATCATATCATGCATGTCCAAATGATTATATTCTATATAGAGGAGAATATGCAGACAAAGAGATATGTCCGAAATGTGGGCATGGCAGGTATGATAAATCAAAAAATAAGGGTAAATCACGTACCGTTCCTCCTTTTAAGATATTGAAGCACATGCCTATAATCCCAAGGATTCAAAGGCTCTTTTGTTGCAAAGAATTAGCTATGTTTCAGGGATGACATGCCTCACACAGAAGTGAGTTGGGAGTTATGTGAATCCAAACTGATTCAATAGCCATGAAGCATATAGAGGATACATGGCCCGAAAAATTCAAGGATGAAGTACGAAGTCTATGACTCAGCATAGCCATGGATGGCATCTACCCATACTCCAGAACACCAACTATTATTTTTTTCCTGTAGTAGTGATCAATAAAAATATCCCCCCATGGTTTTCCATGAAGAATGAACATCTTATGTTGGCTCTCATAATCCCTGGTAGAAGACAAGTGAAGAATATGGATGTCTACTTACAACCACTGGTAGATGAATTGAAAGAATTATGGAATGGGATAAATGTATACGATGTATCAAGACCCATCGCAGCAGAGAGGATTTTTATGTTGTATGGCATATGTGCTTACACGAAACATGATTATCTAGGCTTAGGAGTTTGCTCTGGTAAATTACATGTTTAATTTATTTTTTTGTTTATATACGTAACAATATTCGTTCACATGTTAGTTATTTAATTCGTTGTAATTGTTCTGATCTTCATGATATTCTTTAACATGCCATGCATATTAATTGTATAAAATAATCTCACGGGTCTTGTAACAAAAGGGTATTTTGGATGTAAATGTTGTGGAGCTTCTTTGAAAGATAGACGGTCCAAGAACCTATGAAATCCAGTGTATGATTTCTCTAGGGTATTCCTCCCAGAAGAACACCCTTACAGAAGAGCGGCATCCACTTTCAATGGTAAATGAGAGAGAACCCAAAGGCCTCCAATAACGACACCGGCTAAATGGCTTAGAGCATATGAGAGAGAGAAGGAGAAGGAGTTCATAGAAATGTTCGATTCAAATGGGGAGCCTATGTTCGATGATCCAGAATTCTTCGACACCTATGTTGAGAAATTGCTCATTTGGATGAAAAGGAAATCTATCTTTTATAAGCTTCCATATTGGGAGCATCTTAAGATTACCCACTTATTAGATCCCATGCATATATTTAAAAAAATTTCATCTTCTTTATGGAGGCACATATCATCGAAACAAAGTGACACATTGGATGTTAGGAAAGATCTTATTACTTCAAAAACTAAAAAGAAACATTGGCCAAGACGATTAGAAAGTACGGGATCAGAGGCAGGCGTTGGTCCCTCTAATTCATGGTATTTCAAAGAAGGTGATGTCCCATGGATTTAAAAAAAAATATGATATTTCTTTGGAAAAGGAAGTTATAACGGGTGTGAGGGTGCCAATTTCATACGGGTCTTCACTACAGTGCTATTTCACCATGGATGACCATTTTTCGGGGTTGAAATCACATGACCATTTGAATCTTCTAAGAGTATGTATAATGTCAAAAGCATGATTTTATTATTTTTCATATTAATAAATTTTATCCCATGTGGGGATCATAAAACATAACTAATTTTGTATATTATTGCATGCGTTTATAACTTTACAGTGTCATTATCCTTTTTTCGTGTGTGGGAGTGTGAAACATGAATTCCCTCAAGACCTAGGATGTGCCATATCTAAATAATCTACATTCATATGTTGGATCACGTCAAAGGAGATTCATGTGGTTAGCATTCCATGGTGGCGTCAAGAGATAGTTGAGATTATTTGTATGTTTGAGAAGGAATTGTCGACGAGTTTCATGGAATTGCAAGTTCATCTTCTAATCCACCTAGTAGATGAGGTTGAATTAGTTGGGGTGGTTTCTTGTCGTTGGATGTTCTTCTTAGAGAGGTAAATGAAGAAATTTAAAGGTTTCGTTCGACAAAGGGAAAAACTCGAGGGGTCTACGGTAGAGGGGTACATATCGTATGAGTCTTTCTATTATGACACTGAGTACATCAAGTATACCGACAACAGACCAGGTGTGGTGATTTGAGACAATGAAAAGGATGAAGCCAAAAGAGAAGGGTAGTTGCTCCAAATGAGTGGAAAAAAGTGCTTGATAAAGAGTAAGTGACTTATAATTTTTCATATTTACACAAAATAAATATTCATGTTGAACTTCGATATAATGTATATTTTGATCTCTATGTACTATATAATGTCAGTTTTATTTCATCAGCGAATGTAGAAATTGAAGCAATCAATAAATTCGTTCTTTACAATTCTGAAGTGACACAACTGTGGGTCGCATTGTACGAACAAAAGAGGATGAAATGGGATAGTGACAGGAAAGAATTTAGACAGTTGAATGGTAGAAGTGTGCCTTATCCTGATCATTTAAAAGAAAATATGCCAAAAATATGCCCTAACAGTTGGGTTGCTGACCAAGTCAGAGAGAAATACAATGCAACCAGTCATTACTCGCATGCTAAAGAGGATGCGCTAAACGTAGGGATTGGGTGTAGCAACTCAGTAATAATTTATTTAATTTATATGTAAATTTGAAACTTATAATACATCTATATTTCATATTTTAATTGTTGGGTTATTATAAGACACATGACACTATGATTTTTTAAACTTTTTTATAATAGGTGCATTTGTTCCCATCTATGTGGACATATGGACACCATTTTCGCATAGAAAATGCCAATGTTGGAAACATCAAACAAGACTGTGGAGTGGAAGTAGAGTTCAATAAATATAGTCGATCTAGCCACCGTGATCAAAACCTAGTACGAGGGATGTTAGGTTACGTCGGAAAGATACAAGAGATCATTGAAGTGGATTTATCTTCTTTCCAATGTGTTATTTTTAGGTGCAAGTGGTGGGACACCTTTGATCAGAATAATGTAAAAGAAGATCACGATAGTAGGCTGATATGTATCAACTATAGAAAGATGTGGGATGAAGCTAAGGAGCCCTATGTTTTCCCCAAACACTGCAATCATGTGTTTTTTTACCTAGATGCGTTGGATAGGGATTGGTGGTTTGTATTGAGACATGAACTTGGATCAAAACATATTTTTGAGAACAATAATGTTATCATGCCATGCAAGTTGGAAGATAATGAGGGTGATCATGAGAATCGAGAGTGATATGGGACATGTGTTATTTCAACCATATTTATACTTTTTAAGATGGTTTTTTTGAAACATTATAATATGTATTTTGAATTAATTGGTAATTTGCATTATGTTAATGTTAAAATCAATATTTCACTTGATAATTTGCAATTATGTTGATCTCAAAAACAATGGCGTACTTTATAAAGTTCTTTCTTTTTTGTATGTAAGATCATAATAAAATAATGATAATTCTAAAGTACATGAATTTATTTGCATGATTTTTTAAACTATATTATGTTACAATAATTCATATTATTCTAGATTTATTATTTTACAATTATTTAAAATTTTAGTTGGCCAGGATCCTCAAGAAAGGGGTGGAAAGGTTTTTCTGCCATATATTAAGGGTGTGACAGATAAGATTACCAGGGTTTTGGGGAAGAGTAACATTTTTCACAATTCTTAGCAGCAGGAACCATTAGACAAAATATGCGCTCAGTTAAAGATAGCATTAGTGAGGGTCAGCTTAAAGGTGTTTACAAGATTACTGCTCAAAGGCGACCTGCGTCAAGCGTCTAAAAGAGTTAAGGAAAGCAATAAACATGAGCGATCACGAACCTCAGCTCTTTCTGATCACTCCTAAAAAACAAAACGTCACTTACGCCTTGAGGATGCTAGGATCATTGCAAGGGAGGAACACTATCAAAGACATAAGATTAGAGAAGTGCTGGAGATTATAAAACACCCGCATAACATTAACAGGGACGAAGGATTCGAGATTAGTGATAGTTGGCGACCTCTTATTAGACAGATTTGCTCTCTAGGTTCATCCTTATCGAAGGTATAGTGTTGTAGGTATGCTTCTTCCTCCTTTTTAGTTATCTAGTTTAGGGTCGTGTTAGCTCAGAAACTTATATTATCTCACTTACTCATAATTATTATTTTCATTAATTAAATTTTATTCTATTAATACAAATTAATTAACTATTATTTTTATGAGTAAATGAAATCTTTTTAAAATTATAATGTAAATGTAACTAATTATAAGGTTTTTGAATTAATATGAAGGAAGAAATAAATAAATAAATAAAGTATTAATATTAGAATTAGCCCTTAGCATGATGGTTGTTGAAGTGATAATTCATTAGGAATTGATTAAAATCAAAATTAAAATTAAAATAGTTGAAAATTTATTAGGGTTTAAATAATAAGACTTAATTATAATTCATGTAGTAACATATAGTTACCTATATATTTTTAATATTGTAGATCATGTCATATTAGTTTTAATAAATTTCCTCTCATTAATAAATTTAGACATTGTTATTATTTTTAGACTTTAAATATTAAATTCATAATAGATTTGAATTTATTTTAGGGTTTTATTTTATAATTAAATTTAATTCATTTAAGAATATAAATGATTAAATTATAATTTAATTATTAAAAATTTTTAATATTTATAAAAACTTTTAATAAAAAAATTTATCATTTAAATGACATTATAATAATGAGCTTAAGTAAAATAGAAATTAATTTTTGAAAAATTTTAAATTAAATTTTTTTTATTTATTAATTATAAAAATTTTATTTATTAATTAGAATGATTTATTGTCAGATCTTCTTATCATCAACCTTAGTCTTCACTATTTATACCGCTTGCGACCTTCTTTCCACCTTCATTCATTTCTTGTCCTGAAGATGGATCCTCGTTGGGATTCGAAACATCGACACTTGTTTTATGATACTGTGGATAATCCGGTTTCTGCAAATAACAACAACCACAGGAGTTTAAGAACCATTTTACATACAATTACAATTACAATTACAATTTTACAATTTCACATACAATTAAAATTTTAAAATTTTACATACAATTACAATCAGTTCACGGTAATACAATTAAAATTTTACAAATATTTTACATAGAAATAGAATTACAATTACAATTACAATTTTACAATTTCATGTACAATTACAATTTTAGAATTTTACATATATACAATTACAATTTTACAAATTTAAAATTTACAATTACAAATTTACAAATTTACATATATACCATTACAATTACAATAATTTCACAATAACTTAAATATTACAATTAAAATTAAAATTTTACAAATATTTTACATACAACTACAATTAAAATTACAATTAATACAAATACAATTACAATTTTAGAATTTTACATACAATTACAATTACAAATATTACAATTTTTCAATATCATGATCATTTAGTATTAAATTAATTAATAAACATCACGTTCATGATAACCATCATACAAACATCATATTTGACTAAAAACCACATTCAAATTCGCTAACATCATCATGATCATGATCATCTAACAAAACACAATTAGCATTATATAACATCATCACAACACAAACATCAAATATACATCCCATGTGAAATAACTTCTTATATCACATACACATCTAGCTGCAAGTTGCACATTAAATGAACATCTCTAACATGAACTAACAATATATACACATCATGATGATCATCAACATGTAAATTAAGTACAACTACAGCATGAACATAAAATACATGGACTATATATATATATATATATATATATAAAACTGAATAATGTCAAAAATATACAACTATAATATAAATGTCATGGATCAGTTGGCAGTACATCATCAATAGAATTACTAGTCGAGGCCTCCTCAGTCAATGGTGCAGCCTCGACAAGCTCAGATACATGTTAATCATCATGTGCCTGCTAATCTGTATTGGTGCCTCATGCTGATCAAGATCAACGGTCGGCTGCTCATCGTGATGACTCGACATGGTTGATGGTCTAGCCTGCTCATGATCATGAGTACTGCTGGATGATGCAGATTGCTGACTGGATGTGGCCGATGGTCCAACATGCTCTCCATGATGACTGCTGCTCGATGCTAGTGGAGGCTGCTCATCTGGCGCAGCGTGAGGTGAATGATCATCAGATGATGCATCACTGCTCATGGACTGTTGATCACGTGTTGTGTCTTGACCATGCCTATAATGTGCAATGGTCCTCCTCAATCGCGTAGCTAAGGTCGTAGCTCCTATCACATGACGCATCAGGTTGTACATGTCACGCAGCATGCCTCTCCACATATGTAACAGCCTACCATTGACCGATATGTCTCTCATAGTAGGAGGCATGACTCCCACCTCAACAATAAATGTAGTAAGTTGGTCACCCAACTCCATCCTGTATCTGCTATCAAGCCTACCACGCCTAGTAAAAGGCAGTACCGGTGCACCAACAGGAGCAGGTCTCTTTGCACTAGCCTCCTGATGATCCTCGGCATCTGGCATATCCTGATCATCATCAGGATCCACATCTGGATCATGTGGTGGTGCTGGAATGTCCTCACCATCAGAAGACCCAATGTCTACAAAATATATACAAGTACACAACAATAATTAGACAATTTCATTACATAATTTAATAAAAAAAAATTAAAGAACATGTTAGAATAAATTTAAATAAAATAGTAATATTACCTCTATCATCTGGTAGCTCATCATTTGTGAAGAGGATGTTGGCAGACCCTCGCCAATCCAAACCAACATAAGGACATGGGACCATAATGAAGGGATTCTCATCAACATTGGCTAGCAACTCCAGTGCATCATGCAATATCCTCGCAGAAAACACAATCTCGCCCCTCTTGGGCATCATCTATCCCCACATGTGCATATGTGCCTCAAACATCGACCTACAAGGCTGCCAAAAAAAAGTAGGCCTCGTCTATGGAAACCTCTCAAAAAATAAACAAAAAATCTACGAAGAAAAAGGGAAGTTGACCCTCCGTTGAGCATGAGCACGAAATCTATCTAAGGTTGTACAGAACTGCTGAACAAAAATGGTAGACCACCTGACAAGTCGTGGCTCTTGTTCTAAAGAATCAACATAATATAGAAGTAAGAAACTAATGCGTTTCCCGTCACTGGTGTTGTGTGAAATGGTTGAAATCAAAAGTGAGAGACACTTCACCTCCTGACTACCAAATGCACCAATATGTAACTTACCTCCAGAGACCTGAAAATTTGAAGGAGACAGTATATCTACGTTAATGTATCTCCGGAGTACACCAACTGACTCCCTGCTGCATATCCAACTAGAACCTCTAGGAACAAGGGAAAATCCACCCCTCACTTCGATAGCCCTGTAATGAAGTATATGTCCTCCTCAGTGGGTGCATACCACTAGTTATGACCAACCCGGAAAGCCTGTCGGTGGGAATTCCACCTACGAATAAGTTGTCTCAAAAACACACCATGTCCCTTTAGGGAAGTAGCCTCTTCATAGAACTTGAGGAGGCCTACTTGCCTTAGGAGCCCCTAGGTAGATGTTGTAATAGGGCGAGGGTATGCATCTCTCTCCCTCTCTCGTGCCTCCCATAGGAAAACCATGTTATATTGGTCCGCCTGTTGTTGTTGTTGTTGTTCCCCCTCTTCTCTCCTTTCACGTCTCTGAATGGTTGACATATTAAATACAATTTTTTTATTAAATGAGACATGTATTTAGGAATATACATATATAATTTTTTTTGAAAAAAAATAGTCGGTGCGGCACAAAAAACAGGCATGCACCGGTACCAGTGCATCTTTTTTTTTGTTACGCACCAGTGGTGGTACACCAGAAAATATCTAGCGCACCAATGAAAATGCACCTGAAAATTTGCAGTGCACTGTTGAATATGGATGGTGTCAGGAGTGTGGTGTGCTGACTAAACTCTACGCCCCAGGGCATATAGTTTGGTCAGCGCACCGACCTCCTTACATCATTATAAAGTCAACGGTGCGGTATTTTACCAGGTCACACCATTGACCTTGTTGAAATGTGAAATGCGGTGCGCTGACAAAAATACCTGCCTTGAGGCAGTTATTTACATCAATGCACTACATTCCCACTATTCCACATGGTCAACAGTGCGGCCAGGAAACCAACTGCACTGAACCTTTTTTTAAATTTTAAAATAATGCACTGCACCATTCGGTACTGCCCTGGAACTGGTGCGAATATTGTTAGCATCGGTTGAGGTGCGACCTATAAATTTACAGGCAGCACCGTGAACTGGTGCGAGCCAAATGGCTCGAGTTCACCGTGTGACGAATTTTTTCTTTTTCTAATAAATGGCTAATTTTAAGGTAATTTGAAATTTTAATCCGATAAAAGGCTTAATTACGGAAAAACAAGAAAAATGCATGTACATTTGGCCATCGAGGAGGCATATTGGTTGTAGAATTTGCAAGAGAAAATTTTCCCACCATTTTGCAAAATTCAAGATGGATACTGGTGGGCAATGCACAACAGCAGTGTTTGTAATGGGTGCAATGGGAGCACCGATGTTAGGGTGGCTCAGACAAGGATAAATTGCACCGGTTCTTGAGAGCTCTGGAGCACTGAGAAAAGTGAAAAATGTGGTTTTTTTGTGATTTTTTTTTTATTTAACCCTGTTCTGGTGCATGGGGTTTTATAGGCGCACCAGTGCGGTTTCTTAAGACCGCACCTGGTAGTTTCTTTTTGGCGTGGGGTTTTAGGACGCATTGGTGTGGAATCCTTGTAAAGAACCGGTGCGCTACAGTAATAAGGTGCACCAGGCGACTTTGTATGGAGTGCATGGTGTCCGGTGTGCCAATGTTTTGTGTGCACCGGTGCTTTCTCTTGTTGAACACATCGGTGCAGTTTAGGTTGATAAATGCACCAGACTGAAAACATCCACAAAAACCTCCGCTCGCCAACCACCTCTAGTAAAGTCTGTAGAAATTTATTAACACTGATAGTATTACCAGATTATCCTGATCTAAAAAATTAATCTTATGTTAAATACAAAATCCTTCCACTTAATTCTTTGTGGAAATTAATTCACCAATTGCAAACACATGAAGAAAATCAATCGCACATAAACACAGTTGTTTAACAGGAAAGCTTAAAGCTAAAACCCCAAATATCATATATTATGTATATCAATGGAATCATGTAAAAATATCATACAAATATTAGTACATCAAGCTCCCATTACAATATAGAATCATCACACACTGTCATGTAAAATTTTGCATATCTATGCACCAATTTCTTGCCTCCTGACAGCCTACCTCCATTGCGCAATCCCAGCTAAAGAAGACCCTTGAATGAATTCGAATTGGCCTTGCCTTGACTATTCAATCCTCATTGGCATATCCAATGTGTGTCAGATGCATTGAATGCATCACTATAGTCACAACAGATAGTCCATCTGACCCTTTCACCTATCTCTCTACTGGGTCTCCACTAGAACTGACATGCAAGTAGTTAACTGTTGTATTTGTTTAGTTGCAAGTGAGTTATTAGTTGTGAATTAATTAACTAACTAATTCACTAAAATCTCACTAGTGTATCTTCAGTTAGAACTAGATACAACTAGCACAACTGAGTTTAACTCACTTAACTGAGTTAAACTAAATAACAACTCTCATAACTACTCTTCCAACTCTGTCACAACTCTGCCACTTCAGTTCTAACTCAGTCCTCCATGCATGAGTCACCAACCACTCTAGGAATTGCGTAATTCATTCAGCCCACTAATTTTCCAAATCTGTTCACTGAAATAAAGTGCTCCAAGAGAATAAGTTGATATTTATTGTCGGATTATTATTAAGGGCTAATAATAATCGACATGCATCTATTTTTAGATTAACGGTCTATAAATAGACTTCGCCCAATCTTCTAAAAATAGAATCTCATCTATTTTTCCAACTTGATCAACCATCTACAAATAGCATCCTGCAACTTATAGAATATGCTCACCATGTCTAAAAATATACATACACCTAAAAATAGCCTGCGGGCCCCACTTAGTGAAGGTGCTTAATTTTCACTAAGCTCGTCATCTTGTGGAATATCAACACTCCCTCTCAACAAGATAGGGATTATCCTTCGCCCCGATCTTGCCTCTATGGTATTCGAGTTTGCTCCTGTTGAGCACCTTCGTCAGAATATCTGCATCCTGATCTTTTGTAGGAATGTACTAAAGCAACATGATCTTCTGCTGCACACAATCTATGATATGATGATACCGGATATCTATATGCTTAGATATTTCATGAAACACAATATTAATTGAGAGTTTAATGCAACGATGATTATCACAATTTATCACTGTAGGATCTAAATGAGAACTGAACAAACCAACCAGGATCTTCCTCATCCATATAGCCTCACATGCAGCTTGACTTTCTTCCATGTATTTTGCTTCCGCTAAACTGAGTGCCATAGATATTTGTTTCCTGCTGTACCAAGAAACTGTTGTAGATCCGATACTGAAAACCCCTCCTGATGTGATTTTTCTGTCCGTTGGGCTGCCTGCCCAATCTGCATCCGTGAAGCCATGCAGCTTCACCTCATCTGTTTATCTGTACCATAAGCCATACTCATATGTGCCCTTGCGATACCTTAGGACATGCTTGCCTGCCTTCCAAAAGATCTTGGTAGGCTTAACCATCGCTTGACTAAGCTAGTTCACCGCATAGCATATGTCTGGTCTTGTATTAACTAAATACATGAGCGAACCCACCAACTGTCGATAAACAGTGGCATCCACTACCTCTGCCGATGTAGCATCCTCTTTTCTCCAATTTCCTGGAAGAGGACTATCCATGGGCTTGCATTCCTCCATGTGAAACTTACCAAGTATCTCCCGAGCATACTTTCCTTGAGACACAAATAGTTCACCTTCTCGCTGCCATATTTCTAATCCAAGGAAATAATGAAGGAGGCCCAAATCCTTCATCTCAAACTCCTTTGAAAGATCTGCCTTGCATGAGTGTATCAAATGCTCATCACCCGTTAATATTAAATCATCAAAATAAATAAAAATGATTAAAATCTTACCCTCCACCACAATTTGGTATAGGTTTGCATTTGCCTCACTCTTGGTGAAGGCAAGTCCGGTGAAATAGCTGTCGATCCAAGTGTGCCAAGCACGTGGTGCTTTCTTTAGCCCATAAATCACTCTTTTGATTCTGCACACATGCGACTCACTGCTGAAGATCTCAAATCCTTAAAGCTGCTCAATGTACACCTCTTCCTCAATGATCCCATTAAGGAACGCAGTCTTCACATCCATCTGATGAATGTGCCAACCCATCTGTGCTGAGAGAGAAAGGATGGTCCTTATAGAAGAATACCATGCGACAGGTGCAAAGGTTTCTTCATAATCAATCCCCTCGATCTATGAGAAGCCCCGGGCAACAAATCTTGCCTTATACTTCTCGACGCTCCCACCAGAATCTTGCTTCACCTTGTAGATCCATCTTGAACCTACCACTGATTTACCCACCGACCTTGGAACAATATCCCAAGCACTGTTTCTGAAAATGGATTCATACTCCTCCACCATGGCATCTACCCATGTGGGCTCCTGCGCTGCTTCTTCAAAATAATATGGCTATGTCATGATACACTTGCTCATAAGAGCCATGTATCCAGTAAATCAGTCAGGTGACTCTCTCTGTCTGCACTGTTATGTAGGGACTCCTACATTCTGTGCCTCATCGAGCTTCAGCCTCTCAGCTTCTGTGGTACACTTTCTGCCTATTTTGATGTTTGGTTCTACATGAGTGGACTCCTCCACTCCATGAATCTCCTCCTGTGGCTAATCCACATCTAGAGGCTCATCTTTTGGAGCAAGTAGCTCCTCCTCTGCATGCAAGTGTAGCTACCTCTAAAGCGACAAATTCATGGCCTTCACCTCATTGAATTTTATATCCCGTTGCACCACAGTCATCCGACTGTTTGGAAAATACACATGATAATTATGGGGTGTTCCTATGTACCCCACAAATATCCCAACTTCTGCAGTCGGCTCCAACTTCTTCCTGGTGTCCTTTGTCACATGAATGTAAATAGATGAGCCAAAAATATTCAAATGAGAAATATCAGGCTTCTTACCAGTAAAAGCTTCTTCAGGTGTATTCATGCCAGGTACTCTATGAGGACAACGATTTTGCACATAAACCACAGTGTTGCATGCTTCCGCCCACAAGTGCATCGGTAGGCCCTGTTCATGCAACATAGCTGGTGCAGCACCCACGATCATTTTGTTCTTCCTCTCTGCGACCCCATTCTATTGTGGGTTATGAGGTGCTATGAGTTCTCTTCGAATTCCTTCTTTTCTACAGAAGTCTTTGAATTCGTTCGAGATATATTCACCACCATTATCGCTCCGTAGAGTCTCCACTTGCTTCCTCGACTCCTTCTCCACCATTTCCTTAAACTCATAGAACTTTGAGAATGTTTCACTCTTCTTTTGCATGAAGAAGATCTAGCATACATGAGAATAGTCATCAACAAATATAACATAATACATGTGTTTTGTTGTTGAAGCAACTGAGAAAGGTCCACACACGTCTATGTGAATTCTTTCTAGGATCACCGATGCATGCTTCTCCTTCTCATGAAAGGTGGTCTTCACAAACTTACCCATAGTACATCCCTTGCACTGATTTTACTACACAAGAGTACCCTTGGAAAGTCCAGTAGAAATCTGTTGCAAAAACTTCAAGGCACCATGGTGAAGATAGCCCAATCTCCTGTGCCATAATTCGCCCTCATCCCGGCTCACCACTTCTTCTACTTTGCCCATCATTGCAGCACAGCCATCTACCTCCAGCTTGTAGAGATTCTTAACTCGAATCCTTATCCTCTTGGTTTGACCCATTGTTTTATGTCGCAGGAAATCTTTTCCCTCGCTGATAACAACATCATAACCTCTGTCCTCCAACATGGTGACTGTTGAGTCCCAAATCTGCATCTTTTCCATACACCTTTCTATACCTTTTTCATTCACCTGAACCTTCCCAGTTGTCAATATCATTGTATATTAATTGCAAAAGAGCATCTAAAATGGTTTTTAACTATATTTTTGTGGCTGCTGTTTGATTTAGATTTTGCTCATTTAGCTGCGGAATCTTGCCACTTTCCGCAGCTGCTGCAACTTTCCGCAGCCATTTTGTGAAACTCTATGTTACAGGTGTCTTCAGGTAAAACGAGCCACATGGGCAAGTAAGAAATGATGTGGACATGGATCGTGTCCTATTGGCTCGAGAAAATTCATCTAGGGAGGTTGCGGTCAAAGGTGGCCAAGTGGAAGTCAACCGTAGAGTCCCACGGTGACAGGACTCTGTTTCTCGTCACGTGGAGATTTATATGGCCGTTTCTGAATTGCGGGAGACAAATCAACACTTGTACATGGCTCCATAAGCCGAATCCAGCATCCACTTCTCATAAATTTACTCCTCAACGCGGCCATGATCCTAGATCTTTGGACGTAATGGTTTACGTGTTTTGTATCAGCATAAACTTTAGGAAATTAGTTACATCACCTTCAGTTATAAATAATGTGTTTGCATACGCATAAGAGTTAGTTTTTATTAGTCTCCATTAGCTTCCAGATAGCTCTGTAATGTAATTACGCTGCCACTATGCCGTAATATCACCTTGCTGTTATGACTGCATTTTAATATATAATAAGACTCTGTTTCCAAGCGTAATTCATACTTGAAGTCTGTTGCCAAGGCTGGTGTAGAGGGCCCCTGCACAGCTGAGGTTTTGTGCATTATTGTATAGTTCTTGTTTTATTTCTTAAAGCTCATTGTGCCATAATTCATTCACATGTTTATACATTGCATCTTTCATGGTATATATGCTTCATTTCTGTTTATAATCTTTCATGCTTTACATTCTACTTCTGTCTTTCATGTTTTATGTTATTGTTAACTGATCAGTGTTCTTGTTTCAGGTTATAAATAGGCAGCCCGGGCATTTGCATAACTTTTTGACTAATAACATGGAATTAATATTGTTCTGCTGCTAATTTGCTTTTCTTAGTTTCTGTTTAATTTCAGTACTGCTTTGTTTATTTCAGTTTTTCTCATTGGCTTCAGTAGTTAGATTTAGATATATTAAATTGCTCATAACATCTTCAGTTGCCTCCGAAAGCCACAGCTGGACTGATGGTGAGGGATTGAATTATGGATGTGTAGTTTGATATTAGTTTCCTTTCTGCAAGTTAGATATATATTAAATTGCTCATAACATCTTCAGTTGCCTCCGAAAGCCACAGCTGGACTGATGGTGAGGGATTGAATTATGGATGTGTAGTTTGATATTAGTTTCCTTTCTGCAAGTTAGATATATTAGATTGCTCATAACATCTTCGCTATCAGTTACAAACTCGGGATCGATGGTGAGGGATTTAGCTTGAATGGTTGATATTAGTTTACTTTCTGCAAGTTAGATATCAGGTTACTCAAGCTGTTTATGGTTACCTCCGAAAATCATAGCTGGACTAATGATGAGGGATCAGAAGATAAGTTGATGTAATTTGATTTAGATTTACTTTGTTGTAACTTTTGGATTTCTTTCACAATAGTTTCTTTTATGTTTGAACAGCAGCAAGAATAATGAGTTTCATGATCAGTAGTTCATTGTTTGTTTGACTAGAGTAGTGATGCAATTTTATTTTCTTTAATTTCATTTTCTTTGAAGAAATAATTTTGTCATTGTGTGTTTTTAAAATTCTTTTGAATTTTGGAAAATCATTAGAAAGACATTGATGTCTTGAATATTTGTCTCCATACTTGTCTTTTAGAATTTCACAAAAATCCAAAAACGACAAAAAAGTAAGAGATAGGTTATCTTGCACATATAGCGCGCCACACTTCGTCAGCTTACGAATCCTGGATTGACAAATTAAATGTAGCAATTTAGGACACACTAAATTGACCAAACAGTGACCGAGACCAAGTTCTTCTTCAAAAGTGGAACATGCATAACATATTTCAACAGAAATGGTCTACCTGAATCCCTCTCAAAGATAATGGTTCCAATTCCATTCGCACTGTATCTACCATCATCACCCATCTCTATATGCATTTGGAGATCCTTCTCCTCTAAGTCACTAAACAACTCCTTCTCTCCCGTCATACGGAAGGAAGCACCACTATCAAGATACCACACTGATCCCATTGCACTTGAAACCAAGCATGAGATCAAGAAGAAATCAAGTTCAAATTTCGATGCTAAGGCCTCACTAGCTGCAGCTCCAACAACCTTCTTTTTCTTCTTTTTCTGTGGGCAGTTAGTGGCGAGTTGCCCATGTTCGTGACAGTGAAAACACTTCACTTTGGACAAATCCAGCGTCTTTCCTTTAGCCTCGGATTTTGGATGGGACTTCTTCCCCTTCCATTTCCTTTCTTTGGAAGCTAAAGTGCAATTCTATTCATCCTCATTCTTCAATGAAGAGCCATCCCTGGTATTTTGCCTTATCTCTTCCTACACAAGATCCGACCAAAGTCACTCCCAATCTGGTAGTTTCTCCCATCCATTAACAGAGCTTCGTAGCTGTGCCAACTCTTTGAAAGCCCAAGGAGAGCCAAGATCACCAAGTCATCATCTGCAACTATAATTCCCACACTCCCTAGCTCATCCCTACATTGGACAAACTTTGTGAGATATTTTGGAATATTGTCGCCCTTCTCCATTTTGATTTCTTCGAGCTTATCTTTTAGCGCCAACTTCCTATGGTCACTGCTGCTTTGGAAAAGATATGTCAAGGCCTTCCACCTTGCAAATGGAGTAGTTTTCCCATGAAGGCTTGACACAATATGGTCTTTCACACCTTCCAATAGAATTCTTCTTGTCTTTGCTACATTCTTTTGCCATGCATCAAGTAATGTAGCATCGCTAGAAGTAGGCTTAGGAACATCGCTATCGATGAACTCCTTCAGACCATTATCTTCAAGCACCACCTCCATATTGTCCTTCCAGGATATGTAGTTCGAGCTACCCTCAAGGGCATACTCCAACCGTAACCCATTGAAAGCCATTTCAATGAATACTCAACTGTTGCACCAAGAAATTTCTGCAACAAATTCAAATTGTCCACCAGCACAAAACTCAACACCGCTTCACTATTGCAATCTCCAGTGACTAACACTGCTCCGATACCATGTAGAAATATATTAATACTGATAGTATTACCAGAATCTCCTGATATAATAAATTAATATTATGTTAAATATAGAATTCTTCCACTTAATGCTTTGCGGAAATTAAATCGCCAATTGCAAACACATGAAGAAAAACAATCGCACATAAACATAGTTGTTTAATGGGAAAGCTTAAAGCTAAAAACCTAAACTATCATATATTATGTATATCAATGGAATCATATAACAATATCAAAGAAATATTAGTACATCAAGCTCTCAGTACAATATAGAATCATCACACACTGTCATGCAGAAATTTGCATATCCATGCACCAATTTCTTGCCTCTTGACAGCCTGCCTCCACTGCACAATCCCAGCTGAAGAAGACCCCTGAATGAATTCGAATTGGCCTTGCCTTGACTGTGAAATCCTCATTGACATCTTCAATGTGTGTCAAATGCATTGAATGCATCACTATAGTCACAACAGATAGTCCATCTCACCCTTTCACCTATCTCTCCACTGGGTCTCCACTAGAACTGACATGCAAGTAGTTAACTGTTGTATTTGTTTAGTTGAAAGTGAGTTATTATTTGTGAATTAATTAACTAATTAATTCAATAAAATCTCACTAGTGTATCTTCAGTTAGAACTAGATACAACTAGCACAACTGAGATTAACTCACTTAACTGAGTTAAACTAAATAACAACTCTCATAACTACTCTCCCAACTCTGTCACAACTCTGCCACTTCATTTCTAACTGATTCCTCCATGCATGAGTCACCAACCACCCTAGGAATTTCAAAATTCCTTCAGCCCATTGATTTTCCAAATCTGTTCACTGAAATAAAGTGCTCCAAGAGAATAAAATGATATTTATTGTCGGATTATTATTAAGGGATAATAATAATCGACATGCATCTATTTTTAGATTAGCTATCTATAAATAGACTTCGCCCAATATTCTAAAAATACAATCTCATCTATTTTTCCAACTTGATTAACCATCTAAAAATAGCATCCAGCAACTTATATAATATGCTTGCCATGTCTAAAAATAGACATACACCTAAAAATAGCCTACAGGCCCCACTTAGTGAAGGTGCTTAATTTTCACTAAGTGCATCATCTTTTTGAATCTCAAAAACCTCCACTAGAAATGGATTTCTGGGGTATTTTTATAAGGGGTTCCTCAAAAACATCTGCTACACTGTCTTTTCCTTGTAGTGTAGCACCCTAGCTAGTTTATTTCCATTTTGTATGTAAAAAAATTTCAGTTATTTGATATTAATGAAATGAAGTGTTATTTCCACTGCATATTTTTATTTAAGGTTATATGTGTATTCTATTTCATTCCTACATAAATTCGGATCAGTGGTATCATAGGGGTCTGCCTTTTCTCGATCCTTCTTTGCATGTCTCCAACGAGGTCGAGGTATAAGGAGTTAGGGCTCGATCTGGTTGAACCTTTGCAAGATCAGCCTCGCAAACCTTGACGGCTGCCCATGGGGGACAAAAATAAAGACGAGGGAGCAGGATATCCTATCAAAATATTTCTCAAGGAGGCCATTGAAAAACAAAGGTATGCGATGATGGATAACTTTTCCCAAATCCTTCAATGACTTCCCACTGGTGGTGCATCTACATCCATCAGCTACTCTTGAGGCGCAAATCATTTTAAGGAAAAATTAAACTTTTACATTCATATATTTGATGGCCAAATAGATTCAGATGCCATACATAGATGGTTGAATCTATTAGAAGGATATTTCTCGGTTCACGACTTTTTCGACAGGGAGAAGATTATTTTTTCACTCCTCAAAGCCACCTCCCATGCGAAGGATTGGTGGGAACCTATTTTGAGAAAAAGGATGAGGTGGAACCCTATCTATTCTTGGCCATACCGGCATGTAATTCTTTCTGGGATTCCATAAAGGAACAATATTATCCCATGGTGAGCTATAAGGACAAGTACATACAATGGACTACGTTGTGGTAGCAAAGGGATCAAGATGTCCATGCGCTGATGAATCTGTTCCATACCCTACGCACAAGTTGGGTATAAAATATTTAGAGAAACATTTGGTGCTGAAGTAACACAATTTTCCACACATATACATTCAGGAGGAAATGGAGTTCCTCGACATCTCCTCACTTGGTATGACATACTGGTAAGCTGCCAATATTGAGCACAAATTCAAATAGAAGAAGCGAGAATTTGGATCTACGAATAAAAAGCAAGGGAAAGGTGCCCCAAACCACATAACAAAGGAAAAATCTGAGGCTTGGTGGCCCAAGACAACCTACCGAAGCCACAAGAAAATAAAAACTACACGAAACCAAAAAAGGACAGGGGAAAGTGGTGTGAGTTCTATAATAGCTTCAGGCACAACACAAGTGAGTGTCGGGCTAAGCAATCACTGGTAGCTGAGATTGTTATAAGTCAATTTGGGCATCATTCCCAATGACCTGGTTAAATGGACATCATCTCCAGGACCAATGAATAGGGTCTATCATCCCCTATCATTTTAGTTGCTACATGCCCTAAGATAAAGAAAAAGACAAATCATTTAATACTTTCTTCTGCAAAGGTTTCCAAGATTTGAAGTTTATAATATATCATATGAGAGTTCATCAACGCTGCCTCTAAAGGGACTAAGTGCATTGCATATGCAGGTAGCCCCATGCAAGGCTAATCTTCAAAGAACTTCTCGACATTCATGGGTGTGTTGGTCACATTGGGAGAAAAATTCTCATTGTTCCAGAATCTCCACTTGGATAGTGCCTTCTAGAAGAGTTCACATGTGTCAAGCTTCGAATCCAAATGTCCATTTGACATCTACAATATTGGGAACATGTCTTGCCTATTATTAGAGAGTCATTGATTGTAAAACTACCTTCAACTCCTCTATAAATTAAGCACAAATCTTAGTGTTTCAGAAGGAAGAATTTGAGTAGAGAAATTCTGGTGGAATTTCAATTGAGGTAGTGATTTGGAGTGATATACTGCTGGAGATATTTGCATTGTGATGAGGCTGGGATGATGCTGGAGATGGTGACACCAAATCAATCACTGGGTTATAACCTCCCCTTCTATCATTAATAAATATTACTGCTTATCTTTCCCTATATGCATGTGTATAAGCTTTGATTCTCCATATCATGATTTCTTATTTGATGTATATGGTTTATGCTTTATTGATTTAGCTAAATAACTTGAACAGACATCTATATTATTGCTATCTCTTGTTGTTTAGTGTTCATTCTTGCAGGAAATGTTTTGCACAGCTGGCTGGAATTTGAAGCTACAGCAAAAGCGACAGATGGAGACTTTGGAAGTACTTGGATTCCAAGTAAGCTTCTTATTTCATTTTGTATGTCTATTTACAGTTAGGAAAGATAGCTGTAATGTCTTTGACTTGTTGTTCAAGATTATCACCTGTCTAGGGAAGAATGTTTTATCAGTAATACACGATTCCACATAACAAATTGGCAACTCCACTGGGGAAATTACTCTTTATCCTAGGTGTTTTAGCCTCTGATTTTCTCTTTTTATTCACCCAGTAGTTGTTACTCTCAAAGATTAGGCTTTTTGAAATCCAAATTTGCAAGAGAAGTGTGTTAAACAGCTGTGTTTTTCCTTATACACTGCGCCCAACACACTCTTGGGTGGGACACAGTGCTTTGCATAGCACTGTCTCCCTTTCACGCCTGCGTTGCAAAGCACTATCTCTATTTAAAGACTGCGTTGCCTCCTGAAACCATCCAAATTCCCTTGAATTTGTCTTTGCAATTTGTTTCAGTTTGTTTTCTACTGTGTTTTGAAAATCCTGAACCTCATATTGACCAGTGAACCTATCTACCTCTTCCTCCTTTGAAAGAATAATTTCTTCAATGTTTGTTTAAAGCATTTTTATTTAAAATTGAAATGTTGCATTAGATCCATTTTCTTTTGAAAAGGAAATTGTTGTAAATTCTTCATTTCCTGATAGGAGAAATTGTTGTTAAATTCCTCATTTTTCCTTCAAAAGAGAAATTGTTGTTTATATTCCTCATTTCTCAAAAGTAAAAGGCATTTGTTTTTATTGATTTAGTGCACTTAGTTTCTTTTCTGCATTCATAACATTAAAGGAACTTAAAAGAAAAACCTACATTTTCATGTAGTGGTTGTGTGTTTTGCAAAAGGAACAATTAGAAATATTCATTTAGCTTGTGCTCATTGATTTGTTTGCTCTCAAATTGATTGTTATTTCTCTCTAGTAGCTAGGATTTTCATTGAAAAAACTAAAAGTGAAAGATTGCTTATAATTATTAGTTTTCATTTTAAGAATTTCCAATACATCATCACGGTGAACCTTCGAAAGGAAAATTGATAAACAAGATCAAATTAAAATTTATCTCAATTTACCTAACAAAGCATTGGAACCATAAAAATAACATTTAGAAGGTCTAGGCTAGAGACGTGTTTCGGCATCGTAAAACATAGCAATTGTCATTAACTTGTCTGCGATACATTCCGATTGTGATACCTCACTCCACGTATGTAAGTATATTGTAGCTCGTCCACGTAATTTCGGGTATATCGGGTAGTGTTACAGTACGGAAAGTATAAAGGGGTGCTCTCACTGTGCAGTTTCGCATCAGACAACGCTAATATGGACTTGGGCCTCCACGTACCTTCAGGTATATTTCGGAGGACAAATTTTAGGTGTTATCCATCCATAGTGAACCGAGTTGGCCACCTTGTAAATTGTGATACATCGAACACAACATTCAGGGAGATTGCCTACCCGTAATTCTTGGTTCACCAGGAGGTATTCTGCAATTCATAGTTTCTTGTTAAACCCTTTTGCCTAGAATTACCCCTTTTATTTTTTTTATTTGTTTTTGGTTAAAATAAATCAGTAATCATGGAAGAACAAAATCCTTTTCCCCGTCGTTCATGTAGACTAGCATTAAAACCACCTTTACCACCAGAAGTTACTTTTGGTAGGCGAAGGCGATCGTGATCTGTTGAATCAAGTACAATTCGTACCTTTGGTGAAACATCATATTCCCATAAATTAGAGTTAGCTCAAGTTTTTTCTACACATCTCTGTTCGTCTACTGTTATCGAAACGGAGTCCTCACAGCTACCCATGGTCACGATCCATCCAATCTGTGAGACCATACCTCCCGAACCCGACGTTGTTCAACTGGAAGTTGATCTAGATCCCATTGTGATTTAGGGGGCAACTGTTATTGGTAAAAATGGACATCATCCCCATGACCAATGAAATAGGGTCTATCATCCCCTTATATTTCAGTTATTATATTCCCTAAGTGGAGAAAATATTGATCTGAAGTCGAACAATCGAAAGTTGTTCCTGTATTGGTCACTCCACAATCTGTTGTAGCCATTGAATCTCCTGTATCGTGCAGTCAACCACCTGAAATATACTTGGATTTTGATGGCGAATTTCTTCCACCTAGTTTAATTTTGATTGAATAAATATCACAAGATGAGACACCTTTAACTCCAACTCATTTTCAGTAGGAGCTTTACTTGTATGAGTCTTTTCCTCAATCACCTTCCTATGCTCATTTTGATCCTGTTTCACTTCGAGTTCCCGTAGATTATATAGGGTATACATTGGGTCATTTGACCATGGTTGAGATAACATCCTAGACTAAACCATCTATTTTAGTTGCGACAGCATCTACTGTTTCTTCATCTTCGATATTTTGTCCATTGACATCACCCATGTCATCATCTAGAATCCTATCTGGTTCCCCCCTTATGAATACTGAATGACTTTATCCTTTATTCACATATTCAATGCAATATCAAGCTAGTCCCATTAGTTATTCCCCTTGGTGGCTAGTGATTTCACAGAAATTACCCTCTGAAATTCCAAAATTCAATGAAAACCCTGGAGAAGACCCGTCAACGCATGTTATAACTTATCATTTGTGGTGCTCATCAAGCTCCTTAAATGATGACTCCGTTAGACTACGTCTTTTCTAGAACACACTCACTAGTCCAACTGCATGATGAGGATGGTTCTTTTTCTATATCAACCTCGTTAAAAAATGAAACAGAGTCATGAGGATAGTTCTTTTACTGTGTCAACCTCATTAAAAAAATGAAACAGGTTTTGAGGATAATTCTTTTTTCTTGTGTCAACCTCGTTAAAAAATGAAAGAAGTGCCTTTGAGGAAAGTTCTTTTACTGTTTCAACCTCGTTAAAAAATGAAACAGGTCATGAGCATAGTTCTTTTCCTATGTCAAGCTCGTTAAAAAATGAAACAAATCCTCTCCTAATTAAGACGGGTCTTCCATCTGATCTCGTAAATGAACCTTCATTCCATCCAGCTATTAGTAACCAGTAGTTTACTTAGGTGAATGAAATGAAGCTTGGGGGGCATCTTCTCTTGTAGGGGGCATTCCACATGTGCTCTTGCAGGGGGCATTCAAAAAAATATTACTAATTGCACGCAATCGACCGCTGAAGTTTGGTGGCAAAAATAGGTTCAGAGCTCCAAAATACAAATGGTAACTAGTGAATGGTAAAATTATTTAAAATAGTCATTTAATTGTTTTCAAACATATTTATTGCTATGACTATGGTTTTATTATGTTTTTATCATGAAACAGGTATTTTTAATCCATTTGGTGTTGTTCTGAATAGGTCTTACAACTGACGAACAGATTAGTCGTGTAGATTTATTTTAAGAATGAATTGACCACAAACCATACTTTTTCTCCTTATTTTTCAAGCTTTGTTAAAAACGAAAAAGGATTTGAAGTGCACTTTTATCTCTTTTTCAATCTTCGATAATAGTGAAAAAGGAACCCCTGGAGTCTTCTTTCAGCGCTTTTCAAACTCTGATAATATGAAAATATTTCCGAGCACTTGTATTTTCAGGCTCGTATTTAAAGTAAATGAATTGATATCTACTCAGTATAAGTTTAACCCTTTTCCAGACTGAGATAGACTATTTACAAAAAAGGAATACCTTGGTTGAATATGACTAAAGAGGTTCTCTCAGATATTATTTTACACTTTTTCAGATCTGAATGACAAATTTACAAAAAAGTACTTATGGAGTTTTCTTTCATCCTCTTTTTAAAACTCTCTAAATATGAAAAAGGATCGGGCTAGCACTATCGTTAAGCTCGTTAAAACATAAAATAGCGACAGGCTTGTCGATCATGGAAAGAATAGAGTTTCATTCATCGCTAGACATGTTAAATTATTAAATAGTGATACATTATTCACCTGAAGGGTTGAGTTATAGATCAAGCAAATGTTATCCTCCTCAACCTTGTTAAAAAATAAAGAGGTAATATTCAACAAATGACCGGGGAAAATTTGGGAAAAGTGAGTAGAATTATTTACGGTAGCAAGCCGATCTTGAACATGACACTTCACTCCATCACCGTGACTGTTTGGGTTTGGTAATCTTCTTGAAAGTTCATTCATACTTATGGTTCATCACACCTTCACTTTGGTTTTGGGTCAATGCTACCAACTCATCTCAGTGTCACCGATATGCTCAAGAGAAGTCACCCAGTGAATACTCATCCTTCTGCAATACTCATAAACCTTCATTCTCATGACCGTCATCCCTGAAAATTGCTATATCAAGTCATATCATTGTCTCCAAAATCAGTAACTCCTGTGTCGCAATAAGGTGACTTCCTGTCGACGAAAAATCATTATCCAGAAATTTCACTTAGAAACATTTGATTCTAGTACCATGAGACTTGTTACAACATCGACAAGAACCTCACTTCCGGACTTTTGACCAAAAGATTTTTGTTTAGCGTTCGATATCAAATCATCTATTCACACCTTACGAAATGTACTATAGTACCTTGAGGGACATTAACATTAATGGTGGTTCTCTCACGTTTTTTAACAACTCACATCATTGGCTGGTAATAAAATGATGTCTTTCCATGTTCGACTACAAATCATATATTTGCATGGCTAGACTTGTACCCGAATGATCGAGTAAATGAGATAAGAAGACCCCAGATATAGTTTTATCCATCTGGGCTGCGATTTCAGGATTGTTATACACATCATCTGTACGGTGACCTTACAAATAGATCTTCATTCGAACATGGGCCTATATCTGTAGGCATGTCTGCATTGGGAAATTTTTTGATGAAGACGACTTTCTGAATTATGTACATGTTATTAGGTTGTTTATGTGCTGACCATGGGAATGCCTACCCTCAGCAATTATGATCAAAGAGGATATATCATGATGTAATGTACTGTAAGATTGATGTAGGTTGCCACTCCTCTTCATCTCCATTCCATCACAATGTAAATCATATCAATCAAAATATTGCTATTATTATTCTGATTTCATGCTTTAGGGGGGAATTTGTTATAGGTCAATTTGGAAATCATTCCCAATGACCTGATTAATTGGACATCATCTTCAGGACCAATGAATAAGTTCTATCATCCCCTATCATTTCAGTTGCTACATGCCCTACGACAAAGAACAAGACAAATCATTTAAGACTTTCATATGCAAAGGTTTCCGAGATTTGAAGTTTATAATATATCATATGAGATCTCATCAATGCTGCCTCTAAAGGGACTAAGTGCATCGCATATGCAGGTAGCCCCATGCAAGGCTGCTCTGCAAAGAACTTCCCGACATTCATGGGTGCATTGGTCACATTGGGAGTGAAATTCTCATTGTTCTGGAATCTCCACATGGCCAGTGCCTTCTTGAAGATTTCACACGTGTCAAGCTTCGAATCCAAGTGTCCATTTGACATCTACAAGATTGGGAACATGTCTTGCCTATTATTGGAAAGTCATTGATGGTAAAACTACCTTCAACTCGTCTATAAATTAAGCACAGATCTTAGTCTTTGAGAAGGAATAATTTGAGTAAAGAAATGCTGGTGGAATTTCAATTGAGGTAGTTATTTGGAGTGACATATTGCTGGAGATATCTGCATTGTGATGAGGTTGGGATGCTGCTGGAGAAGGTGACACCAAATAAATCACTGGGTTGTAACCTCCCCTTCTAGCATTAATAAAGATTACTGCTTATCTTTCCCTATATGCATTTGTATAAGCTTTGATTCTCCATATCATGATTTATTATTTGATGTATATGGTTTATGCTTTATTGATTTAGCTAAATAGCTTGAATAGAAATCTGCATTATTTCTATCTCTTGTTGTTTAGTGTTCATTCTTGCAGGAAATATTTTGCACATCTGGCTAGAATTTGAAGCTACAACAAAAGCGAATGAAGGAGACTTTGGAAGCGCTTGGATTCCAAGTAAGCTTCTTATTTCATTATGTGTCTCTATTTACAGTTAGGAAATATATTCATAAAGTATTTGACCTGTTGTTCTAGATTAGCACCTGTCTAGGGAAGAATGTTTTATCCGTGATACACGATTCCACATAACAGCGATGAAGGCTTCTGAATCATATGCATGCTCTGAATCTGAATCAAAACCTAAAAAGGGGAATGACAAAGGGAAGAAGAATATTGATGCGAAGCCCAATGCCACTGTTGCCACCATGAAGATCCAGAGGGAGCAACCAAAAGATCCAAAGGAGGAGGAGCATCTCTTTCACTCCAATATTTGGGTAAAGGGTTCCCCACTATAGTTCATTGTCGATAGTGGGAGCCAAAGAACCTCATCTCAGCAGAGGTCATGAAGTGGTTGGGCTTTCCGACCACAACACGCCCACAACTATACACCATCGGGTGGATTCACCAAGTACGAGATCTCTACGTCATCCAACAGTGTCGCCTTCCCTACAACATCAAGCCCTTCACGGATGAGGTATTATGTGACATTGCTCCTCTTGATGTTTGTGATGTATTATTAGGCCAACAGTAATTGTGTAAATGACATACTATGTATGAGTCTCGACCTTGTGTTGTTATTATTACTTTGGTAAATAATTTGTACATGATACCAAAGGTACCATCGCCTCTTGCTATCTCTTTGGTTACTGCAAAAAAAATGCAGTAAGCTTATTTCAAAAACTGGGAAATTTGTTTTCCTGATGATCCACCCTCAGGGCAAGAAGAAGAGTCAAGAGGTAGATTTAGGGGTTGTTGCAAAAAGGTCACGTCTGGTCAAGTTCATCGCTCTGTAGGAGCCAGATTGTGTTGTTGTAGAAGAAGGATGGGACTTGGAGACTCTGTATTGAATATCGAGCATTGAAAAAGATCATTATCTAGAATAGGTACCTGATCCAACAAATTGATGACCTTCTAGAACAACTCAAAGGGGCGAAATATTTCATCAAGATAGACTTTAATTCCAAGTATCACCAGGTACCAATCGAAACATGTGTGTAATATTACCTTCAAAGATGAGGAGGACCTTTTAGAATGGTTTTCCATGCCTTTTAGGTTGAAAAATGCTCCTTCAACCTTCATAAGGTTGGTGGATGACATCTTGCGGACATTCACCAACTCATTTGTATTGTGTACTTGGATGACATTCTGATCTTCAACCAAACTTGGGAAGAGAACCTCCACCACATCCGATAGGTCCTCCAAACATTGCGACAATAGAAGTTGTGTGCCAATTTGGAGAAGTGCACTTTTGTCATAACCCAAGTTCAATATTTGGGATAAATTATTGATGAGCGGGGGTTGCATGTGGATCCAACCAAGATCCAAGTCATTCAGGATTGGCCAGCCCCAACCACTTTAACATAGCTTCACAACTTTCTAGGTCTTGCTAATTTCTACCACAAGTTCGTGTTGGTATTTTCTCATATCACTTGGGCCTTGAGTCAAGTCACCAAGGGAGGAGCGAAAGAAAATTTCTTTTGGTCAGAATCTCAATAGAAGGCGTTCGTAGAATTGTAACATCGCCTCTGATCTGCCCCAATGCTCACATTAACATACTTGCAACAACCATTTGAGATGGAGATAGATTCCTCTGACTATGCTATTGGGGCAATTCTTACTCAACATGGGCATCCAGTGGCATATCAAAGTGAGACACTATCCAAAACTATCTGCAAGTATCCAAATTGTGGCAAAAAAATGTATTCCATTACACAGGCTTGCCGATAATGGAAGCATTACATTTTAGGGAAGGAAATGGTCATTGACACAGACCATTGACCCCTACATTTCATACAGACAGAAGGGAAGTTGCAGAATGATCGCCATTAGAAGTGGTCCACATATATGCAACAGTTCCATTTTAACATCAAGTACAAGAAGGGCAACACCAGTAATGTTGCAGACTACCTCAGCCGACCACTGATCATGGCGCTAACCACCGTTCTCAACTCTTTTGAGCACAAGATTTCTGATTGGTCGCTTCTCTACAAGAGCGATCTGGAATTCAGCCACACATACAAGACACACTTGGAGAGTATGAAAGTTCCAAATTTTCACCTCCAAGACTCCATTGCTATGTCACCTGAGACACCTTTGTGTTCCTTCAAGTGAGAATGCCAAGATGATTTGGGAAGCACACTACAGTCGAGTCATGGGGAATTTTTGGGTCGAGAACACAATTGTAGTACTGCAGAAGTATTTCTATTGGCCAAACCTTCGACAGGATGTTGGGAAGTACATAAGATCTTGCACTGCTTGCACCATTTCCAAACCAACCATCAAGAAGCAAGGCCTCTATAATCCGCTACCTACCCCTAGTTGACCTTGGGAATCCATCTCCATGGATTACATGTTGGTCCTTCCTTCTACTAAGCATGGAAATGACTGTGTTTTCTTGGTCATCGACAGATTCTCTAAGATGGCCATTATGGAGGCCTACAAGAAAAAATATCATAGCGGAAGCCACTACTAAGCTCTCTTTGAATGAGTGTGGGTGTGTAGAAATTATATAACCAATATGATATACATCCAAGATTCTCCTGATCACACACTATTTGACTTCATGCACAATACAGAATCTCTTCTACCATTGATCATTAATTGCGGAAATAAAATCAATTGCATGCACACATTAAAACCATAAAAATTCACACATATGAACACAGTAATTTATGGGAAAGCTTAAAGATGAAAATCCCCATCTATATGTATATTATATTTCATAGAGATCATGTAACAATAATCATACAAATCTCCTCACAAGCTCTCAGTACAATCTCCAATTGCTACACACTAATCAGGTCCGATCTAGCAAATCCCATGCACCGATCTCTGCTACCTGCTAGCCTGCCTCTACTGCGCAATCACTGCTGAAGAATGGCTCTGAATGAACTCTAATTGGTTCAGCCTTGCTCACACAATCCTCATTGGCATCTCCAACCACTTTGTGTTGCAATTCATGCAACACTATAGTCACAACTCATAGTCAACCTGCTCTTTCACCTACCTCTCCACTGGTCTCCACTGAAACCGTCTACGACCGTAGTTAATCGATGTATTATTTAGTTGATTAACGAGTTAATAATTAGTGAATTAATTAATAATTAATTCACACCACTCACTAGTGTATCAATCGTTAGACTAGATACAACTAGCTCAACTATGTTTAATCGAGTTAAATCGAACACAACTCCACCAACTACCTCAATAATCCACCAAAACTCCGTCACATGAGTTCTAACTCGAGGTCCCATGCAATAGCTCCACTTAACCCTTAGGAATAGCATAATTCCTTCTTTCAACTCCCCGTGCACCCTGCTACCATCCGTGCACTTAGAAACAAGTGCTCCAAGAGAATAAGATAATCTTTATAGTCCAAATATTATTAAGAGCTAATAATATTCGACATATCTATTTTTAGACTGGTAATCTAAAATTAGATTCCGCCCAATATGTCTAAAATTAGAAGTCCATCTATTTTTCTGACTTGACCAACCATCCACAAATAGCATCCTGTAACTCATAGAATATGATCGACATGTCTAAAAATAGACATAGTCTAAAAATAGACTTGCGCCAAAAATAGCCTGCGGGCCCACTTAGTGAAGGCGACTTATTTCCACTAAGCTCATCATCTTGTTGCAATCTCAACACTCCCTCTCAACAAGATAGGGATTATCTTCCACCCCGATCCTGCCCCTATGCCCCCTTGTGGTATTTGAAATTGCTCGGTGAGCTTCAGGTTGAAGATATCGCCGTCTTGATCGCAAGTAGGAATGTACTAAAGCAACATGATCTTCCGCCGCACACAATCTCTGATATGATGATACTGGATATCAATATGTTTAGATCTATCATGAAATACCTGATTCTGAAATACCTGATTAACCGAGATTGATGCAACTCGATTAATCATATCATAGTAGGAGCTAAGTGTGATCCAAAAACCCGACCAGGATCTTTCTCATCCATATAGCCTCGCATGCAGCCAAACTCGCTACCATGTACTCAGCCTCCACTGAACTGAGTGCCATGGATCTCTGCTTCCTACTGTACCAAGAAACTGTTGTCGACCTGATACTAAAAATCTCTCCAGATGTGCTCTTTTTGTCCGTTGGGCTCCCTGCCCAATCTACATCCATGAAGCCACACAGCTTCACCTCATCCAACTGTCTATACCATAATCCATATCCCGATGTGCCTCTGAGATATCTCAATAAATGCTTTCCTGCCTTCCAAAAGATCTTGGTAGGCTTAACCATAGATTTTGAAAGCTGGTTAAACAGCGTAGCATATGTCAGGTCGTGCATTGACTAGATACATAAGCAACCCCACCAACTGTCAGTAAACAGTGGCATCCACTACCTCTGCCGATGTAGCATCCTCTTTCCTCCATCCACCAGGAAGAGGAGTGTCGATAGGCTTGCAGCCTTGCATGTTGAACTTCTCCAGTATCTCCTGGGCATACTTGCCTTGAGACACAAACAATCCATCACTGCGCTGCAAAATTTCCAATCCCAGGAAATAATGAAGGAGGCCCAAGTCCTTCATCTCAAACTCTTTTGCAAGATCAGCCTTGCTGAGAGTATCAACTGTTCATCACCAGTCAGTATCAAATCATCTACATAAAGTAAAATGATCAGCAACTTACCCTCAACCACTATCTAGTACAGGTTTGGATCCGCCTCGCTCTTGGTAAAACCAAGTCCATTGAAATAACTGTCAATCCATGTGTACCAAGCACGAGGTGCTTGTTTCAACCCATATAGCACTCTTTTGAGCCTGCACACATGCAACTCGCTGCTGAAGATCTCGAAACCTTCAGGCTGCTCTATGTACACCTCCTCCTCAATCACTCCATTGAGGAACGTAGTCTTCACATCTATCTGATGAATGTGCCACCCCATCTGCGCTGAGAGAGCAAGAATCGTCAGTATGGAAGAATACCTTGCGACAGGTGCAAAGGTTTCCTCATAATCGATCCCCTCAATCTGTGAGAATCCCCAGGTAACAAATCTTGCCTTGTACTTCTCCACACTCCTGCCAGCTGCTTGCTTCACTTTGTAGATCCATCTCGAACCTACCACTAATTTCCCTTTCGGCCTTGGGACAATCTCCCATGCACTGTTTCTGACAATCGAATCACACTCTTCCACCATGGCATCTACCCATGCAGGGTCCTCCATAGCTTCCTCGAAAGATGATGGTTCTATCATGATACACTTGCTCATCAGAGCCATGTATCCAGTATATCGGTCAGGTGACTGTCTCTGTCTGCGTTGTGATGTAGGTGCTCCTACAATCTTCTCCGCATCAAGATTCAGTCGCTCAGCTTCTGTAGCGTGCTTCTGCCCTCTGATGGTTGGCGTTGCATGAGTGGTTTCTTCCACTCCATGAACCTCCTCTTGTGGCTGATCCACATCTTGAGGCTCATCCTTAGGAACTAATATCTCCTCATCTACATGCAAGTGTGGCTCCCTCTCAAGCGAACACTTCATGGCTTTCTCCTCATGAAATTTGATATCCCGTCGCACAACAGTCTTCTGAATATCTGGAAAATACACACGATAGTTGTGGGGTGTATAAGTGTACCCCAAAAATATCCCAACCTCTATATTCGGCTACAGCTTCTTCCTGGCATCCTTCGTCACATGAATGCAAATAGGTGAGCCAAAAATCCTCAAATGAGAAATATCAGGCTTCTTACCAGAAAACGCCTCTTCGAGTGTACTCATGCCAAGTACTCTGTGAGGACAATGGTTTTGCAAATAAACTGCAGTATTGCATGCCTCAGCCCACAAGTGTATGGGAAGGCCCTGATCATGCAACATCACCCGTGCAGCACCCACGATCGTTTTGTTCCTTTGCTCCACGACCCCATTCTGTTGTGGGTTATGAGGCGCTATGAGCTCTCTTCGAATTCCTTATGTGCTGCAAAAGTCCTTGAATTCACCAGAGATGAATTCACCACCATTGTTGCTCCTAAGAGCCTTCATCTACTTCCCTGAATTTTTCTCAACCAGTGCCTTGAACTCACAGAACTTTGAGTATCTCTCTCTCTTCTTCTGCATGAAGAAAATCCAGCACTTCCGAGAAAAATCATCAACAAAGATCACATAATACCTATGCTTTGCTGTCGAAGCTACTAAGAAAGGTCCACACACGTCTGTGTGAATTCTCTCAAGGATCATCGTGGCGTGACTATCCTTCTCGTGAAAGGTGGCTTTCACAAATTTTTGCAAATTACATCCCTTGCACTGATCTGACTGCGCAAGTGTACCTTTGGGAAGCCCGGTAGAAATCTGCTGCAAAATTTTCAAAGCACCATGGTGAAGATGGCCCAATCTCCTGTACCATAGCTTGCCCTCATCCCGGCTCACCACTCCTTCTGCCTTGCCTGCCATTGTTGCGCAGCCATCTACTTGCAATTGATAAAGGTTCTTAACTCGAACCCCTATCCTCCAAGTTTCACCAGTTGCCTTACTGCGCAGGAAAGCCTTTCCCTCGCTAAAGACAACATCATATCCCTTGTCTTCCAACATGGCCACCAAGATCAAATTCTTCTTCAATCCTGGAACATGCATGACATCCTTCAATATGAAAGGTTTACCAGACTACCTCTCAAAGGAAATGGTCCCAATACCAGTCGCACTGTATCTACCATCATCGCCCATCTCGATGTGCACTCCAAGATCCTTCTCATCCAGATCACTGAACAAATCTTTGTCTCCGGTCATATGAAAAGATGCACCACTGTCAAGAAACCACACTGAACCCATCATAATTGATACCAAGCATGCAATTAGCGAAAAATATAGCTCAAACTGCGAGGCTAAGGCCTCTCCAACTACAGATCCAGCAGCCTGCTTATTTTTCTTCTTCTGTGGACAATTAGTGGCGCAATGTCCGTGTTGGTGACAGTGAAAGCACTTCACCTTGGACATGTCCTGCTTCTTGCCTTTCGCACCGGATTGAGAAGAATTCTTCTTGCTCTTTCCCTTCCTTTCTTTGGCATCCAAAGCACAATTTTCTTCATCTACATTCTTTGATGAAGATCCATCCCTGGTACTCCACCTTATCTCCTCCTGCATAAGATCCGACCAAAGTCGCTCCCATCCCGACAGTTTCTCTCGACCATTGATAAAGTCCTGATAGGAATACCAACTCTTCGAAAGCCCAAGGAGAGCCAATCTCACCAATTCCTCATCATCTACAGTAACCCCCACACTTCCCAGCTCATCCCTGCACTAGAAAAACTTCTTGAGGTACTTGGGTATACTGTCACCTTTCTCCATTTTTATGTTCCTGAGTTTATCCTTGAGTGCCAACTTCCTCTGGTCGCTCTTGCTTTGGACCAAATTTGTCAAAGCTTTCCACATCAAGAATGGAGAAGATTTACCATGAAGGCTGGACACTATGTGATCCTTCACACCTTCCAACAGAATCCTTTGACATTTTTTTGTCTTCTTTTTCCATGCATCAAGTGCGGCAACATCGCTAGAAGCAGGTTTTGGAATTTCTGCATCTATGAACTCCTTCAACCCATTGTCCTCCAACACCACCTCCATCCTGTCATTCCATGAAATATAATTCGAGCTTCCCTCAAGGGCATACTCCAATCACAATCTATTGATATACATCTCAACTTTGACACCAAGAAAACACTGCTGCAAATTCGAATTCCACCAGCACAAAACTCAACCGCTTCAATGCCTTGCAATTGCTCCAGTGATCAATATAGCTCTGATACATGAAAATTATATAGCGTGTGTTTGACATCTAATATTCTCCTGATCACACACTATTTGACTTCATGCACAATACATAATCTCTTCTACCATTGATCATTAATTGCAGAAATAAAATCAATTTCATGCACACATTAAAACCATAAACATTCACACATATGAACACAGTATTTTATGGGAAAGCTTAAAGCTGAAAAACCCCAACTATATGTATATTATATGTCATAGATATCATGTAACAATCATCATACAAATCTCCTCACAAGCTCTCAGTACAATCTCCAATTGCTACACACTAATCAGGTCTGATCTAGCAAATCTCATGCTCCAATCTCTGCCACCTACTAGCCTGCCTCTACTGCGCAATCACTGTTGAAGAATGGCTCTGAATGAACTCAAATTGGTCCAGCCTTGCTCACGCAATCCTCATTGGCATCTCCAACCACTGTGTGTTGCAAATCATGCAACACTATAGTCACAAGTGATAGTTAACCTCCTCTTTCACCTACCTCTCCACTAGTCTCCACTGAAACTGTCGATGCACTGTAGTTAACTGATTTATTCTTCAGTTGATTAATGAGTTAATAATTAGTGAATTAATTAATAAATAATTCACACCACTCTCACTAGTGTATCAATCAGTTAGACTAGATACAACTAGCTTAACTATGTTTAACTAAGTTAAACTCAACACAACTCTACTAACTACCTCAATAACTCCACTAAACTCTATCACATGAGTTATAACTGAAGTCTCCATGCAATTGCTCATAACCCTGGGAATAAGCGTAATTCATACAGCCAGGATCATGCCACATACATGCACATGGCGAAGTGCTCGAGAGAATAAGATAATGTTTACCTGGTCAAATATTATTAGAGCTAATAATATTAAGCATATCTATTTTTAGGTACAGTCTAAAAATGAATTCCACAATATGTCTATAAAAATAGAGTCCATCTATTTTCCCGATGACCAATATTACCAATAGCATCCCGCAACTCATAGAATATGATCGACATGTCTAAAAATAGACATAGTCTAAAAATAGACTTGCGCCAAAAATAGCCTGCGGGCCCACTTAGTGAAGGCGACTCTTTTCACTAAGCTCATCATCTTGTTGCAATCTCAAAAGGGTGCACTTTGGGATCCCACAGTCTATCATCTCAAATCAAGATAGCAGGTTCCTCAACACATTCTGGTCCAGCCTATGGTCAATGCTGGACACCAAGCTCACCAAGTCCACATCTTTCCATCCCCAAACTGATAGCCAGACAAATGTCATCAACAGGATGATCGTACACATCCTACGCATGTACAATTCAATGCATCAATGCACATGGTATGAGAGCCTTACCTATATACAACACAATTATAATTGGGCTCTCCATAGCTCAACCGGCCACAACCCCTTTCAGGTGGGCTTGGGATTCCATCCATTATTTCCCATTAACGTAGCCATGTCATTTGAGGCTACTCAGGCCGATTTGGCTCATGTCCAGTCTGAAGCTGGCAAAGTGAACAACTTCATTGAGAGCATTCAACACATCCACCAATAGGTTCATGACATATTGGATAGATCCAATGCTAAGTACAAGCAACGACATGATATAAAATATCGGGTGCCACACAAATTCCAGGTGGGCGACAAAGTGTGGCTACATTTGCAGAAGGAGTGCCTCGCTGGACCCCACCGCAAGCTTGTCCTGCTCTGATATGGGCAATACACCATCACCAAGGTTGTAGGGGCTAATTCCTTCAAGCTCAGTATTCCACCATTCCTTTTTCTACACCCAGTGTTCAATGTGGACTGCCTTCGGCCCTACTTCCCACCTCTGTTGGACACCTCCAACATTGCAGAAAAACTCACACCAACAGAGTTAAACCCAGACTGCAGGGAACAAACCACCACAGATTTTATCATGGACATGAAAATCAAGAACACTCGCCAACTAAATATCCAATTGTATTGGGTTTTCAAAGCTAGCCAACTCCTATACTAAGGCAAGTGGCTCACTATGGATCAAGTTCAGTAGAAGTTTCCTCATCTCATGGAGGAACTCAATGCGATGGGGACCATTTCTTCCTAAAGGGGGAGGAATGATCCAAGTGGATATTGGTGGCCAACAACCTATTCCACTTGGGGCTTCACCATTGTTTCTTTCAGTTTTTCAGTTTCCTTAATTGTAGCACAATTTATTATTTTTAGTAGTTTTTCGAGTCCTGAAATTTCAGAGCCATTTTGAGGCCCTAAATGACATTTTTTGGGAAAACCAGGACCAACATGGAAGTTCCTTAGACGTTTCTCACATCAAAAGTTGTAGTCCTAGGATAGATCTTTCTAATGAGGTATTTCCTGCGTCAAACATAGATCATATGCCAAAGTTACATCCCCAGGAAGTTGATGTACCAATTTACCCAAACAGGGCTCATAGTTTTTGCGCTTCATCTCCCAGGGTTAGGTTTTTTATGTTTAGGGTTTTCCATTGTTTCTCAATAGTAAATAGGTCCTCGAGCCTCATTGTAACATGGTTCATAGGCTTGTAGCCATCACATCTCTTCTTAGAGATAAGCTACCAACGCCCTAGCTAGTTTATTTCCATTCCTCCTGTAAACAAATTTTAATTATTTTATATTAATGAAATGAAGTGTTATTTATGCTACATATTTGTATTTATGGTTATATGTGTATTTTATTTCATTACTACATAAATTCAGATCATCAAGGTCAATCTATTCCAACAATGGTTGGAATACATTTATATACACATAATGTAGCATAAGACATATTACAACCTTTCTTAGTTACTTCCAAAAAATTGAAAAAAGGACCTAAAACATTTCCAATACCTTCCAAAATCTCAAGAATCCAAAAATTAGTAGGAAGGGAATAGAGTCTCACCGGAACCAGAGTTTCCATAAACACTTCCTTATCTGGATTAAAACACTCCTCCCAGTGACACATATACAAACCTGTATTGTTAAAAAAATAAGGGACCTCATAAAAAATACACTTGTTATATTCCAATTCTACAAAAATTACAGTAAAAAACCTTTAGGGCCAAGTTACAGGTCGATCTCACCTCTTCGTTTCCATTTTTGTTGGATCCACCTTTCCATCTCTTTTTCAATAGGCAAACCAACCATAAATTTATATATGAAGGTATGGTCCTTCAACAGTCGTCGATGTTCATCCATACATTTAGCATGAATAACGAATTTGGGATTTTGAGGAGCCTTCATAATGCATTTACGCTTAAACCAAGCTTACCATTGTGCACCCATGATTGGCATGTAATATTGAGAACCACTCCCACTCACTTGGGTTCCTGATTGTCCTGATAATTTAGACTTTCCAGAGACCACAACATTCTAAAAAGACACCCCCTAGATGGGATGCTCATCCCCAATTCTCACCATTTAGAAGGAAGCAACAATAGACACAAAAGTTCAAGAAAAAAGCGTTGAACCAAACCCTAACTACTTGAAAATGACTCCACCATATTTGATCGTCAAACTTTTAGTAGTTTCCATTCTTGCCCAAAAAAATAATATGGTGTTGACCATATGAAAAACATTATGATTACAATTATATTATTTATTATCAATAAAAATATTTGACTCTATTATTTTCACCATTCGAGAGTATACCAAGGATGAAACCTTATTAAATAAGTTATACTTCATTTCTTTCAGTTGATTATCAAAGAGATGACTAGGTAACACATAGAGGTTTCAAGAAACATACATACTTCAAGGCTAAACTTAGATAACTCTTTCCCCACTTGAATTAGTGTTTCCCTATCCATTTGGTACTGATATTGGAACCTCCTTCATTGGATGTCCGCTTTATTCGTTTCTCATAGAATAGACTATATTTGTTTTAATTGTGTTCTATGTTAAATTGTTTTAAATTGTCTCTTATCAAAAGGAGGAGGAATTTTGGGTATTTAAGGTTCGAAGCCATTACAACAATATACTTCAACATTAAGTTTCAAATTCATATGAGCTCAACATGTTAGTTACAAGAATTGAACTTGAATGGGGAGGATAACAATAATTTCTCTAAACCACTTGAGATAAACCTGATTGGCTAGAATTAGACCCTATCATTTCCACTAGATGTGTTAATCATAATTTTTTCTTAATTGTTCAATTATTCGATACACTCTATATTCTTCCACATGGTATACAGTTCTTTGTATGTGGTGATTGAGTAGCAATTTGAGGCACGTGACCCTTGATTTGGTTGTTAGCATATCTTGGTTTTCTTTCTATGTAGCCACAAATGATTCATTAAGATCCATGCAGACATATGGAAGGATCCCTTACCATGACCCCCTTAATGTAATTCTTTTCATAATAAATCCATATCTCACGTAATCTCCTCTCTATCTTATCTCTTCTAGACCTCATTAGCTTGACTATTCTTTCATTTCACCAATAACTTGTATGATGGACAAAGGAACTATTTCAAATAGAGTTTATTATATCCATCATGCTATCTACTTATTCCTTGCTTCTAAATTAGGTTTGTTTCAACCATTATGATACCTACTTGTTCCCTCTCATGTACATATTTAATTACAATTTCAAGTTCAAGGGTATTACATTCATGGAATGCTAAGTCACATTTAGTAAAATCCTATCTTTACCACTATCTTGCACAATCATATCACTAAATTGTGTGGTCATGTAATAAAATCTAGATTCTTCCACCTAATATACACTTCTATGTATCTTGTGATTGTGAAACACTTCGAGACATACAACTCATTATTTGGCGTCTCTCTAACAAAAGGACGCCACCATTACCAAAGTCATTTCTTCTATGTATTTCCATATCTTAGAAAGCTTTCTCTCTGTCCTATTTCTTCAATAATTAACAATTATTTCCCATATATGTAAGTCTAAGTACTTTGAAACACTATTCTTATCTATTATCAATTATTTGAATTAAATGTAAATTGTTTTGTACTTCCTCAAGAATAACACATCATTAAAGAAAGAGTGTCTGAAATTTTAATGTTCACATTTTTGTATTAAACACACAATTAAATCTTATCAATGTCTTCAATTTGGGTTTACACAAATTACTAAGATGTCAATTTTAAATTGATAGGAATTTATAAAATATTAATTAAATCTTTAATTATTAATTATTTATGGACCTTTATTTATATATATATATATATATATATATATACAAAATAACATAAAATAAAATATAAAAGATAATTAGTATAAAAAAATTTGATATAGTTAAAGGATTTAGCTTGAGTGGTTTGGTGAATAATGCGTTTTTTATTTGCATGTGTTGAAGTCTCAATAATATGTTGTAATTAGCACATTAGTGGCATTATGAAATAATTGTATTTGATGTAATACTGATAATTAATCTAATAGAAATTGCCAATTCTCCAATAATTCTCGTTTCAATTAAAAAATTAAATAAATAATTTATATACCATTTATTATATATCAAAAACAAAAAAATCATAAATTTAAACAAAATTACACCATCTCTAATTATAATTTATATAATATTTATAAAATAAATATTTAGAAAAATAATAATATTTCATCCAATAATATCCAATAATATAATAATTCTTTTAAATATAAACAAAAATATTCTCATTAATGTAAACTATTATAAGCAAAGTGTTTAAATTTTAAAATCATTCTATTATAACTATAACTAAAGTATTATAGTATAAAAGAGATTACTTCCTCTTTGAAATAGAAAATAAGGTTGAGAAGGGACGTTTTAAATCACTCTTTAATGTATCAATAGATCTAAATTATGCAAGATGTATATTTTTACTTAAAGTTTGATATATAATACATCTTTAATTTAATAGATTGATGGTTGGAATGGAATAGATCCAGGTTAAAATTTATATGGTTATTGATTGATGGTTGGAATGGAATAGATCCAGGTTAAAATTAATTTAATTAAATAAAGTTTATTTATAAATATAAACATAAATTAATTTTAATATATAAATTAATTTTAATTATGATATATAAAATAAAATAAAATGTATAATGTTATTTGAATCATAATTTTAGCATTTATATGACAATATATTATATGTAGTATTCATTCTAGTTGTCTGATTTTGATATGACATTATTTTTTATAAATTATTTTTTGAGGAATTGAGGTTGAGGATCCAAATATTTGACTCTTATGTGGATGTGATAATAATTGTTTTTTTAGATTGATGTTATGATGATAATAATTGTGATGGATATGTTTTATGACTATGTCTAATCATATGATGGATTTAATATGTGTTTGTTTACATCAGTTCTTGCTCACAATTACAAAGATGTTGACAATTATGTTATGATGATGATTTAATGTACAAAATTATATTAGTGACTAATATTCTGAATTAAATATTAGTGATGAGCATTGAGTGTGAAAGGCTACCACCTAGATGTGCTTGTATGTGATGAGTCAGAAACATCTGGTTTGGTTTGAATTACATATAATTGTCTCTAGAAAAATTTCAAAGTTCAATTTGAAATTCTATTCTAAATTCTAATGACATGATAGTGGCTGCATGCACATGCTAGTTGCTTGGCCAAATGACTCACGTATGGGTGATGGGGTTGTACATATAGATGGAACTTCAGGGGAGGGGTGGGACTTCATCCCAAATTTCACTCGTTAGCACTCTCGTCGTGACTTGGGCTAGAAGGTGTTGGGATACCTTCGTCTTAAATATCACAACATCATGGGGAAAAACCTGGATTGGGTCGCTCACGATGATTTTACTGGGGAGCTCGTATCAAGGAAGATTCCTTGATCCCTAGCACCATTCGTCTCACTATAGCGTGCGACGTAGGAGAGGATAGAATTATTCATCATCGCACCTAGTTTTTCCCCTTATAGTCATTGGATGCTTGAAGGGAAAGCAACGTGACACCCTTGGAACTTCAATGAATTTTTTTGAAGGGAACAACCAACTTGGCACCCTTAGCATCATGAAGAAATTGATTGCCATGGCACCTGTGGAAATTCAAAGGGAATTTATTGAAGAGAAAAACCAACTTGGCACCCTTGGCATCAATAAGAAACTACTAAAATATAATTAAGATATGATAATCATATTAATTCAAATATTGTGGTAAATGAGGTTTTAGAACCAAGTAGCTAAATAAAGAATAAACCTTGGGTAAAAGGAGAATATGAAGAAATAAAAATATTGGACCACTTGAGAACTCTACCCTCCCCATGTTTAGAAAATATTAGGGAGATAATGTGCATAAGTGTTTTAATAAGAAAAGAGGGGAAAGGGACATAGAGTTAATTAGAAATATTAATCCTGAAAAAAATTAACCTCATTAAGAAAAGAGGGTGGTAAATGAAATAATAATAATAAATTAAATTAGAGAAATTTAATTTCATGAGAGAACCTCCATGTGGCAAGAGCCAACACAAGTATCTCCATCTAAGAGTCAAATTGAGTTAAAATAGGGTGTAGTTGGGGGACCAAATATGTGACCTACCAGGTGACTTCAGTAATGACCACATATTAAGGAGCATAAAGGGGGAATCAAAATACAACTAGGAGAAGAAATAAGGAGTCGTGTTGAGGTGAGGAAAACCATTACTCTTGAATAAGAATTTAAGTAAATAATTTAGAAGAGCCTTATTGAGAGGGTGACATATGGGTGGGTGAATAATCAAACTTTTATATTAATAAAAATATTTATTTATGCACGAAGTGCCAAGTGTCATCTATGAAGCCTCTTATAAAATAAGGGGCAAGCTGTGGGAGATGGATCACATTTTTTCCCTATTGTTAGATGGTCGAGATAATGTTATTGTGAGTGAATATGAAACTATAGTGAGTTTGGTGAGGTGGAGGTCATTAGAGAGGGGAACCTTGAGCCAAGAGTGCTCTCCTCCATCAATTAGCATTCTTCCTCTATTGGACATCCCCATTGCAAATTGAGGGTCCGTGGGGAAAAAGAGTACCCAAGAAGTAGGCTGGGAGGTCAACGAGTGAGTCATCAATGTTCAGTCAGGACGCCTCATTCTCCACATGGGAATGAGGACAACAACAAGGGATCACAAGTAGCAGCAAGGCCAAGATTTAATATCCACTCCTAGGCGAACGATACCTGTTGTATTCACGATGTTCTATTACATGGTTTTGTTATATCTATAGTTACCAAAATGTAAAAGAGAATGATATGAGGATTTCATTATAAATGATGGGCTATTGATGTAAATGTGTTAATATCTATGTGTTTCCAATGTTGATGGTATTTAAAGTACTATATGATATTAGTAATGGACTTTGCTAGCAATTAAATTGAAAATATTTATTTGTGTATTATTGCATTCCAAGACTTAGCTGCATTATTTATGGGTTAAAAAAAATTGTATCATAGGGATGGTCCCTACACTACATTATATTATATATATTGGATTTTTGTTATAATTGAGAAAATGGATGCCATGTTATATTAGATGGACACTTAACACAATACTAGGGTTACTAATTCTTAATTTGTGTAATATTAGATTTCAACTTGTGAGATACCATATGAACCTTATTACTCACTCTGTGTGATAAATGAACAAGGTCACTTACGAATTGATAATACCATAAGATCTAATGAGATGTGCACAATGGAAATAAAAAAATAACTGGAAAATAATCCCCAATGACCTATAAGAAAAAGAGTCTTAAATTTCACCCTGATGGGAACAACATCACAAGCACCTTAAACAACCTAGGAATGAATGCACTAGACCCTTGTGTTAAAAGACACAATGGATCTTCAAACACTAAATTGTGATTTCAACACATATAAACCAAATTCTATAGTTTGTAGAATAGTAGCCCAGACCACGATCTTGTAAAAAGAAATTTCGTAGGAAAATCCACAAACAGAGGGATATTCTTACCAGTCTGGTGCCAAGATGGAATCTTGTTCTAGTCTTCAATGTGTGCCTCCAATTCAAATTCCATTATCCCACCACTATAAAAATAAACCTCAACGGAAGCTTCAAAGGATGAGCCAACATTAATAATGTGTGTGTGAAGAATTGATGCACATGTCATATCCTATCCCCTCACCTCATATGCAATCCAAAATGTTTAATAATAAGACATGTAGTTCATAAATGGGACGATACCTGCCATTATTGTGTAAGTTACTTGATTATGGAATGAGATGGTCTTATCACCCCAACTTTAAGAGAAGTAGTCTCATTAGCTTTAATGTCTGCTTCACGATATTAATCTTGAGAGATCTATAAAAATGAGATCTTTTGAAAACTACTAACTTACTTATGAAAGTAAGCTATAATAAAATCAATCTTATTATTAAAAGAAAAAGATTTCTATAACATCAAATTAAAAATAAAACTTAAACACTTACATAAATTTCAAACTCTTAATTCCTAATTTAATTACATATATTTAAAATTTTGCTTAATTGTTAGAGATTTTACAAGACTCCATGCAAAGTACATTTCCAACATTTTTAAAAAATTGAAAATGAAAACCTCCCCTCACCCTTGTCATCCCACCCTTGTCAAGCCTAATTATATTTACAAATTAAATAATACAATTTATTTATTATTAAAAACAACACAAAACCATGATTTTATGAAATCAACCCTAACAAAAATAAATTTATAAAACTAATGATAATGGGCTAATGATAAGTTTATTTTGTGCCTTTAGTTAGGTATATGTGTACATTGAGTAACGCTGACTTCCATGACACGTAGACAAGAGGCGTTATGTACAAGTAAAATCTTCATTGGATTTGAAGGGATATAGACACATAGGTTACTTACGTGGAAGCAAGAGACCTTGAAACCCTAAACCTATTATACTACACTACATGTTTGCAAGACTATCAACGTGTAACTTATTAAAAGTGAAAAAATATATATACACGTGGACATAAAACTGTGGGTACACTATACATCTCACACATACGTGTACATTGATATCAAGCTCTTAGGCTTCCTATGTTTGACTTTGGCAGCACCTAACAAACTTGTAGTAAAATGTGGAATGAGTGTGTATGTAGAGTTATTATTGGATTATACGTGTACCTTCATCATTGACTTTGGAAGGCAAGCAAAAAACAAGTCACAATGTTTGTTAGGTTTTCAAGAGAGCATAATGCGGAATGAGTAAGTTTTCTATGGTGAAATTTTGATGTTAAAATTTTATTTTAATGTTTTTTATATGTGAAATTTTCGTTATGTTGGGAAGCAAAGTTCTTACTTTAATATTTTAAAATAATATTTTTCATTGTAGAGTTATAAAATTAATTAATTAATTAATAATAATAAAATAATATTTTTTATGGCAAAGTTATAAAATTAATTAATTAATAATAATAATAAGAGAGTTTTTTTTTTTAATCAAATTTTTTAATTATGAAGTAATAAAAAATGTGATCAATAATTTAACTGATAATTGCTTTCTTATAAAGTAATATGTAAAGTATTATTATTATTATTATCTAATTTTAAGGTCATTGTTAAGCTAGGCACCAAGGAATAAGGGACTTTCTTGTTTGTGGGACAAGGGACCCACTTACTTTACTCTTTCTGGTTTTGAACCTGTGACTTCTTACGAGGAAACACATGCCCTTAACCTTTAGGCCCATTCAAGTATAAGATTTAAAATTACCAACAATTTTTTTTTAATAAGAACTGTTTTTTAAACATTCTTTTCATTCTTTTTATTTTAAGGGTAATCTAAATTTTCTAAATTTTGAACTTTTTTGGGGTATATTTTTTTAATAATCTTAATAGGTGAAGTGTTTTGGGGTCTTGCATGATTTTCAATCCATTTATAAATTCCAGAAATGTATTTCAAGTAATAAAAAATATTGATCTCATCCAAAATTGTATAATTTATAGAATTTTGAAAAGACAAACATATTAGAATGGAGACTTTTGTGATCCATAAAGTAGATAAATGTCTTTCGGATTAATCGCATCATTAGGATTTAGTCCACATTAATCACATCAGTAGGAAGACTTTTGTGATCCATAAAGTAGATAAATGTCTTTCTGATTAATCACATCATTAGGATTTGGTCTATTTTAATCACATCAGTAGGTAAAACAAAAATATATTTATCTCATCCAAAATTGTATTATAGAATTTTGAAAATTCAAAAATATAGAACAATTAGACTTCACTCTTACATAAAAATGGTGAGAGAAAGATAAAGTAAATCTAAAAGTGTTTTATAATTTATGATTTCAAAAATTAAAGGTAATACACCTTATCATATCATCGTCATAAAATTAGTTCAAACTCTAGTCAAAACCACTTATAACTAAAGGAGGATTGGCATAAAGATGTCAAGTCTTGGCTAAAATATTGAGGAATAGGAAAAATGTCACCAAGAAAAATAACAATAATATTAATGTTCATTTTTTTTATTGGGTAAAATTAAGATATTGTAGGGAGGTTATTATCCTTATGGATTAAAAAATCAAAAGTATTTTTTAGTTTTAATTAATGTGAAATAATTAATATTTAGTATTTCTATGAGCTTTATATTGAAAGAAGAAATTCCTAAAACACTTTAAATAGAAAGAATTTGTCATCTTTATATGATATTAAGAGGGTTCAAAATGAAAAGCATATTCTTTTAAAATATCTTGTGTACACTTTAATTAAATCACAATTTCAAAATATTTATTGTAATATTCAATTTATAACCTTTTAATTTATCAAAATGATAAGAACTTAAAAACAAATTAACATATTAATAAAATAAAATTTTCACCATGTTGAATGATAATTGAGAAAATAACCACAATAATCCCCTTCATGGAGAATATGCCACCTAACAAACTCGTAGACAAGTGGAAAGGTTTGAATACACACATGTTTTGAGGATGACGAGAGTAGCTAAATTAGAATAAGCTCCCTCCACTCATTACTATGATTCACACTATTATGGAAATTTTGTTAGGTCCCTATATTACTAGTATAGTCCCTTATTGTTATTAGTGTAACCCCCTTATTGTTATTATTGTACCCTTGTAACCCCCATTTTGTTATTATTGTGCCCTTAAATTATTATTGTTAGGTCGGCTAGGATTACATTGTGGCCCACTAGGATTACATTATGGCCACATGGACTCCTATATATAGAAAGGAGGTTTTTTAAATTGCATCATCCAAGAATTTTTCATTTATGTAATGTATTGGAGGTTTCCCCCTCGAAGTGGCTTATTTCTATTATTTTTATGAAAGTCTATTTTTAGACATATGGATCACATTCTATGAGTTGCAGGATGCTATTTGTGGATGGTTGGTCAAGTAAGAAAAAATATATGGAATTATATTTTTAGACATATTGGGCGGAATCTATTTTTAGATTGCCAGTCTAAAAATAGATATGTCGAATATTATTAGCTCTTAATAATATTTGGACTATAAACATTATCTTATTCTCTTGGATCACTTCAGTTAAGTGCACAGATGTGGCACAGGAGCTGACAGAAGGAATTATCCTATTATTTAGGGTTATTTGGAGCTATTTCATGGATACTTCAGTTAGAACTCATGTGACAGAGTTTGGTGGAGTTGATTGAGTAAGTTAATGGAGTTGTGTTCAGTTTAACTAATCTAAACATAGTTGAGCTATTTGTATCTAGTTTAACTAATTGATACAATTAGTGAGAGTGGTGTGAATTAATTATTAATTAATTCACTAATTATAAACTCATTAATCAATTAAAGAATACATCAGTTAACTTCAGTGCACGGACAGTTTCAGTGGAGACTAGTGCAAAGATAGGTGAAAGAGTGTGTTAACTATCAGCGACTATATCACAGACATTTTCCAACCCGAACAAGGATCGGAGGAGCGCACAGATAGATTGCTAGTAACACAAGTGTGCAGGGTTCATGACAAATGAGCCATCCTACAACATTGATTACGTAATAGAGGCTGGCTATCAGGTCGCAGAGATTGGAGCATGTGTTTTGCTAGATCTAGCTTGATTAGTGTGTAGTAATTGGAGGTTGTGCTGAGAGCTTGTGAGGAGCTTTGTACAATGATTGTTACATGATCTCTATGACATATAATATACAAATAGTTGGGGTTTTCAGCTTTAAGCTTTCCCATGAAATAATGTGTTCATATGTGTGATTGTTTATGGTTTTAATTTGCGCATGCAATTGATTTTATTTCCGCATGTAATGATCAATGGTAGAAGAGATTTTGTATTTTGCATGAAGCTAAAATAGTGTGTGATTAGGAGAATATCGGTGAATAATATATTAGTTATTCAAATTTCTACATGGTATCAGAGCGATATTGATCATTGGAGAAATTGCAAAACCTTGAAGTGGTTGAGTTTTGTGTTGGTGGAATTCGAATTTGCAGTAGTGTTTTCTTGGTGTCGAAGTTGAGATGTCTTTTAATGGATTGCGATTGGAGTATGCCCTTCAGGGCAGCTCGAATTATATTGCATGGAAGGACAAGATGGAGGTGGTGCTGGATGACAATGGGTTGAAGGAGTTCATAGATGCAGAAATTCCAAAACCTACTTCTAGTGATGCTGTCGTACTTGACGCATGGTAAAAGAAGACAACAAAGTGTCGAAGAATTCTGTTGGAAGGTGTGAAGGATCACATAATGTCCAGCCTTCATGGTAAGGCTTCTCCATTCTTGATGTGGAAAGCTTTGACAGATTTATTTCAAAGCAAGAGCGACCAGAGGAAGTTGGCACTCAGGGATAAACTCAGAAAAATAAAAATGGATAAAGGCGACAGTATGCCCAAGTACCTCACGAAGTTCATCCAATGTAGGGATGAGATGGGAAGTGTGAGGGTTACTGTTGATGACGAGGACTTGGTGATCTTGGCTCTCCTTGGGCTTCCGAAGAGTTGGTATTCCTATCAGGACTCTGTCAATGGTCGGGAGAAATTGCCAGGATGGGAGCGACATTGGTCAGATCTTGTGCAAGAGGAGATAAGGCGAAGTACTAGGGACGGATCTTCATCAAATAACTCTAATGAAGAAAAATGCGCTTTGGCTGCCAAAGCAAAGAAGGGGAAGAGCAAGAAGCATGCTTCTCAATCCGGTGCGAAAGGCAAGAAGTAGGACATGTCCAAGGTGAAGTGCTTTCTCTGTCACCAACATGGACATTATGCCACTAGTTGTCCATAGAAGAAGAAAAATAAGAAGGTTGCTGGATCTGTAGCTAGAGAGGCCTTAGCCTCGCAGTTTGAGCTGGATTTTTCGCTGATCGCATGCTTGGTCTCAAGTGTGATTGGTTCAGTGTGGTTTCTTGACAGTGGTACATATTTTCACATGACAGGAGATCGAGATTTGTTTACTGATCTGGATGAGAAAGATCTTGGAGTGCACATCGAGATGGGCGATGATGGTAGATACAGTGCGACCGGTATCGGTACCATTTCCTTTGAGAGGGAGTCTGGTAAACCCTTCGTATTGAAGGAAGTGATGAATGTTCTAGGATTGAAGAAGAATCTTATCTCTGTGGCGATGTTAGAAGATAAGGGATATGATGTTGTCTTTAGCGAGGGAAAGGCTTTCCTGCGCAGTAAGGCAACTGGTGAGACCCAGAGGATAGGGGTTTGAGTTAAGAACTTTTATCAATTGCAAGTAGATGGCTACACAAAAATGGCAGGCAAGGCAGAAGGTGTGGTGCGCCAGGATGATGGCGAGTTGTGGCACCGGAGATTGGGCCACCTTCACCATGGAGCTTTGAAGATACTACAGTAGATTTCTATTGGGCTTCCTAAGGGTACTCTTGCGCAGTAAGATCAGTGCAAGGGATGTACCTTGGGAAAATTTGTGAAATCCACCTTTCACGAGAAGGATAGTCACGCCACGAAAATCCTTGAGAGAATTAACATAGACGTGTGTGGACCTTTCTCAGTAGCTTCAACAGCAAAGCACAGGTACTATGTGATATTTGTTGATGATTTTCTCGTAAGTGCTGGATCTTCTTCATGCAAAAGAAGAGTGAGACATACTCAAAGTTTTGTGAGTTCAAGGCACTGGTTGAGAAAGAATCGGGGAAGCAGGTGAAGGCTCTTAGGAGCGACAATGGTGGTGAATTCATCTATGGCGAATTCAAGGACTTTTGCAGCGCAGAAGGAATTCGAAGAGAGCTCATAGCACCTCATAACCCACAGCAGAATGGGGTTGCTGAGCGGAAGAACAGAACGATCGTGGGTGCTGCACGGGCGATGTTGCATGATCAGGGCCTTCCCATACACTTGTGGGCTGAGGCATGCAATGCTGCAGTATATGTGCAAAACCGTTGTCCTCACAAGATACTTGGCATGGGTACAACTGAGGAGGTGTTTTCTAGTAAGAAGCCTGATATTTCCCATTTGAGGATTTTTGGTTCACTTGTTTACATTCATGTGACAAAGGATGCCAGGAAGAAGTTGGAGCCGAATACAGAGGTTGGGATATTTGTGGGGTACACTGATACACCCCACAACTATCGTGTCTATTTTCTAGACAGTCGCAAGACTGTTGTGCGACGGGATATCAAATTTCATGAGGAGAAAGCCATGAAGTGTTCACTTGATAGGGAGCCACACTTGCATGCAGATGAGGAGCTATTAGTTCCTAAGGATGAGTCTCTAGATGTGGATCAACCACAAGAGGAGGTTCATGGAGTGGAAGAGACCACTCATGCAACACCAACCATCAGAGGGCAGAAGCGCACTACAGAAGTTGAGGGATTGGCTCAAGATGCAGAGAGGGTTGTAGGAGCACCTACATCACAGCGCAGACAGAGACAGTCACCTAATCGGTACACTGGATACATGGCTCTTATGAGAAAGTGTATCATGACAGAGCCATCCTCTTTCGAGGGAGCTGTAGATGATTCCGCATGGGTAGATGCCATGGTGGAAGAGTATGATTCGATTTTCAGAAACAGTGCATGGGAGATTGTCCCAAGGCCGGAAGGGGAATCAGTGGTGGGTTCGAGATGGATCTACAAAGTGAAGCAGGCAGCTGACGGGAGTGTGGAGAAGTACAAGGCAAGATTTGTTTCCCGAGGCTTCTCACAGATTGAGGGGATCGATTATGAGGAAACCTTTGCACCTGTTGCAAGGTATTCTTCCATACGGATGATTCTTGCTCTCTTAGCGCAGATGGGGTGGCACATTCATCAGATGGATGTGAAGACTACGTTCCTCAATGGGGTGATTGAGGAGGAGGTGTACATAGAGCAGCCCGAAGGTTTCGAGATCTTCAGCAGCAAGTCTCATGTGTGCAGGCTCAAGAGAGCGTTGTATGGGTTGAAACAAGCACCTCATGCTTGATACACACGGATAGACAGTTATTTCACCAGACCTGGATTCTCCAAGAGTGAGGCAGATCTGAACCTATACCAGATTGTGGTGGAGGGTAAGTTATTAATCATTGTACTTTATGTAGATGATTTTATTTTTATAGGTGATGAACTGTTGATACACTCATGCAAGGCTGATCTTGAAAAGGAGTTTGAGATGAAGGACTTGGGCCTCCTTCATTATTTCCTGGGATTGGAAATTTGGCAGCGCAGTGATGGAATGTTTGTTTCTCAAGGAAAGTATGCCCGGGAGATACTGGAGAAGTTCAACATGCATGGCTACAAGCCTGTTGATACTCCTCTTCCTGGTGGATGGAGGAAGGAGGATGCTACTTCGGCGGAGGTAGTGGATGCCACTATTTATCAACAATTGGTGGGGTCGCTTATGTATCTGGTCAATACACGACCCGACATATGCTATGTTGTTAACCAGCTTTCACAAGCTATGGTTAAGCCTACCAACCTCTTCTGGAAGGCAGGCAAGCATGTATTGAGATATCTCAGAGGCACATCGAGATATGGATTATGGTACAGACAGTCAGATGAGGTGAAGATGTGTGGCTTCATGAATGTAGATTGGGCAGGGATCCCAACAGACAGAAAGAGCACATCTGGAGGGATTTTCAGTATCGGGTCAACAGCAGTTTCTTGGCACAGCAGGAAGCAGAGATCCGTGGCACTCAGTTCAGCATAGGCCAAGTATATGGCAGCGATTTTGGCTTCATGCGAGGCTATATGGATGAGGAAGATCCTGGTTGGGTTGTTCGGTTCACACTTAGATCCTACTGTGATATATTGTGATAATCAGAGTTGCATCAAAATCTCAGTTAATCCAGTATTTCGTGATAGATCTAAACACATTGACATCCGGTATCATCATATTAGAGATTGTGTGCAACGGAAGATCATGTTACTTTCATACATTCCCACGGAGGATCAGAATGCTGATATCTTGACGAAGGTGCTCACCAGGAGCAAATTCGAATACCACAGAGGCAGGATAGGGGTGGCAGATAATCCTTATCTTGTTGAGAGGGAGTGTTGAGATTGCAACAAGATTATGAGCTTAGTGGAAAGAAGTCGCCTTCACTAAGTGGGCCCGCAGGCTATTTTTGGCGCAAAGTCTATTTTTAGACTATGTCTATTTTTAGACATATGGATCATGATTCTATGATTTGCAGGATGCTATTTTTGGATGGTTGGTAAAGTTGGAAAAATAGAAGGACTTCTATTTTTAGACATATTGGGCGGAATCTATTTTTGGATTGCCAGTCTAAAAATAGATATGTCGAATATTATTAGCTCTTAATAATATTTGGACTATAAACATTATCTTATTCTCTTGGAGCACTTCAGTTAAGTGCACAGATGTGGCACAGGAGCTGACAGAAGGAATTACGCTATTCCTATGGGTTAAGTGGAGCTATTGCATGGATACTTCAGTTAGAACTCATGTGACAGAGTTTGGTGGAGTTGATTGAGGAGTTAATGGAGTTGTGTTCAGTTTAACTAATCTAAACATAGTTGAACTAGTTGTATTTAGTCTAACTGATTAATACACTAGTGGAGAGTGGTGTGAATTAATTATTAATTAATTCACTAATTATAAACTCATTAATCAACTAAAGAATACATCAGTTAACTTCAGTGCATGGACAGTTTCAGTGGAGACCAGTGCAGAGATAGGTGAAAGAGCAGGTTAACTATCAGTTGTGACTATAATGTTGCATATTTGCAACAACCAGTGATTGGAGAAGCCCATGAGGATTGCGTAGTACAAGCCAGGTGGTTTATGTTATTTAATGAGCCATCCTACATCATTGATTATGCAATAGAGGCTGGCTATCAGGTGGCAGAGATTGGAGCATGTGTTTTGCTAGATCTAGCTTGATTAGTGTGTAGCAATTGGAGGTTGTGCTGAGAGCTTGTGAGGAGCTTTGTACAATGATTGTTACATGATCTCTATGACATATAATATACATATATTTGGGGTTTTCAGCTTTAAGCTTTCCCATGAAATACTATGTTCATATGTGTGAATTTTTATGGTTTTAATGTGCGCATGCAATTGATTTTATTTCCGCATGTAATGATCAATGGTAGAAGAGATTCTGTATTGTGCATGAAGCTAAAATAGTGTGTGATCAGGAGAATCTCAGTGAATAATATATCAGTTATTAAAATTTCTACACAAAAGGTATGCATTGCAACTTTAGATATAGAACAAAATACATTTGTATGGTATCGATGGCTTTGCTCCCATAAAAAAATTTCACTTGGTCAATTTTTACGGAGGAAATGATAGCACATTATGAGGATACAAAGAGCAACACCTTCTTTAGCCAATTGATAAATCTCAAACAAAAGGGTTTAGTGGGGCAACACATTGAGTACTTCCAAAAATTGAATATAAGGGTAACTGATATTCCAGAGGAACACGGGATCGATCTCTTCGTAGGCACTTTAAATGATAACATCCAACATGAAGTTCAAGTTTTGGAACTGGATTCATTGGAGAAGGCATTCAGGTTGGCAAGAAAAGTTGAATGTAAAAAAATGGCGACAAGGAAGCCTACCACTCAATTCTATAAAGAAGGAAGTGTTGCCACGCCTAGATTTTCACAACCTACAAGGTTGACACCACAAAAATTGGAAGAAAAAAAAGCAAAGGGGTTTTGCTACAATTGTGATAGCAAATACACTAAAGGTCATAAGTGTGCTGAGAAGAAATTATTTTACATAAATTGTGAAGAGGAAGAAGAAAATGAACCAGAAGAGGATATACACCAGGAACCAGCCCTAGAAGAGGAAGAAATGAATTTGACCATATTGGGTAATGCACTGGCAGGAATTACCACTCCTCAAACTCTCAAGATAGAAGGACATATCAAGAAGAAAAAGGTAATAGTGTTGATTGATTTAGGTAGCACCCATAATTTTGTTCATTGTAAGGTAGCCAAGGAATTAAATTGTTTCCTATACCCAGCACCAAAATGTCAAGTGATGGTTGCAAATGGAGGAACTATAAATTTCTCTGGAAAATGCCATAATATGAAGCTAACCATGGGGGAATATGTATTGACCCATTGCTTTTGAAAGTTGTCCAGTCAAAGGAAAGTATTTACAGAAACCTATTTATGAGAAGGAAATGTTAGCAATACTGCATGCACTAAAGAAATGGAGAACTTACCTAATGGGAAGACACTTCAAGGTAAAAACTGATCATGATAGTCTTAAACACTTTTTGGAATAAAGACTATCTTCAAAAGAGCAGCAAAAATGGGTCACAAAGATGTTGGGTTATGACTTTGAAATAATATACAAAAAAGGAAAGCTTAATGTTGTTGCAGATGCACTCTCAAGAAAGAATGAAGAGGTGGAAGCATTGCTTTGTGCAGGAAGGAAGACCCATTGCTTTTCAAAGTCGTCCAATCAAAGGAAAGTATTTACAGAAACCTATTTCTGAGAAGGAAATGTTAGCAATACTGCATGCAGTAAAGAAATGGAGAACTTATCTAATGGGAAGACACTTCAAGGTAAAAACTGATCATGATAGTCTTAAACGCTTTTTGGAACAAAGACTATCTTCATAAGAGTAGCAAAAATGGGTCACAAAGATGTTTGGTTATGACTTTGAAATAATCTACAAAAAAGGAAAGCTTAATGTTGTTGCAGATGCACTCTCAAGAAAGAATGAAGAGGTGGAAGCATTGCTTTGTGCCATTTCTATTATCCAACCAGATTGGATAACCGAAGCAAGGGATGAATGGAAGAGGGACAAAGAAGTGTGGACACTCATTCAAAATTTGCAACAAGATCCTAGTACATATGATACATTTATTTGGAAAAATGATTCCTTATGGTACAAAGATCGCTTATATCTTTGTAAGAATTCCCAACTAAAACAAAATATTCTTCTAGAATTGCACACTTTTCCTTTAGGAGGACACTCAGGATTTTAAAAAACTTACCATAGGGTGAAGAAAGAATTTTTTTGGGATGGCCTTAAATTTGACATTCAAAAGTTTGTGGCGGAATGTTTGGTTTGCCAGCAAAATAAAGTTGAGACAATTAAGACCCCGGGACTTCTACAACCTTTATCCATTCCAACTCAACGTTGGGAGGAGATTTCTCTTTTCTTCTCTAAGGCGTTGATATCTCTTTTCTTCTATTTTTGGAGCTGGTTACACAAAAAATTCCACTCATTACTATTCACAGTGTTATGGAAATTCATTATGATCGGTACATGTTTTATCTCACATTTAGGATGGAACTTCAAGCTTATCGTTTTATCTCACATTTAGGATGGAACTTCAAGCTTATCGTTTTATCTCACATTTAGGATGGAACTTCAAGCTTATCTTGGCATGAGACGAGGTTGAATGTTGCAACCATTATTAGCCCTCCTCAATGTTGCGACCATTATTAGCCCTCCTCAGCACATATTTCACTAGGTATTTTTTTTCATATTTTTGTGACTAGTACATGTGTTATGTCACATTTAGGATGGAACTTCAAGCTTGTCTTGGCACTATACTAGGTTGAATCTTGCAACCATTATTAGCCCTCCTAAACACAAATTTCACTAGGTATTTTTTTCATATTTGAGTTGGATTTCTTATTGTAAATCATATCAACTATGTTTTCGGGAATTTCTATCTCTTAGTTTCACCCCCTCCTACCCCCTTTTCTCCCTTGCATCATCGTTACTTCTTATGACTCATTCCATCACCATCCCCTATATTACATTGAGTATATTTTTCTTCCTCTTGTCACCTTCCCATATTCTCCTTTAAGCATCATATAGCTAGCCTTCAATCTATTTTTTGTTCTATTTTGATCATTCCACTTTATCCCTTTAACGACCCTTGAGTACCCTTGATCTCCAATTGTTTGTCAATTTTTGGCTCTCTTTCTATTGAATGTTTTTTTCCCCTTTGTATCCCTTGAGCATCTCATCTTATTTATAATTGGTTGGTCTCATGCTGTCAGTTTGTCAAGAAACCTTGCCCCTCCTCCCGCGTTCCCTACTATGTCCTTCACTATGCTTTTCCATTGTCTCGCTCACTCCATTTAGGGTCTTTTTAGTAAATACCTTCTCCCTCATGCACATGCCAAATCCAACGTAGAGGCATTTGCTAGAAATTACTAGGAACACACTTCTCGTTCGACTCGAGAGGAAATGGATGCAATAGAACAAGAAGCGAGAGTGGATCAATCATAGGTTTATGTTTGATGTAAAGGTGGAGGAGGATGTTGGGCAATGGATCTCTCGTATGGGCAACACTGGTTCTAGACAAACTCAATATATGTAAACAATAGATCTGTATTTGCAGATGAAAACTATAATGGGTATGGCAGATAAAAACTATAATGGGTAAGGTTTTGGTTAAGATAAATGAAGCCCAAGAGGAGATTCTTCTCTACATTTACTCCTTGCAACAACAAATTAAAAAATTGGATAGTAAAGTTTTAGTGTTACCCAAGAAACTATCAAACTTCCAATTCCACATCATTGAAAAAGACAAGCAAGCTCCTACCCTCATCTAGTTGGATTCTCCCAACAATTAATTATGCTATTTGTTTTAATTTTTTTGTTGTATAGGCTAAATTATACTGTGAATAATTGCTACTATGTTTTTATTTACCACTTTTATATAGTGACTTTATGATTTGTAATACAAAATTAATCTAATTCAAGTAATTAATAAAAATAAAGAATAAAATAAAAATAAAAAAACTATGTTTAACTGCTTAAACCTAATAAAAATATTTAAATATATATTAACAATTAGTTTTAATAAATATCTTTTGAGTTGTAAAATTTTTACCATAAAATAAATTAAAAATCATCAGGAAAAACAGAATTCTAGTAGTAAAACGAGGGAATGATAGCCGCGTAGAAAAACATATTTCTGATTGAAAATTTTGATAACGATTTTATATTGTAATTTTATGTTTTGCAATGGCATTTTCAAAGAGTTTAATCCAGTTTGAATCGACAGTTCTTATCTGGTTTCTACCGATTTCTGGAATAATTTACTGTAACAATTACATTTAGCAGCAGTATTCATGTAATTACTGTGTGAGACTCTGTTAATGGTAGTCATCGATCGATTAAGCAGAAAAAGAAGATTTTAGGCATCATTAATTCATATGAATATGAGTAAAATCTTCTTTAATTCATATGAATTATTAATTTTTAACGAATTTGTGGAGAATGGAAACTTGTTAAAGATTCATGGTAGTTATTATACTCAATACAACTATTGAGTAAATATCACAAATAAGTAACTGTGAAAACAAATTGTTCACCAAATTATTCTTGATTCTTCAAAAAAAAAACCTATAATTAATCCAGTCCTATGTGTAGCTTTGTGTTTTTTGTATATTCTCAATGAGTTTGCAGAAGAAAACAAAGAAAGAGGATGGGAAGCTCAGGAAAGAAGAATCTGCAAAGAAAAGGCTGTCAAGCATGAATTGATGGGTTGAAAAAGAAAGCGTGTGTGTTGTTGTTAGGGGATTCAACTGGAATGTCGTGTTCTTGTACTGCCCATCCGCATGCAGCTATCCCCATAATTCCAAATAACAAATACCTGTCGGGAATAATATTACCCATCTACATGCTTCCACCCACAAGTGCATCGGTAGGCCCTGTTCATGCAGCATAGCTCGTACAGCACCCACGATCATTCTATTCTTCCTCTCCGTGACCCCATTCTATTGTGGGTTATGAGGCACTATGAGTTCTCTTTGAATTCTTTCTTTTCTATAGAAGTATTTGAATTCGTTCGAGATATATTCACCACCATTATTGCTCTGCAGAGTCTTCACTTGCTTTCCCAATTCCTTCTCCACCAATGCCTTAAACTCACAAAATTTTGAGAATGTTTCACTCTTCTTCTGCATGAATAAGATCCAACATATATGAGAATATTCATCAACAAAAATAACATAATACCTATGTTTTGTTTTTTAAGCAATCGAGAAAGGTCCACACACGTCTGTGTGAATTCTTTCCAGGATCACCGAAGCATGCTTCTCCTTCTCGTGAAAGGTGGTCTTCACAAAATTAACCATGGTACATCCCTTGCACTGATTTGACTGCGCAAGAGTACCCTTGGAAAGTCCAGTAGAAATTTGCTGCAAAATCTTCAAGGCGCCATGGTGAAGATGGCCCAATCTCCTGTGCCATAATTTTCCCTCATCCCGGCTCACCACTTCTTTTGCTTTGCCCATCATTGCAGCGCAGCCATCTACCTCCAACCTATAGATATTCTTAACTTGAATCCCTATCCTCTTGGTTTGACCCTTTTTGTTATGTCGTAGGAAATATTTTCCCTCGCTGAAAACATCGTCATAACCTTTGTCCTCAAACATGGCAACCGAGACCAAGTTCTTCTTCAAAAGTGGAACATGCATAACATCTTTCAACATAAGTGGTTTACCTGACTCCCTCTCAAAGGTAATGGTTCCAATTCCAGTCTCACTGTATCTACCATCGTCACCCATCTTTATATGCATTTGGAGATCCTTCTCCTCCAGGTCACTAAACAACTCCTTGTCTCCCGTCATATGGAAGGAAGAACCACTATCAAGATACCACACCGATCCCATTGCGCTTGAAACCAAGCATGCGATCAAGGAGAAATCAAGTTCAAATTGCAAGGCTAAGGCCTCACCAGCTGCAGCACCAGAAGCCTTCTTGTTCTTATTTTTCTGTGGATAGTTAGTGGCGAGTTTCCCATGTTCGTGATAGTGAAAACACTTAACTTTGGACAAATCCAGCTTCTTGCCTTTAGCCTCGGATTTTGGATGGGACTTCTTCCCCTTCCCTTTCCTTTCTTTGGCAGCCAAATCACAATTATCTTCATCATCATTCTTCGATGAAGAGCCATCCCTGGTATTCCGCCTTATCTAATCCTGTACAAGATCTGACCAAAGTCGCTCCCAGTCTGGTAGTTTCTCCCGTCCATTGACAAAGTCTTCGTAGTTGTGCGAGCTCTTCAGAAGCCCAAGGAGAGATAAGCTCACCAAATCATCATCTACAACTGTAATTCTCACACTCCCCAGCTCATCCCTACATTGGACAAACTTCGTGAGATATTTTGGAATACTGTCGCTCTTCTCCATTTTGATTTTTTTGAGCTTATCTTTTAGCACCAACTTCGTATGGTGGCTGCTGCTTTGGAAAAGATATGTCAAGGCCTTCCACCTTACAAATCAAGTAGTTTTCCCATGAAGGATTGACACAATATGGTCTTTCACACCTTCCAACAGAATTCTTCTTGTCTTCACTACCTTCTTTTTCCATGCATCAAGTAATGCAGCATCATTGGAAGTAGGCTTAGGAACATTGCTATCGATGAACTCCTTCAGACCATTATCTTCAAGCACCGCCTCCATCCTGTCCTTCTAGGCTATGTAGTTCGAGCTACCCTCAAGGGCATACTCCAACCATAACCCATTGAAATCCATTTCAATAAATACTCAACTATTGCACCAAGAAATTTCTGCAGCAAATTAAAATTGTCCACCAGCACAAAACTCAACATCGCTTCACTATTGCAATCTCCAGTGATTAACACTGCTCCGATACCATGTAGAAATTTATTAATACTGATAGTATTACTGGATTCTCCTGATATAATAAATTAATCTTATGTTAAATATAGAATTCGTCCACTTAATTCTTTGCGGAAATTAAATTGCCAATTTCAAACACATGAAGAAAAGCAATCTCACATAAACACAGTTGTTTAATGGGAAAGCTTAAAGCTAAAAACCAAAACTATCATATATTATGTATATCAATGGAATAATGTAATAATCTCATATAAATCTTAGTACATCAAGCTCTCAGTACAATATAGAATCGTCACACACTGTCATGCATAAATTTGCATATCTATGCACTAATTTCTTGCCTCCTAACAGCCTGCCTCCACTGCACAATCCTAGTTGAAGAAGACCCACTAATGAATTCGAATTGGCCTTGCCTTGAATGCGCAATCCTCATTGGCATCTCCAATGTGTGTCAGATGCATTGAATGCATCACTATAGTCACCACAGATAGTCCATCTCACCCTTTCACCTATCTCTCCACTGGGTCTCCATTAGAACTGACATGCAAGTAGTTAACTATTGTATTTGTTTAGTTGAAAGTGAGTTATTAGTTGTGAATTAATTAAATAATTAATTCACTAAACTCTCACTAGTGTATCTTCAGATAGAACTAGATACAACTAGCACAACTGAGTTTAGCTCGCTCAACTGAGTTAAACTAAATAACAACTCTCATAACTACTCTTCCAACTCTGTCACAACTCTGCCACTTCATTTCTAACTGAGTCCTCCATGCATGAGTCACCAACCACCCTAGGAATTGAAAAATTCCTTCAACCCACTGATTTTCCAAATTTTTTCACTAAAATAAAGTGCTCCAAGAAAATAAAATTATATTTATTGTCGGATTATTATTAAGGGCTAATAATAATCGACATGCATCTATTTTTAGATTAAAGATCTATAAATATACTTCGCCCAATATTCTAAAAATACAATCTCATATATTTTTCCAACTTGATTAACCATCTACAAATGGCATCCTGCAACTTATAGAATATGCTCACCATGTCTAAAAATAGACATACACCTCAAAATAGCCTGCGGGCCCCACTTAGTGAAAGCGCTTAATTTTCACTAAGCACATCATCTTTTTGAATCTCAACAACCTCCGCTAGAAACGGATGTTTGGGGTATTTTTATAGGAGGTTCCTCAAAAACATCCGCTAGAGAGTCTTTTCCTTGTAGTGCAGCGCCCTAGCTAGTTTATTTCCATTTTGACTGTAAACAAATTTCAGTTATTTGATATTAATGAAATGAAGTGTTATTTCCACTGCATCTTTGTATTTAAGGTTATATGTGTATTTTTTTTCGTTCCTGCATAAATTTGGATCAGTGGTATCATAGGGGTCTATTTTTTCTCGATCCTTCTTTGCATGTCTCCAACGAGGTCGAGGTATAAGGAGTTAAGGCTCGATCTGGTTGAACCTTTGCAATATCAGCCTCGCAAACCTTGACGGCCGCCCATGCGGGAGGAAAATAAAGATGAGGGAGCAGGAGATCCTATCAAAATATTGCTCAAGGAGGCCCTTGAAAAACAAAGGTACGAGATGATGGATAAATTTTCCCAAATCCTTCAATGACTGCCCACTGGTGGCGCATCTGCATCCATCAGCTACTCTGGAGGCACAAATCCTTTTAAGAAAAAATTAAACTTTGACATTCTTATATTTGATGGCCAAATAGATTCATAAGCCATGGATAGATGGTTGAATCTATTAGAAGGATATTTCTCAGTTCATGACTTTTTCGACAGGGAGAAGATTATTTTTTCACTCCTCAAAGCCGCCTCCCATGTGAAGGATTGGTGGGAATCTATTTTGAGAAAAAGGATGAGGTGTAACCCTCTCTGTTCTTGGCCATACCGACATGTAATTATTTCTGGGATGCCATAAAGGAACAATATTATCCCGTGGGGAGCTATGAGGACAAGTACATACAATGGACTATGTTGTGGTAGCAAAGGGATCAAGATGTCCATGAGCTGACGAATCTGTTCCATACCCTACGCACAAGTTGGGTATCAAAGATTCAGAGAAACATTTGGTGCTGAAGTAACACAGTTTTCTGCACATATACATTCAGGAGGAAATAGAGTTCCTCAACATCTCCTCACTTGGTACGACACACTGATAAGCTGCCAAGATTTAGCAGAAATTCAAACAGAAGAAGCGAGACTTTGGATCTAGGAATAAAAAGCAAGGGAAAGGTGCCCCAAAATCGCAAAACAAAGGAAAAATCCAAGGCATGGTGGCCCAAGACAACCTACCGAATCCACAAGCAAAGAAAAACACCACGAAGTTGAAGAAGGACACGGGAAAGTGGTGTGAGTTCTATAATAGCTCCACACACAACACAAGTGAGTGTCAGGCCAAGCAATCACTAGTGGGCAAGATTGTTATAGGTCAATTTGGGCATCATTCCCAATGACCTGGTTAACTGGACATCATCTCCAGGACCAATAAATAGGGTCTATCATCCCCTATCATTTCAATTGCTACATGCCCTAAGACAAAGAACAAGACAAATCATTCAAGACTTTCATCTGCAAAGGTTTCCAAGATTTTAAGTTTATAATATATCATATGAGAGTTCATCGACGCTGCCTCTAAAGGTACTAAGTGCATTGCATATGCAGGTAGCCCCATGAAAGGCTGCTCTGCAAAGCACTTCCCGACATTCATGGGTGCATTGGTCACATTGGGAGAAAAATTCTCATTGTTCTGGAATCTCCACTTGGGCAGTGCCTTCTAGAAGAGTTCACATGTGTCAAGCTTTGAATCCAAGTGTCCATTTGACATCTACAATATTGGGAACATGTCTTGCCTATTATTGGAAATTCATTGATTGTAAAACTACCTTCAACTCCTCTATAATTTAAGCACAGATATTAGTGTTTCAGAAGGAAGAATTTGAGTAGAGAAATTCTGGTGGAATTTTGATTGAGGTAGTGATTTGGAGTGACATATTGCTGGAGATATCTACATTGTGATGAGCCTGGGATGCTGCTAGAGATGGTGACACCAAATCAATCACTTGGATGTAACCTCCCCTTCTATCATTAATAAATATTACTGCTTATCTTTCCCTATATGCATTTTATAAGCTTTGATTCTCCATATCATGATTTCTTATTTGATGTATATGGTTTATGCTTTATTTATTTAGCTAAATAACTTGAATAGACATCTGTATTATTTTTATCTCTTGTTGTTTAGTGTTCATTCTTGCAGGAAATATTTTGCACAACCGGCTGGAATTTGAAGCTACAGTAAAAGCGACAGAAGGAGACTTTGGAAGCGCTTGGATTCCAAGTAAGCTTCTTATTTCATTATGTGTGTCTATTTACAGTTAGGAAAGATGGCTGTAAAGTCTTTGACATGTTGTTCTAGATTAGCACATGTCTAGCGAAGAATGTTTTATCTGTAATACACAAATCCACATAACAAATTGGCAACTCCACTGGGGAAATTACTCTTTATCCTAGGTGTTTTAGCCTCTGATTTTCTCTTTTTATTCACCAGTAGTTGTTACTCACAAATATTAGGCTTTTTGAAATCCAAATTTGCAAGAGAAGTGTGTTAAACAACTGTGTTTTTTTTTATACACTGCACCCAACGCACTCTTGGACAGGACTCAGTGCTTTGCATAGCATTGTCTCCCTTTCAGGCCTACGTTGCAAAGCACTGTTTCTCTTTAGAGACTGCGTTGCCTCCTGAAACCATCCAAATTCTCTTGAATTTGTCTTTGCAATTTGTTTCAGTTTTTTTTCTGCTCTGTTTTGAAAATCCTGAACCTCATATTGACCAGTGAACCTATCTACCTCTTCCTCCTTTGAAAGAATAATTTGTTCAATGTTTGTTTAAAGCATTATTCTTCAAAATTAATGAATTAATTTCAAAGTATTTTCATTGTTGCATTAGATCCATTTGCTTTTGAAAAGGAAATTGTCATAAATTCTTCATTTCCTGATAGGAGAAATTGTTTTTGAATTCCTCATTTTTCCTTCGAAAGAGAAATTGTTGTTTATATTCCTAATTTCTAAAAAGTAAAAGGCATTTGTTTTTATTTATTTAGTGCACTTAGTTTCTTTTCTGCATTCATAACATTAAAGGAACTGAAAAGAAAAACCTGCATTTTCATGTAGTGGTTGTGTGTTTTGCAAAAGGAACAATAAGAAATCTGCATTTAGTTTGTGCTCATTGATTTGTTTGCTCTCAAATTGATTGGTCTTTCCCTCTAGTAGCTAGGATTTTCATTGAAAAAACTAAAAGTGAAAGATTGCTTATCATTCTTAGTTTTCATTTTAGGAATTTCCAATACATCATCGTCGTGAACCTTTGAAAGGAAAATTGATAAACAAGATCAACTTAAAATTTATCTCAATTTACCTAACAAAGCATTGGAACCATAACGATAAAATTTAGAAGGTCTAGGCTAGAGACGTGTTCCGACATCGTAAAACATAGCAGTTGTCATTAACTTGTTTGTGATACATTCTAAGTGTGATACCTCACTCCACGTACATAAGTATAGCGTAGCTTGTCCACGTAATTTCGGGTATATCGGGCAGTCTTACAGTACGGAAAGTATAAAGGGGTGCTCTCACTGTGCAGTTTCACATCAAACAAAGCTAATATGGACTTGGGCCTCCATGTACCTCCGCATATATTTGGGAGGACAAATTTTAGGTGTTATCCATCCACAGTGAACCGATTCAGCTTCCTTGTAAATTGTGATACATTGAACACAACATTCGGGGAGATTGCCTGCATGTACTTCTTGGTTCGCCAGGAGCTATTTTGTAGTTCACAGTTTCTTAGTAAATCCTTTTGCCTAGCATTACCCCTTTTATTTTTTTTTATTTTTTTTGGTTAAAATAAATCAGTAATCATGGAAGAACAAAATCATTTTCCCCGTCGTTCGTGTAGACTAGAATTAAAACCACCTTTACCACCAGAAGTTACTTTTGGTAGGCGAAGGCGATCACGATCTTTCGAATCAAGTACAATTCATACCTCTGGTGAAACTTCAACTTCCCATAAACCAAAGTTAGATCAATTTATTTCTACACATCTCGGTTCGTCTATTATTGTCGAAACGAAGTCCTCACAGCTACCCATGGTCACGATCCATCCAATCTGTGAGACCATACCTCCCGAACCTGACGTTGCTCAACTGGAATTTGATCTGGATCCCATTGTGCTTTAGGGGGCAACTGTTATTGGTCAAACTGGACATCATCCCTAGAACCAATGAAATAGGGTCTATCATCCCCTTATATTTCAGTTGCTATATTCCCTAAGTGGAGAAAATCTTGATCCCGAAGTCGAACAATCAGAAGTTGTTCCTGTATTGGTCACTCCACAATCTATTGTAGCCATTGAATCTCCCATATCGTGCAGTCAACCACCTAAAATATACTTCGAGCCTGACGGTGAAGTTCTTCCGCCTAGTTTGATTTCGATTGAAGAAATATCACAAGATGAGACACCTTTAACTCCAAATCATTTTCTATAGGAGCTTTATCTGTACGAGTCTTTTCCTTAGTCACCTTCCTCTGCTCTTTTTGATCCTGTTTCACTTCGAGTTCCCGTAGATTCTATAGGTTATACATTGGGTCATTTGACCATGGCTGAGATAACATCCTAGACTGAACCATCTATTTCAGCTACGACAACATCTACTGTTGCTTCATATTTGATATTTTTTCCATTAACATCACCCATTTCTTCATCTGGAATCGTATCTGGTTCCCCCCTTATGAGTACTGAACGACTTGATCCATTATTCACATCTTCAGTGAAATATCAAGCTGGTCCCATCAGTTATTCCCCTTGATGGCTAGTGATTTCACAGAAATTACCCTCTGAAATTCCAAAATTCAACGAAAACCCTGGAGAAGACTCGTCAACGCATGTTATAACTTATCATTTGTGGTGCTCATCAAGCTCCTTAAATGATGACTCTGTTAGACTACGTCTTTTCCAGCATACACTCATAAGTACAACTGCATGATGAGGATGGTTCTTTTGCTGTGTCAACCTCATTAAAAAATGAAAAAAAGTCATGAGGATAGTTCTTTTACTGTGTCAACCTCGTTAAAAAAATGAAACAGGTTTTGAGGATAATTCTTTTTTCTTGTGTCAACCTCGTTAAAAAATGAAACAGATCATGAGCATAGTTCTTTTCCTGTGTCAAGCTCGTTAAAAAATGAAACAAATCCTCTCCTAATTAAGACAATTCTTCCATCTGATCTCGTAAATGAACCTTCATTCCATCCAGCTATTAGTAACCAGTAGTTTACTTAGGTGAATGAAATGAAGCTTGGGGGGCATCTTCTCTTGCAGGGGGCATTCCATTTGGTGTTGTTCTAAACAGGTCTTACAACTGAAAAACAGATTAGTCGTGCATATTTATTTTAAGAATGATTTGACCACAAAGCATACTTTTTCTCCTTATTTTTCGAGCTTTGTTAAAAAAAAAAAAGGATTTGAAGCGCACTTTTATCTCTTTTTCAAGCTTGTATAACAATGAAAAAGGAACCCCTAGAGTCTTCTTTCAGCTCTTTTCAGACTCCGATAATATGAAAATATTGCCTAGCACTTGTCTTTTCGAGCTCGTAAAAGTAAATGAATTGATATCTACTCAGTATAAGTTTAACCCTTTTCTAGATTGAGATAGATTATTTACGAAAAAGGAATACCTTGGTCAAACATGACTAAAGAGGTTCTCTCAGATATTATTTTCCTCTTTTTCAAACTCTCTAGATATGAAAAAGGACAAGGCTATCACTATCGTTAAGCTTGTTAAAACATAAAATAACGACGAGCTTGTCGATCATGGAAAGAATCGAGTTTCATTCACCGCAAGACTTGTTAAATTATTAAATAGTGATACATTATTCACCCGAAGGGTTGAGTTATAGACCAAGAAAATGTTATCCTCCTCAACATTGTTAAAAAATAAAGAGGTACTATTCGACAAATGACTAGGGAAAATTTGGGAAAAGTGAGCAGAATTCTTTACGGTAGCAGGTCGCTCTTGAACATGACACTTCACTCCATCACCATGACTGTTTGGGTTGGGTAATCTTCTTGACAGTTCATTCATACCTATGGTTCATCATACCTTCACTTTGGTTTTGGTTCAATGCTTCCAACTCATCTCAGTGTCGCCGATATGTTCAAGAGAAGTCATCCATTGAATACTCATCCTTCTGCAATACTCATAAACCTTCATTCTCATGACCGTCATCCCTGAAAAATTTCTATATCAAGTCATACCTTTGTCTCCAAAATTAGTAACTCCCGTTTCACAATAAGGTGACTTCCTGTCGACGACAAATCATTATCCAGGAAGTTCACTTAGAAACATCTGATTCCAGTAACATGAGGCTTGTTACAACATCGACAAGATCCTCGCTTCCGGACTTTTGATCGAAAGATTTTTGTTTGGCGTTCGATATCAAATCATCTATTCACACCTTATGAAATGTACTATAGTACCTTGAGGGCCATTAACATTAATGGTGGTTCTCTCACATTTTTTAACAACTCACATCATTGGTTGGTAATCAAACGATGTCTTTCCATGTTTGACTACAAATCATATATTCGCATGGCTAGACTTGTACCCGAATGATCGAGTGAATGAGATAAGAAGACCCCAGATCTAGTTTCATCCATCCGGGCTATGATTTCAGGATTGTTATACACATCATCTGTACAGTGACCTTACAAACAGATCTTCATCTGAACATGGGCCTATATCTGTAGGCATGTCTGCATTGGGAAAATTTCCGATGAAGACAACTTTCCGAATTATGTACATGTTATTAGATTGTTTATGTGCTGACCATGGGAATGCTTACCCTCAGCAATTATGATCAAAGAGGACATATCATGATGTACTGTATTGTAAGATTGATGTAGGTCGCCACTCCGCTTCATCTCCAACCCATCACAATGTAAAGCATATCAATCAAAATATTGCTATTATTATTCTGACTTCATGATTTAGTGGAAATTTGTTATAGGTCAATTTGGGCATCATTCCCAATGACCTGGTTAACTAGACATCATCTCTAGGACCAATGAATAAGTTCTATCATCCCCTATCATTTCAGTTGCTACATGCCCTAAGATAAAGAACAAGACAAATCATTTAAGACTTTCATATGCAAAGGTTTCCAAGATTTGAAGTTTATAATATATCATATGAGATCTCATCAACGCTGCCTCTAAATGGAATAAGTGTGTCGCATATGCAGGTAGCCCCATGCAAGGCTACTCTGCAAATCACTTCCCGACATTCATGGGTGCGTTGATCACATTGGGAGCGAAATTCTCATTGTTCCGGAATCTCGACTTGCCCAGTGCCTTCTAGAAGAGTTCATATATGTCAAGCTTCAAATCCAAGTGTCCATTTGACATCTACAAGATTGGGAACATGTCTTGCCTATTATTGGAAATTCATTGATTGTAAAACTACCTTCAACTCCTCTATAAATTAAGCATAGCTCTTAGTGTTTGAGAAGGAAGAATTTGAGAAGAGAAATTCTAGTGGAATTTCAATTGAGGTAGTGTTTTGGAGTGACATATTGTTGGAGATATATGCATTGTGATGAGGCTGGGATGTTGCTGGAGATGGTGACACCAAATCAATCACTGGGTTGTAACCTCCCCTTCTATCATTAATAAAGATTACTGCTTATCTTTCCCTATATGCATATGTATAAGCTTTGATTCTCCATATCATGATTTCTTCTTTGATGTATATGGTTTATGCTTTATTGATTTAGCTAAATAACTTGAATAGACATTTGTATTATTTCTATCTCTTTTTGTTTAGTGTTCATTCTTGCAGGAAATATTTTACACAGCTGGCTGGAATTTGAAGCTACAGCAAAAGCGACAGAAGGAGACTTTGGAGGCACTTGGATTCCAAGTAAGCTTCTTATTTCATTTTGTGTTTCTATTTACAGTTAGGAAAGATAGTCGTAAATTCTTTGACCTATTGTTCTATATTAGCAGTTGTCTAGGGAAGAATGTTTTATCCATAATACACGATTCCACATAACAAATTGGCGACTCCACTGGGGAAATTACTCTTTATCCTAGGTGTTTTAGCCTCTAAGTTTCTCTGTTTATTCACCCAATAGTTGTTACTCACAAATATTAGGCTTTTTGAAATCCAAGTTTGCAATAAAATTTTGTTAAACAACTGTGTTTTTCCTTATACACTACGCCCAACGCACTCTTGGACAGGACACAGTGCTTTGCATAACACCGTCTCCCTTTCAGGCCTCCATTGCAAAGCACTATCTCTCTTTAGAGATTGCGTTGCCTCCTGAAACCATCCAAATTCCCTTGAATTTGTCTTTGAAATTTGTTTTAGTTTGTTTTCTGTTGTGTTTTGAAAAGCATGAACCTCATATTGACCAGTGAACCTATCTACCTCTTCCTCCTTTGAAAGAATAATTTGTTCAATGTTTTTTTAAAGCGTTTTTCTTTAAAATTGACGAATTAATTTCAAAGTATTTTCATTGTCGCATTAGATCCATTTGCTTTTGAAAAGGAAATTGTCATAAATTCTTCATTTCCTGATAGGAGAAATTGTTGTTAAATTCCTCATTTTTCCTTCAAAAGAGAAATTGTTGTATATATTCCTCATTTCTCAAAAGTAAAAGGCATTTGTTTTTATTGATTTAGTGCACTTAGTTTCTTTTTCTGCATTCATAACATTAAAGGAACTGAAAAGAAAAACCTACATTTTCATGTAGTGGTTGTGTGTTTTGCAAAAGGAAAAATTAGGAAATCTGCATTTAGTTTGTGCTCATTGATTTGTTTGCTCTCAAATTGATTGCTCTTTCCCTCTAGTAGCTATGATTTTCATTGAAAAAACTAAAAGTGAAAGATTGCTTATCGTTCTTAGTTTGAATTTTAGGAATTTCCAATACATCATCGTGGTGAACCTTTGAAAGGAAAATTGATAAACAAGATCAACTTAAAATTTATCTCAATATACCTAACAAAGCATTGGAACCATAATCATAACATTTAGAAGGTCTAGGCTAGAGACATGTTTTTTCATCGTAAAACATAGTAGTTATCATTAACTTGTCTGCGATACATTCCGAATGTGATACCTCAATCCATGTACGTAAGTATATCATAGCTCGTCCATGTACTTTTGGGTATATCGGGCGGTGTTACAGTACGGAAAGTATAAAGGGGTGCTCTCACTATGCGGTTTCGCATCAGACAACGCTAATATGGACTTGGGCCTCCACGTACCTTCAGGTATATTTGGGAGGACAAATTTTAGGTGTTATCCATCCATAGTGAACTGAGTCGGCCGCCCTGTCAATTTTGATACATCGAACACAACATTCAGGGAGATTTCCTGCCCGTACTTCTTGGTTCGCCAGGAGGTATTCTGCAGTTCACAGTTTCTTGGTAAACCCTTTTGCCTAGCATTACCCCTTTTATTTATTTATTTATTTTTTTTGGTTAAAATAAATCAATAATCAAGGAAGAACGAAATCATTTTCCCCGTCATTTGCATAGACTAGCATTTAAACCACCTTTAGCACCAGAAGTTACTTTTGGTAGGTGAAGGTGATCACGATCTGCCGAATCAAGTACAATTTGTACCTCTGGTGAAACATCATCTTCCCATAAATCAGAGTTAGCTCAAGTTGTTTCTACACATCTCAGTTCATCTATTGTTGTCGAAACGGAGTCCTCATAGTTACTCGTGGTCACGATCCATCCAATCTGTGAGACCATACCTCCCGAACCCAACGTTGTTGAACTGGAAGTTGATCTAGATCCCATTGTGCTTTAGGGGGCAGTTGTTATTGGTAAAAATAGACATCATCCCTAGGACCAATGAAATAGGTTCTATCATCCCCTTATATTTCAGTTGCTATATTCCCTAAGTGGAGAAAATCTTGATCTCGAAGTCGAACAATCGAAAGTTGTTACTGTATTGGTCAATCCACAATATATTGTAGCCATTGATTCTCCCATATCGCGTAGTTAACCACCTGAAATATACTTTGAGCATGACAATGAAGTTCTTCCACCTAGTTTTATTTCGATTGAAGAAATATCACAAGACGAGACACCTTTAACTCCAACCCATTTTCGGTAGGATCTTTACCTGTACGAGTCTTTTCTCAATCACCTTCCTCTGCTATTTTTTATCATGTTTCACTTCGAGTTCCCGTAGATTCTATAGGGTATAAATTATACCATTTGACCATGGCTGAGATAACATCCTAGAATGAACCATCTATTTCAGCTGCAACAACATCTACTGTTGCTTCATCTTCGATATTTTTTCCATTGACATCACCCATGTCATCATCTGGAATCCTATCTGGTTCCTCCATTATGAGTACTCAATGACTTGATCCTTTATTCGCATCTTCAGTGCAATATCAAGCTGGTCCCATTAGTTATTCCCCTTGGTGGCCAGTGATTTCACAGAAACTACCCTTTGAAATTCCAAAATTCAATTAAAACCCTAGAGAAGACTCATCAACGCATATTATAACGTATCATTTGTGGTGCTCATCAAGCTCCTTAAATGATGATTATGTTAAACTACGTCTTTTCCAGCACAGACTCACTATTCCAACTGCATGATGAGGATGGTTCTTTTTCTGTGTCAACCTCGTTAAAAATGAAACAGAGTCATGAGGATAGTTCTTTTACTGTGTCAACCTTGTTAAAAAAATGAAATAGGTTTTGAGGATAATTCTTTTTTCTTGTGTCAACCTTGCTAAAAAATGACACAAGTGCCTTTGAGGAAAGTCCTTTTACGATGTCAACCTCGTTAAAAATTGATACACGTCATGAGCATATTTCTTTTCCCATGTCAATCTCGTTAAAAAATGAAACAAATCCTCTCCTAATTAAGAAGAGTCTTCCATCTGATCTCGTAAATGAATCTTCATTCCATCCAGCTATTAGTAACCAGTGGTTTACTTAGGTGAATGAGATGAAGCTTGGGGGGCATCTTCTCTTGCAAGGGGAATTCCACATGTGCTCTTGCAAGGGGCATTCAAAACATTCTTACCAATTGCATGCAATCGACTGTTGAAGTTCGGGGGAAAAAACAGGTTCAAATATCCAAAATACAAATGATAACTAGTGAATTGTAAAATTATTTAAAATAGTCATTTAATTGTTTGCAAATCATATTTATTGCTATGACTATGGTTTTATTATGTTTTTATCATGAAGCAGGTATTTTTAATCCATTTGGTGTTGTTCTGAACAGGTCTTACAACTAATGAAAAAATTAGTCGTGCAGATTTATTTTAAGAATGATTTGACCACAAAGCATACTTTTTCTCCTTATTTTTCGAGCTTTGTTAAAAACAAAAAAGGATTTGAAGCGCACTTTTATCTCTTTTTTGAGCTTCGATAATAGCTAAAAAGGGACCCCTAGAGTCTTCTTTCAGCTCTTTTCAGACTCTGATAATATGAAAATATTATTGAGCACTTGTCTTTTCGAGCTCATAAAAGTAAATGAATTGATATCTACTCAGTATAAGTTTAACCCTTTTTCAAACTAAGATAGATTATTTACGAAAAAGGAATACCTTGGTCAAACATGACTAAAGAGGTTCTCTCAGATATTATTTTAAACTTTTTTGGATCTGAGTGAAAACTTTACAAAAAAGTACTTATGGAGTTTTCTTTCGTCCTCTTTTTCAAAATCTTTAAATATGAAAAAGGACCGAGCTATCACTATCGTTAAGCTCATTAAAACATAAAATAGCAACGGGCTTGTCGATCATGGAAAGAATCGAGTTTCATTCATCGCTAGACTCATTAAATTATTAAATAGTGATACATTATTCACCTGAAGGGTTGAGTTATAGATCAAGAAAATGTTATCCTCCTCAACCTTGCTAAAAAATAAAGAGGTACTATTCGACAAATGACCAGGGAAAATTTGGGAAAAGTGAGCAGAATTCTTTACGGTAGCAGGTCGCACTTGAACATGACATTTCACTCCATCACCGTGACTGTTTGGGTTGGGTAATATTCTTGACAGTTCATTCATACCTATGGTTCATCATACCTTCACTTTGGTTTTGGTTCAATGCTGCCAACTCATCTCAGTGTTGTCGATATGTTCAAGAGAAGTCACCCAGTGAATACTCATCCTTCTGCAATACTCATAAACCTTCATTCTCATGACCATCATCCCTGAAAATTGCTATATCAAGTCATACCTTTGTCTCAGAATTCAGTAAATATTTCATCAAGATCGACTTGAATTCTGAGTATCACCAGGTACCAATAGAAACATGTGTGGAAGGTTGCCTTCAAAGCCAAGGAGGACCTTTTAGAATGGTTGGTCATGCCTTTCGAGTTGACTAATGCTCCTTCAAACTTCATAAGGCTGGTGGAAGACATCTTGTGGCCATTCACCAACTCATTTATTGTAGTGTACTTGGATGACGTTCTAATATTCAACCAAACTTGGGAAGAGAACATCCACCACATCCGACAGGTCCTCCAAACAGTGCGACAATAGAATTTGTGTGCCAATTTGGAGAAGTGCACTTTTGGCATGACCCAGGTTCAATAATTGGGATACATTATTGATGAGCGGGGGGTGCATATGGATCTAACCAAGATCCAAGTCATTCAGGATTGGCCAGCCCCAACCACTTTAACATAGCTTCACAAATTTCTAGGTCTTGCTAATTTCTACCACAAGTTCGTGTTGGGATTCTCTCATATCACTTGGCCCTTGAGTCAAGTCACCAAGGGAGGAGCGAAAGAAAATTTCTTTTGGTCAGAATCTCAATAGAAGTCGTTCGTAGAATTGAAACATCACCTCTGATCTGCCCCAATGCTCACATTAAAAGACTTGCAACAACCATTTGAGATCGAGATAGATTCCTCTGACTATGCTATTGGGGCAGTTCTTACTCAACATGGGCATATAGTGGCATATCACAGTGAGACATTATCCAAAATTGTCTGCAAGTATCCAACTTGTGACAAAAAAATGTATTCCATTGCGCAGGCTTGCCGACAATGGAAGAATTACATTTTAGGGAAGGAAATGGTCATCGACACCGACCACTGACCCCTGCAATTCATACAGACACAAGGGAAGTTGCAGAACGATCGCCATTAGAAGTGGTCCACATATCTGCAACAGTTCCATTTTAACATCATTACAAGAAAGGAAACACCAATAATGTTGCAGACTGGCTCAACCGACCACAGATCGTGGTGCTAACCACCATTCTCAACTCTTGTGAGCACGAAATTTTTGATTGGTCGCTTCTCTACAAGAGCAATCCGGAATTCGGCCACACATACAAGACACACTTGGAGAGTATGAAAGTTCCAAATTTTCACTTTCAGGATGCATTGCTATGTCACCTAAGACACTTTTGAGTTCCTTCAAGTGAGCGTGCCAAGATGATTTTGGAAGCACACTACAGTCAATTCATTGGTTATTTTTGGGTCGAGAACACAATTGTAGTACTGCAGAAGTATTTCTATTGGCTGAACCTTCGATAGGATGTTGGGAAGTACATAAGATCCTACACTACTTGCACCATTGCCAAATCGACCATCAAGAAGAAAGGCCTCTATACTCTGCTACCTACCCCTAGTCGACCTTGGGAATCCATCTCCATGGATTACATGTCGGACCTTCCTTCTACTAAGCATGGAAACGACTGTGTTTTCTTGGTCATCGATAGATTCTCTAAGATGACCATTATGGAGGCCTGCAAGAAAAAATATCATAGCAGAAGCCACTGCTAAGCTCTCTTTGAATGAGTTTGGGTGCACTTTGGGATCCCACAGTCTATCATCTTAGACCAGTATAGCAGGTTCCTCAACACATTTTGGTCCAACCTATGGTCAATGCTGGACACCAAGCTCACCAAGTCCACATCTTTCCATCCCCAAACTGATGGCCAGACAAATGTTGTCAACAAGATGATCGTACACATCATGCGCATGTACAATTTAATGCATCTATGCACATGGTATGAGAGCCTTACCTATGTACAACATAGTTATAACTGGGCTCTCCACAGCTCAATCGACCACAACCCCTTTCAGGTGGGCTTAGGATTCCATCCATTATTTCCCATTAACGTAGTCATGCCATTTGTAGCTACTTAGGCCGATTTGCCTCATGTCCAGTCTGAAGCTGACAAATTGAACAACTTCATTAAGCACATTCAACACATCCACCAACAGGTTCATGAAATATTGTACAAAGCCAATGCTAAGTACAAGCAACGACATGATAAACAATATCGGGTGCCACACAACTTCTAGGTGGGCGAAAAAGTGTGGCTACATTTGCAGAAGGAGTGCCTCGCTGGACCCCACCGTAAGCTTGTTCTGATCTGATATGGGAAATACACCTTCACCAAGGCTATAGGGGCTAATTCCTTTGAGCTCAGTATTCCACCATTCCTTTTTCTGCACCCAGTGTTCAATGTGGACCACCTTCGGCACGACATTGCAGAACAACTCACACCAATAGAGTTAAACCCAGACTACAGGGAACGGACCACCACAGATTTTATCATGGACATTAAAATCAAGAACACTCGCCAGCAAAAGATCCAATTGTATCGAGTTTTCGAAGCTGGCCAAATCCTACACCAAGGCAAGTGGATCACTAGGGATCAAGTTCAGCAGAAGTTTCCTCATCTCATTGAGGAATTCAATGCAATGGGGACCATTTATTCCTAAGAGGGGAGGAATGATCTAGGTGGATATTAGTGGCCAACCACCTATTCCACTTGAGGCCTCACCATTTTTTCTTTTAGTTTTTCAGTTTCCTTAATTGTAGAACAATTTATTATTTTTAGCAGTTTTTTAGGTCCTGAAATTTCAGAGCCATTTTGAGGCCCTAAACGACATTTTTTTGGAAAACCGGGAGCAAAATTGAAGTGCCTTTAACATTTCTCCCATCAAAATTTGTAGTCCTAGGATATATCTTTCTAACGAGGTATTGTCTGCGTCAAACATAGATCGTATGCCAAATTTATGTCCCCGGGAAGTTGATGTACCAATTTACCCAAATAGGGCCCATAGTTTTGGCGCTTCATCTCCTAGGGTTAGGTTTTTTATGTTTAGGGTTTTCCATTGTTTCTCAATAGTAAATAGGCCCTCGAGCCTCATTTTAAGATGGTTCATAGGCTTGTAGCCACCACATCTCTTCGTAGAGATATGCTACCAGCGCCCTAGCTAGTTTATTTCCATTCTTCCTGTAAACAAATTTCAATTATTTTATATTAATGAAATGAAGTGTTATTTATGCTGCATATTTGTATTTATGGTTATATGTGTATTCTGTTGCATTACTACATAAATTTAGCTCATCAAGGTCAATCTATTCCAACAATGGTTGGAATATATTTATATACACATAATCTAGCATAAGACATATTATGAACCTTCTTAGATACTTCCAAAAAATTGACAAAAGAACCTAAAACATTTCCAATACCTTCCAAAATCTCAAGAATCCAAAAATTAGTAGGAAGGGAATAGAGTCTCACCAGAACCAGAGTTTCCATAAACTCTTCCTTATCTGGATCAAAACACTCCTCCCAGTGACACATATACAAACCCGTATTGTTTAAAAAAATAAGGGACCTAGTCAAAAATACACTTCTTATATTCCAATTCTACAAAAATTACAATAAAAAACCTTTAGGGCCAAGTCACGGGTCGACCTCACCTTTTGGTTTCCATTTTTGTTGGATCCACCTTTCCAGCTCTTTTTCAATAGGCCAACCACCCATAGATTTATAAATGAAGGTATGGTCCTTCAACAGTCGTCGATGTTCATCCATACATTTAGCATGAATAACGAATTTGGGATTTTGAGGAACCTTCATAATGCATTTACCCTTAAACCAAGCTTACCATTGTGCACCCATGATTGGCATGTAATATTGAGAACCACTCCCACTCGCTTGGGTTCCAGATTGTCCTGATAATTTAGACTTTCCAGAGTGTTGGACATTGGATAAACCAACGCTCCCCGTGTGTTTCGCGTCATGAACTAACCGCCTTTCGTGGATCCTTATCTCAGGCGATGCGATCATTGACTAACACCTGCGGGTTTTGGTCTAATGGAAATCGTGATTCCCAACAAGTGGTATCAAAGCGTAGGTCACGAGTTCGATACACACTCGGCTCACATTGGGGGGGAGATTGTTGGACATTGGATAAACCAACGCTCCCCGTGTGTTTCGCGACATGGACTAACCGCCTTTTTTGGATCCTTATCTCTGGTGATGCGATCGTTGACTAAAACCTGCAGGTTTTGGTCTAATGGAAATCGTGATTCCCAACACAGAGACCACAACATTCAAAAAAGACACCCCCTAGATGGGACGCTCATCCCCAATTCTCACCATTTAGAAGGAAGCAACAATAGACACAAAATTTCAAGAAAAAAGCGTTGAACCAAACCCTAACTACTTGAAAATGACTCCGCCATATTTGATCGTCAAACTTTTAGCAATTTCCATTCTTGCCCAAAAAAATAATATGGCGTTAACCATATGAAAAACATTATGATTACAATTATATTATTTATTATCAATAAAAATATTTGACTCTATTATTTTCACCATTCGAGAGTATACCAAGGATGAAACCTTATTAAATAAGTTATACTTCATTTCTTTCAGTTGATTATCAAAGAGATGACTAGGTAACACATAGAGGTTTCAAGAAACATACATACTTCAAGGCTCAATTCTTTCCCCACTCGAATTAGTATTTCCCTATCCATTTGGTACCGATATTGGAACCTTCTTCATTGGATGCCTGCTTTATTCGTTTCTCATAGAATAGATTATATTTTTTTTAATTGTGTTCTATGTTAAATTGTTTTAAATTGTATCTTATCAAAAGGAGGAGGAATTTTGGGTATTTAAGGTTCGAAGCCATTACAACAATATACTTCAACAATAAGTTTTGAATTCATATGAGCTCAACATGTTAGTTACAAGAATTGAACTTGAATGGGGAGGATAGCAATCATTTCTCTCAACCACTTGAGATAAACCCGATTGGCTAGAATTAGACCCTATCATTTCCACTAGATGTGTTAATCATAATTTTTTCTTAATTGTTCAATTATCTGATACACTCTATATTCTTCCACATGGTATACACTTCTTTGTATGTGGTGATTGAGTAGAAATTTGAGGCACGTGACCCTTGATTTGGTTGTTAGCATAGCTTGGTTTTCTTTCTATGTAGCCGCAAATGATTCATTAAGATCCATGCAGACATATGGAAGGATCCCTTACCATGACCCCCTTAATGTAATTCTTTTCATAATAAATCCATATCTCGCGTAATCTTCTCTCTATCCTATCTCTTCTAGACCTCATTAGCTTGACTATTCTTTCATTTCACCAATAACTTGTATGATGGACAAAGGAACTATTCCAAATAGATTTTATTATATCCATCATGCTATCTACTTATTCCTTGCTTCTAAATTAGGTTTGTTTCAACCATTATGATACCTACTTGTTCCCTCTCATGTACATATTTAATTACAATTTCAAGTTCAAGGGTATTACATTCATGGCATGCTAAGTCACATTTAGTAAAATCCTATCTTTACCACTATCTTGCACAATCATATCACTAAATTGTGTGGTCATGTAATAAAATCTAGATTCTTCCACCTAATATACACTTCTATGTACCTTGTGATTGTGAAACACTTCGAGACATACAACTCATTATTTGGTGTCTCTATAACAAAAGGATGCCACCATTACCAAAGGCATTTCTTCTATGTATTTCCATATCTTAGAAAGCTTTCTCTCTATCCTATTTCTTCAATAATTAACCATTATTTCCCATATATGTAAGTCTAAGTACTTTGAAACACTATTCTTATCTATTATCAATTATTTGAATTAAATGTAAATTGTTTTGTACTTCCTCAAGATTCAATAACACATCATTAAAGAAAGAGTGTCTGAAATTTTAATGTTCACATTTTTGTATTAAGCACAATTAAATCTTATTAATGTCTTCAATTTGGGTTTACACAAATTACTAAGATGTCAATTTTAAATTGATAGGAATTTATAAAATATTAATTAAATCTTTAATTATTAATTATTTATGGACCGTTATATATATATATATATATATATAACATAAAATAAAATATAAAATATAATTAGTATAAAAATATTTGATATAGTTAAAGGATTTAGCTTGAGTGGTTTGGTGAATAATGCGCTTTTTATTTGCATGTGTTGAAGTCTCGGTAATATGTTGTAATTAGCTCATTAGTGGCATTATGAAATAATTGTATTTGATGTAATACTGATAATTAATCTAATAGAAATTGCCAATTCTCCAATAATTCTCATTTCAATTAAAAAATTAAATAAATAATTTATATACCATTTATTATATATCAAAAACAAAAAATCATAAATTTAAACAAGATTACACCATCTCTAATTATAACTTATATAATATCTATAAAATAAATATTTAGAAAAATAATAATATTTCATCCAATAATATCCAATAATATAATAATTCTTTTAAATATAAACAAAAATATTCTCATTAATGTAAACTATTATAAGCAAAGTGTTTAAATTTTAAAATCATTCTATTATAACTATAACTAAAGTATTATAGTATAAAAGAGATTACTTCCTCTTTGAAATAGAAAATAAGGTTGAGAAGGGACGTTTTAAATCACTCTTTAATGTATCAATAGATCCAAATTATGCAAGATGTATATTTTTACTTAAAGTTTGATATACAATACATCTTTGATTTAATAGATTGATGGTTGGAATGGAATAGATCCAGGTTAAAATTTATATGGTGAGACATTAAATGAGGTTTCTTTATAAATATAAACATAAATTAATTATAATATATAAATTAATTTTAATTATGATATATAAATTAATTATGATATATAAAATAAAATAAAATGTATAATGTTATTTGAATCATAATTTTAGCATTTATATGACAATATACTATATGTAGTATTCATTCTAGTTGTCTGATTTTGATATGACATTATTTTTTATAAATTATTCTTTGAGGAATTGAGGTTGAGGATCTAAATATTTGACTCTTGTGTGGATGTGATAATAATTGTTTTTTTAGATTGATGATATGATGATAATAATTGTGATGGACATGTTTTATGACTATGTCTAATCATATGATGGATTTAATATGTGTTTGTTTACATCAGTTCTTGCTCACAGTTACAAAGATGTTGACAATTATGTTATGATGATGATTTAACGTACATAATTATATTAGTGACTAATATTATGAATTAAATATTAGTGATGAGCATTGAGTGTGAAAGGATACCACCTAGATGTGCTTGTATGTGATGAGTCAGAAACCTCTGGTTTGGTTTGAATTACATACAATTGTCTCCAGAAAAATTTCAAAGTTCAATTTGAAATTCTATTGTAAATTCTAATGACATGATAATGGTTGCATGCACATTCTAGTTGCTTGGCCAAACGACTCACGTATGGGTGATGGGGTTGTACATATAGATGGAACTTCAGGGGAGGGGTGGGACTTCATCCCAAATTTCACTCGTTAGCACTCTCGTCGTGACTTGGACTAGAAGGTGTTGGGATACCTTCGTCTTGAAGATCACAACATCGTGGGGGAAAACCCTAGATTGGGTCGCTCACGATGATTTTACTGGGGAGCTCGCATCAAGGAAAATTCCTTGATCCCTAGCACCATTCGTCTCACTATAGCGTGCGACATAGGAGAGGATATAATTCTTCATCATCGCACCTAGTTTTTCCCCTTGTAGTCATTGGATGCTTGAAGGGAAAGCAACATGACACCCTTGGAACTTCAATGAAATTTTTTGAAGGGAACAACCGACTTGGCACCCTTAGCATCATGAAGAAATTGATTGACATGGCACCCATGGAACTTCGAAGGGAATTTATTGAAGAGAAAAACCAACTTGGCACCCTTGGCATCAATAAGAAACTACTAAAATATAATTAAGATATGATAATCATACTAATTCAAATATTGTGGTAAATGAGTTTTTAGAACCAAGTAGCTAAATAAAGAATAAACCTGGGGTAAAGGGAGAATAGGAAGAAATAAAAAGATTGAACCACTTGAGAACTCTACCCTCCCCACGTTTAGAAAATAATAGGGAGATAATGTGCATAAGTGTTTTAATAAGAAAAGAGGGGAAAGAGACATAGAGTTAATTAGAAATATTAATCCTGAAAATTTTAACCTCATTAAGCAAAGAGGATGATAAATGAAATAAATAATAATAAATTTAATTAGAGAAATTTAATTTCATGAAAGAACATTTTTAAAAAATTGAAAATGAAAACCTCCCCTCACCCTTGTCATCCCACCCTTGTCAAGCCTAATTATATTTACAAATTAAATAATACAATTTATTTATTATTAAAAACAACACAAAACCATGATTTTATGAAATCAACCGTGACAAAAATAAATTTATAAAACTAATGATAATGGGCTAATGATAAGTTTATTTTGTGCCTTTAGTTAGGTATATGTGTACATTGAGTAACGCTGACTTCCATGACACGTAGACAAGAGGCGTTATGTACAAGTAAAATCTTCATTGGATTTGAAGGGATATAGACACATAGGTTACTTACGTGGAAGCAAGAGACCTTGAAACCCTAAACCTATTGTACTACACTACATGTTTGCAAGACTATCAACGTGTAACTTATTAAAAGTGAAAAAATATATATACACGTGGACATAAAACTGTGGGTACACGTGTACATTGATATCAAGCTCTTAAGCTTCCTATGTTTGACTTTGGCAGCACCTAACAAACTTGTAGTAAAATGTGGAATGAGTGTGTATGTAGAATTATTATTGGATTATACGTGTAGCTTCATCTCAAGATCTTAGCCTTCCATCATTGACTTTGGAAGGCCAGCAAAAAACAAGTCACAATGTTTGTTAGGTTTTCAAGAGAGCATAATGCGGAATGAGTGAGTAAGTTTTCTATGGTGAAATTTTGATGTTAAAATTTTATTTTAATGTTTTTTATATGTGAAATTTTCGTTATGTTGGGAAGCAAAGTTCTTACTTTAATATTTTAAAATAATATTTTTCATTGTAGAGTTATAAAATTAATTAATTAATAATAATAAAATAATATTTTTCAAGTAAAGTTATAAAATTAATTAATTAATAATAATAATAATAATAATAGAGGTTTTTTTTTAATAATTTTTTTTAATTATGAAGTAATAAAAAATGTGATCAATAATTTAATTGATAATTGCTTTGTTATAAAGTAATATATAAAGTAATTTATTATTATTATTATCTAATTTTAAGGTCACTGTTAAGCTAGGCACCAAGGAATAAGGGACCTTCTTGTTTGTGGGACAAGGGACCTACTTACTCTACTCTTTCTGGTTTTGAACCTGTGACTTCTTAGGAGGAAACACATGCTCTTAACCATTAGGCCCATTCAAGTATAAGATTTTAAATTACCAACAATTTTTTTTAATAAAAACTGTATTTTTAAACATTTTTTTCATTCTTTTTATTTTAAAGGTAATCTAAATTTTCTAAATTTTAAAATTTTTTTGGGTATATTTTTTAATGATCTTTATAGGTGAAGTGTTTTGGGGTCTTGCATGATTTTCAATCCATTTATAAATTCCAAAAATGTATTTCAAGTAATAAAAAATATTAATCTCATCCAAAATTGTATAATTTATAGAATTTTGAAAAGACAAACATATTAGAATGAAGACTTTTGTGACCATAAAGTAGATAAATGTCTTTCGGATTAATCACATTATTAGGATTTAAGTAGATAAATGTCTTTTGGATTAATCACATCATTAGGATTTGGTCCACATTAATCACATCAGTATGTAAAGACAAAAATATATTGATCTCATCCAAAATTGTATTATAGAATTTTGAAAATTCAAAAATATAGAACAATTAGACTTCACTCTTACATAAAAATGGTGAGAGAAAGATAAAGTAAATCTGAAAGTGTTTTATAATTTACGAATTCAAAAATTAAAGGTGTTGGAGTTAATGCTTACATTCCATATTTTAGAAATTGGTTTGTGATGGTTGAGAAATTCTCTCAACCTCTCTATCTAAATTAGGAATAAGTTGGATCTCAGAAAATCTATTTAATAGAGTGATCTGAATGTAATCTGTGTGTGAGTGTGTTTACACATACACCATTTGTGAATAATATATGAGTGTTTTTTTTTAGTAATTGTGTGATTTTAGCTATTTCTATCATGGTATCAGAGCACAAGATCGTAGGCCTGTGTGTAATTGAACTTTGTTGAGTGACTGTGACCTGTTTGTGAATTCGGCATGTGTGATTGTGTAGAATTCATGAGTTTTCCAAGAGAAGCAACCGAGGAGAAGTAGAAAGCCAAAGATAAAAAAAATTTGTTGTTGATTTGGAACTGATTGGGAGTTCAATCTGTCCCAAGACTCTTTACTAGCTAGAAATGCCGAAAATCTGATCGTTATTCTAGCTGCACCAAAGGAATTTACTGTGATGTGTTTGTTTTGGTTATGTTGGTGCAAAGGCTTGTAAATTAAATGTGCCATATGGTCTACTATAGCGAACTTGCATCGTAGTGTGCTTTGACGCTCTGAAATTTAACGTCGGTGAAGTCTCAAGGGATATTTCTTCTGATGATATTAAGAAAAAAATGCTCCAATTGATGCAGTCGATGCAGTTTTCCAGTCAGGTGCAGTTCCTCTGCTGGTTGATATGCCTAAGCTTCAGTTCGAAGCAGGTTGGTTTTTTATTAATATACTCTCGGGAACCTCCGAGCATACCAAGGATGTGATTGACAACTAGGCACTCCCTATATTTGTGGAGTATCTTGACTCAGAGAATCATAGAATCCGAGAACAGACTGTTTAGGCTTTGGGAAATACTCGGCGAGGTTGGAGAGGCAGTCGTGGATTAGCTCTCACTGCCTCGTTATCCTGCTACCGTCACATATAATTCTGAAGCCTATTAATATAGTGCTATACAAAAGTCTCCTAATAACGCAGGTGGATTCTCAGATTTAAGCATTGATTTTATAAGCTACGATTGCTCCTCTGTTTGTGAACATGATACTTTTGTGGGGATTTTTCATCTTGACAAACCATTCCCAGGAAAGGGCACATCACAGATTAAATAAGTGACATTTGATTATTTGTGGTTTAGTAGTATTTTTTTTGTAGATTAAGTGAGATAAATAATCAGTTAAAGGTTTTTTTTTTTTTTTGTAAAACTTATTCTAGATACATTTTGTATCTAGACGGCTTCCCTAGATAACTGGCGAGTACAGTGGTTAGCACCCATGTATTTCGGTGGATGGGAGCTCGTCCATAGAATGACTAGGAGTTTAGCCATTGCAAATATGCAATCAATTGTGTTTGAAGGGATCAAATGGCAGTAAGGCTCAATATGGATGGTTGTCGAGATAGTATGGCAGTTGCGGATCTAGGGAAGGATCCGTCATTCGTTGAAGACATAGAGTGGTCTTCTAATGAGGTTATGCGACAGATTGGGATGTTGTCCAGTAATTGACTTCGGGAGGTCCTTGATTCGGGAGTTGAGGAAGTGAACTCGGGAATCCAACTTGCCAACTACACCTTTCCGAGGGTTGTGAGGCAACTTGATGGAGCATCTACTGATAAGCTTGATTATTTTGTTATTTTCATGCAATGTAATCATTAAGGGGGGATGTTAGAGTTAATGCTTACATTCCATATTTTAGAAATTGGTTTGTGATGGTTGATAAATTCTCTCAACCTATCTATCTAAATTAGGAATAAGTTGGATCTCAGAAACTCTATTTAATAGAGTGATCTGAATGTAATCTGTGTGTGAGTGTGTTTACACATACACCATTTGTGAATAATATATGAGTGTTTTTTTCTAGTAATTGTGTGATTTTAGCTATTTCTATCAAAAGGTAATACACCTTATCATATCATCATCGTAAAATTAGTTCAAACTCTAGTCAAAACCACTTATAAATATTTAAGGAGGATTGGCATAAAGATGTCAAGTCTTGGCTAAAATATTGAGGAATAGGAAAAATGTCACCAAGAAAAATAACAATAATATTAATGTTCATTTTTTTTATTGGGTAAAATTAAGATATTATAGGGAGGTTATTATCCTTATGGATTAAAAAATCAAAAGTATTTCTTAGTTTTAATTAATGTGAAAATATTTAGTATTTCTTATGAGCTTTATATTGAAAGTAGACATTCCTAAAACACTTTAAATAGAAAGAATTTGTCATTTTTATATGATATTAAGAGGGTTCAAAATGAAAAACATATTCTTTTAAAATATCTTGTGTACACTTTAATTAAATCGCAATTTCAAAATATTTATTGTAATATTCAATTTATAACCTTTTAATTTATCAAAATGATAAGAACTTAAAAACAAATTAACATATTAATAAAATAAAATTTTCACCATGTTGAATGATAATTGAGAAAATAACCACAATAATCCCCCTCATGGAGAATATGCCACCTAACAAAATCGTAGACAAGTGAAAAGATTTAAATACACACATGTTTTGAGGATGACTAGAGTAGCTAAATTAGAGTAATCTCCCTCCACTCATTACTATGATTCACACTATTATGGAAATTCCACTCATTAATATTCACAGTGTTATGGAAATTCAATGTGATCGGTACATGTTTTATCTCACATTTAGGATGGAACTTCAAGCTTATATTGGCATGAGATGAGGTTGAATGTTGCAACCATTATTAGCCCTCCTCAATGTTGCAACCATTATTAGCCCTCCTCAGCACATATTTCACTAGGTATTTTTTTTCATATTTTTGTGACTAGTACATGTTTTATGTCACATTTAGGATGGAACTTCAAGCTTATCTTGGCACTAGACTAGGTTGAATGTTGCAACCATTATTAGCCCTCCTCAACACAAATTTCACTAGGTATTTTTTTCATATTTGAGTTGGATTTCTTGTTATGTAAATCATATCAACTATGTTTTCGGGAATTTCTATCTCTTAGTTTCACCCCCTCCTACCACTTTTTCTCCCTTGCATCATCGTTACTTCTTATGACTCATTCCATCACCATCCCCTATCTTACATTGAGTATATTTTTTCTTCCTCTTGTCACCTTCCCATATTCTCCTTTAAGCATCATATAGCTAGCCTTCAATCTATCTTTCGCTCTCTTTTGGTCATTCCACTTTATCCCTTTAACAACCCTTGAATACCCTTGATCTCCAATTGTTTGTCAATCTTTGGCTCTCTTTCTATTGAATGTTTTTTCCCCTTTGTATCCCTTGAGCATCTCATCTTTTTTATAATTGGTTGGTCTCATGCTCTCAGTTTGTCAAGAAACCTTGCCCCTCCTCCCTCGTTCCCTACTATGTCCTTCATTAGGCTTTGCCATGGTCTCGCTCACTCCATTTAGGGTCTTTTTAGTAGATACCTTCTCCCTCATGCACATGCCAAATCCAACGTAGAGGCCTTTGCTAAAAGTACTAGGAACACACTTCTTGTTTGACTCGAGAGGAAATGGATGCAATAGAACAAGAAGCTAGAGTGGATCAATCATAGGTTTATGTTTGATATGAAGGTGAAGGAGGATGTTGGGCAATGGATCTCTCGAATGGGCAACACTGGTTCTAGACAAACTCAATATATGCAAACAATAGATCTGTATTTGCAGATGAAAACTATAATGGGTATAGCAGATAAAAACTATAATGGGTAAGGTTTTGGTTAAGATAAATGAAGCCCAAGAGGAGATTCTTCTCTACATTTACTCCTTGTAACAACAAATTAAAAAAGTGGATAGTAAATTTTTAGTGTTATCCAAGAAACTATCAAACTTCCAATTCCACATCATTGAAAAAGACAAGCAAGCTCCTACCCTCATCTAAGTGGATTCTCCCAACAATTAATTATGTTGTTTGTTTTAATATTTATTTTGTATAGGGTAAATTATGTTGTGAAAAAAAAAAACGAAAACTATTTTTAACAACTTAAACCTAATAAAAATATTTAAAAATATATTAGCAATTAGTTTTAATAAATATCTTTTCAGTTGTAAAATTTTAACCATAAAATAAATTAAAAGAATCTTGCTTCTAACCTTACGGCCAGATTGTCATAGGTAGAAGTGACATTACTACAGCGTATAAATCAAATATTTATTAAATTCGAATAAAAAATCAAATCCCACTGCTTACGTGGATGCGCAAGAAACCCTAAGCGTAGAGCATTATTTGACTGTAACGCCAGCAATTGTTTGATGATTGCAGCATAAGAATTATTCATTCCAGAGTTACTAGGAACCTTGAAATTCAAAGAGATATGCCGTAATTGTCAAATATAATGATTACGAAAAACAGAATTCCAGCAGTAAAACGAGGGAATGATAGCCGCGCAGAAAAACATATTTCTGACTGAAAATTTTGATAACGATTTTATATTTTAAATTTTATGTATTGCAATGGCATTTTCAAAGATGTTAATCCAGTTTGAGTCGACAGTTCTTATCTGGTTTCTACTGATTTCTGGAAGAATTTACTGTAACAATTACATTTAGTAGCAGTATTCATTTAATTACTGTGAGACTCTGCTAATGGCGGTCATCGATCGATTAAGCAGAAAAAGAAGATTTCAGACATCATTAATTCATATGAATGTGAGTAAAATCTTCTTTAATTCATATGAATTATTAATTTTTAACTGAAATTGAGAATTTGTGGAGAATGGGAAACTTGTTAAAGATTTATGGCAATTATTATACTCAATACAACTATTTTATAAATATAAGTAGCTGTGAAAACAAATTGTTCACAAATAAATAGTTGTGAAAACAAATTGTTCACCAAATTATTCTTGATTCTTTGAAAAACCCTATAATTAATCCAGCCCTATGTCTAGCTCTGTGTTTGTTGTATATTCTCAATGAGTTTGCAGAAGAAAACAAAGAAAGAGGATGGGAAGCTCAGGAAAGAAGAATCTGCAAAGAAAAGGCTGTCAAGCATGAATTGATGGGTTGAAAAAGAAAGCGTGTGTTGTTGTGGTTAGGGATTCAACTGGAATGCCGCGTTCTTGTACTGCCCATCCGCATGCAGCTATCCCCATAATTCCAAATAACAAATACCTGCCGGGAATAATATTACCCTCAACCTGACCCTGTAATTTCTTGATAATTCAATCCCCAGGGGGTACGAGCAAAGAAGGGCCATTATAATTGCGAGACGTGGCTTAATCCTGCGCCCGCTGCCCCGCCCAACGATCGTCTTATTCACCCCACACAAATCTTTGTTGCTGCACGCGCCTTGTAATTTTGTGGCGCAGGCTTATTCAGAATAGGAATCCCATCCCCCATGCCTGGCTTCTTCATGATTACAACTTAGCCCCTTTTCGCTCAGACCCATTGGCGCGTGAAAACTATACTGTAGAAAACCCATCATGGCCCAGTTTGGCATGAATTGTGATTGCAGCGATTATCATCCTGGAGAACAAGGTCATGAGAAGTTTAGGTTACAGAGCATAAATATTGCCCAGGACATTGATTTTCTCAGTAATGATATCCAGGATCAATATCATATGGCATACTATAACAGGCAGGAATCTGTAACTGAGCCTAATCTTGATCATGATCAGGCTCCCCATGGCTGCAAGACCAGAGAACCTAAATCAATTGATCTGAAGCAATCTGCTCAGGCATTGAATATCAGAGAATTAGGTTTTGGCAATTCTTTAATGAAAAGTATAGAGCCTGAGGATCAGGGGATTCACATCTGGACTGAGCGCGAGAGGCGCAAGAAGATGCGTAACATGTTCTCGAATCTCCATTCCCTTTTGCCACACTTACCAGCTAAGGTAATTGCCCCTTAAATTTCTGAATTCCGCCAAGAACTTATTATTCCCTAATTCTTTTCAATTATTTTTCTTCCAAGATTGGCCTGGCCCTGTTTCTGTTTGTGTATTTAATTTGCATTGGGGTTTTCTGAACTTTACAGTTCTCAGAATAACTAGATAGTGATCTGAATAGAAAAAATAGTGATTGTTATTTGTGACCAGGCAGACAAATCCACCATAGTGGAGGAAGCAATCAGCTACATCAAAACCCTGCAACAGTCGTTACATGTTCTTGAAAACCAGAGATTAGACAAAGCCCGAGCTGCCACGACGTTGGAATTTGAATTATCAAACACTTTCCATGAGCTGCAGCAGCAGCACCATGCAGTCTCAGCTGCTGCCGTGAGATCTTCATCAGAGACTCCTGTTTTTTACCATCCATTAATTCCTGAGTGCAGCAACTCCAGTGGTTTCGAACCGTGGAACAGCGGGCAATATTCAAGAACAATTTCTGCTGGTTCTCCTGCAATTGACCACTGTAACTTTTTCCAGACATGGTCATCGCCCAACGTCGTGCTGAGTGTGTGTGGAGACGATGCTCATATGATGATCTGCAGCAGCCCACCAAAGCAAGGCCTGCTCACTACAATATTTCACACTTTGGAGAAACATAAGGTGGACGTTGTGACTGCTCATATCTCCTCAGATACCTGCAGAAGCATGTACATGATCCATGCCCAAGCCCACACGGTATATAATTAACTTTCAATTCCATAGATTGATTTGTCACAGACATTCAAATTTCTTTGGCCAGAGATTTAAATGCATTATTTGGGCACAAATTTATATATTTCATTCATTCAAATTTCATTTCCATCCATTCATGGGTCACAGATTTATATAAGTCTCCATTCATTCAAATTTCATGACTGTCAACAAGATCAAATTGGGATGGTTGAAGTGAGGAATTGGTATTCTTCACCTATATTCCATTCCACTTGTTACAGGCTTGTTCTAGTACACATTCAAACCCAGAAAAATATAAAATTAAAAAAAGATTTGAGCAGTGAAGTGAACTGATAGATAAATGGTATATGTTGCAGATGGTCAATACTGGAGATCAGTTTTTAAAGGCAAGCGAGGAGGCTTTCAGATCTGCTGCAGGAGAGTTGGTCATTTATCTCTCTTCTTGATCACAGCTTTAGGGTCAGCGTTGCAGGATCCACAGTAATTCAGTTTGGAGAAAAGTTATGCTGAGATTCTTGCAGGTATTTGCAGAAACTTCTATGCCAGCTTGTATAGTAGTGATTGAAAACTAATATGCTTTGTATAATCGCTGCACACGAATATCAGTAAATTCAGTGCTAAATTTCCCAGTGCATATTCTTAATTGGCAATGCCAATTTCGGCTCTAGATGAGTTTGAATGTACATCTCAGAATGGTCTCATGGATTCATAAGGGAGAGGACAGGAGCCTGCACCTCACCTGTTCAAGCACTAGCATACACTAGCATGGATATTGTATCTTCGTGGCTTTAGAAGAAAAGCTCTGCGAGTTGTGCTCAATGTAGTGCCTGAGGATAATGTGCTCGTAACAAGAGGTTTCAGAAATCTGCCCGAGAAGGCTACAAATCCTCCACAGTAGCATGGCAAATAATTATTTTTGTTTTTTTTCAAAATATTTTTATATATGGATTATTATTAATGTATTATTCATATATGTTTATATAGCATGGTAAACAACTATTTTTGTACTTTTCAAAATATTATATATGGCTTATTAATGTATTATTCATATATGTTTATATATCATGGTAAATAACTATTTTTGTATTTTTCAAAATATTTTCCATATATGGCTTATTAATGTATTATTCATATATATGTTTATATAGCATGGTAAATAATTATTTTTATATTTTTCACAATATTTTTCATATATATTATATATGGTTTATTAATGTATTTTTCATACATGTTTATATAGCATGGTAAATAACTATTTTTATTTTTAAAAATATTTTCCATATATAATATATATGGCTTATTAATGTATTAGAAGTTATTTTTCATAAAGTTATTATACAACATTGCTATTGTTAAAATATTATTAGAGGTTTTTTTTTTAATTAAATATATTTAAGATGGTTAGACTAAGAATGGTTCAATTTCTATAAAGTGATATTATAGTAGATATATTTCAATCTTGTATTTATTAAATTTTAATGTTTATATTTTTAAAGATTTAAAATTTTTTATAAAAGTCAAAATCAAAATTAATTACTTTTAAATTGTATTATGAATGTTTAAATCAATTCAATTTCTTAAAAATTTCATTATACACTCAGATTATGTAACTTACAAAATTTAAAGTTACAATTCAAACAAATCTTTTCTCATATTGACTTAAAAAAATATCACAAAAAGTCAAAAATAAAATATTTATATTTTATTTTTGAACGATATTATACAATTTAGATAAAATTACAAAAATATTAAAAAACAAATTAAAAAATATAAAATAATTAAAATATGTTGAAAAAAATATATTAAAAAAATAGAATAATTAAAATATGTTGAATATTTCAACATATAAAAAACATTTTCAAGAAATATATTATTAAAATATTATATATATATATATATATATATATATATATATATATATATAATTTAAGCATATTCAAATATTTTAGTTTTGTTAAAGATATTGATGTTTGTTTTTTTATTAATATTTTTAAATGTTACAATTTCATATGTTCTTTTTGTTGGATATTTGATATCAATTTAAATAGATTAAGTATTTTTCTTTTTTAAAAAGTAAAGAATTATATATGTTCTAAATAAAAATAAAAATAAATTAATTTTCTTTTTCTTTTTTATAATTTTATATAAAATTGATATAAAAATATATTATTTAATATGTACTTTTGAGTGAAGTAATTTTTTGTTATTAGTATTTTTTTTAATATCATATTTCAATTTTATGTTAAGTATAGAATGAATTACATATCTACTTTCTATTGGATTTTAATTTCCACTAAGATCCATTTTAACTCTAGATTTATCAAGAAAGAACCATCTTATCTCTAGATTTATCATGGGAGGAGAGGGATCAAGTCCTTTAAGGTGAAAACCATATTTTTAGAGTGAAAAAACTTGAGGAAAGATTTGCAACTCCAAGAATTTGATCCAGATCCCTTTGCACTATAGATCTAGAGTGAAGATAGATCTACTTTGGTTCTAGCGGCAAGCAACAATTTGAAATTTTTATATGATAATGTTATGCATAGGTATATGTTTGAGATGAATACGATCCTTTGAAATTTACATCATTATGGAAAATAATAACAAAGTAGTAATGTTTAGTGATGAAATTGTTGGATAATAACAAAATGAATTGATTAATATATTAAATCCTTCTCAATCTACTCAAGAAAGATCAATGCCAATCTTTCTTCTTTAGCTTTTAGTACATGGTGGCACAATTTGTAAATAACCAAAATTATATTTATGTATATGTCTAAGATTAATATGATCATTTTAAATTTATTTAATTTCTTCATTTTGTTGAGAATATAGAGTATAATTTATATGTATATTTCAAGAATTACACGAGGAAGAAGTTGAATAGAAATAAAGTAACAATGTTGAATGGTGAAAAAAGTGCATTGCAATGAATGGTTCAATGTAGATGCGATTTTTTTTTTTTCAATTTCTAACACATTGATTTCAATGTACATGTCAATTTCCATTTTCATCCAATTTCTTTTATATTCAATATCAATTTCACTTTCAATTTCAATTTTTATCTATTTCTAGTTTTATTTCAATTTCAATTTCTATCTTAATTTCAATTTCTATTTCTATTTCTATTTTTATGGTCAAAGAGACATAACAATGGGTATTAATCTTCCTTTTTATTCTTTGTATGTGTCAATTGCAATCATATTGCTAGATTATGTCTAAAAGTGACATTGGCTTCTCCTTGAGAGTAATATACTAGAAATTGCACCACATGTTGCAAAGGAAATGCCATAAGGTTGTGGTATAGGAAAGAATATCATATAAGAAAGAAGAGGTAGTAGGAACTTTCTCATCTCCAACTGATCCTCCAGAATAAGAGATGGAGAATTATGTTTACTGGACCTCAAATCAAAAAAAATATCCGTATTGGGTAATTGATGTGGAACAACTTCTTTGTTATTAATTGCACGTAAGATGTGTTTTTCCATAATGGATGAGACATTTTGGCCAAATTACTCAAGACCTCTATATGACAAAATCTGCATTTTTTTTTTTTTAAATTAATTAATTTATTTATTTTTATTTTTTTTCTCTTCTTCATGAAGGATGCACTTGGTTTTTATGACCAAGTTGGGCATACTTCACCCTTCCACGAAATTATTTGCTTCTATCACATTCTCAATTTTGAATTCCTCTGACACTACTCCTAGAATCTGCTCTATAGCTAGAATTATTTAATGGAATAAAAAATTATCATTATGACATGTTGTACTTCATAAGGGACTACTAAGAAGCATAAGTATGGTAAATCCACCTTCACCTATCATTTGAACATAGAGCATAGTGTTATATTAATCATCAATTTTATGGATAAGAGACATTTGGGCCCTTTTTAACCCTTGGGGATGATTAATTAATCTCATTTCAGATAATTTATTAATATAAATTATCTACAATCATATTTCTATAATTCCTCTTTGAACGACCAATATTCCACTTCTTTGGAACTTGTCACCTCAATCAGAATAATCCCAGAATCTAGAACTTCTTTAAGGATCATAATTCATGAATTTAGTGTCTTTTAAAGATCATTTATTTTCCCATCAAATAAAAAGAAACAATCACATTTTTTGGTGACAAGAATGGGAAAAAATTTTAAATGTAATAACTCCCTTCCCTAGTAATAGTACATTTTTGTTTTGAAATGAAATAATTTTCGAGATCTTTTAAATAATAGATTCTTCCCCAAGTGACCCTTTAGAGATACCTTTTTTTTCAACTGATTGCAATAGGTGGGGTTATAATTCTAGCTTTCTCTTGTTTATGAATAAATTTTCTCTATATCACTATTGTCTGTCTCTTTTTGAGCGCTTGCTTGAATCAGTGAGATAATGTAGCTCATCTAGATTCCAAAATCCTTGAGTAACCCATTTTCTGAAGAGTCGTTTTCTATTTTTAATTCTGCTATTTGGTCCTCCATAGCCTTGTCAACATCGTTTCCTTCTAAAGAATCATACATTCTTGATAAGTATCCATTGTCGTGCTTTTCTTCTTCAATATACTTTAGATCTAAATGAATGGAATATGAGATAAGTTTCGTGATATTTTCCAAATTCCAAGATTTTTCATTGCACTTCTCATGTGTATAGGGAAAATGGATTCCATACATTCAATGTTATGCCTTTTTAGGGCTTGTTGTAAGGTTGCAAGCTTCTCTTCACCATGCCTCCTTTCTTCTGTATCCTTGAATTTGATCCAAACAATTGTTACCGACCCCATTTAAGGTAAATTTAGTGTTATTTAAGAAATGAGAATTATGAACATTAATCATTATTGCTCAAGATAAATCATGTCCTCTCAAATAATTTGGAAATTTAAAAAATATTACATATTTTTAAAAAAATAATTATTAATTTAATTTTTTATATATTAAGAAATAATAGTCATGAATTATAAAACAGTTGTAACATAAATAATATATAGCAAAAAAAAACCATGTATTTTTTTGAATAATAAAATAGTTGTAACAAAAATAATACAGAACAAAAAAAACTATGTATATTTGAATGTATGAAAATTTAGATACATTTTATTAAGTAAAATTTTAAACGACTAATGATTATAAACATTTAAAAATAATTTTATTAAATAATTAGTTTAGATCCAGAGTTAAGATTGATTTAGGCCATCTTAGTTGCCCCTATAAAGAAACTAAATCCCACATGAATACCATGGGTCAATACCATGGGTTTTATTTATAGTTTATCATTATTTTATTTTATTATTTTTATTTTTTGATGTATTTTGACCTAGTTAAAATGTTCATTACATTATGTCAATCTTTTTATTTTATTTTATTTTATTTTTAATTTTGTGTAATTTGACATAGTCAAAATGTTAAACATGACATTACAACCTTTCTATATTTTGTTGGAGAGGATAGTAGCACAAAAATGTAATATTTAAATATATAAATAGTTATTTTCCTTTTTTTTATATTGTTTTTTATCCATGTAATATAAATTTATTGGCTTGTGTGGAGTTTAATTTTATGATAGAAATTTTATTATAAATAAAAATTAAACTACATTCCACATTAATACCATGGGTCAATACCATGGACTGTATTTATAGTTTATCATTATTTTATTTTATTATTTTTATTTTTCTATTGTATTTTGACCTAGTTAAAATGCTCATTACATTATGTCAATCTTTTTATTTAATTTACTTTTATCTTTAATTCTGTGTAATTTGACATAGTCAAAATGTTAAACATGACATTACAACCTTTCTATCATCACCAAAACCTAAACTCAATCTAACTTATTAAAAAGAAAAAAATCTAACATTATAAAAAAAACTTATATAAAAATGTTTACTTGATCTAATGGCCTAAAACATTTCAATCGTCTAACATTTGATCCAATGGCTCAAACACGACACAGTGGTGGCAAGAGTTGTTTTCAAATAGTAACACCTTTTGGCGTAATTAATGCATGTACATTGAAATAAATGCAATGATTTCATTTTACATGTAAATTTCAATTTCAATTTGTATTCCTATTAAGACAAGACTATCTCATCATGATGTTACTTCAAACTATTAATTTTCATATTTTGATTTTGATCTAATTATTCTTAATTATTTCAAGAATTTATTCAATATCTTAACATTTCCATTGATGTCCATTAACAATTTTATATATGGACCTATGTAATCTACTCTTCATGAAGGAAAAACTAATAATTTAAAATTACATCTTCCCTACATTCCACTCATTACATTCTTTTCCTCTATTTTTTAACTCATTTTAAACTTTTATTATTTATTTTTATTTATCTTCATATTTTTTCCTTTTAACTTATTTATTATTTTTACTTTTATTCTTCTATTATTTATTATTTTATACCTTATTATTTTTCCTCCTATTTTTATATGGGGTTTTATCTTTTTTACTTATCTTTATTGTCATTTTTTTTATTTTATTTCATTATTTTTTTTAGCATATCTTACTACTTATTTTTTCATATATATATATATATATATATATATATATATATATATATATATATATATATATAATTTTTAAAAAAATTATGCCTTATCTATTCAATTTCAATTTCAATTTCATTATAAACATCCATTTTCTTTGTTTCCACTTTAAAATTCTTTAATACTTATACATCTAATATAACTTTTAATTATATAACTACTTATACATAATTACCAAATAAACTAGTTATAGAAATTCCAAAATTATTATGTAATTTCCATGAGATTTAACCACCTAAAAGTAAAAGTAATAGCTTATACATGTGCTAACAAAAAAAATGATTATCCAATTTCCTTGAGTATTTAACTTAAAAAGAACAACTTTGAAATCAACTATTGATTACCCACATCACCCACATAACTTAAACATAATAATATATGCTAGGGGAGCAATAAAACTAACCAAATGTGCACATATTTATTTATTATATGTGATATTGTGTTTTTATTTAATAAAAAACTTGGTTTTATTTTAAAATGAATAGATGCCAATTTCATTTTGAGCAAAGAAGGAATTACACTTTTCTTTATATTGGGTGGTAAAATGTGTCTAGAATGCAATCAACTAAGCCATATTATTGATGTTTCATAATGTTTTTAATTAAAACTAATCAAAAAAATATTTCTTTTTGTTTTTAATTATAGTTGACATTGTTTTTATATTTAGCTAATATTTAAGCCTTAAGGTGTCACTATTTGAAAACAACTCTCCTAGCCGTCATTATGTCCATGTTTGAGCCATTAGATCAAATGTTAGACATTGAAATGTTTTAAGCCATTAGATCAAGTAAATATTTTTATATATGTTTTTTTTATAATGCTAGTTTTTTTCTTTTTAATAAGCTAGATTAAATTTAGGTTTTGGTGACTTTTAAGTTAAAATGTTGTTATTGAAAATTTGTTATACTTTAACCTCATTCTTTTTAATAAAATTTAAATTAATAACTTAATAAAAATAGATTTAACACAAATTAGTTTAATGAATAATTTTTTTTTGTAAAATACATAAACATTAAATTTTTGAGTACATAAGCATAAAATTTTTATTTATAATAAAATTTATATCATAAAATTAAACTCCACAAAAACCAATTAATTTATTTTAAATGGATAAAAAACAATATAAAAAAGGGAAAATAACTATTTATATATTTAAATATTACATTTTTGTGCTACTATGCTCTCCAACAAAGTATGATAGAAATGTTGTAATGTCATGTTTAACATTTTGACTATGTCAAATTACACAAAATTAAAAATAAAATTAAATTAAATAAAAAGATTGACATAAGGTAATGAACATTTTAACTAGGTCAAAATACAATAAAAAATAAAAATAATAAAATAAAATAATGATAAACTATAAATACAACCCATGATATTGACCCATGATATTTATGTGGAATGTAGTTTCTTTATAAGAGAGAACTAAGATGGCCAAAATCAATATTAACTCTCAATCTAAACTAATTATTTAATAAAATTATTTTTAAATATTTATAACCATATGTCAAAAAAATTATTAATTATATTAAATATAAATCCTAATAACTTATATGTACACTATACATTAATTTTGTAAAATAAAAACTTTTTAAACACAATAAACTTCTATTTTTTAAATATATATGAATATATAAAATTTTCAGATGATCATGAAATATGCTAATCTTATAATTAAAAAGCTAATATAATAAAGAGTGAATAAAATTTTATTAGTTATTTGATTATGAAATGTGAATAATTTTTTCCTCTAACTAATTTTTATTAAAAAATTAAGTAAATAAAATTTTATTAATCATTTTAAATATTTTATTATAATTTTTTTTTAAAACCAAAATTCTAAAAGGAAGGGATTAAAATTGAAAACAAATGTTTGTTATTTTCATATTGTTTTTTTTTTTTTTTCTCGGTAAAACTAATTCTATTTATGAAACATAATAGTACAAAAGTTTGCACCCGATCTCGAGTTGTGTGAGCACGAGAGCTTGGGCTTGATGTCCATGCGTTTACAAAAACTACGGCCCCGCACGAATGGGAAACCGGTTCTTGAGAGAGAAAGTTCTAGCCCTTGGAAGGGAAACCGGTTTATAGTGCATGCATTTTAATTTACTAAAAGACTAAAAACTATTAAAGCCTACGGCTTGATGGGTGATGAAAGAAGCAAAACCGAAATTTTCCAACGGTAATGTAAACTGGACCATAGAGTATGGTTAGAGGTTAAGAAATCACGATTCGGAATGGGAGAGTACGGTTCTTCCACTATTCTGCAATCGTACTCGTCTTCTTCCTCTTTGCATTGTCCTTGGCTAGGAGCCTTATCTTTCTATGAAGAAGCCCTCCTTGCACTACATCAATTTCAAGATGGAATACCCGATGCCAAGGGGCGCATTAGGACCGGACACATCATTATTAACTTTTGAGAAGGTTGAGCGCGAGCGAGGGGGGTGGTGGCGAGAGTAGGGGACAAAAACACCGGCGGTTGCTAACGGAGGCTTTCACGAAACGATGGTGACAAACGCGGTCGAGAGTTGGGGCTTGTCGAAGGTGCGGTTAGAAGAAATTTTTGCTCATTGGGATGGTACGGCGGAGTGTCGGGCTAGCGGGATCATGGTACTTGGTGTAGAGGTCGGAGGAGGGACGGGCGGGGGCGCGGCTCGGGGCGGAGCAGAGGTGAGAGCCTCCCGGTATGCGAAGCGATCTCTACGCAGCTTCTAAACTCACGAGCAGGGGCCCGTCCATTGTTATTTTCATATTGTTGAACTACCTTTTGCCATTGCAAAATGTGGAAGTGAAGTTAATATTTTGGATATGAATCTCCTCTTGAGATAGAATTTGTGAAAGACTTCATTCATTTGGAAATTTCAATGGTTAAATGTCCCTGTTCATTATTATTTTTTTGTAATTGTTTAAATTATTATTTGAATATATTAAAAGAAAAATAATATTATTTTATTACTTATTTCTTATAATTTAAAATGAGAGATTTGTATTATTTTTATTTATTTATCATTTTGAATTAAAGTAAATGGAAACCATGAAATTAATATCATTTTATGACATAATTTTTATAATTTAAAATGAGATTCATGTTATTTTCTTAATTTATTTATCATTCATAGTTAGCTTAGATAATGGCATTGTACCTGACCTCAGTTGTGCTATGGACCTCTCATCCAACGTGTCATGGAAGATATCATACTAAGGAAACATCCAAATGTGCTCATGAATCCAAAACATCATTAGTTAATTCACGCATCTACATACCATGGGAGAAATATCTCAACCAAATAAAATATGTTTCGTGGCAATTCTGAGTGAAGCAACTCAATCATAAATTCAATCATGTTCTATACATATCATATATAGATGAATGTTCAATATGGAACATCAATGCTTCAACCAACTACCAGATGCCATATCACGTTCAGTCAACATTTCAATTTTAAATCAGAGTATCCAAGGATGTATATTACACTAAGACATTTCAACAATATTGATATATAGAATTTATTTCCCAAATTCCAGAGATCAATTTATCATGCCATGATACATCATTACAATATTCAAAATTCATCTCCCTTTTACTTAGATTTTCATAGGCTCATCACTGGTCAATGATAGACTATTAGTATGTATAATCAAAGCCATAATAAAAAATCAAGGCCATACCTTAGAACTCATTATCATGACTTCACCGGATATGAGTCAAATATAAAAAAATCTGAATCAAGGAGTTTTCATCACACAACACTCTCTTATGAGCCTAAGGCCTTATCATGCCAACATATCCAACCTTACAAAAATCAATGTTGTGTTAACAAAATCAGCTCATCCATGTTTAGAAGCCATTTACAACTACTATCAAAGACATTGATTTCATAGTTATCAATTCTTTCAATCAGAGACAGGTAGCACACATATTAAGTCTTGACTTCATTTCATGTCAAGCTCTTCAAGTCTGTCATTCAACATGTCATTATAGGCCATTTTCGTCATTATATGTAAGTGCATACACATCACGATTAAATCATGCATGTTCACACTAAGTCACAACAACCTTTGCACTAGGAACAATGATGCCAATACAAAACCATACGTTTGTATACTCACATATGACATTGAAGGTCACTATGCCCACATAACATAGTCATATGGGAAAATCAATCATCACCAGATCAAATTATGTCAAATACAAATGTGAAATCATGGTAAGATCTAAATATTTTGGCATGTCTCAATCATTAAGCATCATGTCAAAAGTACCAAACCCAGTTTATCAATCAGCTAAAACATGATGCACAATCCTCAAACACCATGACATATCCATATGAATGTCTCAGACACCTGCACACATAATTTCGGTACAAACATATGAACTTTCCTAGCCGACAGATCTTACTGGCATCTACAATACATCTGTAGAAATTACATATTCCAAGTGACCATCTTATTTCATGCTTAATCCAGAAATTAGTTCACAACGACAAGACAAATCAAAGATCCATAGATTTGGATTATAGGTTGAATTCATTAAACATAAATTCAATTCTCTGTCTCTCAGGAATAGTCACATCTATGAGCCTTCCTTTTGCGTGAATGAGGCTCAGACCTCAGCTATAGATCAACAATGCCAGATACTTAAATCATATTTAAATAGATCATAAAATTGCAACATGAAAAAGAATATTTTAGAAGAGAGGTTCTCCCTCTGAATTAATATCATCAACCTATCTTTATAGGGGTCAAGAAATAGCAAATTTATCATAAACACATATCTATCATGATCATCAATGTCATGTCACACATATTTCATCAAGGGATGGACTAGAAAGATCAGGGTGGCAGGCTGATGTGACATCACAACCTTAAGATCCAATAAAAATACATCAAGTTAGATAATTTAATTTCATCGCATGCTATAACCACATATAGGCATCAATCTGTAACATCAATCTCATAAATATGCCTTTATAAGCATGGTTGCCAATAACATGCATATCATAAGCAATAGGATCAAGTTAGGTTAATCGATAAACCATCAAGGTGCAATCACTCTTCTCTATGAGCTTTCATCATGTCGATAACAAGTATTATCAATACCATATCAATGAGGTAAACTTCCATAAGAGATCCAACAGATCTGATGTGTATCAAGAATCAAGAGTACCCTCCACTAAAAATCAGAATCAATATTTAAAAGAAATAGCTGTTAGCCACACATTAAGTTATGCTACTATATCCATGATCGAAAATCACATTAGGTACTCTCGCAGAATCAAACAGATCATCATGATCAAACCATTCAATACTATGTGCACCATTTCATCGTAGTAAACATAATCCCAATCACCCTTATATGTGCATGCATGAGCCATCTGAGAAGTAGAATTCTCCATATACTAAAGAGCTTACCTAGCCATCCAATGTTGTAGATAAATCATATCACTAAAACAATATACCATGCATTCCTTATCGTATTACCTATGCACCTTAACATAGGCAGCTTTTAGTGCGCAAGTGCCTCTTTACCTTTTTCTGAATGTAACCATCTTTCCCTTTCCAGATCTAGCTAGATTTCTAGATCTAGCCAACTTTCCTTCATTCCCGATCTAGCTATATTTCATGAATTTCCAAAGATCCTCAATATGGATCCACTCATCACATCTCATCATGAAGGTTAGATATATCTAGGTGCTCAAATATACATGTGGGAAGTAACGACTAGAAACAATAATCATATAAATTGGATCTATAAGCATAAAAAAGAGTAAGGGTTATAAGTCAATGAGTACTTACCTTTATTGAGAGATGATCCTCTACCTCTTGAACCAGCCTTCAAGAGTCAACCATAGATCATAAAGCAATGTTTTCTTCAATCAACAACTTTATCAATAACCAGGTCATTTTTTTCAAACCGGTCCAAGTGCTTGAGCATCTTTACAAAGGCCATGTGAGGGATTCATAAACCAAATCTTAAGACTTTACCATAAACCTGAATTTCTCTTAAACCCTTATATGGAATTCTAATCTACGGATAAACCAGTTTTCCCTGAGTGTGGTGTTCCTTCACTCAAAACAACAGAATAAAGATAAATATTCTTTTCTCTAAGACAAATAGATAGACAGAAGGGAAAGAGACCTACTTGTGATCCTTCAATCTCCTTCTTCTTCTTTTCTTGTTGTCGTCGCTATCAATCCAACAAAACCCGCTAGATCAATACCTGCAATCAAAGACAAAATACAACAAACAACATACAAATATACAATATCTATCTATCTTAACCAAATCAAATCGATTAAATCTGATAATACATACACATGAGAATACATTCACAAGATATAAGCATATATATGAGAAAAAGAAAAAATATCTTTATTGAGAAAGTAGGAGGAGAATATTACAACCAATAGATCAATTCATTTTCAACCTTCTCAAAATTCATTTTTTCCTCATCACACCGAGCATCATTCCAGTAACATCACAGTACTCCATCTCTCATCAATTGAGAATCCAACAACATAACACTACACAAATTTCTTCCTCCCTAGCACTTATATGAGTGTTCAATTTCTAGGGAAATTGTAGGTAGTTTATCAATAAATGGAATTGAATGGCTTTCTAATAATAGATGAGACATGTTTCCAGGTTCAATGGTGATGGATGAACACATGTATTCGAAGTATGACACCTATGAGATCTTCTAGAAGGCACTGAAACGTGGAGATTCCTGAAACAATGATGATTTCGCTCCCAAGAGACCAACACACCCTTAAGTGTTGGGAAGTGCTTTGCAAAGCACCTTGCATGGGTATAAGTGCTTTGCAATGCACTTAGGCCCATTCAGAGGAGTGTTGATGAGTCAATGTGTCATTTTAACTATACTTCAAACATAGAAACTCTCATGAATTAAATCCATCAATGGAATGACTTCTCTAGGGCATGTAGCAACTGAATTAGGGTATGATAGACCTTATTTGTATTGAATTAGGGGATGATAAACCCTTTTCATACTAGTCTTAGGGATGATGCTCAAATTTACCTATAAAAGCTGCCCCCTAAAGCATGAATTCAAAATAATGATAGTATTTGGATGAGATGATTTACAATGTGATGAGTAGGATCTAAAGCAGATGGTGAACTGCATCAATTTTCAATACATTACATCATGATATCTTGTAAATCTTGGACATGAATTGATGAGGGAGGCATACCCATGCTCAGCACATAAACTATCATAACATGTACATAAATCAAAAAGTCGTCTACAAATATATACATGGCAATAGATATAGGCCCGTGATAGGATGACCATCTGTATGTAAAGCCATCATACAAATGATGTGGTACAATTCCTGAAATCACAGCCTGGATGGATGAAACTAGATCCAGGGTCTTCTATCTTGTTCACTCGATCATTCGAAGTACACGTATAACCATGCGAATATGTAATGCAGAGGAATTCAAACATGGGAATACATCATATGATTACCAACAATTGATGTAAGTCGTTAACGGACGTGAGAGAAACCACCATTGATGTTTAATGGTTCTCAAGGTACTACAGTAAAATTTGAAATGTGTGAATAGATGATTTGATATAGAACGCCAAAAAAAATCTTTTGGTTGAAGGTCTGTGATGTCAACCTGTCTCCGTAAGTGAAAAACCTACCATTGATGTAAGAAAGCTTCAAGGATCTGGAAATATGTTTCTAAGTCAACTTCCTGGATGATGAGCTGATGTCAACAGGAAGCAAATTTATCACGAAATGGGAGTAATGATTTTGGAGACAAAATGTGACTTGATGAAGCAATTTTCATGGATGGTGGTCATGAAAATGAAGGTTTATGAGTATTGCAGAAGATGAGGAATTACTGGATGACTTCTCCTTAACATATCGACGACATTGAAATGAGTTGGCAGCATTGACCCAAAACTGAAGTGATGGATGGTATGATGGACCATATGTATGATATGTCGTCAATAAGATTACCCAACCCAAAGCCATGGAGATTAAGTGAAAGTGTCATGTTCAAGAGCAACTTGCTACCATAAAGTGTTTTGTTCTTTTTCCCAAATTTTCCCCAGTCATTGCTGACCAGTACCTCTTTATTTTTTAACAAGGTTGAGGAGGGTAACGTATGCTTGATCTATAATTTTACCCTTCGGGTGAATCTATCTCTATTTGATGATTTAACGAATCTAGCGATAATGAAACATGATCTTTCCATGATCAGACAAGTTCATCACTATTTGATGTTTTAACGAGTCTAGTGACAGTGAAAACTCAATCCTTTTTCATGTTTAGAGAGTTTGAAAAAGGGACGAAAAGAAAACTCCATAAGTCCTTTTTCATAAATTTGTCGCTCAAGTTCGAAAAAGTGTAAAATGATACTTGAGAAAAACTCTCAGCCATGTTCAACTAAGGTGTTCCTTTTTCATAAATAATCTATCTCAGTCTAGAAAAGGGTTAAACTTGTACTGAATAGATGTCGTTTCATTTCCTTTTACGAGCTTGAAAAGACAAGTGCTCGACAATATTTTCACATTATCGGAGTCTAAAAAGAGCTAAAAGAAGACTCCAAGGGGTTCTTTTTTCGAATTTAACAAAGCTCGAAAAAAGAGGATAAAAGTATGCTTTGTGGTCAAATCATCTTTGAATAATTGTGCACTTCAAACTCACTGTATCAGTTGTAAAACCTGCTCAGAGAACCATCAAATGGATTAAAAATTATTGTTTCATAGTAAAAATGAATAAAAACCATAGTCACATCATTAAATATGATTAAAATAATCAAAATGACTATTAAAAATAAGTTTTTACCATTTTATTTTACCATTCCATAGTTACCATTAGGAGCTCTGAACCTGTTTTTCCCTTCAACTTCAGCAGTTGATTGTGACAGTTTTAGCGAACGATTTCTCACGTTGTTTGATCCAAGTTTGAGATCTAAACCTTCTCTTTCTTTTTGTATAATTTTTTTTTTCATTTCATGGTAAATTTTTAAGTTTTTGAGCCCCTTAGGGTAAATATACAATGCTCTGAGGGCAATGCACCCTTGAATGTCGAAAGGTGCATTGCAGAGCATTGAAATTGAAGTCCATATGCTTTGCAATGCTCTGTCCATTTACTAGGAGTGCGTTGGGTGCATTTCCAAAAAAAATTCTTGCTATGTGCTCAAAATTTCCCAATTTTTTTGCATGAAATGGATCCTAATGAAGCTTATGGTTGGCTTTCAGGTATTGATCAGATCAAAAAGACCATTACATGGAGAGAAAGAGAAAATGAAGAACAATACATGATTTCCCTAAATGATCTGATTACTATAAGAGCCCTCAGGTATTGTGGGTTTCTTAAGTACTTCAAATTATCAGGGATGAGACATCATCTCGAATTATTGGAGTTCTTACTTTGTTCATGGGATCCGGCATTGCAAGCTTTTCACATTGGGGACAAAGTGCTCCCAATATTGGTTTAGGATGTTTACTTTCTTACTGGATTATCGAGATGTGGTTCTCCTATTTCCTTTGCGAGATCTTCTCTTGGAGGAGAGACAGTGAAGGATTACATATGCCAGTATTGTCGGCCAGGTACTGAACCTAGCAAAGATGGAAAGATAAAAATTTGTGATGTGCGTGATTTTCCTTTGAGAACTATCATTTTCACTATTACAAAACTTGATGGTTCTATGACACTACATGTTGCAAACCGTTCATACATGCAGTATGCTCTTGAGTGTCTCGAACCGATAGTGTTTAACTGGGCTGAAGTAGTACTCTTTCAGATGAAAGAACAACTGACTAAAGCAAAGAGTGGCAAGAAAAATGATTTCATTTATGGGTCGATCATGATTTCATTTATTTTAGAGCGAGTTCCATTGATGTAGCCGCAACATGTGACACTAAGCATATATAGTCCTAGAGATCCTCGGATGCAGCGATGGGTCAAGTTGATGGCTAGGCATGCCATTCAATCAACTATCATATTATCTACTACATTCTTTGCCTGGCTCCGACGACAGATGATTGCCATAGAGGAGTATCTGTATGCAGGCATAGATTTCCATGGAGATCCAGATTTGATATTACCAGATGGCGCTCAATGGGGTGCAATGGGTAAAAATGTTTTGACCATGTTTTATGTTTTTAAGGTTTCTACATATTTTTGTATTTTTGATGTTTTCCAAGAATAAACTGAAGGTTTTATGTACATAGATGTGGGTCACGTTCAACCAATGGGTCAACCATAGTAGGCAGCAGATGCACCAGTAGAGAGGACTATCAGGAGAGAAGTCCTTTGGGATTTGGATTTGACTGAGACTCTTGCTGAGTTGCAGCAACACGTTGAGGGATTGACTCTTGGGATACTAGATGTCCAGATCAAGGAGTTACCTATGAGGGTATAGCATAATACTATTAGTGTTCCTAGCCGTTGGATGAGTCTATTGCACAAGATATCTAGAGCAGTTGCTTGTTATCATAAGCATCACTAGTTTTACTTTTGACATTTCTGTATACATTTTGAGGTCAGATGACCAATGTGTCTTGGGCACAAATTTTGTAAAAACCTAAATTATCTATATCTTTTCTTTCGGTGTTTTCCTATGTTTAATGTGAAATCCTATTCAATTGTGTGATGTGAATTGAAAATATGTCTTTACATGTTTTTAAATTTATTTTGAAAACATAACTCGTTAAGGAATCAGTTAATGTGTTCAAATTTCTAGAATTGTGTTGATATCGAATGTAATCAAAATGTCTTTCCAAAAGTCAAATTTTGAGGAACATACAATTAATTGCTGGATTTCAGACGGTATAGACGCTAGTAATTTGTAGTACGACAAGTTGTGAGTCTAACCTAATGATGATACAGTTAATGCCAAGTGAAGTGGCATCAGAGAGAAGTTCAATCAATGCACTATACTCAACGATATTATTTGTTGATTGACCGATAAAAATATCTTGAAAACTCACTAACTCGCCACCTGGAGCGAAAATGGCCCATGTTGCAAAGGATAGGTTCTGCGTGCTATGAATACCACCATTGGCATACCCAACGAATGGTTCCAAATATTTAGTCATATGCGATGAAATTTAAAGTGGATTACTAACTTCAAGAAAACTTAAAAAAAAACTAAGACAATTAATGCAACCAAAGAATATAGACAATATGATACAAAATATTACTATGCACAATTATGCATAGTAACGTTTAAGATACAGCCCATTTCAAGGCTGTGCCAACGGAATTCCATCATAATCAACTAAATTGTAAGCACCCTTAGCCATAACTCTTTTGACAATGTAGGGGCAATGCCATAGTCGCTCAAATTTTCATGTTCCTATCAAATCATCTTCTTGGTCATAAAGCAATATTAGGTCTCCCTCTGAGAAGATGCGAGGCTTGACATTACGGTCATATTGAGCCTTCATTCGTTTCTTATGCACTTCGTTGGCCAATGCGGCTTCATGAAGCGTTTCATCTAGATGGATGAGGTTTAAAAGACGTGATTCCTCATTAGAGGTGTCAGGTAGCAGGTCAATAGCGAGTTTTAATGATGGAATTTCATATTGGATTAGTAAGATAGCTTCCAGACCATACACCAACTAAAAGGGAGTAAATCCGGTCACATTTCTCACCGAGGTTCGATATGCCCATAATGCCGAGTACAGGATTAAATGCCAATTTCGTTTGTGAACCCCTATCATTCATTGAAGCATTTGCTTAAGGATATTTTTTATAGGTAAATTTGGGCATCATCCCCCAAGACCTAGTCAAAATGGACATCATCCCTAGGACCAATGAAATAGAGTCTATCATCCCCTTATATTTCAGTTTCTATATGCCCTAAGAGAATGACATTTCATTCATGAATTCTATTGTTAGATTTACAAGGTTTGAAGTATATGTTATATCACCTACTGACTCAGCAACACTCACCTGCAAGGGACTAACTGTGTTGTAGTGCCAAATCCTCCATGCAAGGATGCATTGCAGTGCACTTCCTGACACTCAAGGGTGCACTGGTCACCTAGGAGCGGAATTCTCATTGTTTCGGGAATCTCCACATGGTCAGTGCCTTCTAGAAGAGTTCATATGTGTCAAACTTCGAATCCAAGTGTTCATATAACACCTCTAAACTTGGAAACATGTCTTGCCTATTATTAGAAATTCATTCATTGAGAAAATACCATCAGTTTCCCTATAAATTGAGCACTCATCCTAGTGCTAGAGAGGAATAATTTTGTGCAAATTTATGTTGTTGGATTCTCATTTGATAAAAGAGTGAAAGTACTAATATGTTGATGGGATAATTCTGGATGTGATCAGGCTTGAATGAAGTTGGATCAAGTTGACAACAAATCGATCCATTGGTTGTAATCTTCCCCTTCTACTCTTTAATAAAAATTGTTGTTCATTTCCCCATACATATGTCTCTATTTCTTGTGCAATGTATTCTTTAATGATGTATGTATTTCAGATCTAATTGGTTTGATTTGAGTAAGATAATTCGATATCTGTATATTGCATGTTGTTTTTTGTTCTCTATTTGTGTTTGCAGGAATTGATCTAGCGACTTGAGTTGGATTGAGAGCGACGAAAACAATGACAGAAGGAGAAGGAGAAGTGAAAGAATCACAAGCAGACTCCTTTCCCATTCTGTATATCTGCTTGTTTTAGAGAAAATAATAGTTATTATTTCCTCTATTGTTCTAAGTGATAAACACCACACTTAGGGAATTTGGTTTATCCATAGATCAAAATTCCATATAACAAATTGGCAACTCCACTGGGGAGTATCCTATCATTCCTGGTGTTTTTTGCCTCTGTTTATCCTTATCAGTAGCATCTACTTTCAGTTATCAGCTATTTTAATGAAAAAATTGAATTATAAGTGTGTCTAGATGCTTGATTTTCAATTTGAGCAGTTCCCAATACACTATTGGTCAAGACACAGTGCACTGAAGTGCACTGTCTCCCCTTAGAGACTGCATTTCCCCCTCAACCAACCAAATGTCCATCAAAAATTTTCATTGCTTTTAGTTTCAGCCACTTGTTTGTTGTATTCTCAGATGACTGATACCTCTAAGAGACCAGTAAACTTTCTTGTTCTTCCTTCTTTAAAAAGTAAATTTGTCCAATGTTTCATTAGTGTTTTTCTTTATCATTGGCAAATAAAATTACAAGTATTTTATTTCTGCATTAGATCAATTATGTTTTCGAAAAGGAAATTTTTATTTAATTCCTCATTTCTCATAAGAAAACACTTGTTTGATTGATTTATGCATATAGTTTCCTTTATTTCATTTACATTAAAGGAAGCTGAAAAGAAAAACATGCATGTGCATATAGTGAATTGTGTGTGTTGCATAGGAACAAGTTAGGAAAGCTACATTTCGTTTGTGCTTTTTTTTTGCTCAAAAATTGATTACTCTTTCCCTTAATAGCTAGGATTTTCATTGAAAAATCTAAATTGAAAAGTTTTCTTATCATTTAGTTTGAATTTTTAGGAATTTCCATTACATCACACGGTGAACCTGAAAGACAAACTTTTAAACAAGATCAACATAAAATTTACATCAATTTACCTAAGAAAGCATTGGAACATTAACGATAACATTTAGAAGGTCTAGGATAGAGACATGTTTCGGCGTCGTTAAACATAGCAGATGTCCTAACTTGTCTGTGATACATTCATAGTTTGATACCTCACTCCACGTACATAAGTATATCGGAGCTCGTCCACGTACCTTTAGTTATATAGGGTTTTTTTCTAGTACGAAAAGTATAAGGGGGTGCTCTCACTATGAAGTTTCGCATTAGACAATGCTAATATGAACTTGGGCCTCCACGTACCTTTGGTTATAGTTGTAAGTACAACTTTAGGTTGTTATCCATCCATAGGTAACCCATTCGGCCACCTTGTAACTTGTGATACACCGAACACAACATTCGAGGAGATTTCCTACCCGTACTTATTGGTTTTGCAAGAGGTATTCTGTAGTTCACAATTACTTGGTAAACCTTTTGCCTAGAATTACACTTTTATTTATTTATTTATTTATTTTTCATAAAATAAATCAGTCATCATGGAAGAAGAACATCCCTGTCCCCATAGTTCGCGTAGAATAACACTTAAACCACCTTTACCACCATAAACCATTTCTAGTCAGTGAAGGCGACATCGTTCTACCGAAACTAGTACTATCAGTACCTATGGTGCGACATCATCCTCACATATACCAAAGTCGTCTTGATTTGTTTCTACAAATCCTGGTTCATTTACTGTTGTCGAGAAGGAGTCCTCACAACTACTTGTGGCCACGATCCATCCAATTAGTGAGACCATACCTCCCGAACCCAACGTTGTTCAATTGGAAGTTGATCTGGATCCTATCGTTCTTTTACCAGAACATATAGATCCCAAAGTTGAAAAATCATAAGTGTTCTAGTATCGGTCACTCCACAATTGATTGTAGCCATTGAGTCTCCCATATCATGTAGTCAACCACCTTAAATATATCTTGGGCATGATGACGAATTTCTTCCACCTGGTTTGATTTCGATTGAAGAAATACCACAAGACGAAACACCTTCAACTGCAACTCATTTTGGGGGGGAGCTTTATCTTTACGAGACTTTTCCTCAATCACCGCACATTGATTTATTTTATCCTGTGTCAATTCGAGTTCTCATAGATCCTATGGGGTATAAATTGGGTCGTATGACCATGGCTAAGTCAACATATCCGACTGTACCATCTGTTACATTTGTGACATCATCTACTGTTGCTACCCCGTCAATGTTCACAACATCACCAGAGTCACATCTATATGGTGGCCTTTTCGTCCCACCTAGTTACCAATATTTATCTGGAACCTTCTCTGGTGCATCCTCAAACCCATGGACTTCACAAATGTCATCATCTAGTATTCTATCTGGTACACCTCTAATGAGTATTGAGCGACTTGATCCTTTATACATCTTCAGTGCAATATCAAGCTGGTCCATCTAGGTATATTCCATCTAGTACCATCTCAACTGGACTCCTAGGATTTCGAGAACAATATATTCCATATTATTATACTCCTCATGCTAGGGGGCAACCTATGGTCACCCATTTTGACAATACTTTGTCGTTATATGGTCATCCTAATGTCAGAATGACTATTTTTCAATGGCATCCTATCCTGCCCATTCAACCACAAACGGTTGTACATTCATATCAACCGGTTCAACCTGTTGTACCCACATCTACTCCACTTGTTAATACATCCTCACCCCCATTATAGGCTCAAAGTGTTGTATCTCAACCGTCTCAGGCGGGTCCTTCAACCCAATACCCTCAAGTATTAGGCCCTCAGACTCCAACCCCTTCAGCCAGTTTACAACAACCACCTGTATCTGGAATTATTTATTCATAAGCTAGATTACCCTATTATGGGATGTCACGGGCACAAATAGGTTTTAATTATTCACAACCGGGTCCAAGCTATTATAGTTTGGGCTATAATCTTGGTGGACAGACACCTTGGCAGCCACAAGCACAAATGCCACAACAATCATTCCAACAATAAGTAGCTTACCCAGGTTTTTTTCAATAGAATCCTCAACCTTTTTCTTATAAAAAAAACTCCTATTTGGGTTAATAGCAAAAAATTCCTTATGATGGTGCTCAAAGGCCTGTTGCTCAAGAAATTCCATCATACCCTGGCTATGCTCAACCTGAATTAAATCAACATTTCCCATATGTTGTAACTTTAGAATTACCTTATTTAAATCGGCTTACCAACGATCCAATCAGCTATGCTCCTTGGTGGCAGGTTATACCACATAAATTACCCTCAGATATTCCTAAGTTCAATGGAAACCCTGGGGAAGACCCATTGATGCATGCTATGACTTATCATTTGTGGTGTTCATCCTCCTTAAATTATGACTTCGTTCGATTATGTCTTTTCCAGCGTACACTCACTGTTCTGACTGTGAAGTGGTACATTGAGTTACCATGAGCTTCATTTGATAATTTCACTACCTTAGCTACTACCTTTCTGAACCACTTCCAGTTACCCATACGATATGAAACTAGAACAAAAATTTTTACCAATTTCAAAAAAACTAATGCTACTCACATTTTTGATCATATTCATGAGTGGCATCATCGTTGTAGAATGGTCAATGCATTTGTTCCTGATCAACTTCTTGCTGAGTGGTTCATTAAATCCTTACTGCCATATATCATTGAGGATGTGGCTAAGGGTGGAATCATCACTAAAGAACAGGTCATTGCTCATGCCAATACATATATTTCATTTATATTCAGTCTTGAACGCTCTATGAGAAAATTCCCAACGCGTCGCAATCTAATTTTATTGTTCCTCCTCCATCTAAGGACTCTCATGCCGACGACGGTATGATCGGTACTGCAATAACACATCACTCTACTGCATTTGATCCTATAACTTATTTCGAAATTCATGTCGTGTCATCTGACAAAGGAAAAAGTGACAAGCAACCCAAAATTAAGAAAAAGGGGAAAGCGAAGAAAAAGAAAAAGTCAACCTCGTAGGAACGACCATCTGATCAACAAACAAGAAACAATTGGAAACCTTGTTTCATAATATGTAATGAGGAGCACTTTGTTTGAGGCTGCCCTCACCATGTTGAAGTCTCAAAATTAATTAAGACCTCACATGCATCTCCTATGTTGATAGATCCATTTCCGAGTTCAGACACAAATATCATTGCTACAGATCCAGCTTCTAGTTCCCAAGTGCTTATGCTATCTGTCACGAAGCCAACAACTGATGTTTTGGTGTCAATGTGTAATAAATATTACGGTAGTCGGGCTACTGATAGACCTACTCCCTCGACCACGGATCCATCTACGGAATCTATTCCGCCAACTACTATTCTTGAGTTAACAAAAAATCCACCGAAGGGAGTCATCCATAAATCGACATTCAATCCTCGAGCCCAAGCTACTCAAAATTATAATATAGTTGAATATTTGGCTCAATCCCCTTCAACTATGTCTATGCTTGAGGTACTTGAAAATTGTCTCTCCCAAAAGGAGGCTTTGTTGTGGGCAATTGGTGGAATCGATCCGACAAATTCCAATCTTGTAGTCTTTAATCATACGAGCTATGTGCCCCAATTACCAGCATAATTGGAATTATCCATCCAAGTAAATGTTCCCAATCACCTCATTCATCATACTATTATTGATGAGGGAGAATCTATGTGCATTATGTCTCTAAACTACTATAATTCACTTGGCTCGCCACACCTATCTCAATCACCTACGACGTTGAAAGATTTTGATAGTCGTACATATAAGCCTTGCGTATCATCAATAACCTGCATTTTGAATTAGGGGGAAAAATTGTAACTGTTGAATTTGAGGTCTTTGATAGACCCCTTGAATACAACATTTTACTTGGAAAGCCATGGGTTTATGCTATGGTTGTGATCATCTCTACATATTTTAGGATGATCGCCTTTCCTCATAAAGGTGTTATCACAATCATCAATCAACTCTCCTTCTTTGCCTCGAGTTCCCAGGTATCTGGAAGAGTTCTGTTAATTCACACACCCCAACTAGAGCTTCAAAACATTGGTGCATGACTCTTAAAGGATTCTTCCCTAATGGGAACCTTTGCAATACCGCTACCTGTGACATCAGCAGAAATTGCAAGCATAGAGACCTGCTACATGATATCTTCCACTCCATCTGGCTTAAGGAAGATTATGGGTGATTTTGAAGTTGTTACGTTTGATGAATTTCTGTCGTCCAGCCCAATTGCGCTGGCATAACAATCAATCTACATGGCTTGGGCAGCGAATCTGAAATCATCATCGCCAATCGTTTGGGTTGATCGTTCATTAGATTTTGGTGCTCCATCTGATCCTTTTTCATCGACTTTCTTGAATGATAAGAGCATTGTGTAATCCATGATGATAGAAGGAGAACCATGGGAATATCATCATCATCGTTCCCATCTTCAGAATTATGAAGAAGATAATATTTTTGAACTATATCACCAATCGATCTAAACATTATTTTCGAATTCTTTTCCCATTAATGCAATCAAATCCGAGCGAAATTTATCAAATATTGAAGAAAAAATTTCTATAGATATTTCAACCAAACCCAACGATGTAGAAAAAATTCATGTCGGCATGTCTTTTTCTTTGTCAGAACCCAAAAATTATCACTCTCTCTTTCATGAATTTCATGATATATTTGCTTGGTCTTATGAGGAAATTCCAGGCATAGATACTAGTATCATTGAACACACCATTAAAATGTACCTTGATGTTAGACCAGTACGTTAATGCCTTCATCTTGTTCATTCGAAGAAGGCTGCTGCCATTAGAGCAGAAGTTGAAAAAATTTTGCGTGCTAGTTTCATTTATCATGTTCCGCTAACTGATTGGGTTTCCAATATTGTTCCTATCATGAAGAAACAAGGGACAATCAGAGTGTGCGTTGATTATCAGGATGTAATTCTTGCTTTTCCAAAAGACTACTATCCTACTCCATTTATCGTCCAGATTATTGAAGATTACGCTGGATGTGAAATATTTTCATTCATGGATGGATTTTCTAGTTACAATCAAATCAATATCCACCCAGAGGACTAATATAAGACAACATTAATCTGTCCGTGGGGCACATTTTCTTATTGTAAACTCCCATTTGGTTTAAATAACTCTAGGGAAACATTTCAGAGAGCAATGGATTATGGTTTTAATGACATAAAACACATTGTTCAACCCTATCTAAACGATTTACCCGTGTATTCACGAAACTAGAATGATCACCCGATGCATTTGAGAGCTATATTTCTACGTTGAAGACCCTACAAAATATGCCTCAATCCACATAAATGTGTGTTTTGGGTTGGTTCTATTAGTTTTCTAGGATTATTCATAGCAAAAGATGGAATTTGATTTGACCCACTGAAGGTTTAGGCCATTCTTGATTTTCCTGCGCCATCAAATTTTATTCAGTTACAGAAACTTCAAGGAAAGGCTAACTTCATAAGGAGGTTCATACCCAAATACGACGAAATGGCTAAAGGATTTATTCGTCTCTTGAAAAATGGGATTCCCTTCCATTGGGATGAGGTTGCGCAAGCTTCTTTTGATGCTTTCAAGGAAACACTTGTCTGGGCATCATTAATGTATCCCCCCAATTATTAGAGTGATTATTTATTATATATCAACGTGGGTGATACGACCATTGCTATGGTATTGGTCCAGTAATAAGATGGGATAGAACATCCAATATATTATTTGAGTCTTAATCTTAATGATACGGAAGTGAAGTATTCATACGTCGAAAAGCTCACCTTGGTGGTCATTCAATTTGTCCAAATATTTCACCATTATATCCTGTTCTGAAAGACCATTGTCATTTCAAATTGCAACCCCATGAATTACATTCTATTGCGTCAATTTCTTGGGGGAAAATATTCAAAATGGATTTTCATTTTACAAGAATTTGATTTGGAATTCATCAAATCCAATTCGAAGAAGTCTTTAGTTTTGGTTGAGCTTCTCTGTGACCTTCCCTCTAATAGTACTGCTACTACATCGGAACCATCAATTCCTGAAGAGTCTTTGTTTCTGATCGGATCATCTGATCCTTGGTATGGGGATTTTATCATTTATCTCCAAACCCAGACTTTTCAGCTCGATACCTCTCACTCTCAACAGCAATGTATTCGATACCAAGCCAAATATTATCTGATCGTCGGCGATACACTTTATCATCGTGTTGTCGATATGATTTTAATGAGGTGCCTCACCCATGAGGAGGCTGAGAAGGTTTTAATTGACTGTCATTTTGGGGCTTGTGGTGGACACTTGTCTGGATATGCTACCGCACAAAAGATACTCTGTGTCGATTACTTTTGGCCTACCATATTTCACGATTGTACCCTCGCGGTCAGAAGTTGTCATGCATGCCAGATATTTGATCGTAAAATCCGCAAACCACCAATGCTGATGCATATTTTTATCGCTGTGGGACCATTTTCAAAATGGGACAGTGACTTCTTGACCTGCAACCCTCATTCGTCCGGGGGGCATGGTTATATTATTGTCGCAGTAGACTACTTTACCAAGTGGGCCAAAGCGATGCCTACATTTAGTAACATTGGCAAAAAAACTGAATTATTATTCTCAATCATGTCATCTCACGGTTTGGTGTTCCACATGCTATATTAACAGATCATGGTAAGCATTTTTGCAATCACATGATGAATGAGTTGACTACAAAATTAGGACTGTCGCATGATAGTTCTACTCCTCATTATCCACAATTCAATGGACAAGTTGAGGTTATTAACAAGATTCTTAAACCAATTCTTTAATGAATGATAGGAGTTCATACACGAAATTGGAATTTGATCCTGTACTCGGCTTTGTGGGCATACCGAACCTTGGTGAGAAACACAATAAGATTTACCCCCTTTCAATTGGTGTATGGTCTAGAAGCTATCTTTCCTATCCAATGTGAAATATCGTCGTTAAAACTCATCGTTGACTTGTTACCTGACACCTCTACTGAAGAAGCGTGTCTTTTTAACCTCATCCATCTTGATGAAATGCGTCGTGAAGCTACATTAGCTAATGAAGTGCATAAGAGACGTATAAAATCACAATACGACCAACATGTCCAGCCTCGCATCTTCTCAGAGGGTGACATGTTCTTACTTTATGATCAGGAAGCTGATGTAATAGGTATAGGAAATTTTGAGTCATTATGTCATGGCCCCTATATTGTCAAAAGAGTTCTTTATAAGGGCGCCTACGAGTTAGTATATTATGATGGAATTCCATTGGTGCAACCCTGAAATGGGTTGTATCTGAAACATTACTATGCTTAAACATGAGCGTATTGAACTTTTGTATTATATTGTATATATGATTTCGATTTGCATTTACTATCTTAGTTTGGTTTTCTAGAGTTTTCTTGAAGTTAGTAATCCGCTTTACATTTCATTGGAGATGTCTAAATCTTTGGAACCATTTTTTGGGTATGCTGATGGTGCTAGTCGTAGTACACAAAATCTATCCTCTGCAGTGTGGGCCATTTTCACTCTAAAGGGCGAGTTAGTGATTTTTCAAGGGATTTGTATCGGTCTAAATACAAAAAATATCATTGAGTATAGTGCATTGATAGAACTTCTCTTTGATGCCATTTCATTTGGTATTAACTGCATCATCATTAGGTTAGACTCAAAACTTGTTGTACTGCAACTTACTAGCATTTATACTATTCGAAATCCAACACTGCATCGTATGTTCCTAAGAGTTCAACTTTTGGAAAGACAATTTGATTTCATTCAATATCAACACATTTACAGAAACTTGAACACATTAACTGATTCCCTAGTGAATTATGTTCTAAACAGACATTTTCAACACATGTAAAGACATATTTTCAATTCACATCACATAATTGAATAGGATTGCGCAATAAACATATGAAAAAACTGAAAAAAAATAGATAGATAGTTATAGGTTTTTACAAAATTTGTGCCCAAGACACATTGGTCATCTGACCTCAAAATGTATGCAAAATTTCAAAGTAAACTAGTGATGCTCATGATAACAAGCTACTGATATAGCTATCCTACGCAATAACTGCATCCAACGGTTGGGAACGCCAATAGTGTGGCACTGTAGTCTCATGGGTAACTCTTTGATCCAGCAATCCGGAATCCCAAGAGTCAATCCCTCTATGTGTTGTTGTAGCTCAACAAGAGTCTCGATCATATCTAAATCCCAAAGGACTTCTCTCCCGACATCCCTCTCTGTTGGCTCCTCTACTCTTTACTCTGGCTGACCCACTGGTTGAACTCGACCTACATTTGCATACATCAAAAATTTAGTTTAGTCTTGGGAAACATCAAAATATAAAAACATGTATAAACCCTAGAAAAAATAAAAAAACATGGTCAAAACATTCTTACCAATTTCACCCCATTGAACGCCATTTGGTAAAATCAAGTCTGGATCTCCTCGGAAGTCTACGCCTGCATATGCATAATCATCAATGGAAATCATCTGTTGTCTAAAATAGGTGAAGAATGAAGTAGAGAGTATGATGGTCAATTGACCGTCATGTCTAGCCATCAATTCTACCCATCTCTGCATCTGTGGATATCTAGGGCCAGATATACCCAGTGTAACATGTTGGGGCTACATCAATGGAATCCGCTCTAAGGCAAAGGAGATTAGGATCGAGCCATATTTGAAATTATTCTTCCTTCCTCCCTTTGCCTTGGTCAGTTGTTCTTTCATCTGAAAGAGGATAGCTTCAGCCCAGTTAAATATTGTTGGTTCCAAACACTCCAATGCATATTGCATGTATGATCTATTTGCCACATGTAGTGTAGTGGAACCGGTAATCTTTGTGATAGTGAATAGGATGGTACTCAAAGGAAAATCATGTACATCATGGATTTTTATTTTCCCATCCTTATTAGGTTCAGTCCCAAGATGGCAGTGTTGTAGTATGTAAGCTCTAAGAAAATAAATGTCCTCCACTATTATTGGGACCAATTTGTCTCCAATGTGAAAATATTGTATCATTGGATACCATGAACGAACAAGGAACTCCAATAGTTCCATTTTCTACCTCATACCCAACAATCTGAAGTACTTTAGCAACCCACAATATCTGAGGGCTCTTACTGTACCCATATCGTTTAAGGAAATCATGTTATGTTCTTCATGTTCTCTTTCCCTCCATGTAATCATCATTTTGATCTGATGAATACCTAAAACACAATCATAAGACTCATTAGGATCCATTTCATGCAAAAACTTGGGAAATTTTGGGCTCACAGCAAAAAACAAGAATGTAAATTGCACCCAAGGCACCCTAGGTCAAGGGATATACCGTTGCATTGCATCTAGCCTTCAATTTCAGTGCAGTGCAACACACCTTTTGACATTCAAGGGTGAGTTTCCCTCTAAGCGTAGTATATTTAACCTAAGGGGCTCAAAAACTTAAAAATTTACCATGAAATGCACAATAAATGATACAAAATGAAAGAGAAGGTTCATAGCTCCAACATGGATTGAACGGCAAGGAAAACCATCCAAAAAATCTATCGCAATCAACTGCTGAAGTTCAGGGGAAAAACGAGTTTAGAGCTCCTATTTCTCAAATGGTAACTTTGAAATGGTAAAAATGAATGGTAAAAACTCTTTTAATTAGTCAATTTGATTATTTAAAATCATATTCAATGTTGTGACTATGGTTTTTATTCATTTGTGCTATGAAAAAGGTATTTTAATCTATTTGATGGCGTTCTGAACAGGTTTTATAGCTGATAATGAAAATTAGTCGTGCACACTTATTTAAGAATGATTTGGCCACAAAGAATAATTTTATCCTTATTTTTCAAGCTTTGATAAAAAAGAAAAAGGACTTGAATTTCACTTTTATCTCTTTTTCAAGATTCGATAACAGCGAAAAAGGAACCCCTAGAGTCTGCTTTTAGTTCTTTTCAGACTCCAATAATGTAAAAATATTGTTGAGCACTTGTATTTTCGAGCTTGTAAAAGTAAATGAAATTACATCTACTCAGTATAAGTTCAACCATTTTCCAGACTGAGATAGATTATTTACGAAAAAGGAAAACCTTAGTCGAACATGGCTAAGAGATTTTCTCGGGTATCATTTTACACTTTTTCAGATCTAAGCGACAAATTTACGAGAAAGGACTTATGGAGTTCTCTTTTTTCCTCTTTTTCAAACTCTCTAAACATGAAAAAGGACCAGGTTATCACTATCGTTAGGCTCGTTAAAACATAAAATAGCGATGGCCTTGTCAATCATGGAAATAATCGAGTTTCATTTATCTCTAGACTCTTTAAATTATTAAATAGTGATGCATTCGCCCGAAGGGTTGAATTATAGATCAAGCATATGTTACCCTCCTCAAGCTTGTTAAAAAATAAAGAGGTATTAGTCGACAAATGACCGGGGAAAATTTGGGAAAAAGAACATAACACTTTATGGTAGCAGGTCGCTCTTGAACATGACAATTTCAATCCATCATCGTAACTTTTGGGTTCAGTAATCTTCTTGACGGTTCATTCATACCTATGGTTCATCATACCTTCACTTCGGTTTTGGGTCAATTCTTCCAACTCATCTCAGTGTCGCCGATATGTTCAAGAGAAGTCATCTAATGAATCCTCATCCTTCTCCAATACTCATAAACCTTCATTTTCATGACAGAAATCCCTGAGCATTGCTATATAAAGTCAAATTTTGTCTCCGAAATCAGTAACTCTCATTTTATAAAGTGGCTTCCTGTCGACATCAAATCATCATCTAGGAAGTTTACTTAGAAACATCTTCCAGTACCCTAAGGCTTGTTACATCATCGAAAAGTATCTCGCTTTCAGACCTTTGACCAAAATATTTTGTTTGGTGTTCGACATCAAATCATCTATTCATGCCCTACAAACTGTACTGCAGTACCTTGAGAGCCATTAACATCAATGGTGGTTCTCTTGTGTTTTTTAACAGCTCACATCATTGGCTAGTAATCAAACGATGTCTTCCCATGTTCGAATACAAATCATATATTCACATGGTTAAACTTGTACCTGATCGATCGAGTGAAAGAGATAAGAAGACCCCAAATCTAGTTTCATCCATCCGGGCTGTGATTTCAGGATTGTTTTACACATCATCTGTACAATGACCTTACATAAAAATTGTCGTTCGAACATGGGCCTATATCTGTAGCCATGTCTGTATTGGGAAACATTCCAATGTAAACGAATTTCTGAACTATGTACATGTTATTATATAGTTTATTTTATGAGCATGGGAATGCCTCCCTCAGAAATTCATGATCAAGATGAAAAATATCATGATGTAATGTATTGTAAGATTGGTGCAGGTCACCATCTACTTCAGTTCCGGCTCATCACACCGTAAGTCATCTCATCCAAATACTATTATTATTTTGACTTCATGATTTAGGGGGAAGTTGTTATAGGTCAATTTGGGCATCATCCCCCAAGACCTGGTCAAACTGGACATCATCCCCAAGACCAATGAAATAGGGTCTATCATCCCCTTATATTTTAGTTTTTATATGCCCCAAGAGAAGGACATTTCATTCATGACTTCTATTGTGAGATTTCCAGGGTTTGAAGTATATGTTATATCACCTACTAACTCACCAACACTCACTTGAAAGGGACTAACTGCGTTGCAGTGCCAAATACTCCATGCAAGGGTGAACTGCAGTGCACTTCCTGACACTCAAGGGTGTGTTGGTCACCTAGGAGTGGAATTCCCATTGTTCCAGTAATCTCCACATGGTCAGTGCCTTCTAGAAGAGTCCATATGTGTCAAAATTCGTCCAAGTGTCCATCTAATGCCCCTAAACTTGGAAAAATGTCTTTCCTATTATTAGAAAGTCATTCATTAAGAAACTACCATCAGTTTCCCTATAAATTGAGCACTCATTCTAGTGCTAGGGAGGAATAATTTTGTGAAAATTTATGTTTTTGGATTCTCATTTGATAAGAGAGTGAAAGTAATGATATGTTGTTGGGATAATTCTAGATGTGATGATGCTAGAATGAAGCTGGAACAAGTTGACAACAAATCGATTCATTGGTTGTAATCTTCCCCTTCTACTCTTTAATAAAGGTTGATGTTCATTTTCCCATACATATGCATCTATTTATTGTGAAATTTACTCTTGAATGATGTATGTATTTCAGATCTAATCGGTTTGATTTGAGTAAGATAAGTAGATATATGTATATTGCATGTTGCTTGACATTCTCTGTTTGTGTTTGCAAGAATCAATCTAGCGACTTGAGTTAGATTGAGGGCGATGGAAACAGCGACAGAAGGAGAAGGAAAAGTGAAAGAATCACAAGTAGGCTCCTTTCTCATTCTGTATATATGCTTGTTTTAGAGAAAATAATGGTTATTCTTTCCTCTGTTGTTCTAAGTGATAAACACGACACTTAGGGAATTTGGTTTATCCGTAGATCACAATTTCGTATAAAAAGCTTGTTAATGGCTTCAAATTTTCCATTAGATTGCGGATAATAAGGGGTAGAAATATCATGTGATAGTCCTAATTTGGCACTCAACTCATTCATCATGTTATTGAAAAAATTCTTACCATGATCTGTAACTATATCTTGTGGTACACCAAACCGAGAAATGACATGATTGAAAAAGAGCAATGCAGTTGTTTCGCCTATGTTATTGAATGTAGGCATCGCTTTGGCCCACTTGGTAAAGTAGTTTACGACAACGATAATATAACCATGCCCCTCGGATGAACGAGGGTTGGAGGTCATGAAGTCAATGCCCCATTTTGAAAATGGTCCCACAACGATGATAGGATGCATTGGTGTTGGTGACATGCAGATTTTATGATAAAAAATCTGGCAAGCATGACAACTTCTGACCACGAGAATGCAGTCACAGAATATGGTTGGCCAGAAGTAACTGGCGTGGAGAATCTTATGCGCAATAGCGTAACCAGAAAAATTTCCACCACAAGCACTAGCATGAAAATCATTCAGAACTTTCTCGGCCTCCTCATGAGTGATGCACCTCCTTAAAATATTATCGACACCATGACAATAAAGTGTATTGCCGACGATTAGGTAATCTTTGGCTTCGTATCAAATATGTTGTTGTTGTGATCAAGAGGTATCGGGCTGGAAAGTTTGGGTTTGGAGATAAATGATAAAATCCCCATACCAACAGTCAGATGACCCAATCAAAAATAGAGACTCATCTTGAATTGATGGTTTTTATGTAGTTTTAGTACTGTGAGAGGGAGGGTCGCAGAGAAGCTCAACCAAAACCAAAGACATCTTTGACTTGGATTTGATGGATTCCAAATAAAATTCCTGCAAAATGACGATCCATTTTGAATACTTGCCCCCCATCATTTGACATGATAGAATGTATGTCAGAGGGTTGAAATCTGAAATGATAATGGTCTTCCAGAGAAGGATATAATGGAAAAATATTTGGACAACTTGAACGACTACCAAGGCGAGATTTTTGACGTATGAATACTTAACTTTCATATCATTGAGATTATGAATCAAATAATATATCAGATGTTCTATCCCATCTTCTTCTTGGAATAACACCATAGCAATGGTTGTATCTGCAGCAGCAAGATACACGAAATAATCACTCTGATAATTAGGGGGATACATTAATGACACTCGGATCAGGGTATCTTTAAGAGCATCAAAAGAAGCTTGCGCAACCTTATCCCAATCGAAGGGAATCCCCTTTTTCAAGAGACAAGTAAATCCTTTAGCCATTTCAGTGTAGTTGGGTACGAACCTCCTTAGAAATTTAGTCTTTCCTGGAAGCCTTTGTAGATGAAGTAAGTTTGATGGCGCAAGAAAATCGAGAATGGCCTACACCTTCAGTGGGTCAATTCAAATTCCATATTTTAAGACGACGAATCCAAGAAAACGACCAAAACCAACACAAAACACACATTTGTGTGGATTGAGGTGTATGTTGTAGTGTCAGAATCGTAGAAATATAGCTCTCAGATGCGCCGGGTGATCATTCCATTTTCGTGAATGTGCGGGTAAATCGTCTAGATAAGGTTGAAAAATGTGCTTAATGTCATGGAAAGAATAATCCATTTCTCTCTGAAATGTTGCCTCGTCGCTCTTTAAACCAAATGGGAGTTTACGATAAGCGAATGTGCCCTAGGGACAGATGAATTTTATCTTATATTGGTCCTTTGGGTGAATATTTATTTTATTGTAACCGAAGAATCCATCCATGAATGAAAAGATTTCATAGACAGCATATTCATCAATAATCTAGTCGATAAAGGGAGTAGGATAGTTGTCTTTTGGACATGCAATATTGACATCCCGATAATCAATGCACACTATGATTGTCTAGGCCTTATTTCTTAATGACAGGAACAATGTCGGAAACCCAATCAGTAAGCGGAACAGGGTAAATGAAACCAGAACACAAAAAAAATTCAACTTCTGCTTTAATGGCAGCAACCTTCTTCAGATGAAAATGACAAATGCATTGACGTACCAGTTTGACATCAGGGTACATTTTAATTATGTGTTCAACAATAATAGAATCTATGCCTGACATTTCCTCATAAGACCAAGCAAATATACCCCAGAATTCATGAAAAAGAGAGCGATAAGTGTCTAGTTCAGATACAGAACAAGAAATGTCAACATCGATGTTTTCTACAATACCAGGTTTGGTCAAAATATCGATAGAAATTGTTTCTTCAATATTTGATAGGTTTCGCTCGGATTTGATGGCATTAAACCAGAGATCGTAGGGTGATATAGTTCAATAAGATTATCTTCGTTGTAATCTGAAAGATGGGAATGATGGTCATCCCATGGTTCTCCTTCTGGCATCATGGCTTCTAAAATGATCTCATCAGTCAAGAATGTGGATGAAAAAGGAGCAGAAGGAGTACCAAAATCTAATGAATGATCGACCCAAATGATCGGTGACAATGGATCAAGATGCACTGCCCAAGCCAAGAAAATTGATTGCTATGCAAGCTCAATTTGGCTTGGCGGTGGAAATTCACCCAATGTATATACTTCAGAATCATTGGTAATCTTCCTTAAGTGAGATGAAGTGGAATATATCATGTAGTAGGTATCTACTTTTGCAATTTCTTTCGACCTCGCGGGCAGCGGTAATGAAAAGGTGCCCATTAGGGAAGAATCCTTAAATATACCTACACCAATGTTTTGAAGTGCTAGCTTGGGTGCGTGAACTAACAGAATTCTTCCAGATACTTGGGAACTAGAGGTAAAGAAGGAGAGTTGATTGATGACTGTGACAACGCCTTTATAAGGGAAGGCAATCATTCGAAAGTAAGTAGAAATGATCGCAGTCATAGCGTAAACCCATTGCCTTCCAAGTAAAATTTTGTATTCAAGGGGTTTTTCAACGACCTCAACTTCAACAGTTACATTTTTTCCCCCTAGTTCAACATGCAAGTTATTGATGATACCATAAGTCTTATATGCATGATTGTCAAAAGCTTTCAACGTTGTAGGCGATTGAGATAAGCAAGGCGAGCCAAGTGAATTCCATCAATTGAGAGACATAATACAAGTAGATGCTCCCTCATCAATAATAGTGCAATGAACGAGGTGATTTAGAACATTTACTTGGATTTAAAATGCTAATTCGGCTGGTAATTGTGGCACATAGCTCGTGTGATTAAAGACTACAAGATTAGATTTTGTCACATTGATTCCACCAATTGCTAACAATAAAGCTTGCTTCTGGGAGGAAAAATTTTGATGTACCTCAAGCGTCGACATAGTTGAAGGTGACTGAGCCAGATCTTCGGCTATGTTATAATTTTGAGTTGCGCGAGCTCAAGGATTGAATGCCAATTTGTGGACGACTCCCTTCGGATGCTTTATTGTTAACTCTGGAATAACAATTGGCAGAATTGATTCAGTGGATGGATTCATGGTTGAGCTAGTAGGTTGATCAGTAGCCTGACTACCATAATATTATTTCACATAGGCACCAAAACATCAGTTTTTGGCTTTGTGACAGATACCATAAGCACTTGGGAACTAGAAGCGGGATCCGTAGCAACCATGTTTGTGTCTGGATTTGGAAAAGGATCTATCAACACAACAGATGTAGCCAAAGTCTTAAGAAAATTTGAGACTTTGGTGTGGTGAGGACAGTCTCTAACAAAGTGATCCTCATTACATATCAAGCAAGGGTAACGAGGTTTCTGAGAATTTCCATATTGTTGATCAGATGATCGTTCCTGCGGGCGTGAATTTTTCTTTTTCTTTTCTTTCCCCTTTTTCTTGCTTCTGGGTCGCTTGTCACTTTTTCCTTTGTCAGATGACGTGGCATGTATTTCAGAAGAAGGTGCAAGATCAGATTCAGTAGAGGTGTGTTTTTGTAGAACCAATTATACCATCTCCATCATGTGAGTCCTTACCAGATGGAGGAGGAACAGTAAAATTTGATCGCATCGCGTCTGGAATTTTCTCACAGAGCATGCCAGACTGAGTATAAATCAAAGCTAAGTATTGGGAATGAGCAATGAATTGCTCTTCAGTGACGAAGCCACCTTTAGCTACATCCTCAGTGATAGATGGCAGAAAGGACTTAATAAACCACTCAGCCAAAAGTTGATCAGGAACAAATGTTTTGACCATTCGACGATGACGATGCCACTCATGAATATGATCAGAAATGTGATTAGCAGTTGTCTATTTAAATTTGGCCAGTATTTCCATTCCAGTTTCATATCATATGGGTAACTGGAAGTGGATTAAAAAGGTAGTGTCTAAGGAAGTGTATTTATCAAATGAATCGTGTGGTAATTCAATATACCACTTCATAGCTAGACCAGTAAGCGTACGCTGGAAAAGACGTAGTCTAATGGAGTCATCATTTCATGAGTTTGATGAGCACCACAAATGATAAGTGATAACATGCGTTGACAAGTCTTCTCCAGGGTTTCCATTGAATTTAGGAATTTCAGAGGGTAATTTGTGTGGAATCACCGGCCACCAAGGAGAATAGTTGATGGGATCATTGGTAAGTTGGTTTAAATCAGGTAATTCTAATATTGTTGTTGATTTGAGGCTTCTGCGATTTGTATTGTTGTTTGTAGAATCTTCTGAATTAATCGCATCCATTTTTTATTTAATCGAAGTTTCGAACCAATCCTCTGTGGTTCATCATCAGGATAGATCAGTGGATTCTGTCAGATCTCATCATAGGGTATAAATGAAGGAGAGTGAGAGAAAATGAGCGGAATGGAAACTGGGAGGCCGACCTTGATTTATGGAGGAAAAATAAATTAAATTGAATTACTAGATATCTTTTTAAGACCCTAAAGTTTGTTTATAATTAAAGTGATAGTATTATTTGATATTTATCTTAATTTAAATGAGTAATTAAATAATATTGATTTAATAAATATCTATGTTCTTTTCTATTGATGATTTTTAATTTTAAATAATGAATAATATCTAATAATAGGCCTCATTTTAATTAAAGACTCTAAAGCTGGATTTTTAATTGTAAAGATTAATTAATACATATTTTGATTTTCAATAGATATTTAATTATTAAAAAATAAAGTTATTTAAAATCACCACATGTGAATAACTATTATGATTGAAGAATAACTATGATTTTAATTATCACACAATGTCAAATAGTAATATAATTTTAATACTAGATTAGAGATTAAAGGGGATGAAGGTGAATATAGAGAACTCTAAATCTTAATGGATTCGAAATAAGGGGTAGATGATTTTTTATAAATTAAATATTACTAAAATTTATTAGTTTAAGATGAAAGATTCTAAATGAGATTAATAGATTAGATGACAGAGGGGAAGAATGAATGAAAAGGAAAGGGCGGGGGGGGGGGGGGGGGGGGGGTTTGGGGGGTTTAGAGGGGTTAAGAAGAAATAAAAAAAAAGGGGGGGGGGGTTAGGGGGGTGGGGGGAAAGGGGGGCAAGGTAGAGGACCAAGGAAAAGGTATAGAGAAATGAAAAGGTTAGAGGAGGAAAATACTAAAAAGAGGAGCAAGGGGAGTTATTTTAAGGGAGTTTTGGGGTGTAGAATAGGAATCCAATTGTCACTTATTTTCCAGCCATCATCACGGTTGAGGTTGTTTGGGTGTTTTCCAATTTCATTGGCTTCCCTAAATTTCCTATGGTGATAATGGTTAATTTTAGCCACAACCTAAGAGTCCTCGACACAAATATGATGATTTGTTTTACTGGAATGTTCAGCTAGAGCTGAAGTTATAGAGCGGTTATGTTTTATGTCAGCAGCATTTTCTTGAATCCAAGTCATGATTGATCGACCAGTTTCACCAATGTGGGGTTTTCCACATGAACATGGAATTAAATAAACTCCTTTGTGGCATCTCAGATCAATGGGATATTTGACTGATTTGAGACATCGACTGATAGTGTTCAAAGGTTTGAAGGTTGTTTTAATGTTATTCTTTCTTAAAATGTGAGAAATTTTGTCAGTGGTTCCCATTATATAGGGGAGGTGAACTTTACCGGTTATATCTTCCGAAGTTTGTTTCCTTTTAGGGCAATTTTCAGCATTATTAAAGGCTTTGATTCCTTGTATTCTTTTGTATCCATTCTTTATAAATGTCCTAGGAGATGGTTTTTCTCTTGTTCAAAATGATCATGATCAGAGATGTGCACAACTCTAGTTGCCAAGATGTTAAGGACCCCAAGTTTCTGCGTGGGATGATGGTGCGAGCTGGCATGAAGGTACTGCTTAGTGTGGGTTTTCTTTCGATATACCTGGTGGGATATGGATCCATCATTGTTCTTGTTGATGAGGATGTCAAGAAAGGGGAGGATGCCATTTTCTTCCACCTCCATGGTAAACTTGATGGACTCTGAAAGACTATTCAGGTGGTTCAAGAAAATATCTAGATTTTCCCTTCCATGTGGCCAAATGACGAAGGTGTCATCCACGTATATTTTCCAAAGTTTGGGTTTTACAGGGGAGGAATCAATGGCTTTTTCTTCAAATTCTTCCATGAAAATATTGGCAATGATGGGTGAAAGAGGTGATCCCATGGCAACCCTGAAAGTTTGTTCATAAATTTCCTCTTTAAAACTGAAGAAAGTGGATCTGAGACAAATTTCTATTAATTTGGCTTTGTGCGGATCAATAATCTTTTGAACCACTTTCATGGCTTCATTAATAGGAATGTTAGTGTACAGAGATTTGACATCGAAACTCACTAAGATATCATTTTTATCTAGATTTAATTCTTTGATTTCATTGATGAAGTGAGAGGAGTCCTTGACAAAGGATTTGGTGTTTCCAACGAGAGGCTTAAGCTTCTTAGCAAGATGTTTAGCAAGATGGTAAGTTGGTCCTCCAATGGTGTTTACAATGGGTCTAATCAAGATCCATTCCTTGTGTATCTTAGGGGCTCCATATATACGAGGAGTGTACGAGTTATTTTCAATAATATTTTTAATGTTTTGTTCATTGCTATTTTTAATTAAGCTTTGAATATTCTTAGAGATTCTTTTTATGGGGTTCTTTTTTAATTTGATATAGCACCCTGAGTTGTTAAGGTGGTAAAGCATTTTATTATTATATTCAATAGTATCCATGAGGATAGTTGCTCCAACTTTATCAGCCTTCAAGATCACAATGTCAGGGTTTTTGTTTAGGGATTTGAGGGCATGAAATTCATGCTTGGAGATATTGCTTTTAGGAGGTTTGGATTTTCTGAGAATGACAAAGCAATATTGTCTGATTGTTTATTTGATATTATCTGGTAGCTCTTTAATACCATATTCAATGCTACATAGAATGTCATCATTGGGTATGGTGCGAGGGGAGATGGAAAAATTTAATCCTTTCTCGAGAAGATTGAGGGTGTGTTGATCAATTAGGGTGTTGGATAAATTGATGACGCATTTGTTGTGATGCGGAGGGATTGGAGATGGTGTTCTCTTTGAGGCTATTGTTAACTGTGTTACTAATTATATTTTCCGAATGAACTGTATTATTACTATTGATATCAATTTGCTTATGCGTAAATAGAGAGGTTTTAGTGGAATGCATACCTGTTTGCGTGGCTACCACCAACGTTTTGGACAGGATCCTTTCCTCCGTTGCTACATACCAGATCTGCGTTTTTTGCTCATCGAGGTCGTTGTCAACACTTTGAACGGTATACAGTGCTTCAATTTGTGTTTTCTGCTCATCGCGGTCATTGTCAACGATTTGAACTGTATGCGGTGCTTCGGGAGTATGTGGTGCATTACAGCTCTGCGTTTTCTGTTCATCACGGTCGTTGTTCGTGATTTGAATGGTGTGTGGTGTATCAGAAGCTTGATAAATAGGTATCGATGTGGACCTAAGTACCTTTACCTCGTTGATCACTGCGGGTTGAAACCCGACATTGTCACCGATTTGAAACGATGCATCAGTTCTTGGTTTAGCCAATGCATTAGATATCGACGCAGACTTGGGTATCGAGTTGCATATTGTTAATATTTCATTGATCTCCATAGGTTTAGTCTTAGAAACGAGACTAGTCTCTACTGCCGTAGTAGTAGTTGGAACCTTATCTTTTGTGCCGCCAATCTTATTAGGCGTTGGAGTAGCATTTTCCACGGTTACAGTCGAACCTTTATCTATCGAGGCTGTATGCCTTTTTCTGTCCATCGAATCCACTGTAGTTTTTTTTTGGTCATCATGAGAGGTATTATCTGTAATGAGTGAGGTTAGAAAGGATAATTTTCCTGCGTTTAATTTGGAGAACGATGGGAGCTCGCAGTTGGTATGGGAGCTAAAGGGATTTGATTTATTAAGAAGTTTATCGAATCTCTTAGATTGTTTTATGTTTTTTATTTCTTCAATTTTGATGGATTTACGTGCTGAGCAAGCGTCAATTATGGACTAGAGTGTAGCTTCAATGTGGTTGGCCAAATCAAGGTGTGGGTCCAAAGCTTTTTTGCTTAATGTATTGAACTGTGCGTGAATTTTGCAGATTTCAAAGCTTAGAAGGGCTTGGCTAGCTTTAATAAATAAGTGATTATTCCTGGGGTTTTTGAGGCAATGATTGATTATGGTGAAAGAGGGCATGATACCAGTGTCTTTGCAGCGTTTAAGGAAGGTGAGATCTGACTTTTTTCTAGTAATGCAAGATCTGTATTTTTCAAATATTTGAACTTCGTGTAATTTTTCCCTTCTATACAGGGTTAAAATTGTTGATTTGAGGCTTCTGCGATTTGTATTGTTGTTTGCAGAATCTTCCAGATTAATCGCATCCATTTTTTATGTAATCGATGTTTCGAACCAATCCACTGTGGTTCATCATCATGATAGATCAGTGGATTCTGTCAGATCTCATCATAGGGTATAAATGAAGGAGAGTGAGAGAAAATGAGCGGAATGGAAACTGGGAGGCCGACCTTGATTTATGGAGGAAAAATAAATTAAATTGAATTACTAGATATCTTTTTAAGACCCTAAAGTTTGTTTATAATTAAAGTGATAGTATTATTTGATATTTATCTTAATTTAAATGAATAATTAAATACTATTGATTTAATAAATATCTATGTTCTTTTCTATTGATGATTTTTAATTTTAAATAATGAATAATATCTAAAAGTAGGCCTAATTGTAATTAAAGACTCTAAAGATGGTTTTTTAATTGTAAATATTAATTAATACATATTTTAATTTTTAATAGATATTTAATTATTTAAAAATAAAGTTATTTAAAATCACCACATGTGAATAACTATTATGATTAATGAATAACTATGATTTTAATTATCACACAATGTCAAATAATAATATAATTTTAATACTAGATTAGAGATTAAAGGGGATGAAGGTGAATATAGAGAAATCTAAATCTTAATGGATTCGGAATAAGGGGTAGATGATGTTTTTATAAATTAAAGATTACTAAAATTTATTAGTTTAAGATGAAAGATTCTAAATGAGATTAATAGATTAGATGAGAGAGGGGAAGAATGAATGAAAATGAAAGTGGGAGGGGCGGGGGCGTTTAGAGGGGTTGAGAAGAAATAATCGAAAAAGGGGGCGGGGGGGTTGGGGGGGTGCAGGGAAAGGGGGGCAAGGTAGAGGACCAAGGCAGAGGTATAGAGAAATAAAAATGTTAGAGGAGGAAAATACTAAAAAGAGGAGCAAGGGGAGTTATTTTAAGGCAGGTTTGGGGTGTAGAATAAGAATCCAATTGTCGCTTATTTTCCAGCAATAATCACAGTTGAGGTTGTTAGGGTGTTTTCCAATTTCAATGGCTTCCCTAAATTTCCTATGGTGATAATGGTTAATTTTAGCCACAACCTGAGAGTCCTCGACACAAATATGATGATTTGTTTTACTGGAATGTTCAGCTAGAGCTAAAGTTTTGAAGTGGTTATGTTTTATGTCAGTAGCATATTCTTGAATCCGAGTCATGATTGATCGACCAGTTTCACCAATGTAGGGTTTGCCACATGAACATGGAATTAAATAAACTCCTTTGTGGCATCTCGGATCAATGGGATCTTTGACTGATTTGAGACATCTGCTGATAGTGTTCAAAGGTTTGAAGGTTGTTTTAATGTTATTCTTTCTTAAAATGTGAGAAATTTTGTCAGTGGTTCCCATTATATAGGGGAGGTGAACTTTACCGGTTATATCTTCTGAAGTTTGCTTCCTTTTAGGGCCATTTTTAGCATTATTAAAGGCTTTGATTCCTTGTATTATTTTGTATCCATTCTTTATAAATGTCCCTAGGATATGGTTTTTCTCTTGTTCAAAATTATCATGATCGGAGATGCGCACAACTTTGGTTTCCGAGGTGTTAAGGACCCCAAGTTTCTGCGTGGGATGATGGTGAGAGCTGGCATGAAGGTATTGCTTAGTGTGGGTTTTCTTTCGATATACTTGGTGGGATATGGAGCCATCATTTTTCTTATTGATGAGGATGTCAAGAAAGGGGAGGATGCCATTTTCTTCCACCTCCATGGTAAACTTGATGGACTCTAAAAGACTATTCAGGTGGTTCAAGAAAATATCTAGATTTTCCCTTCCATGTGGCCAAATGACGAAGGTGTTGTCCACATATCTTTTCCAAAGTTTGGGTTTTAGAGGGGAGGAATCAATGGTTTTTTCTTCAAATTATTCCATGAAAATATTGGCAATGATGAGTGAAAGAGGTGATCCCATGGAAACCCCGCAAGTTTGTTCATAAATTTCCTCTTTAAAACTGAAGAAAGTGGATCTAAGACAAATTTCTATTAATTTGGCTTTGTGCAGATCAGTAATATTTTGAACCACTTTCATGGATTCATTAATAGGAATGTTAGTGTACAGAGATTTGACATCGAAACTCACTAAGATATCATTTTTATCTAGATTTAATTCTTTGATTTCATTGAAGAAGGAAAATTGTCGATTCAAGTTAGGTTGAGCATAACCAGGATAGTATGGGATTGCGACAAAGGAAAACTGTCAATTCAAGTTAGGTTGAGCATAACCAAGATAGTATGGGATTTCTTGGGCAACAGGTCTTTATACACCAACATAAGGCATTTTCTGCTGGTTTCCCAGATAGGGGTTATTTTGATGACCAAAAGCTTGACGGACCTATTGACCAAGTCCTGGATAAGCTGGTTGTTGTTGGAATGGTTGTTTTGGCATTTGAGGTTGTGGCTGCTAAGATGATTGTATACCAAGATTATAGCCCAAACCAGAATATATGGGACAAAGTTGTGAATAAGTAATACTAGTAGGAGCCAGTGATGTCCCATAAAAGGGTAATCTAGCCTGTGATTGTTAGATTCCAGATACAGGTGGTTTTTGTAAACCAGTCGAAGGAGGTGGAATTTGTTGGCCCAACACTTGAGGGTAATGGGTTAAGGGACCTTCTTGAGATGGTTGAGGTACAGAAAATTGAGCTTGTAAAAGGGGTAATGAAGTATTAATAGGTGGGGTAGATGTAGGTGCAACAGGTTGAATTGGTTGGTATGAATGCATAACTGTTTGTGGTTGAACGGGCAGGATAGGTTGCCAATAACAAACTATCATTCCAACATTTGGGTGACAATAAAACAATAGAGTACTGTCAAAATGGGTGACCATAGGTCCCCCCCCAACAATAGGAGTATAATAATATGGAATTGTTGATATCCAAATGGTGGGAGTCCAATTGAGATTGAACTGGATGGAATGCACCCAAATGGACCAGCTTGATGTTGCACTGAAGATGTGTATAAAGGATCAAGTCGTTCAGTAATCATTAAATATGTACCAGATAAGATACTAGAAGATGACATGGATGAATTCTATGGATTTTAGGAGGCACCAGAGTAGGTTCCAGATAATGATTGGTAACCCGGTGGGACGAACAAACCACCATAAAGATGTGACTCGTGTGACATGGTGAATATCGACGGAGTAGCAACAGATGTTATCACAACTATAACAGATGGTACAATCGAATATATTGACTCAGCCATGGTTAAATGGCCCAGTGTATACCCTATAGGATCTATGGGAACTTGAATTGAAATAGGATCAACAAAAGTAGTGTAAGTTAATTGAGGAATAGACTCATAATGGTAAAGCCCCAACCCAAAATGAGTTGGAGTTGAGGGTATTTCATCTTGTTTAGGTTCTTCCTCAATCAAAATTAAACAATGTGGAATAATTTCACTGTCAGGCCCGAGATATATTTCAGGTGGTTGACTACGCGATAAAAGTGAAGACTCAATGGCTACAGATGACTAAGGAGTGATCGATACAGTAACAACTTACAGTTGTTTGAATTTGGGATCTAGATGTTCTGGTAAAATAAAGATGGTATTGTGATCAAATTCCAGTTGAACAACATCGGGTTCTAGATGTAAGGTCTCATTGATTGGAACTTCAGTGACCACAGGTAGCGATGAGGACTCCGCTTCGATGACAGTAGATAAACCAGGACATGTAGAAACGACTCGAGATGACTCTGGTAGATGTGATGAATATGATGCACTAGAGGTATTGATGGTACTGGATTCGGTAGAACAGGATCGCCTTCGTCGACCATAAATGGATTCCAGTGGTAAATGTGGTTTAAGCACTATTCTACGCGAACGATAGGGAAAGGATTGTTCTTCTTCCACAATGAATGATTTATTTTATTACAAAAAAAAGGTGATATTAGGTAAAAGGATTACCAAGTAATTGTGAACTGCAGAATACCTCTTGGCAAACCAATAAGTACGGGAAGGAAATCTCCCCAAATGTTGTGTTCGCTTTATCACAAATTACAAGGCAGACGAGTCGGTTACCTATGGATGGTAAGCAACCTAAATTTGTCCTCCCAAATATACCCAAAGGTACGTGGAGGCCCAAGTCCGTGTTAGCGCTGTCTAATATGAAACCACACAGTGAGAGCACCCACTTATACTTTCGGTACTAGAGCACCACCCTATATACCTGAAGGTATGTGGACGAGCTCTGATATACTTACGTACGTGGAGTGGGATTTCACACTCAGAATGTATCGTAGACAAGTTAGTGACAGCTGCTATGTTTAACAATGTCGGGACACGTCTCTAGCCTAGACCTTCTAAGTGTTATCGTCAATGTTATAATGCTTTCTTAGGTTGATTGAGGTGAATTTTATATTGATATTTCTTAACAGTTTATCTTTCAGGTTCACCGCGAGATGTAATGGGAAATTCCTAAAATGAAAACTAAATGAGAAGCAATCTTTTTAATTCAGTTTTTCAATGAAAACCTTAGCTACTAAAGGGATAAAGAAATCAGATTTTGAGCATAGATCAAAGAGCACAAACTAAATGTAGCTTTTCCTAATCTGTTCCTATGCAACACCCACAATCTCTAAATGCACATGCATTCTTTTATTTTCATTTTCCTTTAATGTGAATGAGTAAAAGGAAACTAAATGCACAAATCAATTAAACAATGTTTTTATTTTGAGAAATGAGGAATGAAACAACATTTTTCTCATGCAAAAATGAAGAATGAAATGACAAATTTCCTTTAGCAAATGAAGAAGGAAACAAAATTTTCCTTTTTTGAAAACAAAGAATTTATCTAATGCAAAATTTACAGATTTGGATTTAATTTTACAATGATAAAGAAAACAACTAATGAAACATTGAACAAACAAATATCCAGAGGAAGAACAAGTAATGTTTACTGGTATCTAAGAGTAATCATACATATGATAATACAACAATTATCTAGTTGAAACTAAATGCAAAGAAAAATTATGATGGAATTTGGCTGGCTGAGTGGGCAATGCACCCCTTAATGGAAGATAGTGCATTACAAAGCACCCCTGAATGGGAGACAGTGCTTTGCAGAGAATTTACCCTGACCAATAGTTCATTGTGCATAGTAAAGCTTGAAAATCAAGTAGGCTAAACACACTTCTAAGGAAAAAAGTACATTAAAATGACAGAAAATATGAACTAAAGTCTACTAATGATGGTAAACAAATACAGAAACACCAAGAATGATGGATTTCTCCCCAACGGAGTCGCCAATTTTTTATATTGAATTCTAATCTACAGATAAACCAATTTTCCCCGAGTGTGGTGTTCCTTCACTCAGAACAACAGAAGAAAGATAAATATTCTTTTCTCTAAGACATATAGATAGACAGAAGGGAAAGATACCTACTTTTGATCCTTCACTCTCCTTCTTCTTCTTTTGTTGTTGTCGTCGCTATCAATCCAACTAAACCCGCTAAATCGATACCTAAAATCAAAGACAAAAGACAACAAACAACATACAAATATACAATATCTATATATCTTAACCAAATTGACCCGATTATATCTGAGAATACATTCACAAGATATAAGTGTATATATGAGAGAAAGAAAAAATATCTTTATTGAGAAATTAGGAGGAGAATATTGCAACCAATAGATCAATTCATCATCAACCTGCCCCAACTTCATGTTGTCCTCGTCACACCAATAATCATTCCAACATCATCACAGTACTCCAACTCTCATCAATTGAGAATCCAAAAATATAACACTACACAAATTTCTTCCTCCCTAGCACTTAGATGAGTGCTCAATTTATAAGGAAATTGTAGGTAGTTTCTCAATAAATGAAATTGAATGGATTTCTAATAATAGATGAGACACGTTTCCAGGTTCAATGGTGATGGATGAACACATGTATTCAAAGTATGACACCTATGAGCTCTTCTAGAAGGCACTAGACATGTGGATATTCCCGGAACAATGATGATTTCTCTCCCTAGGGATCAACAAACCCTTAAGTGTCGGGAAGTTCTTTGCAAAGCACCCTTGCATGGGGATAAGTGCTTTGCAACGCACTTAGGCTTATTCAGAGGAGCGTTGGTTAGTCAATGGGTCATTTTAACCATACTTCAAACATTAAAACTCTCATGAATTACAGCCAATAGTGGAATGACTTCTCTAGGGAATGTAGCGATTGAATTAGGTTATGATAGACCTTGTTTGTATTGAATTAGGGGATGATAGACCCTGTTCATACTAGTCTTAGGGATGATGCCCAAATTGACCTTTAACAACCAATATCCACCAACTATGTAGGGTTTTCTTCATACCCTAGAATTATTTTAGGTCTCTACCATTCACCGGCTTCCATAGAAGTGTCTCCTTGGGGTGATCCTCGTGGATTTTCTTCAACTACCTATGTTTCCATGCTAATTTTTCATAAAGCAACATTGTTCTTTTCTTTGATAGTTACATTTCACTATTAACATGTTGTATTCACCCCAATTATGTACTCCATTATACATATCTATATCATTAACCATCAGAAAATGAAACTATGTGGAAAGAACACCACTGCCACCACCATCATCATCTAAGTAGCGAAAAATAGAATATCAAAGGAAGAGAAGCATGAACACATAGAGACACCAAGATTGGTCGGAGACTAGGGAAAAACCCACTATGGGGAAAACATTTGGAAATTATTTTTCTTAGATCTTCATTTAATGATTAAGAAACAAGAGTACAATGATACATGATTACATATCTTTACGATGCAAAAAAAAATAGCATACAAGCACTAAAACCATACCCATAGTTCTACATGAAGGAAACTGAATCTGAGAATTAAAATGCACTGAAACTGACTGTAGAAAACTAATGAACACGGTTGATGCTGAATGAGTACTGAAGATACATTTGCAGTAGAAAAAAAATATATGATGTAAAAATATACAGGTCTATAATACCAAAATATGGATCTGAAAGATCACCAAGTGCTGTCAACTCTGAAGTCTTAGATCTAAATCTAGGAGACTGTCAATGACGCTCTGACGCAACTGTGACTGAACGACTCAAGTCTGGAAGCATTGCGCAATCAAATGAAGGTGATCCAAATTTGATCTTCCCAATAAATCTTTGAGTCACAGCCTTAACACGCTCAACCCGTGGCTCTGGGGCTCTAAGTCACTACCACAACAACTGCAGCTGACCTTCAAAACAACCTGATCTAATCTCAGGGCTTTGGTTGTGCCCTTAACATGTAGTGCCAGCGATTTTTGCACCTTGGACGTAGGAACAACACATCCTTCCCACGGGTCTACTTCAGTAGGGACGCTAGCAGGGCATTACCTGCCCATGAATCTGCTTCAATAAACTCAGATCTGAAATGTGCACGAGTCTTTGACCTCGATCCACTGCATGCCACTGTGTGATCTCCTTCCGACGTAACTGTGTGAGCTAATAAATCGAAAATATGACCAAAAATGAAAATATCATGAAGAATATCTCTTGAGGCAATGTGTGCAAATGAACTTGAGGTCACTTCTATTTATAACTTTGTGGGTGACCACTTGGAGCTTTGATCGAATCAACATGCTGTTAGGTTGACCCATAAAATAATAAATTAATTCATAACTTAACTTCTTCTTAACCGATTGGGGCAATCAATATGTCGATTTTGATCCTCTCAAGAACATGAATCTAATTAAATTATTATCTTAATCATAATAGTTTTCCATTGTTTAATTTGACCCTATCTGAAAAAATTAACATTTGTTGCACTTGGTCCCATAAATTTCATATATCATGTTGCAATTATTCCTCTTCATGTGTCATAGTAGAGTTTTCTGAGGGCTTAATGGGTGTAGAATTATTTTGTTTTATAGGAATTTTAGAACCAAATACTAATATCTATGCTTCAATATTCCCTTTGAATCACTTCATACTATTTTTTCAAAAAAAATTATACCAAATTAAAAAATACACACCTTTTTCTTGCTTTTTAGGTGCTTGATATTGAAACTGTTGTATCTCTGTGATTTTGGATCTTCAAGATCTGAAATTGGGTCCTGTAATAGACCTCTAATTATTATTTTCAATTCCACAATTCATACAAAATTTTGGTTCTTCAAGGTAAAGTTATGCTCAATCTCCCATGGTGTCCTGATTATGGATTGGTTCAGTAGAGAGACATTGTATGGAGTTCCATGTGTCACTGTTTCAACCATCGACTCTAAAAATGACATACAAGATACTAAAGTTTGTGCATGTTTTTTCACTTTTTACAAAATTAAAATTTGATGCTCGTAGAGGAAGTTATGAAATTTTTCCCATGGTCACCTATTCCAGATGAAATTCTAGAGCATGTAAAAACCCTAACTTCCTCGTACCATATCTCTGAAAATATAGTGCACCAAGATACGAAATTTTTATAGGTCATTCATCAGGATTTCCAATCCTTGTGGTAAAATATCAAACTTTTGAAACTTCATATAAAAAAGGTTATATCAAAAATTCCAATATGGCCTGTTTGCAGCAACGAAACCCTAGAATCTAAATCTCGGATACCAAATGTTATGCAACCAGCTCACAAAATAGAAGAAAATATAGATTGCTGACTTAAAAATTATCCTCTTCGAGGGGGAAACTTCCTTCATTACATAAATGAAAAATTCTTTGATGATACAAATTATAAGACCTACTTGGCATATATAGGGGACTAAGTGGTCACAATATAATCATAGCCTACATATCAATAATAATGTAAGGGAATAACAATAACAATAGTGGGCTTCTATGGGGCACAAAAATAACAACATGGGGGATACATGGGTACAAAAATAACAATAGGGGACTACACTAACACTAAAATTAAGGGTAATATACTATTATTATAGGGACCTAAAAATAGGATTCAAGATGATGATGTCAACCATGGGGGGTGATTCACCATTTTTGGAGTAAAAAAGTAAAAATATTAAAAAACAAAAAACAAAATTTACTTTTTCAACTCATATTTTCAACTTATATTTTTACTCAAATTTTGAGCAGTATCACTCGTTGGATGCAAAAATTAATTCTTTATCTAAGGAGTACCCATGTTGCATACTTTCGATGGACCTTGCTACACGAAAAATGACAAATACATGGAAAACGTGATTGCAATCGTGTTTTCTCATGTATTTCTCATTTTTTGTGTAGAAAGTTCCATCAAAAGTATGTAGCATGGGTACCCCTGGGATGAAGAATTAAATTATGCATTCAACAAGTGCTCCCACTCGAAATTTGAAGAAAATCGTAGGAAGATATGTTGAAAAAATAGTTTTCTATTTTTTCCCTCAAAAAGTTGATGATGTAATCTAATATTATTTTATTATTTCCATTATTATTTTATAATATTCCTTAGGAGGCCCATTTTAGTCCTCAAAATTTGTCTAATGAAGCAATCCAAGAGCTCTAGCAAACCATCGAGTTATAGGCTGAAGTTTCCTAAGTTAATCGTATGTAACTTTGTATGCACACTCTAAACCTTGGAGAGGTTGTTTCTCATAAATGTGAGTCGGAGTTGTACTCGGACAATTACTTCCTTGCGTAGAAGGTTCTTTATGGGAATGTTGTGAATTATCATCCATAAAAGGGTTTCCCTTCTTCTAGCTCAATAAATGTTGATGGTGTTGGATGTTGCCAACAGTAAGGGGGCCAATATGAAGTCCTAATTGGACCTCACACCATTTGGAGTAGGATCCCCAACTGGAAGTACGGCTAGTTACCATTATCTTAGAGATTTTCCGTGGCTGCTAAATGACACAAGAGAAATGCATGTACTTTCAATATAAGAAAGTAAGTTAGACTTGTGATGTATTCAATTGTAGAGCGAATAATGGTTCTTTCACAAAACAGAAAAGAAAGTGAGTCTTTAAGAGAAAATTATTAATACCATCCTAATAAAGGCAGACACATAGATATGAAAGAATCGTTAATAATCTTTCAAAATAGTTCACAAATAAATAATTATCATGAAAACATTAGACACGATATTCAATGATGCATACTAAAGCCAACGAAATAGTTCATTTTAATTATTATGTGTTTACTTAAACATATACTACAAACAATGAAACAATAGTCTCATAATCATTCACGACATATGCATGAAAAGTGTGTCAGCTCTAAGAGCTTCAAATTATTGAGTGAAAGTTCCAAGATACACCATTACAATGATATAACACATGTTCCAACAATGGAACATTAAAAAACTACTTTCTTCTCAAAAGCCTAATCTTCTATCCTGTGCCTAGGTTTAGAAGCCAAGGTGACAATCCTTTTCTTGAGATATGAGGGTGTATATATAACAAATGATATGACTCCCCGCCTTCTTTGTGACTCTTGAGCTCCCCTGATGACCCTTGAGCTCCCATGTGACTTTTTGAAGCTCATTTGAGACCTTTGGACTTCTACATGACTTTTCACATTCTATGTGTGACCTTTGGACTTCCACACACTTTACATTTTATAATTTTTTAAATTACATAATTACATCCACAAATTATGTGGAAATATATAATAAAACATGTGACTCTTACGATGACACTTGTACAATCCATGAATTGGATCTTCATGATGATCTGTCAGTGACAAGCTTCTCTTCTTGTTTCTTCCTTCATATATTCATGACAAATATTACATGTTATTCATATTCATCCTCCAAGAGGTTGATTGATATGGAGTCTTCCATGTGATCTTGATCTTCAATCTCATGTCATGATCTAATGTCCCTCCATCTTCTTACTTGATTATCTCTTCATAGTTATAGCTTCACAAGTGTCTTTCTGCATGATCTCCTTTGCATCCTCCTTGAGAATCATCCTGTCATATCAGGATACAGTACCTGAAAATGGAATTCACTAATGACAAGATGAAAAAATTCCAAAAATATCCTAGTCTATCTTATTCTTCATGCAATTCACTAATTGATCTGAAACCGAGTCTAAGACAGAGGAGGTTCATGGATTGTGTAGTGCACAGTTCTAGGTCATAGTGATGAAGGTCTGATCAATGTGATTGTACAATGCACAATGATTGAGGGACAGGGAAGAGAAATTGTGTAGTTGAGGGAATCAATGAGGAAGTGGTGAGGGATTTAGTACTATAATTTCACAATGTGCAGTTCATATCTGATTTTGGAAACTCAGTGAGACAGTGGGGAAGGATTAGTTACAGATTGAAACTACAAATTGCATACTGGAAGGTTGTATGGAAGAGGAAATAACACAGTTTCCAAGGGCAAGAGGCAAGATTGAGCACTATGACTGCGCGATGTGCAATATTTTGAGGCATTTGCTACACAATTCATAGTTCTAGGATATAGGGGATGTTTATTTGGGCCCGAAACTATGAAATGTGCAGTTTAGGGAGGTAGACTAGAGAGAGATTGATTTGGAAAGTAGTCACTTTATAAATTGACTAAATGTGGGATCAGTGAAATGAGGGATGAAACCAACATGAGTTGAAAATAATCACACACTCATAAAACATAAACCACACAACGTTCAAACACTTAACACCCAAAATAAGCATGTACCCATTGAAATGAAAAAAAAATTACACTTGCCTCCAAGTGTGACACTTAAGATACACTTTGCAACACAAGTGATGACACAAAAAAGAGTGTACATAAATTTGGGAATGATTCTAATGCATAGCCTATGATATATATAGCGTTTTTTCATTCTATGAAGTTTTGAAGAAGCTTAAGAGTTATTGGCTTGGCCTCTGAAGATAAAATTCAACTAAATCAGCCTTGGGGACACTACCAGGACCTACAGCCCTAGAGAATGGCATAAAAAATTGATTCATGCTTATGGGACCCTTTTTCACAAGTATAATAGGGAAGAGAAGAGGCCTACATGGGTGTGTGTGCAATCGGTTAATGGTCGAGAGGTTTTCGGGCAAATATGCGTTCACCTCCGCCTGACCGCCCCCCGGAAATAGTTTGGAGGGGTAACCTGTGCAGATGTTAAACAATTCTACACCTCCCGACATTGAAAAGTCAGATCTTAGTCCGATGGTCCAAATCTGTTCCGAGGGGTGAGTGTGGATTCAGCCACCCGCCATCCGACCCACATAGGATGGTGGGGACCACACGTCGAGCAAGCCTCACCCATTGGTGCCTTTTTCAAGCGAGCAAAAATTTAAAGGGTAAATGGTAACTTAGCGACCCCCCACTCTTGTACACCCATCCCGTGCCTTCGTCCAACCCCATCCCGCCGCATGTCCCCCCCTCATGACGTCACCTGACTATTTTCCAGTCCAATTATAAAAATACCTTCGCACCTCATATTTTTGAAATTCTCTCGCTAGTTCCCAGTGCGCTCTCTCCCACTAGTCGCCTACATAGAACTTCGTTCGAACACTCCGTCATCTGAGGACCTCCTCCCGATGTCATTTTCAACCTTCTCCATAGAGACCAGGTAACCAGTTACTGTTTTCCACATGTAAGTTGCTCAGATAATTATTAAAATGAAGAAGGAGGTCCCTAAGACCCCAAAAACCTGTGAAGCCAAACCCTCTTCCAGCCTCAACCCCCTTATGGACACAAAAGCCAAAATTTTGGACCTTGTATGTGCCTTCTACCTTGCTGACCTCATTTTAGACCTTTTTGGCATCCATGTCAGGGGGGAAGACCCCTTCTAGGTAGTGGACTTAGGTTTTTACTCCCAAATCATGCCCTCCATGCATTCCTTCACTGAATTCGTCTCCTGGCTGGTTGCAGCCTAAATTGAGAAGAAAAATTACTTTGTTTCTTCCTCTAGGGTCAAAATCCTTGAAGTGACCCGAGATTTGATTTGGAAAGCTTTGGTTTACCCGGCTTCTCTTGAACCTAAAATTTTTACTGATGTCACCCTAGTCTACCATTTCTCTACCCTCCTAGCAAATGAATAGTTATCTTTCCTACAGATGGTCCTGGCCCCTGGCCTACAATATTTTCCTATGGCTGAAAATTTTCCCACCACCCCCTTCGCAAAACCCATACAACCCATTTTGTCTCTCATTTATCATCTGTTGCAGTAGGAGGATGCTAATATAGCCAACAAAGCCACCTCGGGATTTTTAAACCAAGTAATGCAACTTGGTCATCTATTTGATATCCCAACTTACTTATCTGAGGCCATAATAATTCAGCTACATAACTTCTCCACCAAATACTATTTTAGATATTATTAATTTTTTTCCATATATTTGTATGCACTCATTTCAAAGAGTTCAAGTGCCTTATTTTTAGCTTGGTTGTTGGAAAAAAACAGAGAAAATTTGTGTTCGATTCAGATATTGTTGTTCGGAATAGGCTAGACTCTGATGGTTTCTCACAATTTATTTAAACTTATATGGCCATTGCATATAAGATCATCCATGGTGTTTCTCCCCCCAGAATTCTCCCGCAATAGAAAAAGCTCCTCTATCTTAGAAAAGATACCAGGGTAGGGAACTGGTACTTATTTGAGGATCACATAGAAATCATAATTGATGGGTGTGAGCTTCCCCCTTATCACCTACCTGTGTTCATGCCCATGAGAATATTTTCTCTAGAATTCATTTGGCATATACTTAATGTAGACCAACTCCATTGTGTCCTTGCAAAGAAGGGGCATCTATTTAAATTGGGGAGGCCTATGGGAATTTTTTTTGTTAATTCTAAGAAGGCCTTCAAGGAAGTTGAATCTCTTCTCAAAGAGATGAATTTTGAACTAGGGGATGTCTGGAACTATGACCCCCATGGTTTCATTTCCAAAAGGAGAGAGAAGATAAAAGCTTCAACTTATATACATGAGGGTAGACTTGAGGTTGAATGGAAATTTAACTCTTATTCATGGCCTTTGGATACATAAATGGAGATTAAGACTCCAGTAGTTAAGGAAAAAGCACAAAAGAGGATTGTGGACTAGGCTGAAGACATAGAGATGGAAGATGTACCCTCAAGTAAAAGGGAAAAAACCCAGGAAACATAAGAAGAAGAGATAGAAACCAAGTTAGTGGATACAAGGCCATATCAACCGGGTTTTCATGTGACATTGGAAGATTCATCACAGTATGTTGCCTCATCCTATTCAAAGTTAGTTGTCTTAGGTGAAAAATTTAGTTCAATGGTTACTAGATTAATTTGGCCTACTAGAAAGGCCATTGAAGAAAGAAAAAATAAGGTGAGAGAGGAGATGCAACATCAAATGTGTAATATTCCCAAATTTTCACATCATATTTGGAACATTAGATTCCTTGATTTTTTTAATCAATTAAGTAAATAAAAGGGTGGAGGGACCCAAAAACCTCAAAGATGAATAAAATCCATTTTTTATGTGTTAATGTGGATATTCTACATCTAGATCTAAAACATGGAGTAGTGGCGCAGCTCCTTAATGGAGCTCATGTCTCATTTATGAGATAGATTATGGAGGATGAAATAGTAAAATAAGATCATGGATATTAAATATAAAATCATAAGTATATTTGATAAGTTCGACTGAGATCATAATGCATTCAAAGAAGATCATAAAGCATTTACGATAAGATAGTGGAGGAAGTGACACATTTAATGCATGCATGATGGAGAGGGTGACCACCCCATATGAACGTGATGGAGGACATGGATCAACATCGAAGTCAAACATGGAGACTTTGTCCACATGTACAGTGCAGATTTGGAGTGGGCCTAGGCTATGGAAGGCTCATGCATATAATGAAGGTGAAGGCACAATGGAAGGCATGATTTGGATTATTCATTTCTTGATCTGTTTAGATCTAGATTTTGTCTTAGGACATTTCTATGGAAGATTGCACTGTTTAGCAGAGTTTGGAGTGCTAGTTATCATAGGGTGTTCTCGAGTGGGAATCCCACCTCTTTCTTTGAGTAGCTCTAGAAAGAGGATTGTTCTTCATTCCTTATAAGGCATTGGTGCCATCTTCAGGAGGTTGTTTCTATCATTCAGCTAGGAAACCAGTGGAGGATTCAACCTACCACTTTGTTCTTCAGATCCAGCCTTTCAGGAGTAGCAAATCTATATCCGGCATTCAGGTTATTGGGTTTTACCTCCATGCAGCAGAAGCCCCTTCAAGGATTGTGTGGTTCAGTCCTGTAGATCTATTGGAGGAAGGAAGTTTCCAGTATTTCAGCTGGAAATCCTGTGAGGGATAACCTCCTCACATTGGATCTATTGTTTCCATCATCCAGGAGCTAATTTGATATATCTAGCAGTAGGCTATTGAGCCTCCTTCTCTGATAGTGCAATTTTTTGAAAATGTTGTTCCTACAACAACTATTTTCAATGGAGGAGATTGGAGGAGCTAGATCTTGAGCTTTTAGCCTGAGGATCTAGTGAAGGGATCAACCCTTCTTGCATAGATCTGATTGTACATCATTGTAGCCATCATATTATCGGATCTAGCTTCATATCTGCATTTCCCAGTAGCATATATGTGAAGCCCTAAGAGGAAGGTTGTCTTAGAATTACAGATCTGAGAAACCCCTCCTGGGTTATCTTGGGAATCCATTATTGAGCCCATATCTGCAATTTCAGCATCATCGGAGCTCCCATTCTTCCTAGATATGACTTTCTATCTTACAGGCAGTTGTAGTCCCTACAGTTGCAGTAGGAACAACACAATTCACCTTCCAGTAGAACAACAGTTACGCAGTCCCTCTTCGGATATTATTGCAGGGTCATTCTAGGCTACTCTTGTGGCTTGAGTGTCTCATATTTTGAGAATTGTAGTACTTTATTTTTGCACCTCAAAAATAATAAAATGGCTCAGTTATTTCTGTGCATTCTGATGTGTATATAGATTTATTGTTTGCTTTGCTACATTTCTTATATTGTGTGTAGTATTACTACATTCTCCCTTTTGGGATATTACAGTGGTATCAAAGAATGATCTTTGGCTCAACTTGTGGACACTTCATCTTTTACATCAAATGAAGAAGAAGATAGATGAGATCTATCATGGAGAATGATAATTTTTTCACTCCTTTCTTTAGATCCATGCATGATCTCTCCAAGGAGGTCAATCAAATGAAGAAGGAAGGACAGAAAGAATATCCAAGAAGAAGAATTGATGAGGAAGGTCCAAGCACCTCCTATCAGCAAAGGAGAAAACTGGAGAATCCTAGATCTCCTCATAGATCCACTATTCCCACTTTCTTTGGAGAAGGTGAAAGATGTAGAAATGAATAAAGGAATGAAACTGAGACTCATGAGACTCTCATTCTATATCTTTAAGAGTACAAATCACAGTCTAGAGAATTCAAGGAGAAGCTAACTCTCCAACAATTCTTCAAAATCAAATAAGAAAGAGGATCCTATAGCGGCAATAGAATAAAGAGGCATAATAGATTCTATTTGCCTACATTTGATGGATCTTACTCAAGCACTGTTAAGGCTTGGAGGAGGGAGTTAGATGCATTTTTCAGGCTACATCCTATAGCTGAAGGAGAAGTTGTTTAAATTGCAGCACTTCATCTTTTATATGAAGCCAATGATTGGTGGTTTGGTCACATGGAGCATGCAAAGGTGACTAAATATTCAGATTTCTTTCACAAGTTGAGGAAGGAATTTGACATGAGAAAACCAGAGATGTGTCACAGAGTGACATTTCCTAAGGAAACAAAGGAGGATGTCAATATTTTCACTCTGGACAAGAGGTCACTACATTCACCACCAGCTGCAAAGGTACTCGCATCCAGAGAAGAGACACTTGTAACATTTCAAGGTGGTCTTGAGCTCTTGGCACATAGAGTCCCATGCATGATTCAAGAGATGCAAGAGGAAGAGGGGGGAGATTCCAGCGCTGGTACACTTGGAGAAGAGCAGCCATCACTCTTACCAGCAGTTGGAGGCACTATTTTCCCGGTTGGAGGAACTCTTGTGTTCTGGCAAGAGGTTCCCACACATCAGTTGATCCAAGGTATGCATGAACTTTCATCACATATTGTTTCAGACCAATGCATAACCAAGGGTTAGAAAAAAATGTTGATTTGAAGCAATAACATATCACAGTGCAGAGGAACCTTGATCTAATCAAGGAGGATATTAAGAACTATCCTAGTTCATCATTGTTGAGCTACATTCAACCCTTTGAGTTGAAGTGTAGAATTTCAGAAAATGGGATGAGTATGATCCTATGTACAATAACTGGTCATGAGATTAATATTGTGCCTTACTTTGAGACAGCACATGTATTACCATGCAGATCTACATCGTTGTCACTTAGTATTTGTGATAAACAAGGGGCATCATCATTCTTGGAGCATTCTGAAGCTAGCTTCATTCATGAAGCAATGGAGGTAAAGATGGTATATGGTAGACATCTTGAGATCAGAAATCTTTTCTCCTTTCTAGATGACCCTTTCTCAATGAGCATCTCACTGCCCAAAGATAAAATTCTACCTGCAACAGATACAACACCTATTTGGTTTTGGAGGGCCTTTGGTGAAGAGAGAATCTCTTTGAGAGATCTCCTTGGAGGTGCACTTCAACATTTCATGAAGTGAAAATTTCTTCATCAGTTCGGGGAAGATGGTATTCTAAAAAGGGAGGATACCATGATTATCCATCACATCATTCACCATCCACATTGGGATGAGTGGGTGAGAATGATAAGTAAGGGGTTGTATTACCACTTGCAGATTTATGACATGGGCCAACAAACTTGGTTACGTTGGTTTCCCTTGGGAGATATTTGTCACTGCCAAAAGGCTCCTATTTCTTTGATCCATGCCTTGAAAGACACTTATGAAATTAAGAAGGAGGCATGGTTGTACTGGCTGCTATTGGGTGAGTATGGTTACCACCCAATAGCTCATATTTTTCTGATTCATGCCTTGTGTATCAATGATAAAATGCAGTAAAAGAAGGCATGTTCATTTTTGTTTCCCTTGAGAGATTTTGGCCACCACATGACATCTCCTATGTCTATGTGTTTTGTATTGGGTAAATCTTGGCATGATGCTCTCATGATGTGTATTGATGGTATTCATTTGTATTGGGCTGGTGTCACATTCCACATGTCTATCAGTATGTTTTTTCTCCATGATGCACATGAGGAGGAGAGAAAGCAGCAAGATCTATTTTCTTTGGTTGCTTTTGGGGGAGTTTGGCTTGTCCATATTACATGGAGGAGATGGAGGATGGCAGCAAAGGGCCTTACTCTAGTGGTTACTATTAGGAGAATATGGTTTTACATATTTGTCTACCCATATAACTCCTTTCCTTCTTCTTTTGCATAACTTTGGAATGATGCTTGGATCCAACAAGGCCAACAGGGCTAAGGATGAAAGCATATCAATGCTCAATCAAATTCATAAAGCATGGGATGGAGAGATGTATTGTGAGATGGAGCTTTTCCTTTGTGGAAAGGGCCACTTTATTTTACATATCTCATGTATTGCTGATGATGTTGGACCTCATATGGTTGTCACTTTGTACTTCATGGTGACAGGAGGGCATCTAACTACATAGTTGGAGGTCATTCTATGCTCTCTTGAGAGACAACTTTGGAACCAAACATGCATAACACATTGCAGAAAATGGAGGAATCCTTCCTTATGTGGATAACATTTTGAGGGGAATAGATGGCTTTGCATCTACTTTTGGAGTTGCTTGAGACAAGCAACATTTTGCCGGGGGGGACTGTAATATTCCCAAATTTTCACATCATATTTGGAATATTAGAGTCCTTGATTTTCTTAATAAATTAAGTAAATAAAAGAGTGGAGGGACCCACAAACCTCAAAGATGAATAAAATCCATTTTTTATGTGTGAATGTGGATATTCTAGATCTAGATCTAAAACATGGAGTAGTGGAGCAGCTATATTAATGGAGATCATGTCTCATTTATGAGATATATTATGGAGGATGAAACAGTCAAATAAAATCATGGATATTAAATATCAAATAATAAGGATCTTTGATAAGGTCAACTGAGATCATAATGCATTCAAAGAATATCATAAAGCATTTATGAAAGGATAGTGGAGGAAGTGATGCATTTAATGCATGCATGATGGAGAGGGTGATCACCCCATATGAACATGATGGATGACATGGATCAACAGTACAGTCAAACATGGAGACTTTTTCCACATGTACAACGCAAATATGGAGTGGGCCTAGGCTATGGAAGGCTCATGCATATAATGAAGGTGAGGGCACAATGGAAGGCATGATTTGGATTATTCATTTCTTGATTTGTTTAGATCTAGATTTGTCTTAGGACATTTCTATGCAAGATTGGGTTGTTTAGCAGAGTTTGTAGTGTTGTTTAGCACAGGGTGTTCCCGAGCAAGAATCCCACCTCTTTATTTGAGTAGCTCTGGAAAGAGGATTGTTCTTCATTCCTTATCAGGCATTGGTGTCATCTTCAGGAGGTTGTTTCTAGAATTCAACTAGGAAACCAGTGGAGGATTGATCCTACCACTTTGTTCTTCAGATCCAACCTTTCAGGAGAATAAAATATATATCTGGCATTCAGGCCATTGGGTTTTACCTCCATGCAATAGCATTCCCTTCAAGGATTGCGTAGTTCAGTCCTGTAGATCTATTGGAGGAAGGAAGTTTCCAGTATTTCAGCTGGAAATCCTGTGAGGGATAACCTCCTCACATTGGATCTATTGTTTCCATCATCCAGGAGCTGATTTGATATATCTAGCAGTAGGCTATTGAGCCTCCTTCTCTGATAGTGCAATTTTCTGAAACTGTTGTTCCTACAACAACTATTTTCAATGGAGGAGATTGGAGGAGCTAGATCTTGAGCTTTTAGCCTGAGGATCTAGTGAAGGGATCAACCCTTCTTGCATAGATCTGATTGTACATCATTGTAGCCATCATATTATTAGATCTAGCTTCATATCTACATTTCCCAGCAGCATATATGTGAAGCCCTAAGAGGAAGGTTGTCTTAGACTTACAGATCTGAGAAACCTCTCTTGGGTTATCTTGGGAATCCATCATTGAGCCCAGATCTGCAATTTCAACATCATCGGAGCTCCCATTCTACCTAGATCTGACTTTCTATCTTACAGGCAGTTGCAGTCCGTACAGTTGCAGCACGGATAGTGCAGTTCACCTTCCAGCAGAGCAGCAATTACGCAGTCCCTCTTGGGATATTATTGTAGGGTCATTCTAGGCTACTCTTGTGGCTTGAGTGTCTCATATTTTGAGCACTGTTGTACTTGATTTTTTCACCTCCAAAATAATAAAATGGCTCAACTATTTTTGTGCATTCTGATGTGTATATAGATTTATTGTTTACTTTGCTGCAGTTCTTATATTGTGTTTAGTATTACTGCATTCTCCCTTTTTGGATATTACAAAATGGCATCTCACTCAGTTCCATACCAAACCAAATTGTTGGCTGCTATGTATTTAGAAAGGAACCAAATGAAGTTTTCATTACAACATCCACTGGCATAGTCCTTGCCTTTAGGCAACTGAACTGCAAATGAAAATAGAATCACACATATATGTAGTGATCATCCCTGAATATCCTCAAAACCCAATTGAGAAGATCACTAAGACTCTTACTAAACTCCAACTTTCATAAGGGGAACTTAAAAAGGTACATAAATATTTGGATGATGCCTAGAAAAGTATAACATAGAAAGAGAAACAAATAAAGTCTTCCAAGAGAAATTTTGACATTGTCATCAAGAATCTATAGGAAAAAAACTAGGAGGTTTCTAAGAAGCAGAAGTGCGGTGGGCCCATAACCAACAGGTCCCAAGATCACATCGAGCATCAACAAGAAGTTCTCCAAATGTTAAAGGATAACCTAAATTTGGCACAGAATAGAATGAAACAACAGGTAGATCAACATCTTAGTGAGAGAAGTTTTGATGTAGGAGACTGGGTATTCTTACGGCTACAACCATACAAACAAATGTCCCTCAAGAAAGCTAAGAAGGATAATAAATTATCGCCAAAGTACTATGGTCCTTACTAGGTGTTGCAAAATATTGGTACTGTGGCATACAAATTGGAGCTTCCTGCTTCTTCGTGAGTGCATCCAGTTTTCCATGTTTCATGCTTAAAAAAGGTTATAGGGGAAAAACTTCCAGTTCAAACAATATTTCCAAAAATTGATGAGGAAGGAAAAAACATATTGGAACATGAAGCAGTCACAGAAAAAAGAACTCGATAGCTACGAAATCGATCAATTTCAAAATATCTCATCAAATGGAAGAACTTACCCACTGAAGATTATACATGGGAGAATGATAATTTTATACAAAAACACCTGGAGCTACTCAAGTGTTGAGTATAACACTTTTTTTAAGGAGAGAAGCATGTTAGGTCCCTATATTACTAGTATAGTCCCTTATTATTGTTAGTGTAACCCCCTTATTGTTATTGTTGTACCTGTGTAAACCCCATATTGTTATTATTGTGCCCTTACATTATTATTGTTAGGTCGGCTAGGATTATATTGTGATACCATTGACTCCTATATATAGATTTAGGTTTTGTCATTTGTATCATCCAAGAATTATTCATTTATGTAATGTATTGGAGGTTGCCCCCTTGAAGTGGCTTATTTCTAATGCGTTGATCTCTCTTTTTTTCTATTTTTGGAGCTAGTTTCATAACATGAAGGGAAAGTTGAAAGGGAACATGTATTTTCTTCAATATAAACAATAGGTTTGGTATGATATCATCAAAGAGATAGGAAACAAATGGGAGTTCATAACCTTGATGAATGAGCAAAAAAAATGATAAAAAATTATGAATATTTCATGCTCCAGTTAAAGAGAATGGGGAAAAAACTCCCATATTGCCAAAATATTGATTCAATTTTTGAATGAAAGGCCACACATTGAACTGAGGCCTATATATGTGGTAGATAGAGTGAGTTTTATCATGGTTATTTCTAAGTTTGTCCAGAAGGAAGAAGCTAGAGTAAAGGCTGAGGAGTGCCTGGAGGTAGTATTAAAGAATGTCGTTGCTTTCAACACTGAGTTTGAAAGGATTGTCAGGGAAAGATTTCCAAATTGTTGGTGTTTATTTTTTAAAATAGGGTCAAATTCCACCTTTTACAGCTTATATGGAAGAGATGATGATTTCATTGAATTCATTTTTTTGAGAGGACCAAATTCGACCTAAATATCACCTCATTTGGACAAGCAGAAGCTGGTTTTTGAATTTATGTACCCACTCATGTGTATTGGATTAGGTCAGCCCTATGCACATGTACCAATAGACAGGTCAACCTCAACATCAAGTGGACCCTCATGGAAGCCTATAAAGAGAAGATACCTCAAGATCATTTGATCACACAATCTCTTATCCTCTTTTATTTGTCTTAGTTCCCACAAGTCTGACGAAGGAAGTTCGCACAAGGGTTTTCAACAACAGGTTTGAGGCTCACACAAATCCAGGTTTTTTGTTTCTTAGTCACATGCACCTCACTGATCGTTTTAGTCCCCGGTCACATGCACAGAGTGTTCCACGGAAAAAAACTCCCATATTGCTAAAATATTGATTCAATTTGTGAATGAAGGTCACACATTGAACTTAGGCCTATAGATGTGGTAGATAGAGTGAGTTTTATCATGGAGATTTATAAGATTTTCCATAAAAGGAAGCTAGATTAAAGGTTGAGGAGTGCTTGAAGGTAGTATTAAATAATGTCATTTCTTTCAACACTAAGTTTGAAAGGATTGTCAAGGTAGAATTACCCAGTTGTTGGTGTTAATTTTGAAAATAGGGTCAAATTACACCTTGTATAGCTTATATGGAAGAGATGATGATTTTAGTGAATTCCTCTTTTTGAGAGGACCAAAATCAACCTAAATACCACCTCATTTGGACAAGAAGAAGTTGGTTTTTGAATTTATGCACCCACTCATGTGTATTGGATTAGGTCAGCCCTATGCACATGTACCAATAGACAGGTCGACCTCAACATCAAGTGGACCCTCATGGAAGACTATAAATAGAAGAGACATCAAGATAATTTGATCACACAATATCTTCTCCTCTTTTATTTGTCTTGGTTCCCACAAGTCTGACGAAGGAAGTTTACACAAGGGTTTGCAACTACATGTTTGAGGCTCACACGCATCTAGGTTTTTTTTTTATCAGTCACATTCAACTCAACGATCATCTTAGTCCCAGGTCACATGCACCTCACTGATCATTTTAGTCCCCTGGTCACATGCACAGAGCGTTCCTCAGTGTGATTTGGAGGTAAAAGTTACATGCATAGAATCTTGAAGGGAGCGACCGAGGCTTTGAGGAATATTTGGAAGGTTTTGTCCCTAGTCGAATGCATAGAGCCTTCCTCAATGTGACTGGGAGGCTAAAGTCACATTCACAACATACTGAAGGGAGAGAATGGGGGTTTGGAGGAATATTTGGAAAATTTAGTCCCCAATGACATGCTTACAGCTCTCCTTAGTCCGATTGGGAAGTCTGAGTCACACACACGGGCGTTGATCAGTGCGAATATGGGTTTGAAGTAGATCTAGGTGAAATTATCCTCAATCACATGCTTACAGTTCTCCTGGGAGTGACCAACTGCCTACATTCAGTGTATAAGGGAGTGACCGAGAAGTTATAGTCACTCACTATATATCTTGATGAGGGTGACTAGGGTTCTAAGTTAGGGTTTAATAGTTGATTGTAGTTGACTTCAGTTGGTTGATGGATGGATGGGTTCTCTCTGTTGAACAATAATTCTAGAAGTCTTCTCCTATTTTTTAATGGGTAAATATCCGCTGGAAGTTTATATATTTAACTCCTTGTACTCTCTACTGAAACTTTTGATGGTGATCTAATAAGAAGAAGATTTTAAAGGTTTTCCCCATAGTGGGTTTTTCCCTGGTCTTTAACCAATCTGGTGTCTCTTATGGTTGTGTTATTGTCTCCTTTGTCTTTGATTATATTGTTCTATCTTCAATTACTGCTTATGTTTGAAAATATTTCTAATAATTGACTGCACTTCTTAATGAAGATTTGAATTGGGCTAAATTAATTGAAGAAACATAGAACAATCTGAAAAATTAACATGGTATCAGAGCTAAGGTGAAGGACAAGCCCAAAAGGAGACATGCATTGAAGCCATCTTCTTTGGAAAATTGAAGGAGCTATTCTAGTCAAAGTCAAGATGACTTCCTTTACCTTCAAGGAGAATGAAAAGTTGGGTGATTCATCAAAAAATGTTTCATGGAAAGTCAAGTTGGAGATCATAGCTGATAATAATGATGTTTTTTGTTATCACTAGACTGATACCAATTGGGTTGTTCAATGGTCAACCTAATGTAACTATTTCAAACCACTTTGGACTAGAAATTATCCCTTCCAGTCAAAGAGGGCTCTCTCAAAGAAAAGATAAAATATTCAAGATAAAACTCATATTTGCAGATAGATAACTCTGTATTTTTTGTCACTTTAATTGATTTTGAAGGGGGAAGATGTATGAAGGTCTACCATTGGGCATGGAGTTAGCTAATGGGACTTAAATCACAAAAAAATGTAGTTCATGGAATACAAGGAAATTAAGCTTAAAAAGATAACTATTTACAACATACACATAACACATGAAGTAAATTGGTGCATAATACTATGAATTACAAGTAATCATGAGAATGTGAAGCTGGTGATAATATCAAAAAATGGAAAAGAAAAAAAAGAGACACATAATCTTAAAGGAATTCTCAGGTCTGAAAAACACTTCTGAAACTATATATTAGCTTGGTGAAACCAAATTACATAATATTCCTCTCATCTAAATTCATCAACCCCCCTCAGATTCAATAAACCTCTCATTTATAGAGTGAGATCTCTGTTACAGAGGTCTGCCACCTAGGCTAGACTTCGACACTTGGCCTAGAGACCTAATTTAATTATGATTACATCACATTGAGGAATAATAGAGATATTTTTGTTTTAATAGATTCGGTAATCAAAAAGGACTCGATGATTAGTAATTACGCAAATAGAATGTCTAACAACCCGTGTTTGTCATCCTTATTGAATAAAACTATCATGTTGAGTTGGCTAACTGATACACTGGATTTAAGTTCTTTATACAACTGAATTGAAGATGAATTTTCCATTTCTATTAGGTGACATCATGATGATATTTTTTAACCATGTCAACCATTTGGAATGGATTGTTGAGCTTCCCTTAAAATACATGACCCAATGATATCCCTGATCTCATTAATTGTCTCAACCACTTTTCTTTCTGCGTTGACTTCAATGACAGAGATTTGGCGATGAAAGAAGGGTAAGTGATCTGCATGAAAAAGGAATTAAAATGGTGGTGAAAGTTTTTTTTTTATGGTTACATAGTAGTTTCCGTTTAGGGTGTGGTTCTATTTATATTTTGAATGGTTATCCCAAGAATGCATTTAATTGGGTTACAACCTATGATAGGTGTCCGTTGATGAATGGAGGGAGGCGCAGGGAATGGAACAGTAAGCAGGAGCGAGATAAAATGGGAGGAGATACGTGGCAGTAGGGGAGTGGAGGGAGGCACACATGTAATATTCCTAAAATTTAGCTTTTAGCTAAATGAAATATTATGGATTATTTTGTCACTAGGTAGGTGAATAAATGGGTAGGGAGGCCCATAAAACTTCTTAGCAGCAATAAAAACACTTCAAGTGTGAAAGGAGACCTTCTAAGAAGCTAAATAAAGCACCTTTGAGTATGAACAGGGGTTGGATCATGTTGAATAGGTCAACTTTGACGAAATCAACAACGCTGTTATGGAGGAGTGGACATTAAATGAGGAATAACGTTGTTTTGGAGAGAGATTGATTGCATGAAGGTAGTGACCTAATTGAGTGGGGCCAAGGGTAAGAAAGCTCATAACTTATATAAGGAAGAGGATAGCAGGCATATTGGGGATGTTTTTTTATTATTATTTTGTATGTGGTTTTTTTAGACTTCTTGCATTCTTCAACTATTTAGTTGAGATTGAAGTGTTGTTTAGCATCGGGTGTTCCCGAGCGGGAATCCCATCTCTTTCCTTGAGAGGCCTCTTGGAGGAGTATTGAACTACATTTCCACTCTCAAGCTCAAGGCTAAGCTACATATTTCTTCATCAGCGTAGTTTCTACCGAATATTGTGTTGTGTTGCAGGGTGCAGCAGTGGAGAATTAGATTGGGTGTCTTCAGAACTAGTTTTGCAGTGGAGGAAAGTTTCCATCCATTAGAAGGCTTGTAAAGAATCCCCTTGAGATTTATTGACACATTTAGCAGCAGGCTAAGGAGTATTTATCCCCTACAGCGCATTTTCAGCCCTGATCTGTGTTAATTTAGGGAGGAGTTGCAAGGGTAGTTGCAGTGGTTGATTTGGGAGGTGATCTCTTCAGTGGAGGAGCCATTCTTTCATTCAGAGGATCTATTGGAGAAGATATGTATTTTTCTACATAAACTTCAGCCATATCTTCTCATTTTTTTTTGCAGCATACCTTCAGCCCTAGGGCTGCAACTTACATTGGCACATTGTGTGCTTTTTCCGAAAACCCTCTTGGGTTGTCTTGGAAAGCTAATCTAGTGCCCAGATCTGTATGTCTAGACTCTATTGGGGCCTATATCAGTATTTTTGTATCATTTTATCATCTCCAATTGTATTTATGCTTAATATGACTACGCTGTAGTTTCTCTCCGGCATTTTGTATTGTAACAAGAGCTCATATTTGGGAGTGATTGCTTATGGGAGGCCTGTTTCCTCATTGTATATGATTTATGCCTCAATATTTTGTATTGATTTGCTGCTCTAATACATAATGTTATGACTCCATATTGGTTTCATGTTTACATGTGTTAAATATTTGTTTTTTCTTTCATTTTATGAGCTATATTGCTGATTTTCCCATTTGGGAATATTACAGTGGTTTCAGAGCATAATCTTGGCTCAGCCTGTGCATTCAGCCAATATGTCACCATAAGGAGAAGCTTCTCACAAGAAGAGGAGATGTACAGGAAAAAAAAAGACAAGACTCCATTATTTGGAGGAAAGGAGGAAGGGGGGCTCTCAAAGCTTCTTTTTCAAACTATGCAAAGCATTCATGAAGACATCAAGAAGATGAGAAGGGAGATGTGCAAAGAATCTCCAAAGGGGTTTGAATATGAAGAAAGCCCTAGATTTTTTCATGAGGGGTGTGAGCATGCAGCCACACATTATGATTCACAACACAGTTTTATACCCAGATTTACTACAAGAGAGATGGAGGAAGAATATGCACCAAAGGAGGAGACTTTGAGTAACTATATTCAGGAGTATGAATCTCACCCTTGGAGATTCAAGGAGCACTTGAACTTCCAAGATTTTTTCCAACTCAAGGAGGAGAGAAGACCTAAAAATCACAACAAAAGAAGAAGAGGTAGATTCTTTCTACCAAATTTTGATGGGTCATCCAAATGCACAGCCAAGGATTGAATAGATCAGCTAGACTCATATTTGCATCTACATCAAGTTTTAGAAAAGGAAGCCCTTAGGATAGCAACACTGCATCTTGAAGGTAA